>CM035406.1:75468415-76068415 GCA_020310875.1 Ceratopteris richardii | reverse complement strand
CCCATTTGTAAATTCATCTCCGCTTGCTAACTACATCACTCACACACTGCATCTTTCCATTTAGCTCCTAGGACTATCCCTTCATTAACTACACACATAGTCATTGTGCACTCACTGACCCACTGACCCATTACTCACATCATGATAATGTTGTAACGGGGACAAACAGTGTTCTATCTTGTCCATTACAATATTAACGCATGAACTATATTCTCACAGAACCAACAAGCAAGCAATAACAATGGAAGAAGCAGGAGGCACCAGTTCCTAGGCAGGATCTAGCGCACAGATTGTGGACATTGAAACCCTCCTCCTGGAACCACCACTCACCGAAAGGCCTCAAGAACTTCAAGCGGTGCATGTTCTCCCGATTCAGGACCCTCGTCAGGGACACACTTCTCAAGTGGGGAAACACGCTCATTGGTTTAGTGATGTCGCAGGGCCATTGGGTGATGGCACCTACTTCTGGGAAGCAGAAATTGAGTTCAATGGCAAATGGGGACGTTACCATTTCTTCACTCGCGAGTTTGAAAACTATCAGAATGCAGAAGTAATGCGATCGGTTTGGACAAAAGCAGGACTGGATAGCTACTTCAGAGCACACTTGCCTAAGCCAGATTTCCTTCGCTGTTCCTATTTTATCAGTACCATCACTCCTAGCAGGGCCAAGGGAGGCGATAGTACTTTTGTGTTACCCTCACTACTGCCAGGCCACGAACTCAAGAGATTCAAACTAACCCTCAATCTGGTACGATCAGCATTGAACATGCAAGGAATGCATATTCCAACTGAGAAAGAAACGATGGTTCCAGGCCGGATGAAGCATAAAGATCTCAACAAATTGAAAGACATGGTAGCAATGACACCTACCATTGCTCTACACCTACGCACTATTATGCAACATTTTGCTTTTCCTGCCCAAGAATGATTCACTATGCCACCAAAGAAGATATGGTTCAGCTTGTACTTAGCGGAGACAGAGAATCTCACCATCAACATACCACACTGGATCATTGATCAAATACATCTAGCCCATCAAAGGTGGAATAAGAAGCAGAAAAATGTACTTCATGGATGTGCTCTCACAAGAATAATTTACAGGTGCTTAGCATATGACGTACCCATTCAAAGAGCACTGGTATGGTCCAGGGCCCAAGAGTTCCAAAGAAGACTATCAGCGGCGGGCCCTCCATCGAAGAAGATGAGAGGGGGTGTTCAGTTACCATGCGCTCAACCAAGGGGAGCCACTACCATACCAGAACAGAGGAGGCGAGTCCGACCATTTACCATTCGCCTACCCAGACCAAGTGCAGAAGGACCCAACCTGGTGTTCCTTCCTACTCCTGCAGACTTGGAGTTCCCTCAGGGTTACACCCTTGCTGATCTGACAGATGAAGAAATTGCCCGTTTCATCAATGAATCTAACATGGAGACAGAAGCAGAACAGACCCAAGAACAACAACCCACGACAACAACTTCAGCCCCGACCCAACCGGGAGTAGTAGAAGTAGAAGACGATGGAGAAGAAACAGAAGAACAAGAGGCACACAAAGAGTATGATCAAGAATATGAAGAACTTTCAAAGCTAGCAAGTGCCCCGGCATACTCGGCTCAAATAAAAAGATTATACGAAACCATGAAGCGGCTCCAAGGGCAACACAAACTGTCGCTCTAGACAGGAAAGATGATCATGAGCCAAATGTTAGCCGAGGAAGGTGTGGATGGCATGTTCATCGAATCAATGAACTTGCACACTGACACAGTAGGCTTAGATGAGGCTGTTTATTCAGCAATGGCTTATATTCATCGATTTGAGAAACATGTACCTACCCGTCCCTTACGATCTGGCAAACAAATCCACATTAATGGATCAGAACCGGGAGGTACCACACAAACAGAAGAACATCAGGAGGAACCACTCTCACCACCCACCTCACCTCTCACTACACAAGTCACCTCGCCAACTGGCACTACCACACCTATTTCTGCCATTACCACGGTCGTCATGGGAATTCCTCTCTTTCCCGGCATCCAATTTGGAGGAGTTACCATGCCCACCTTCACAACACTCTTCACAAATATCACATCCACCCCACCCACTGTTCCCATCTACACAGTCACTCACACATTCGACACAATGGAAACATCACCTGCCACAGCACCACTCCCACCCCCCACGCAACCTCAATCTCCCATACCCCCTCCACCTATCTCACCACTTGATTCCGCGTCATTCACAACTCCCTTCCCCTTCCCCATTCCCCCTGCATCTTCATCTTTCCCTGCATCATTTAATGTAAATAGTATGTTCATGACTTAACATCAATGCATGTATCAACTTCAGAGTGAGTATCAGGCGCTCCAAGACCGTCATCAGCAACTAACGACAAATCATCAACAACTACAGAGACGGCTTATAGTTATAGAAGAAGAAAATGCAAACCTCAATCAACGCTATACCACTCTCGAGCAAGTTCATCAAACCCTCCTGGAGACACCCAAACCAGCACAAGAGTCAGGAGTCAAACAACTCGAAGCCTTACTGGAGGTTTACCAAACAGATAATCTGAGAGTCTGGCAAAATTTGACTCTCCTAAGAAAACACATGGCTATAGCCCTTGAAGAAAACAAGCACCTGCAGAAACAGAATGAAGAAAACTTGGAAGCTGCCATGGAAGGCTCTCCCCATGAAATCGACCCTGAACAATTCAAAGCAGTTCCCTCAGAAACAATGAAAACAATCTTGGAAAGCTATGCTGATTTATTAGAGCACATGATGATTTGGAAAGGGAACGGGATGAACTACGTCACCAGCTCAAGGAACAGGAGGCACAACCAAACGTCATAGAAACGACCTCGAATTCAACGGAAGTAAAGGCATTGGCACAGCAGGTGGCGGAACTGCAGAAGAAGTTACTCGAATATGAAAGGCAGCCATCTCCAGTTGTAGAACCAGAGCCTGAGGAATTGGTACCCATTGAGGTGGACGAAACGTATGAGGAACCATATGTTCCTATGCCGATGCCAGGTGGTCAGCAAACCTCAGAAGGAATGGACACCTTGGAAGTCGAAGTGCCCGAATGGCTCCAGACATTAGAAAAGACAACTACAACCCATGAAGATCGGGTGGCAATTCAAATCCAATCAATGGCAAAATTAGAAGACGCCGTCATAAAATCAGAATATTTCCGCAGCATGTCTCATCATAGATGGATCGGCACCAATGACGATCAGTACGTGCCATATTGTGTACTCCTTGCAGATTACAACGCAGAGATCCAACGCAGATGTGGCAAACCTCCAATGTTCACCACAGAATTTGGGCCCGATGATATCTCAAAAAGTGCTAAAAAAGGATCCATTCATCAACCCACCTGGAGGATCCGTCTGCTAGAGACATACCCAGAGATGGTTCGTACTTGGACTAACATGCCACTTTTTATCAAATACAATCCCTATTATGTTCCAGTCTTCCGCAGGCGCAGCTGGCCCGAGTTCACAATCGTTGTCAAGAACATCAAAGGTTGCGCAAAATGGTTAAACTATGTTTATCTAGCACCTCCTCAAGGCCCTCCCACTGTGAATTACATGATTTCTACCATCCTTCACTAGAGCATTCGACTACGGAATACCCCCGACGTGATGGCTCAAATGTGCATGAAAATCTTTGAACTAATGCTGATCACCTTCAGGACATTCAAGAATATTAAAGACCCCCACTTCTCAGGTGTCGGCTTTCTTACAGGAAACCAAGATCTGGTATACGACATGAGCACCACCCCATCAGTAGAGGTAATATATGCTTGGCACGCCAGAATCAAGTACCTCCCAGCTTGCTTTAAACAGACATTCGAGGAGATGTTCGTTACAGGCTTCTGGGAATATCACTCAGAAATCTTTGTACCCATGCCCTCACATCTCCTCCATTTATTCGTTGTGGAGAGAACCATCCATTCAAAACAATTGCGGGTGCCACATCCGGACGTACCAGGACCAGTGAATTGGGATGCATTGTTGATAGATCTAGCACGGGGGCTACGATTAGAAGAACACCACCTCGCTGTCGATGTTGTTCAATATTATGTTCAACGCACAGCTAGACAAGGGTTTGTCAGAGACGACAGATGCGAGAGAGGGGGGGGTGTTGGAATTGAAGGACTCACAAGGAAGCTTACGAAGGGAGTCAGAGAGAAGAGAAGGCACAAGCAAACAGGGTAGTCAACGACGATCTGGCAAGTAGGCCAATATTTTTTCAGGACACTAAAGCATATCAAAGAGGTGGACACATAAGGAGAAGGAGCAAGTAGGGAGCTCGAAGATATGTATGTCAAAATGTTAGAAGAAATCCCTACAAAAATAGTGATTTTCATCACTAAAAACCATTGTAAATACCATTTCATATTTTTGTAGCTCCATTTTGTGCAAGCCAAGGAGTCCTTGAGCTTGAGGAGCTTTAGAAGAACCTACCTATCAGTTTTCACATTTTTTAGACTCCGTTTGAACCTCCAAATAGGGTAGAGAACCTAATTTTTAACTAGGCCGGACACTAGGTCTAGACAAGGCCAAAACCTAGTCAAAAACTATAAATAGAGCTAGAGAGCTCATTTTTTAGGTTAGCTTGTAATAGTTTTGAGCTTGTGTGAGCTTTTTGAAAGTAATCTAAGAACTCCATTGCTTCTCACTCTTTGTCTTGCCGTGTGTGCGCGTGTGTGTGTATGTGTGTGCATGTTAGTGTGCTTCTCACTCACGCACTTGTGCCTTCACTTGCTCGAGGTCTTCATACCATCCTCATGTCTTCCCGGATTGACATTAAAGGAGGTGCTACTCATCATTGAGCTACACATACCTTGTTCTCTGAATGGGGAGCGTCAAACCCTGGTGGTTGAGACACAGATACCTCCTCCTTGAGGTCTCCATTCACGAATGTTGATTTGACATCCATGTGATAGATTGGCCAACGCTTATGTGTAGCCACAGCTAGTACTACTTGAATAGTAGTCATTCTTGCAATTGGGGAAAATGATTCACAAAAGTCAATGCCTTCAACTTGTGAGTATCCTTGTGCAATAGGTCTTTCTTTATACTTTTCTAGAAAACCATCAGCCTTGTACTTTAACTTCCATACCCACTTGGTGCCAATGACTTTATGCTAAGGGGGTCGATCCACTAGCTCCCAAGTTCCATTCTTCATGATATTGTTGTATTTTGTTTGCATGACAGCCCTCCAATTCAGATCATGGAGTGCTTCTTCCACATTGGTTGGTTCCTTTGCTTCTTCTTGAATGAGATAAGCAGCCATCAAGGCTGTGTTTACAATATGGACGCTTGCCTGTCTCTGTTCCTATCTCTGTGATTGTCTCGGTCCATGTACAACCTGTTCTAGTGACTGTGGGATGGGGATTGCAGAATCATAGAGCCTCACCCAACGTGGCAATGGCTTTTCCACTTGGGTGTCGGCAGGTTGGTGACTTTCAAGCTCATCATCTGAAGATGATGCTTCCTTCTCTTGTGTAGAAGGGATAGCTCTTGGGCCAGGTTCATAGTGGATTGCCCCTTTTCCTGATGATAAAGTGGAAGCTCTCTTTTCCTCCTCCACTGCATGTGTCTTCTCCTCCTTAAAAACCACATCAGGACTCACCATGATCTTCTTAGCCTTAGGGTCATAAAGCTTATAAGCCTTCTTATCTTTGTTGTACCCTAAGAAGATACATTTGATGCTTTTTTGTTGAAGTTTGTTTCTCTCCCTATCTAGAACATGTACATAATATTCACTTCCAAATACTTTGAAATGGGAAATAGAGGGCTTTTTACCAGTGTAGGCTTCTTGTGGAGTCTTTCCATCAAGTGCCTTGGTGTAGCTTTGATTCAGGATGTAGACAGCAGTGTTGATAGCCTCTACCCAAAATTGATTAGGCGAACCCTTTCCTTTCAACATGCACCTTGCCATCTCCATGATGGTTCGATTCCAATGTTTTGCAACACCATTCCGTTGAGGACTATGTGCCACTATGATTTGATGCTTGATTCCCTTAATCTTGTAGAAATCTTCAAACTCTGTTGATGTGAACTAACCACCATTGTCTGTCCTAAATTTCTTCATCTTCTTCCATGTTTCAGTTTCAAAAAGCTGAAGCCATTCTTTAAACTTACCAAAATCTTGAGCCTTATCGCGAAGGAAGTACACCCACATCTTCCTGCTATAGTCGTCAACAAGTAACATGAAGTAGGAAGATCCGCCCAAGGCTTGTGTAGGCATTTTTCCGCACAAGTCAGCATGCACCAACTCTAGAGGATAGCTTGTACTTTTCTTTAATGATGCAAATGCCCCAAATCTGACATCTCAAATGAGGCATGCAAATCAGCCTTAAAATCAGCAATATGCTTCTCATTAGGACTAGTGAGCAACATGTCATCAACATAGACAACAATGATCAAAAGCACATCATTTGCATGCTTAACATATAAGATGATCTCAGCTGGACTATTCTCAAAACCATGTGCAATCAAGTATGCATGTATCTTTTCATATCAAGCATGTGGTTCTTGTTTCAAACCATATAATGCCTTTCTCAACCTACACACTTTATTTTCATGCCCTTTATGCAAAAAACCATGAGCTAAAAAAAATACACTTCTTCATGCAAAGCACCATTCAGAAATGTAGTCTTAATGTCCAACTAATGTACATTCCAACCATGATGAGCTTCAAGTGTACAGATGCTATGAACACTAGTCATTCGGCATGTAGGTGCAAAGGTATCATCAAAATCAATGCCTCTTTCTTGGGCATAACCTTTTGCAACAAGCCCAACCTTATACCTATCAATTGTTCCATCAAGCTTATGGTTCATCTTATGTACCCACTTAGTGCTAATGGCAAATCACATAAAGACCAAGTACCATTTTTCACAATAGCATCATACTTTGATTGCATATTAGCCATCCAATTTTCAAAATTTTGTGCTTCATCAAATGAAATAGGTTCATTCTCATCACAAAGACTAGAGGCAGCCATAGCATAGCAATCTAATGCAAAAGAAGCATATAAGATCTTGAACAAGTATGATATGACAAAGGTGCATCTAATTTTCTATCTCTTAATGTTTGCACCAGCCATTTTGGCATAGTTTTTGCCTCCTCTATATCAGTTCTCTCATCAATAAGTGCATCATGTAAATCAGCATCAGAAATGGAATGATCTGCATCATCTTGTGAAACCTATAAAGGCTAAGAAATCACCTCATTTGGATTAGCCCTAGACTATCCACTTGTAAAAAGAGGCAGCAAAGTATCATACACATCTTTGGAGCTAGCTGATGTCTCCTTGGTACTTGAAAGTAATGGCTGAATTGCATCTTCCACAAAAAAAAAAATCATAGCTAACCAAAATGGGTTTAGTCTCTAGATGATACAGACGATAGCCTTTGCTTTTAGAACTGTACCTGACAAAAATACATTTCATTGCTTTATCATCCAATTTCCTATGTTGTTGTTTAGGCACTAATGCATATGACAGACAATCAAAGACACAGAGGTGAGCAAGAGATGGCTTGTGACCATGTCAAGCCTCATATGGAGTGACAAACTACAATGCTTTAATGGGACACCTGTTAAGTACATATGTTTCACACATAAGAGCCTCAAGACATAAACTATGTGGCAAATCCTAACTCTTGACCATACATCTCACCACCATGAGTGAAACGTTATTCCTTTTAGCAACTCCATTCTATTGAGGTGTATATGACACTATACACTAATGTTTTATCCCATGTTCAACCACAAATGCATTAAAATCATAAGACATATAGCCCCCCCCCAATAAAAGCAGAGGGTGCCCATTTTACATGCTCACAGATTTTCAGCCAAAACCAAAAACTGTTTGAAGCACATAAACACTTTTGACTTTGCTTTTAGTTTATATACCCATGCATGCTTGGAAAAATCATCAATGAAAGTCATGAAGTAAAGATAGTTCCCAAAAGAAGATGTTTGCATAGGACCACAAACATCACTATGAACAAGATGCAATTTTTAAGTAGCTCATATTGAACCATCTTTTGGGAAGGAGGGACACTCAATTTTGCCCAAAATATAGCCTCCACATACATGTTTACTAGGTGCCTCAAGTTTGGGTAGAGAGAACACCATTTCAGATTTCTGCATGTATAGCAAACTGGCAAAATTCAAATGACCAAAGCATGCATGCCAAAGCTTTGCATCTGACATAGCCTGAGAATCATGTATTGCACATGTTGAATCATTCACAGATTTATCATAGTCTATGAGCTTATACAACCCATGACATAAAATGCCAGAAGCAATAATGACATCGCCACTTGATAGATCATGAAGTTTACATCTATCATCAACAAATTTTGCAACCTAGCTAATCTTGGCTAATGTTGAAATTGATAATAGATTTTTCTTGATTTGAGTCTACTGTAGACATACACTATTCATGAGAAGATTGGTCATGACTACAAACAGTTGTAAATGCCCATTCTTCATTTTGCATAAGATTAACGGCATATATACAAGCCGAGGGAAAAAACCTCCTAAACAGGGAAAAAGTATCCAGGTGGTCCTAGTGTGTTCACACACATCACCACCTAAATATATCAACAGTCTTGAGTGTGCTCACCAATTTTCATGCGATTTTGAGACTATGGTTGGAGGGGTGTCGATGATGGCCTAGATAAAATTGGTGTCTTGGAGCACAATTTTTGGGGAGTATGTTCCCAAAAAAATTGATTTGCAATAAGTGGAGCAAGAATCCCAACATGACTAGGAAATTGAAGATCAGCAACTTCAACACCATGTACATCACCTTCAATCACTATATTTGTAAGTTTAGTAAGACATTTTTCAACACCTTGCACAATATTGTTACCGTTGGTGTCCATGTGAAAGGCCAAATGGCCACTCGACACTTCTTTGTATATGTTCTTTAATCAAACATATAGTGGTCTAGCCAGTCACAGACTGTAAGTTTGACCACATTTGTAATACCTAAGAAGTCTGTCTTCATGCTCCCTGTGTACTGCATTTTCTTGCATATTTGCAGCCTCTATGCGAAGCACTGTATTGCGGCCTAGGAGCTCAGTTTTCTACTCTGAGGATATCATCGTGAAGCTCTCGAGAAGGAGAGCGCACTGTGGTGCATCGCCATCGAATCACTTCACTGGTATCAGAGCATTTTGAGGAAAAAGCTTTGTTCTTTTTGTGTGAGTGAAGTCTCCCAGATTTCTGTAAGGCTTACAACTAAGGCGGCGACCATGGCGTAGACCTTGGCATACCTTATCATCTGAGTCACCGAAGTCATCGTTGGCTACGTGCGAGGGAGGACCTCAATGATCAAGGAAGATAGAGGTTGTCGATACTTCTTGGGAGGTCACCCATCCCAGTACTATTCCCCCCGGAGCTCGCTTAACTGTGGCAATCTCTTGCCACTAAGCTACACTCTTGTGGTTTCTGAAGAAGGGGAAATACTAAGGTTAACATTACCTTGAACATGTTTTGAACCCTCAAAGCTTCATTCTTTGCTTTCAAGGCTTGTTTCTAAAGCATTTTTAGGGTGTCTTTTGGAGCAATTTTGGAGTACTTTCGCACATAGTTCTCTTCATATAGGTCTAAGAACATCAAGAAGAGTGTTCTTTGTACTTCTCTGACAACAAATATCAACCTTTGGGGCTGTGTTTCCAGACACACTCGTAAAACTACATGTTTCTTGAAAGGCTTCCCGTTTTGGTGGGAGCAGTCGTTGCAAATTTATGCAAGTTTTTTGGGCCTAAAACATTAGAGTTGACAGACACTGGCAGGTGTTGTTGGCTAGTTTTTGAGCTTTGCACTCGGCTTTTTAGTGTCGTTTTATTACATATATTGAGCACATACACACCATGCATGCTTCTATGGATACCGCTTATGTACGTCCATGTAGTCATTGATATAGTGGTTATGTTTTTGCATAAAGCCTTTTACATTTGAAAAAGAGGGTCGTGGTGAGGTTTTCTTAACTAGGAGACACCCAGATGTTGGGGTCTCTTTGGTGATGCAGGTGGAAGACTTACCCATCCTCGCCATAGGAGATGTATGATAGTTGTTCATAGGTGCTCGATAAGCGTAGGTGGCTTCTATTGGGTAACTGATTATATGCAGTGGAGTCAATGATTCACTATGCATGTAAACATGTCAGTACTTGCAATTTTATGATATTTTGACACTGGTCATATGCTCATTTTGTTGAGGATATTTTGGCAAAATTTTTCCAAATTTTTGGTTTGGTCAACTAAACAATGGTTGATTTACTCCTTGATACACTTATTTCTTGGTGTTTGGACTCTTCTAGCTCCATTATCATTCTATTCAGTTCTCTACCATAATGGCATCATAGGTCTCAAGAACATCTGGTGGATCATGGTCTAGGGCTAGCGTTCTGAGGAGGAGCTATTCAGGTCTCAAGAACATATGGTGGATCAGGGTCTAGTGCCAGTGTTCCGAGAAGGAGCTATAACTTGTAGGGCAAAGACCATTTTGAGATCCGAAAATTTGATGGCAAAAACTTTGCTCTATGGAAGAATCAAATTAAAGATGTGTTGATTCAAAGGAGGCAATGGAAGCCAATAAATGGGATTTCAAAGAAGCTTGCTGACATGGATGAAGATGATTGGGATGAGTCAGATGAAATGGCCAGGTCTACCATTCACTTGCACCTGGCAGATAATGTTTACTTTATAGTATTAGACTGTGAAAGTACAGAGGAGCTTTGGAAGAAGTTATGCAATACATATGAAAAAGAGACGGCATCAAATAAAGTGTATCTGATGAGAAAATTATATGATCTTCGTATGAAGGACACAAATAGTGTTGTTGCTCATCTGAATGAGTTTGATGCTATATTCTCCCTATTACAGGCTCAGAAAATGGATATGGATAACGAAATGAAAGCAGTATTGTTGTTATGCACCCTGCCATCATCATGGGATACATTTTGCACAGCTATTAGCAATAGTGCACCTGGTGGTAAACTCATCTATGATGACATATGTGGAGCACTCTTGAGTGAGGAGATTCGTAGAGAATCTATGGTTGGCACTCAGAGTGGAGATGCATATAATGTTCGTGATTCTTACCAAGGAAAGAATCAGCAATGTGACAAGAGCAAGAACAAGGAAAAGAATGGTCAACGGAATAAGAGTAGAAGTAAATCAAGGAAGAGGGATATCGAATGCCATTATTTTCATAAGAAAGGACATATGAAGAAAGACAGTTATGCAGTAAAGAATGCTAAAGGTAAAGGACATAATGTTGATGGGCATGTTAAACAGTTACTTTCACCATCTACTTTGACTGTGAAGATTGAAGAAATTAATGTTATTTTTGATGATGCTGATGTGTTGACACTTGATACTATTGTGCCAACTGAGTTGCTTATGGTTGATTCTCTTTCCCACACATGGCTGCTAGATTCTAGTGCTTCTTTCCATGTGATACCACATAGAGAATGGTTCTCTAATTATGCAGCAAAGTCTCTTGGTACCATGAGACTTTGTGACTCTTGCTAGTGTGATGTTGTGGGGATTGGAGATGTGATTGTGCAGTTCATTGATGGTTCAAAATTTACTATGCATAATGTATGCCATGTACCTCAGTTATCACGTAGTTTGATGTCAGTTGGTCAACTTGATGACCTTGGTTACAAGGTGGTCTTCTATGCTCAGTCCTTTCGTATATCAAAGGGCAATATGGTTATTGCAAAAGGAAGAAAAGTTGGCTCACTTTATCCTTTATTTGTATCACAGAAAGAACACTTGTTAGCTATTACTGAACAGCCTATGGCTTGTATTTGGCATGGTCGTTTGGGCCATATATCTCATAATGGAATGGAAAATATTTCTCGTTTTGGCTACTTACCTATGTTATCTTTCTCTGATTTTTCATTTTGTGAGCCTTGTCAATATGGAAAGCAAACCAGAAATGTGCATAGAATGCACATCGACTCTTCAATTCAGCCTTTAGATATCGTTCATATAGATGTGTGTGGTCCTATGCCCACTAGGTCCTTAGGTGGTTCTCTTTACGTTGTCACTTTCATAGATGATGCTACTAGAAAAGTATGGGTATATCCTATCAAATCAAAGTTCAGAAAATGGCTTGCTTCAGTTGAGACTGAAAAAGGAACTAAGCTTAAGGCTTTACGTTCAGATAATGGGGGTGAGTATACCTCACATGAATTCAACCTTTTCTGTTAGTCTAGAGGGATTGGTAGAGAGTTTACAGCTCCTTATACCCCAGTACAGAATGGTGTAGCTGAGAGGATGAATAGAACTATTCAAGATAGAGTAGTCTCTATGTTGCATCATGCAAACCTCTCACAAGGTTTTTAGGCAGAAGCAATATTGACTACAGTTCATGTGATTAACCTTTCGCCTAGTATTTCCAAAGGTCTAAAAGTGGCACAAGAGTTATGGAAAGGGAAGCCACCATATTATGATCATCTTTGAGTTTTTGGGTGTGAAGCATATGTTCATATACCCAAGAATCTTAGACAAAAGTTGTACCATAAGTCAAAGAAATGCATTTTTCTTGGATATGGTTGAGAAGGACAATTTGGATATCGCTTATGGGATCCTGAGACACGTTCAGTGATCAGAAGTAGTTATGTCATTTTTAATGAGTCTAAAATGCATAAATAGCCCACTAAGGAGGTTGAAGTGAGAAGAGTGGTGTTTGAGGATACCAATCCTCCAGTTAGCATGCATAAAAATGTTGCACATGGGATGTTCAAGAGAATGTCCATTAAGATCAGTCTACACACGTTCTTGTTAAGCAACCATTGAGACGTTCTGCACATGTCTCACATCCACCTGATAGATATGTTCCAGGTTTAGATTTTGTTATGCTAACAGATGCCGGTGAGCCTTCGTGCTACAAAGAGGCTATGCAGATAGAGGATCATGTCAAGTGGGAGTGTGCCATGAAGAGTGAGTTGGATTTTATTCACAAGAATGGTACTTGGATTTAGTACCTTTGTCAAAGGGCAGGAAAGCTTTACCATGTAAATGGGTATATAAGCTGAAATTCACACCAGATAGTGCTTCTCCAAAATATAAAGCACGACTTGTTGCAAATGGTTTTAAGCAACAACATGGTGTTGATTTTGAGGAAATGTTCTCTCCAATGGTCAAGATGACTACTTTGCACATGTTGCTTGGATTCTTTGCAATGGAGGACTTAGAGCTAATCCAAATGGATGTGAAAACTGCTTTCTGGCATGGAGATCTTATAGATGAAATCTATATAGAAAAACCAGAGGGTTATGTAAGTCTAGTTTCTAAGCTCAAGAAGAGCTTGTATGGACTTAAACAGTCTCCTGGATAATGGTACCAAAAGTTTGATGCTTTTATGAAGTCCCAAGGCTATTCTCAAAGCAATGAGGATCATTGTATCTACACAAAGAGATGCTCAGATGGCAACTTGATATGCTTGATACTTTATGTCGGTGACATGTTGATTGCTGGGAAGTCCTCCTATGACTTGTCAATTCTCAAAAGGAAGTTGAGGAAGATATTTGATATGAAGGATTTGGGGGATGCCAAACATATTCTTGGCATGTGTAGGAGTAAAAGATGCATATACTTGTCTCAAAGTGAGTACATCTCCAAAGCACTTCACAGGTTCAATATGCAGGGTGGAAAGGCATTGAGTGCACCTTTACCCACATATGTGAAATTGAGCGAGGATGATTGCCCCAATACAGATGAGAAAAGGAATTCATGAGAAAAATTCCCTATTAGTCTGCCGTTGGTAGTCTCATGTATGCTATGGTAGCTACGAGACCAGATATTGCATTTGCAGTGGAAGTTGTGAGTAGATATATGTGTTATCCTGGCAAGAAACATTGGGAAGTGGTTAAGATGATTTTGAGATATCTGAGTGGCACTAAGGGCAAGTGTCTATGCTTAGGTAGAGGGAAAGCATCCATTATTGGTTACACAGATTCTGATTATGCTGGCTGTGTAGACAATCGTAATTCTACATTAGGGTACATTTCTGTTTTTGCTAGAGGTGCTATCTCTTGGAGATCTCGTCTTCAAGACTTTACAGTTGTTTCCACCACAGAAGTAGAGTGGCTTTCTCGTCTTGCTTGTACAATTGTTTCCTCCACAGAAGCATTGTGGCTTTCTCGTCTTGCTTGGATATGGGTTTACCTCATCATGTACCTCATCTAGTCAAACTCCCATCTCTTTGGCTAAGAATTTGTTCTACCATGCAAAGACCAAGCACGTTGAGGTGAGGTATCACTTCATTAGAGATTGCTTAGCCACTGAGCGCATTATTCTTGAGAAGGTTCACACTCGAGATAATGTTGCAAATGCTTTGACTAAAGCTCTACGACATGATAGCTTTTGACATTGTTGTTACTTGATGGGAGGTTACTTGATTCATGATCTTACACCGTCACTTGTATACTGTGTAACATGCCCATCGGGTGGGAGGTATAGTTTGTACTTACACTCATGTATTCTTTATCATTCTTTATTTTTCTCCAATAGTTACTTTGGCTATATTGGCCTTTAGTGGGAGATTGTTGCCATTAGTGTCCATGTGAAAGGCCAAATGGCCACTGGAAACTTCTTTGTATATGTTCTTTAATAAAACATATAGTGGCCTAGTCAGTCATAGACTGTAAGTTTGACTGCATTTGTAATACCTAAGAAGTCTGTCTTTGTGCTCCCTGTGTACTGTGTTTTCTTGTGTATTCTGTAGCCTATGTGCATAATACTGTGTTGCAGCCCTAGGAGCTCAGTTTTCTACTCCGAGGATATCATCGTGAAGCTCTCGAGAAGGAGAGCACACTGCGGTGCATCACCATCGAATCACTTCAAATATTCCACAAGCCTTTTGCTACCAATACATGAGGCGTCATATATAACCAGAACAGGTAATTAGTATCATCCAATTAATCCTCAACATGCAACATATGGAATACATCATTGCTTTCAACGATGGCCAGTGACTAAATACTATGCATAAAATTTGAGTTTATCTCAAATAGTTGAACAAAAACACCTTGTCAAAGTCTACTAAAATTATAGTAGACATTGAAATGCTTTTACTATCAAGCTAAAACCTATACATATGTTTGGCACAAAAAGACAAAAATGCCTACACAATCATTATGATTGTGCATTCGGAGGCCAAAACGATCTCAACTCAAAATTGTACTGCCACACAACAAATTCGTTTTGAATTGCTAATTGTCTTTGTTGGATTCTGAGGTCTGCAAAAGCACACAAACAACACAATGAAGAAGAAGAAGCTTGGAGCACAACACAATATTGACAGTATTACCAAGTGAATGTACAAAGCTAAGTGACTCGTTAGCGTTATAGATGTATATACAAGTCGAGGGAAAAAACCTCCTAAAGAGAAAAAAAAGTGCCCCATTAGTTCTAAGTGTGTTCACAAGGATCACTACTAGAATATATCATAAGTATGAAACTATATGGACTATAGAGTTATTTCATCCTCTCAGAGTGGCCATATGAGGGGTGTGTGGACCTTATGAGGATCTAAGTGTGCTTATGGAAAGTGATATTTATGTTCACTACAATAGATATTGAGTTTTTTTATTGGTCTTGTGACACATATCATTACTAATGAAAAATCCGCACGTGGAAAACTACTGAAACTTTCCACAATGGAAGTAGACACTCTCAGCTTTCATATCACTTTAAAACACTTGATTTAGATACTCTAGTAGGGATGATCAACCTCTACAAGTTAGACTAGTTTTCGGTGTTGTTGTCTTCCTATGTGCAAAGACACACCTTCACTATTTACAACTCTACTCAGAGATTACTTAGAGAATATTCACGAAATTTACACCACATTAGATAGACTCTTTAAGCAATCAAACGCAAGTAAAATCACTTGAAATGGATACCAGGAGTTACAACCAAAACAAAATCATGTTGAAAACTAACTCACTTCTCATAGAGGTAGTGAGCAATGGCTAACTACAAAGAAGAATAAGCTAAAAAAATGACTAACAAAGCAAACACGCTCCATATAAAAACTTCCTTATACTCTATACTAACTCTAGGAAGAGAGTAGAGATCATGGTTTCTTCTTGACTTTGATTCATACATATATAGGATGTCCAAAAGTGATCCTATAATTTTGCAAGAATCTCTCAATCAGCCTCTTTAACATTTTTGGTAATCTATGTTTTAGGAAAGTGGTTGAGGCTTCTTGATAGCTGAAATTCATGATATGAAGCCTTGAATTAATAGGTCCACTTGTCATCTATGCCTTCGAGACTTAAGTTATGATTTCGGCAAATAATTGGAATTCTTGTACAACGAAACATATTGGACCACCGTACTCCTCGACTACTGGACTACCACAAGGACACTCCAAGAGATAATCAAGCTCCCAATCATGACTACATAGCCACTTGTACTTCTCCTATCATCTTTTGAACCTGCCCAATCTTTATCACAATAGGCTTTTACTTGTAAGTCCTCATCACAAGAATAGAATAAACTTTCATTTATACTACCCTTGAGATATCTTAGGAATCTCTTGGATACTATTAGATGTTGCACTTTGGGAGTTTGTATAAACTGTGAGAGAACTTCTACTACATGTTTGATGTCTAGCTTAGTAAGAGTTGCATAGTTCAAAGATACTACAATGGATTTGTACAAAGTAACATCTTCAATGTTTTCTCCCTCATTTGCACTCAGTTTTACATTTACCTCCAATGGGTTTGCAATTGGCTTGCAATTACACATGCCATACTTTGTTAGTATATCAAGAATGTACTTTCTTTGCATGAGATATATACCTTCCTCATAGTAAATTACTTCTATGCCTAAGAAGTACTTCAACCCTCCAAGATCCAAGATCTTGAATTCTTCTCCAAGCTTGTTCTTCATTTCTCTAATGCTTGCTTCATTATTCCCTGTAAGAATAAGATCTACATATATGCAAATGTAGACAACCTGATCACCTTCCTTCTTCATATATAATGATGAATCGGCATTACTTTGCTTATAGCCACATTTGGCCAAATATTCCACTAACCTTTGATTCCATGCTTTTGGTGCTTGCTTCAGACCATAAAGAGCCTTTTTTAACCTAGACGCATATGTGGATACCTCTAATCTTCAAAACCTTGGGCTGCTCCATGAAAATAGTCTCCTCTAGGTCACCATTTAAGAAGGCATTCTTCACATCTACTTGGTGGATCCTCCAACTCTTTCAGGCCACAATTGCAATGTGAGTTCTTAATGTAGTCATCCTTGCTATAGGGTTGAAAGTCTCCTCAAAGTCAATGCCATAGGTCTGTGCAAAACCTTGGGCTACGAGCCTTGATTTATACCTAAATATGCTGCCATCTGAATTTTGTTTCACCTTGTATACCCATTTATTGCCGATAACCTTCATGTCCTTCGTTTTAGGCACCAATGAACAAGTGTGATTTTCCTTGAGTGTTTTTACCTCTTCATTCATGGCTTGTTTCCATTCTTTATACTTTCTTGCATCCTCAAAACAATTAGGCTCTTCACATGCAACTACTTGACTCATATATTCATAGTGTTTAGCAATGAAAGAGTCATAAGTTAATTGTTGAACTAGATATCTCTCTCTTTTGAACTTCTTCTCCCTTAAATGGCTAGAATGAATCTTTTTCTTTTCTTTGATGACTTTACACCTCGAGTTTCTATCTTTTCAAACTCTCCCTCACTATTGTTATCCATGTCTACCATAGGATTGCACCCATCATCCTGTTCTTCCATGCCTTTGCTTCTTGTAGAACTTTCTTCACTTGAAGTAGGCTTGCTTCTCAATCTCCCTTTCCATGGAGATGTGTGGCTGCCCTCTGTTGTTGTTCTTGAAGTCAAAGGACCAGAAATTTCCACACTTTCTTGTTCTTCTTCATGTCTTCTTTCGGCATCATGTATATCTTCAACCTGTAATGAATCTTTCACACCATACCATGGCAACAATTCATCAAAGATAACATCTCTAGATACCTTTAGGTCTTTGGTTTTAGGATGTTCGCATCTAAACCCTTTTAATCTCTTGAATACCCAATAAAAATGCACCATTCAGCTTTTGCTTCAAGTTTATGCCAAAGTTCATAGGGCATGTGTACATAACATACACAACTGAATAGCTTGAGGTGAGATAGACCTGGTTTCTTACTGTATCATGCTTCATATGGACTTAAAGCATGTACACGTGAAGTGGGGAATCTATTCATGATGCATATGGTTGTGCTTGCTGCGTCTGCCCAATAGCAGTTGGGCACATTCATCTCATTGAGCATCGATCTTGCCACTTCAGCTATGTACCTATTTTTCCTCTCTGCAATCCCATTTTGTAGAGGTGTATACCTATATGTATATTGTCTCTTGATGCCACTATGACTTAGAAATTCAAAAAACTCCTTGGAAAAGTATTCTCTCCCTCCATCAGATATAAGGATCTTAATGTACCTACCCATTTCCTTTTCAACAAGTGCTTTGAAAACTTTGAAGTGACTAAAAACTTCAGCTTTTGATTTCATACAATACAACCATGTCATTCTAGTATGATCATCAATGAAGATAACAAAGTATCAATTGCCTCCCAATGAGGGTTCTTTAGTCAGTCCCCATACATCAGTGTGGATGAGGTCCAATGGAAATCTGCTTCTTTGTGTACTCTTCTTGAATGGAAGCCTTGCTTGTTTCCCGAATTGACATGCTTCACACATCTCGAATTGACATGCTTCATACACGTGTTGCATACTTTGAGCCTGGAAATTTGGAGGACCACTTACCACTCCTCTCCTTTGCATATCCTTCAATTTTTTAAGGTTTATGTGGTCAATCCTCTTGTCTCACAAATCCACCTAAGCTATTTACTTGTTGCCAACTGTCAAATAGATTGTATGTGACAAGGGTGGTTTTACCTCCATGGTGAACATTCTTCCTTCCTTATTTCCTTTGTCTATCAGCTTGTAGCCTTCCTTTGGGTCTTCTACAAAACATCCTTTGTTGTTGAACTTGACTACATATCCTCTTTCAACCATATGTCCAATTGATACTAAATTCTTTGTGATTGTCGGTACATGTAACATATCTTTAAGAAACTTTTCATTCTGATTTCATCTAAAGGAACATCACCTATGCATGTGATCCTATGCTCGGTGTCATCCCCTATTTCTACATGCCCTTGTGTGCTTGGTTCATGCAAATTAATAAACATTTCCCTATTGCAGCTCATGTGATTCGAACATCCGCTATCAATTTACCATGTGGTTTCCATGCCTTCTCGTTTACCATTTCTTTGCATCATGGCTAAGAAATTATCATTATCTGATGTATTTGACGTATTCACATAGTTAGCTTGATTCTTTTGATGGCCTCCTTGGTTGTTCTTTGAGTAACGATCCCTTGCAAAGTGGTTTGGCTTGCCACAATTGTAGAATTTTTTTGTGTAGTCCCTTCCTGGATATCGACCTCCTCTTCCTCTAGCTCATCCTCTCCCTTGCTCCATAGCTTTGACTTGATCTATCTTGATCATTGCTTGATATTCCTCTACTTCTGCCTTGTCCATTGTGTCCACCTCTCTTCCATTTGCCTTCACTTGCATAAAAGACTTAGGCTTCATTGCCCTTTGAATGACCTCGATTGAGGTTCATTTCCTCAGTCACCATAAGTGTGACTAATTGCTCAAAATCTGGTAATGAGTCCCTCACGTATACTAAAGTAGTGAATGGCCTCCATTTTCCATCATGCCTTAGCCCATTCAGTGTATGAGCTACCAAATCATCATCATCAATGGAGCTGCCTATTGATCATAAGGCATCTACAATTCCTTTTACCTTGAGGATATAATCATTGATGCTGCTATTTGAGGTCTTTCTTAAGTTGTTCAACTCACTCTTGAGTTGAATCTCTCGTGCCTTTGTGGAGGTGGATTATAATCTCTCCAAGGTCTCCCACATTTTTTTGGATGAGTCCAGGTCTTGGATATGACCAATCATACTATTACTAATGTGTTGAGATAAGATGAATATGAGTCTTCTATCTCTTTCAATCCACTCATCCACTTCATTTTCCTATACTTGAGTGAGTGGTTCTACATATTGAGGCCTAGGCTCATCTCCACTAACTAATCCCCATAGTCCCTTGCCCATGAGGAAATTGCTGACCCGAAATCTCTAGGCTTGGTAGTTTCCTTTCTCCAGCTTCTCTATTTGGGTAGCATACTCAACCATTGCTTAAGATTCTATACTTTCTAAGCTTCTTTTAAGTGTGACGGAGTAGGAGAAGTTCAAAATGATTACCTTCTTATAGCTTTCTTCCTTAGTATGTACTGAGGAACTGTTAGCAAGTTTCACGGTCCACTTCAAAATGTTGATGTAGCTCACCAATCTGCTACAAGTCCTTTCCTAAGAGCTTTATTAGCTTTTCTTTGACTTCCTTCAAGAGTTCAAAATGCTTTGAAGTGCTCTGATACCACTGTTGGGGGAAGATTGAACACTCCTATGGAGCTTTGGAAGGTTTTAGGCCCTCACAAGTAATTTTCCATAGTGACCCTGAGTCACTGTTTTATCTGTAATGCAAAATCTAGACCTGGAAAACTAATGAAACTTTCCAAAATTGAAGTAGAGACTCTCAGCTATTAATAGCACTTTAAAACACTTGATTTAGATGCTCCAGTAGGGAGTATCAAATCTCTACAAGTTAGACTAGTTGTCGATACTATTGTCTGCCTATGTGGAGAGACACATCTTCATTGTTTACAAGTTTACTCAAAGGTTACCTCGAGCATAGTCACAAAATTCACACCACATTAAGTAGACTCTCTAAGCAATCAAATGCAAGTGGAATCACTTGAAATGGATACCGGGAAAAGGAGTTATAACCAAAACAAAATTGTGTTGAAAACTAACTCACTCCTCATAGAGGTAGTGAGCAATGGCTAACTACAAAGAAGAATAAGCTAACAAAATGACTAACTAAGCAAAGGGGTTGCATATAGCAACTTCCTTATACTCTATACTAAATCTAGGAAGAGAGTAAAGATCATGGTTTCTTATTGACTTTGATTCATAAATATATAGGCTGTCCAAAAGTGGTCCTATAATTTTGCAAGAATCTTTCAATCAGCTTCTTTCACATTTTTGGTAAGCTATGATTTAGAAAATTGGTTGATGCTTCTTGATAGCTGAAATTTGTGATGTGAAGCCTCTAATTAATAAGTCCACTTTTGTGCCTCCGAGACTTTAGCTATGATTTACACAAATATTTGGAGTTCTTATGCGACGGAGCATACCAGACCATCGTACTCCTAGACTACCAGACTACCGGAAGACACCGAAAAGTCACCAAAGTGCATGTTCCCTAATACTTTTGGGCCATCAAAAGACACCAAAAAAGTCACCGAATTGCATGTTCCCTAACACTTTTGGGCACCGAAAACCACTGGAAAAAAATCATTGGAAAAATACCAGAAGGTCATCAGAAAACTACCAAAATAATACCAGAAAAATGCCAAAATAAATTTTGGTCGTCCTCAAGGCTTGATTTTTAACATGTATGTATGTATGTATGTATGAATATGAATTTGTGTATGTATGAATGTATGCATGCATGTATGTATTTACATATGTATGCATGTATGTGTGTATGTATGTAATGTAAATATGTAGTATGTAAGTATGTAATGTATACATGTATGCATTGCAAATATGTATGTGTGTATGTATGTATATATATTTGTACGTATGTTATGTTTGTATGTATGTACATATATAATGTATGCATCTGTGTGTATACGTATGTATGTATATGTTTGTAAGTGTCTAAAGATTCCAACTAAATGTAAAGCTAAAACTATATATACTCGCAAAGAAATTACGTAAAAAGCAACAAAATGAATATGTGTATGTGTATGTGCATGTTTATGTGCGCGTGTGTATGCATATATATACATATGTGTGTGTAAGTGTGTGTATATGTGTATGTATGTGTAAGTGAGCGTGTGTATTTACCTTTAAGTGTGTGTGTCTGTAAGTGTCTAAATATACCTATGTAGATCTAAACCT
Organism: Ceratopteris richardii; assembly: GCA_020310875.1. Lineage (NCBI taxonomy): Eukaryota > Viridiplantae > Streptophyta > Polypodiopsida > Polypodiales > Pteridaceae > Ceratopteris > Ceratopteris richardii. The sequence goes on along the minus strand of CM035406.1, from coordinate 76,046,301 downwards.
AACACTATATACACCTGCAAAAAATGACATAAAAAAACAAAATGAATATACGTATGTGTGTATGTGCATGTGTGTATGTTTATATATGTGTGTAAATATATTTAATAGGTGTGTGTAAATATACATAAATATGTGTGTATATATGTGTGTAAGCATGTGTGTATATGTGTGTCTAAGTGTGTGTAAGTGTGTGTGTCTATAACTATATGTATATCTATGTGTATGCAAGTGTGTGTATATGTGTGTAAATGTGTGCATGTAAGTGTGTGTGTGCAAGTGTGTATATTTGTGTATGTGCGTGTAAGTGGTTTTGTGTGTATGTGTGTGTATATGTATGTGCAAGTGTGTGTGTGTGTACGTAGTGAAGAAAGTGAAGAAAATGCACTTACAAGGATGTAGATCCGAGTGCCAAGAGGGGATCTGAATTTCAAGAGAGTGCCAATAATCTTGTGAGAGTGCCCACGAGTGCACTTCAAAGTTCGCTGCAAAGAAAGTGAAATTGTAAAGAACCACACTCTCATGTTTTTTTTGGTCGATTTCTAAGCCTATTTATAGAATCATTGATAGCTCCATTGATATAATAAGAAAAAAAGAGTTTTGGGGCTTGATGGGGGTCACATCAAGAGGCAATTGGTAAACCCATCACTAGCTCAATCAATAGTGCAATTGGTAAATTAAAAAAAAAGGAATAAATTTGCTCCTAATGGTGTTGCATCGAGGTTGTGTCACTAGTCCTATTTGAGGATATATTTCGGTAGTGTTGTGTGTGAACACACTTAGGATTGTCAGGGAATTTTTTTTCCTCTTTAAGAGGTTTTCTTCCCCTGGTGTGTGTGTATACTTATCTTTGTACATTCACTTGGTAATACATTCAGTATCTTGTGTTGTGCTCCAAGCTTCTTCTTCTTCCTTATGTTGTTTGCATGCTTCTACAGACCTAAAACTCCAACAATTGGTATCAAAGAATGTCGTTGCTTCATTTAGGGCATTGTCGACATCCCTACAATCATAGTCTCAGAATCAAATGAAAATTCGTGAGCACATTCAGGGCAATTAGGAGTTTAAAACTGCTTCTCTTTGTGGTGTCGAAATTTTGATGTGAGCTTGTTTCAGCCTCTGAATGCACTATCACACTACCTATGCATGCAATTTTGTCTTTTTGTGCCAAACATATATACAGGTTTTGGTTTGCCAATACAAGTGTGTCGAAGTCTACTACAGGTTTAGCAAAACTTGATAGGGTAGTTCTGTTCAGTTTTTTGAGATACAATCATTTTTTTGCATCATGGTATTTTAGTCAGTGGCCATGGCTAAAATCAATGATGTATTTTATATGTTGGTTGTTGAGGACAAGTTGGATGGTACCAATTAACCATTGTGGTCATATATGATGCCTCACATATTGGTCGCAAAAGGAATGTGGAATATTATGTAGGGTGCTAAAAAACGTTAAACCTCCAAATATAGCTATTAAAGGTGATGGAGATGGCGTTGAAGATGACAATCTTCAAATTCCTGCTTGTGCTCCAATTCTTGTTGCACCTATTGCAGAGCAACTTTGATGGGATGGCATAGATGCTCAGGCACATGCATTGATAGCTTTGTTTGTTAAACGTGCCATTATCCCTCATACTCGCTCTTGGAAAACAACAAAGGATGTTTGAGATACACTTACCACTTTGTACCATGCAAGAAATGAGGATCGTATTGCTTACCTTCGAAAACAGTTGGAGAGTGAGCATATGAATGAAGGAGATTCAATGGATAATTTTTTGAGAAACATCAAAGATTTGATTTGAGAGTGGGGAAACCAATCATATTATCTTGTAGCACAACTTCTTCAGTTCACTTGAGCCTACCCCTATAGGGAATATTTTAACATGCACCAACAGCTCCTCTTATCCTCTCATGGGAGTTGGTAAGATCATTTTGACTACTTCTCATGGTCACATTGTCATATGATTTATTTGTGCTAGGGATCAAGAAAAATATATTGTCAGTTTTAGCATTAGCCAAGATTGGCATGGTTATGAAATTTGTTGATGACAGATGTATAGTTCATGATCTATCAAATGGCAATCTTGTTATTGTTTCTGGCAATTAATGTCGTGGGTTGTATAAGCTTATAGATTATGCAAAATCTTTGAATGATTCAGCATGTGTAGTTCAAGATTCTCACACTATGTCAGATGCAAAGCTTTGGCATGCATGCTTTGGTCATTTGAATTATGCTAGTTTTCTATGCCTACAGAAATATGAAATGATGTTCTCTCTGCCAAAACTTGAGGCACCTTGTAAACATGTTTGTGAAGGCTGTATTTTGGGCAAAATGCAGCATTCCTCCTTCCCAAAAGATGGTTCAATTCATGAAGCTTGTTCACAATGATGTCTGTGGTCCTATGTAGACACCCTCTTTTGGGAGTGACCTTTACTTCATGACTTTTATTAATGATTTTTCTAGACATGCATGGGTGTATCCATTGACAGCAAATTCCGAAGTGTTTATATGCTTCAAAAGATTTCTGGTTGTGGCTGAAAATCTGTGAACATGTAAAATGGGCACCCTCTATTTTGATTGGGGGGGAGATACATGTCTTCTGATTTAAATGCATTTCTAGCTAAACATGGGATAAAACATCTGTGTATAGTGTGTATACATGTCAACAGAATGTAGTTGTTGAAAAGAAGAACATGTCACTCACGGAGACGGCGAGGTGTATGGTCAAAAGTTAGGCTTTACCACATAGCTTCTGGCTTGAGGTTGTTATGTGTGCATCACATGTACTTAATAGGTGTCCCACCAAAGCATTGTAGTCTATCACTCCATATGAGGCTTGGCATGGTTGCAAACCATCTATTGCTCATCTTAATGTCTTTGGTTGTCTGGCATGTGCATTAGTGTCTGAACAACAACGTAGGAAATTGGATGATAAAGAAGTGAAATGTATTTTTCTTGGGTATAGTTCTGAAAGCAAAGTTTATCATCTATATCATCCACATACTAAACGCATTCTCGTTAGCCATGATGGTGTTTTTGTGGAAGATGCAATTCGACTATTACTTTCATGTACTAAGGAGACATCAATTAGCTCCAAAGATGTGTATTGACACTTTGTTGCCTCTTTTTATAGGTGGACAGTAAAGTGCTCATCCAAATGAGGCAATTTCTCAACCTTTACATGTTTTGTTAGAGTTTGATGTGTGCGCAAGCACATAAACAACACAAAGAAGAAGAAGAAGCTTGGAGCGCAACACACAATACTGAATGTATTACCACTAGAATGTACAAAGAGAAGTGATCCATTAGGGCTATAGGCGTATATAAAAGTCGGGGTTAAAGACCTCCTAAAGAGGAAAAAAGTGCCCCGATGGTCCTAGTGTGTTCACACACATCACTACCTAAATCTATCAACAAATCCCCCTTGGGAGTGATGCAGTGAACAAGGAGCTCACACTCATGTATAAGGAAGTGCCGAGCTATGCGGAATCAATCCACAAAAGGAAGTAAGACCAAAGCTTTGCAGAAAGCTTCAAACTTCTCCCTAGGCAGAGCCTTTGTGAAAAGGCCTATAATGTTCTCCTGTGTAGGCACATATGCCAAACTCATCTCTCTAGCAGAGAACCTCTCCGTGACATAATGATAGTGCGCCTCAATGTGCTTAGTGCGAGCATGGAACACAAGGTTCCTTGCAACTTCCAATGCACTTTGACTATCAGTGAAGATGGTGGTGGCAGAAGATTGACCAACACCCAAATCAGCCATAAGGCATCTGAGCCACACACACTCAACAATCACTGTGAAAGGTGCCCTATACTCAGCCTCACAACTAGAAGTGGCCCACAATAGGTTGCTTCTTGCTCAACCAAGATATGCATGAGGTGCCAAGCATGAAGCAAAAACCATTGGTGGTATAAGTGTCATAGCAACCAGCCTAGTCAGAGTTAGAAAAAGCATGTAGATATGGTGGTAGTGATCCTTCCTTGGGATAAAAGAATCCAAGTAGTCGGGTACCACTCAAGTAGCAAAAGATGCGCTTAACGGCCTATCAATGCTTAACACATGTGCAATGCATAACCTACTCATCTGTGAGAGAGCAAACTGAATATCTGGCCAAGTAATGCATAAGTAAATCAAGCATCCAACAGCGTGCGAATAGAGAACAACATTAAATACATCTCCAACATCATGAACACTCAATCATAAACATGTCTCCATAGGAGTGGCAATAGGTTTACAATCTTGAAGGCCAAAACACTGCAATAATGTGTCAATATATTTTGTTTGACACAAAGATATTCTGCCATCAACTTGCATAAATTGAATTCCCAAATATGACATCTCATATTAGGCATGCAGATCAACCTTAAAATCAGCAATATGCTTCTCATGAGGACCAGTGAGTCGTATGCCAACAACAAACACAACAATGATCAGAAGCACATCATTTGCACGCTTAACATATAAGGTGATATCAATTGGACTATTCTCAAAACCATGTGCAATCAAATAGGCATCACTACAAGGAATACGGGCGCATTGCGACGGTTAAGGCAACATAATTTCTTCACTATAAGATTGCAAAAAGCGTCGAGCGTCGACTGTTGGTTAAATGACAAGAAAAATGATGTTTTTTATCGACATGTGGCACGATGGGATGTGCAACGCTCGCAGTGAGCATTGGTTAAGCGACAACTTAAAAAAGTGTCGCATAAGCGATGCTTTTTGCATTGCATAAGCGACGGTAAGTACCATCGTTTATGCGACACCAATTGCAGTGCTTTTTACGACACTTTACCATCACTTACACGATGACTTTTTGATGAAAAAATTTAAAACGTTGGAAGCTCTTTGATCGGCATCTTCACGCATCTGATCGAAGGGCTCTCCAACGTTCGCAATTGCACTGTGCTTACGAGTTGAAACAATCGCTTGCAGAATTGTTGTTTTGTCTAATCTCTATCTTATTGTCTCTCTCTATCTTTGTTTCTCTCTTTCTACCTCTTTCTCTCTTTGAATTATCTCTCTCTCTCTCTCTTTATTGCAGGTTATTTAAGAAGATAACCAAGCAAAAAATATGGCTAACTATTGTAAGTACAATTTCCATTTTTTGTATATCATTTGAATTGAGTTATTTTGCATTTACTGCATATATATATATATATATATATATATATATATATATATATATATATATATATACACACACACACATACACACATTAACATATACTTAAATACATGTATATGCACATCCACATGCATGCACATAGATGCAAATGGAAATGCATCCACACACACATGAATGTTTCATACATATACACATGCATATACATACACTTGTATATGTTTATACACATACACATACATATGCACATATGGATATATACACACACATACACATATATACACATATATATGCACATACGTACACACACATATACACATACACACACACATGCACGTACATACATACATACATACATATACACATATACATGCACATACACACATATACACATACACTTACACATATACATGCACATACATATACACACACATACACATGCACATGCACATGCACATACACATATACACTTACACATGCACATGCACATACATACATATACACACACATACACATGCACATGCACATACACATACATACACATATACACTTACACATGCACATACATGCATATACACATATACATATGTACATACATTCATATACACACACATATACATGCACATATGTACACACATATATTACACACATATACATGCACATACATACACACATATGAATGAATTATATAATTAAAGTTCTAAAACACATGCTTAATATAAACAATAATAACAATCAATAGAACAAAACTTTTCATTAGTTAATACCATATAGACAATTCAAAACATAACTGAAATGAACAATATATAGATTATATATATATATATATATATATATATATATATATATATATATATATATATATATATCAATGTAAATACATATCTAGTGTCATAATCAAGAATCCTAATCATCATCATCAACAGCAGCATCATGATCATCCTCATCATCATCATCATGATCATCCGCATGATCTGATGTATCTGTGTGAGCACCCTGTGACGATCGAGATCATCCCTCCTGTGTCTGTCTCTCCACCTCATCCATATCTGCCTCTCCATAATACTCCTATATTACATATAACAAACATAAATAAGTAAAATAATTAAAACATCCATAAAAATAAAACAATTATATAAAATTTAATAATACACACAAAGGCATCCGGATGATCTTGCATATACTCGCTCAAACGTCGATATCCAAAATGTATAGCATACTAAATCTCATGTTTCATAAGATATCAGCCATAACCCTTTCGCTGCATTGAAACAAATAAAAAAGATTAGTTTCTTGCATTTTAATTAAAATTAAAAGTATACTCACAATAACACATATACTTACAAATGTAGCTACAAAACCATGATGGCCCATTTGGCCTAGGTTTGATGTGTGACCCGACTCAACTCTCTTCTTTGCAGCAGCCTATTTATTTAAAGAAAAAAGAAATACATAAATTAAATGTAAAAAATTAATAAAATATATGAAAATTATAAATATAAACTATTAATTTGTATACCTTCCAGAAATGACTCCTAAAGATGTAGTTGTCTACGAAAAAACTGCCACATCTCAGGTGGTATGTTAGGTCGCCTCTTATTTTTTTCCACCATACAATATCTCCTATTAATTTAATCTCAAACAAAAAAAAAGAATCGGAATACATACACATATACACACACACATACCCACATACACATATACATGCAAACATATACACATACATATATGCATACATATACACATATACATACATATACACATATACATACATATAACATAAACACACATATACATATCCACATATACGTACACACATACACATGCATGCATATACACTCATTCATACAAAATACAAACATTTATCCCACAATAATGTGTATTTGTGTATATGTGCATATGTGTGTATGTGTAAATGTGTATATGTGAATATGTGTGTATGTGTAAATATGTATATGTGAATGTCCATGTATGTAAATAATTAGATTATTAATATCAAATACCATTATTTGTAGATTCCGATCAATCAGATGGAACTCCACCACTGTCTCCTAATTGTGTAAGGACTATATATATTTGATAGATACATAACTTATATATATTTTTGTTCCTTGTTGTAATGAGATTCTGATCAATTAGAGGGCACTCTACCACCTCCTACCCATGCAACGACTTCACATGTGTCCTCTGATAGGAATTATGATGAATTTTACTATCAAGAGCATATTATATGTTGGTGTAACTCTTGCTATGGCATGTATCGAAGACCACAATTGGAATGTATTTAACATGAGGTAGAGTATGGTACTTTTGAGCGTGCACCATCACCTGATCAACGTGATAATGCTTGGGTATGTATTTTTTTATAAATTAATCCCATTATTTTATTTAAAAACCATATAAAAAATCAAATTATTGTTGATATACAAGAATACTTGTTTGATGATGATGATGATGATAATTTTTCTCATAATGTTAATATACCTCGTACACATCATGGACTTGTTGTTCATCAATTACAAGCAGAGGTTTCTAGAAATCCTCTACCTCCTGGTTTAGAGACTGAAACGACTGGAGATTATCCATTGTCAGCTCGTGATCGTTCTCTAGTACAAACATATGATAGAAGAAGATATGGAGGATGGAATAGAGACCACTTCCTTTAGATGGAGAGGTTTTCAACTTTTGGGGTAATCGCTATATGATTGCTCCATCCACTATTACTAATATTGGTCATGGTCTCTTTATTGTAGACGATTTGTATGTGCCTCCGAACTTTGAAGTCACTCTTATGTCATTTTGTGGTCCTATATATGGATGGGGAGATTAGCATCGACTTGCACGTTATGTTCAAAGCATGAATACTTATGAAATATGCTTAAATACAACATCCCTTACTAGTAGAAGAATTTCACATGTAGAAAATGAATGATTATATATTGATGGAGGACCTTACACGCATGGAGATATAACAAGTTTAATAAATAGTAGCCGAGGGTTACATAATAGTTGAAGGACTAATTGCACATTTGAGGAGCGTGAAAATAGTCATGAATCACCATACATGAGTAGAGATGTATCAAGATACATAGTTGTCAATGCCATTACTACATTACATGCTGGTGATGAATTATTAGTGAATTATGGATGGCGTAGACCTCCAAGAGCACCTTTTAGCTAGAGAGAGATTGAAAATTTTCTATCCATATTTAATAACATATATATTTAATTTTATGTTTAAATTTTACTTTTTATTCATTTATGGAATACTAATGTGTTTTATTCATGTGTGTAGATTCCAACGTATGATGTTGATGATGTTCCTCCACACCATTCACAATTGCCAGTAAGACCTCATTTATCAGAAGCTTCTATGAGGAGGCTATGCAAAAGTGATCCTGTGGAATATGCAAGGTTGAAATATCTATATTCAAAAGAAGATAAAGTACAAGATTTGTGTGGCAATGATGAAGATGATGGCATGGCATATATTATTGACAATTGGTATCAAAATAACAGTGAGATCATTGATATTCTAAAAATGAGAAATATCTTCGAGAGGAATGTCTAAAGCATGTATATGAAGGAAGTCATTTGACACGACTAAATACGAGCTTACTTATTCTCAATCTTCAAAATCGTTTTGGATGGAGTAATGTATCTGTTTCGGCACTATTAAGGTATAATTTTCAATTTTCTATCTATTTATATATATACATGCATAAATATATACATATAAATACATGCATATATAGACATACACATAATTATACATGAATGCATACACACATATAAACATAGACACACATATACACACATACACACGTTATGAGAGTAAGGTCAAATTATACATACCTGTATCGAATGAAGATGTTTTGTCCATATAGCCTTTAGAATTGTCCACTCAACCTTTAGAATCTTCCTGACACATCTGTTTCTCCTATTCTAGTCGACCTAATACCTGTGCTGCTAACTTTTTTAAGAACTTTGAATACAAATATTAAGTATCAGTTAGCTATGGAGGTATTAGGTCGTTAAGAAAATGGGAGGACCAAATTTATCTTGAAGATTTTGAAGGATGAAAAAATAATTTTAAAGGATGGGCGAAAAGAAAGCATCCATTGAATGCAGGTTTTTATTCTTACTTTAGCTAAGGTAAGAACAAGAACTTGCATTGAATGGACACTTTCTGTCCATTCATCCTTTAAAACTATTCATGCATCTTTCAAAATCTTCAAGATAAATTTGGTCCTCCTATTTTCCAAATGACCTAATACCTCCATAGCTAATTGATATTTTATATTTGTAAACAAATATGTAAGCCTTAGTTAGCAAGGTAGGTAATATATTGACTATAAAATGGGAGACAGCCAGACGGTTCAGTGGTCTAGATATCTATATGAAAGTCTACAAATCACAATAAACAAAAAGAAAATTATAAATGAAATCAAATATACACAACTACACATGCATACATACACATACATACATACACATACATACATACATACATACATGCACATATATATACACATAAACATACATATACACATGTTATGAGAGTAAAGTCAAATTATACATACCTGTATCGAATGAAGATATTTTGTCCATCTAACCTTTGGAATTGTCCGCCCAACCTTTAGAATCTTCCTCACACATCTGCTTCTCCTATTTTGGTCGACCTACTACCTGCACTGTTAACTCTTTTATGAACTTTGCATACAAATATTAAGTATGAGTTAGCTATGGAGGTATTAAGTCATTTGAAAAATAGGAGAAGTAAATTTACCTCGAAGAATTAGAAGGATGGAAGAATAATTTTAAAGGATGGGCGGACAATTCCAAAGTAGGTAATAGATGGAGGTATTAAGTCATTTGCAAATATTAAGTATGAGTTAGCTATGGAGGTATTAAGTCATTTGCAAGGTAGGTAATAGATTAACTATAAAATGGGAGACAACCAAACGATTCAGTGGTCTAGATATGAAAGTTTGCAAACCACAATATACCAAAAAAAAAATAAAAACGAAAATCAAATATACACAGCTACATATGCATAGATACATATACATACATACATACACATTCATACATACATACACATACATACATACATACATACACATGTATACACACATACACATACATATATGCATACACATACGCATACGTATATATACATACATATACACCTATAAAACACATATACACACATACATATGTATACACATACACATACGTATACGCATGCACATGCATATACACATCCACATCCACATACACATATATAAAATTATATGCATATATATATATATGTATATTTATTTATTTATTTTTATTAATATGTCTTTTTTTTATGAACTTACAGGTTATTATCTGAAAAGTTTTTACCAAGTCAAAATATTCTTCCTACCTCACATGATGAAATGAAGAAGATAATCAACAATCTTGGTATAGATTATCAATGTATACATGCATGTCCTAGTGATTGTATTTTATATAGAGGTGAATATGCAGACTCTTTGACATGTCCCAAATGTCAATCTCCTCGATATAAGGACGAAGAAGGTAAAATCCCAAAAAACGTATTGAGACATTTTCCATTGGCTCCACGGATTAGACATATGTTTCAAAGCCCCGAATTATCGAAGCTTTTGACATGGGGACATGATCATAAAAGTACTGATTGAAGAATCAGAATTCCTCATGATAGTGTTGCTTTTCAGCATATTGATTCCACATGGCCTGAATTTTCACAAAATCCACAGAATCTAAAGTTAGGAGTTGCATTAGATGGGGTTAATCCATTCTCCATGAAATCCAATAAATGCTCAACATGGCCAATGGTAGTCATAAACTACAATCTTCTGCCATATCTTAGCATTAAAAAGGAACATTTAATGCTTTCACTTTTAATCTCAGGAAAAAGACAAGTTAAAGATATGAATATATATCTTGCTCCTCTCATTGGCAATCTCCAAGAGTTATGGAGAGGTATTAATGTCATTGATGTATCGAAAAACATCAATGAAAGACATATTATGGTTCATCATATTGTGGCTTGGACTATTCACGATTTTCCAGGATATGGTGTTTGTTTAGGTATTGATGTAATTTTTTTATTCAATATGAATACAAATAAATGTGATTTAATCTAATTATAATTTTATCATTTTCATGATGCAGGAATATCTACTAAGGGTTATAAAGGTTGTCCATATTGTGGTGATTGGTTGAGATCAATCTATAGTAAGAATCTCAACAAAAATATTTATCTTCGACATCGATGATTCTTGCCTGATGATCATCCATTAAGATCTAACAGAGAAGCGATACATTTTATTGAAAGCTTGAAACAGGTCAGTGTCCAAAGCCTATGATGCCTATGGATTGGTATAAAAAATGGGCAGATGGACCTCTGATAGATCCAGAATCAAAAATCTTCAGTGATGATGAAGATAATGAGTATGTGAAGAGAGGTAAAGGAAAATTGGCACTCATAGAGAAGATATCAATAAGGTATTCTTTGGAGTATTGGAAAGAGTTAAAAATATGTCATGTTTTTTAGCCTATGCATATATTCAAGAATATTGGCTATTCACTATGGCAACATCTTCTTGGACTAAAAGATACCATAGCATCAAGGAATGATTTGAAAGATCAAAACTCAAAACCAAAGTTATGGCTAGTTTTTGATAGACATCAACAGGAAACGACTTATGCACCTGCTCCTTGGGTACTTACAACAAAGGAGATACAGACTATCAACAATAGGATTCAATTGATTCAGACTCCTACAGGATATGGAGCATCTTTCCAAAACATGTTTACTATGGATGATAAGAATTTATATGGGTTAAAGACCCATGACTAGCATAACTTTTTGAAACATATTTTACCTTTGGTTATTGATGGATTTACAACGAAAGGAGTACGAGATGTGATCTATCATCTTGGATCGCTTATAATGTAATTATGATACTTTCATATTTAATATATATGAATATTTGATATCTTTTATTTTTTAATTAACTTCTTTACAATTTTTTTAATGATATGTATAGGTGGATTACATCAAAAGAGACTGAAAAAAACTCGATCCCATAAAAAAAACGTAAATGCAAAGAGCTACTATGTTTGATGGAGAAAGAGCTTCCTACTTCATTTTTTGATATTCAGGTTCATTTATTAGTCCATCTTGTGGATGAATTGGAGATTGCAAGTGTTGTCAACACTCGATGGATGTTTTGGGTCAAGTGATTTATGGGAACATTAAAAGGTTATGTGCGACAAAGAGCGAAACTAGAAGGATCCATGGCAAAGGGTTGGATGCTTGAAGAGTGCATGTATTATGTTAGTGAGTACCTTGAAAGAGTTCATGAAGAAGCTCCACATGCATGGACCAATGAGTCTTCTTCAAAAATAACAAATGAGGTATTATCAGGTAAGAGAGTTCCATTTTTATTTACATTTCAAGAAAAAAATGATGTTTCTCCTTTTGTAGCATATAATAGCGAATGCATGCAAATATTCCTTAGTGAGTACAAACAGGAACTTCAAAATCTCCGAAGTAAAAGGTGAAGAAACAAAAGATATAGAAGTAATCTCGATAATAATGAGATTACAAATATATCTTCTTTCACAGATTGGATATATAGTCGTTAGCAATGCACCAACGCAAATAATGAAGAAATCTCAGATGAGCAGAGAGAGATCATGATAGTTGTGAATGAAAGGTAATTTTATTTTAATAATATTTTGTTTTTTTCATATATGTATATTAGTTTCTATTTATAAATTTAATTTCTTTTGCAGGCTTAAATTTTCACTAATATGTGGGCTTTTGGACAGCATATTAGAATCAAAGCCATTGACTCTTTACGTAAAACAGAGAATTCTAGTATTGTTGCTTCTTTCAAGAAACTATCATGTGCTAGATCAAAAGACACGAACCTTATAGATGGAAAACTTGGTTACGTGGGAACTGTTGTTGGTATCCATGAAATATCATTTCATACATTCAAACATGTAGAGAAAAGTCTATATTTTTTATGATAGAGTTTATTATTTTTTTAAGCACCTAATAATGGGGTTTTGCTTTTATATATTTTGATAGGTCATTTTGAAGGTTGCTGGTTTCAAACCGAGTATAAAGGTAGTAATTCCACATTAAGAAAGGAATTATCTGGGTTTTGGGCAAGTGATTCTTCCAAGGTAATGCGATCTACTAAAGAACCATATATTCTTCCTAGGCATATTGAACAAGCATTTTTTTATAAAAACCGAGATGCTCACCCTTGGTGGCAAGTCATTCATGTTTAACCTAGAGGTAGGTCATTGTTTGAACAGTTTATTGTTAGAGAGATCGAAGAAAGTCCTCTTGATGATTCAACATCAGATACTAATACATCAACATATGAAAGAGAAATTAGAATCATTATACATGATAATGATACTAATTCTTTTGATGAAGAGGATAATACTCTACATGCGGATTCAATTGATGATGAAGAGGAATTACCAGAAATCCATATTAATCCATCAATAGATGATGTGACTCATGAGAACACAGATTTAACAATAGAAGAAATAAATGAAATCAATAAGGATAATGAAGATGAGACTATATTGATGTCTTACCAAAATGATGGCCATAATGAAAACATATGAGTAGATTAGATAGTAAATTCTACTTTAGTTATCGATCAATAACTTGAAGCTTCTGAATGGATATCAGATAATAGATTCTTCTTTATTTAACTAGAATATCGATGAATCCTACTAGAGAGATGAAATCATGTTCTTTTAAGTTAGAACATGAAGATTGGGGGTATGGCTAATTATTTTATATATAGCTTTATCTTCGAGGAGCAAATTTTTCTCATGTATGTATGCATATGTGTGTGTATTCATATGTCTTATATTTATACATGTGTTAGTATGCATATTTATGTGTTTCATGTATATGTATGTATGTGCATGTGTGTGATATATGTATACATGTGTTAATATGCATACGTGTATATATGCATATGCATTTGTGTAAAATATTCATGTATTCATGTAAATATGCAAGTGTTTATAATTGTGTATGCATGTATAAGTATACATGTGTGCATGTAGGCATGTATATGTGATGTGGACATGTATATATGTATATGCGTCTATGTGTAAATGTGTACATGTAAATATGTATGCATGTATATATATTTATGTGTGCATTTAGGCATGTATGTTTGATGCATAATGTATCTACTCAATTTTATATTTATGTATGTGTATCTACATGATGTGTATATATCTTTATATATATTATGATCCTCGTTGATTCAAGTAGCTACATATAGAGGCATAAGATTGGGAGGAGAGACGTCTCTCTAGTAGGACGTCGGAGGAATAGATGCAATGTGTACATATACTTCAATCATATGGCTAAAAGGATGAATTAGAGTTTCTAAATTAGGGTTTTTATAACCCTAATATCAAAATTAGTGTTTTCGATTTAGGATTTTTGAAATAGGATTTCTGAATTAGAATATTTATAATAGGTTTTTTGAATTAGGATACATACATATACACACACACACACACACACACACACACACATATATATATATATATATATATATATATATATATATATATATATATATATATATATATATATATATATATATATATATATATATATATATATATATATATATATATACACACACACACACATACACACACATATACTTATATATATATATATATATATATATATATATATATATATATATATATATATATATATATATATATAAGTATATGTGTGTGTGTGTGTGTGTGTGTGTGTATGTATGTGTGTGTATATATATATATATATGTGTGTGTGTGTGTGTATGTGTGTATGTATGTGTATCTATATGTGTGTATTCATTATATGTGTGTAAGTGCATGCATGTGTATGTGTGTGTAAAAATGTGCATGTATGATGTATATGTGTGTGTATGCATGTATTTGTACCTCTAGTCTCACTCCTCTCTCTCTCTCATATACATACATACATACATAAACACACATACTCATATCCACATATATATACATAAAAGCAATGCATACCATGCATTATCGCAACAATGAGCCATAAGTGTCTGCATCTCTTTTAGACACCACTTATGCAACCATCATGTCCCAAACTTTGTCTCAAGTGAACTAAGTACGTATTTTTTATCCCTCCTATCATGCTCACTACAAAAATAAAAAAAAAACATGTAAATAGAACATAAGATATTTATTTCAATTTATATGTAAAATTTATACTTACTTCCAATGTAAGTGGACAAGGTGCAAGTAAGAGTCGCATAATGCTCGTAGTCTTCTCTTGAACTCCAATCCATTCCCTATGTACACAATGTTCCCCTCTGGCTCTATATCGCACTCTAGCCCTAAGGTGCCTATGCATGTCCTCATAGGCACCTGTGCCTTGCTATCATGCTTGTACATATAAAACATAATGGGTTAGAAATCAATATATATACATGTACATATGTATGTGTGTATATGTGTATGTAGGTGCATATGTGAGTGTGTGTATGCATGTCAACATGTATGTATGCATATGCATGTGCATTATGTATGCAAATGTATGTGTGTGTATCATAAGTGTGTGTATGCATGTAAGTATGTATGTATGCATATGCATATGCATTATGTATTTGTGTATGTTTATGTGTGTGTATGTGTATGCATGTATGTGTATGTGTGTGTGTATGTGTCTCTATGTGTGTGTATGCATATAGATATGTGTATGTCTCTATGTGTCTGTCTATGCATATATGTGTGTGTATGTGTCCATGTATGTGTGTGTATGTGTCCATGTATGTGTGTGTGTCTATGTGTGTGTGTATCTATGTGTGTGTCTATGTGTGTATCTATATATATGTGTCTATATGCATGTGTATGTATGTGTGTAAATGTGTGTGGATGTGTGTGTAAGTGTGTATGTGTCTATGTTTGTATGTGTGTGTCTATGTGTGTATATACATGTGTATCTGTATATATATGTCTATATGCATGTGTACGTGTGTGTAAATGTGTGTGGATGTGTGTGTGTAAGTTTGTATGTGTCTATGTATGTGTGTGTTTATATATGTGTGTGTATCTGTGTATGTGTGTAAGTTTGTATGTGTCTGTGTGTATGTGTATGTGTCTATGTGTCTAAGTGTGTGTGTGTCTATGTGTGTATGTTTGTGTGTATGCATGTGTAAGTGTGTTTGTGTATGTGTGTCTATGTGTGTGTGTAAATCTGTGTGTATATGTGTGTATGTGTCTATGTGTGTGTATGTATCTATGTGTGTGTATGTGTCTATGTGTGTATGTGTATGCATGTAAACATGTATCTATGCATATGCATGTGCATTATGTATGCATATGTATGCATGTGTGTGTATGCATGTGTGTGTATGCATGTAAGTATGTATGTATGCATATGCATATGCATTATGTATGCATATGTATGCATGTATGTGTGTGTGTGTGTCTCTTTATGTGTGTGTGTGTATGCATATATATGTGTGTATGTGTGTGTGTGTCTCTCTCTATGTGTGTGTGTCTATGTGTGTATATGTATGTGTGTGTATGTGTGTGTATGCATGTAAGCATGTATGTATGCATATGATGTGCATTATGTATGCATATGTATGCATGTGTGTATGTCTCTCTATGTGTGTGTGTGTATGCATATGTATGCATGTATGTGTATGTGTGTGTATGTCTCTCTACGTGTGTGTGTGTATGCATATGTGTGTGTATGTGTCTATGTGTGTGTATGTGTGTGTGTCTATCTGTGTATGTGTGTGTGTCTATGTGTGTGTGTATATATATATATATATATATATGTGTGTGTGTGTGTCTGTATGTGTGTGTGTAAATGTGTCTGGATGTGTGTAAGTGTGTATGTGTCTATGAGTGCGTATGTGTTTATGTGTGTGTATGTGTCTATGTGTGTGTATGTGTCTATGTGTATGCATGTATGTATGCATATGCATGTGCATTATGTATGCATATGTATGCATATGTGTGTGTATGTGTGTGTGTGTCTATGTGTGTATGTGTGTGTATGCATGTGTATGTGTGTGTAAATCTGCGTGTATGTGTGTGTATGTGTGCATGTGCATTATGTATGCATGTGTGTGTGTGTATGCATGTAAGTATGTATGTATGCATATGCATATGCATTATGTATGCATATGTATGCATGTATGTGTATGTCTCTCTACGTGTGTATGCATATATGTGTGTATGTGTCTATATGTGTGTGTATGTGTCTATATGTGTGTGTATGTGTGTGTGTGTCTATGTGTGTATGTACATGTGTATCTATATATATGTGTCTGTATGCATGTGTATGTGTGTGTGTGAATGTGTGTAAGTGTGTATGTGTCTATGTGTGTGTGTATGTGTGTGTGTATGTGTATGTGTATGTGTATGTGTATGTGTATGTGTGTGTGTCTATGTGTGTATGCATGTGCCTATGTGTGTATATATGTGTGTGTATGCATGTGTATGTGTGTATGCATGTGTATGTGTGTATGTAAATTAGTGTGTATATGTGTGTGTAAATCTGTGTGTATATGTGTGTGTATCTATGTGTGTATGTGTGCATATAAGTGTGTATGTGTATATATATGTGTGTATGCATGTGTATGTGTGTGTGTGGAAATGTGTGTGGATGTGTGTTTGTGTGTGTGTGTAAGTGTGTATGTGTCTAATATGTATGTGTGTGTGTCTATGTGTATGTGTGTGTGTATGTGTGTATATGTGTGTATATGCATATGTATGTGTGTGTATGTGTGTGTGTATGTGTGTGTGTATGTGTGTGTGTATGTGTGTGTGTGTATGTGTGTGTGTATGTGTGTGTGCATACCTTGCTTCACGGGATGTGCATGTCGATCTCTCTCTCTCTCTTGCCCTAATCCTGACACAAATGTGCAGGGAGAAATCGATTTTTTTTTTAACATTCTAGAGTGTCGTTTATGCGACGCTCCAACATCGTTAAAAGCATTGTTGACTAGTGACGCAAATTTTTAGTGTCGCATAAACGATGCTGGCATCGCTTATGCCATGACACATCCTTTTTTTTAAATAAAAAATAGGCTCATCACTTATGCGACGGTAGCGTCGCATAAGCGACGAGACTCGTTTTTTTTTTCAATTCAAGGGCGGTGCTACGCCCCCCCTATTTCTAGTAGTGCATGTATCTTTTCATACCAAGCACATGGTGCTTGCTTTAAACCATATAATGTCTTCTTCAACCTGCACACTTTGTTTTCATGCCCTTTTTGCACAAAGCTATGGGACTCAAAAACATACGCTTCTTCATGCAAGTCACCATTCAGAAATGCAGTTTTGATGTCCAACTGATGTACATTCCAACCACCATGAGCTGCAAGTGCATACATGCTATGGACAGTAGTCATTTGGCATGTAGGAGCAAAGGTCTCATCAAAATCAATGCCTCTTTCTTGAGCATCACGCTTTGCAACAAACCTAGCCTTATACTTGTCAATTGTTCCATCACGCTTACACTTCAGCTTGTATACCCTCTTAGCGCCAATGACCAGGTATCATTTTTCATAATAGCATCATATTATGATTGCATAGAAGCCATCCAATTTTTTGAATTTTGTGCTTCATCAAACGAACCAGGCTCATTCTCATCACAGAGACTAGAGTCAGCCATAGCATAGCAATCTGATGCAAAAGAAGCACTATGAGAGCCTGAGCAAGAATGATATGATAGAGGTGCATCTAATTTTCTATCTTGCAAAGTCTACACCAACCATTTAGGCATAGTTTTTTTCCTTGTCTATATCAATTTTCTTATCAACAAGTGCATTATGTAAATCTTCATCAGAAATGGAATGATATGCATCATCACATGAAACTTGTAAAGCTAAAAAGTTGCCTCATTTGGACCAGCACTAGACTTTCCACCTATAAAAAGAGGCAACAAGTGTCATACATGTCTTTGGAGCTAATTGATGTCTCCTTAGTACATGAAAGTAATGGATGAATAGCATCTTCCACAAAAACAACATCACGACTAACCAAAATGTATTTAGTTTGTGGATGATAGAGACGATAGCCTTTGCTTTCAGAATTGTACCCAACAAAAATACATTTCACTCCTTTACCATCCAATTTCTTGCGTTGTCTTTCAGACACTAATGCATATTCCAGACAACCAAAAACCCACAAGTGAGCAATAGATGGCTTACGACCATGCCAAGCCTCATATGGAGTGATAGATTGCAATGCTTTATGGGACACCTATTAAGTACATATGTTGCACACGTAACAGCCTCAAGATAGAAACTATATGGTAAACCCTGAATTTTGACCATACACCTCACCATTTCCATGAGTGAGTTGTTTCTCCATTCAGCAACTCCATTCTGTTGAGGTGTATACGAGATTGTATATTGATGTTTTATCCCACATTTAGCTAGAAATGCATTGAAATCAGAGGATATATATTCCCCCCCTCAATCAGAATGGAGGGTGCCCATTTTCCATGCTGACATATTTTTAGCCAAAACTAGAAGCTGTTTGAAGCACATAAGCACTTTGGACTTTGCTTTCAATGGATATACCCATGCTTTCAATGGATATACCCATCACGACTAACCAAAATGTATTTAGTTTGTGGATGATAGAGACGATAGCCTTTGCTTTGAGAATTGTACCCAACAAAAATACATTTCACTCCTTTACCATCCAATTTCTTGCGTTGTCTTTCAGACACTAATGCATATTCCAGACAACCAAAAACCCACAGGTGAGCAATAGATGGCTTACGACCATGCCAAGCCTCATATGGAGTGATAGATTGCAATGCTTTATGGGACACCTATTAAGTACATATGTTGCACACGTAACAGCCTCAAGATAGAAACTATATGGTAAACCCTGAATTTTGACCATACACCTCACCATTTCCATGAGTGAGTTGTTTCTCCATTCACCAACTCCATTCTGTTGAGGTGTATACGAGATTGTATATTGATGTTTTATCCCACATTTAGCTAGAAATGCATTGAAATCAGAAGATATATATTCCCCCCCTCAATCAGAATGGAGGGTGCCCATTTTCCATGCTGACATATTTTTAGCCAAAACTAGAAGCTGTTTGAAGCACATAAGCACTTTGGACTTTGCTTTCAATGGATATACCCATGCTTTCAATGGATATACCCATCACGACTAACCAAAACGTATTTAGTTTGTGGATGATAGAGACGATAGCCTTTGCTTTCAGAATTGTACCCAACAAAAATACATTTCACTCCTTTACCATCCAATTTCTTGCGTTGTCTTTCAGACACTAATGCATATTCCAGACAACCAAAAACCCACAGGTGAGCAACAGATGGCTTACGACCATGCCAAGCCTCATATGGAGTGATAGATTGCAATGCTTTATGGGACACCTATTAAGTACATATGTTGCACATGTAACAGCCTCAAGATAGAAACTATATGGTAAACCCTGAATTTTGACCATACACCTCACCATTTCCATGAGTGAGTTGTTTCTCCATTCAGCAACTCCATTCTGTTGAGGTGTATACGAGATTGTATATTGATGTTTTATCCCACATTTAGCTAGAAATGCATTGAAATCAGAAGATATATATTCCCCCCCTCAATCAGAATGGAGGGTGCCCATTTTCCATGCTGACATATTTTTAGCCAAAACTAGAAGCTGTTTGAAGCACATAAGCACTTTGGACTTTGCTTTCAATGGATATACCCATGCATGCCTCGAAGAATCATCAATGAAGGTCACAAAGTAAAGACTATTTCCAAAAGAGGATATCTGCATAGGACCGTAAACATCAGTGTGAACAAGTTGCAATTTCTGCGTAGCTCGCACTGAACCATCTTTTGGGAACGAGGACCGTTGCATTTTGCCCAAAATACAACTTTCACAGACATGTTTATGAGGTGTCTCAAGTTTGGGTAGAGAGGACACCATTTTAGATTTCTATAGGTGTAGCAAACTAACAAAATTCAGATGAATAAAGTGTGCATGCCAAAGCTTGCATCTGACAAAGCTTGAGAATCATGTACTACACATGCTGAATCATTCATAGATTTTTCATAGTCTATGAGCTTATAAAACCCACAACATAAAATGACAGAAGTAATAATGACATCGCCATTTGACAGATCATGAACTGTACATCTGTCATCAACAAATTTCACAACCAAGCCAATCTTGGCTAAAGTTGAAACTGATAAGAGATTCTTCTTGATCCTTAGCACAAATAAACCATCTGACAATGTAAAAGAACTATCATAAGCAGTAGTTAGAATGATCTTACCAACTCCCATGACATGATAAGAGGAGTTCTTGGAACATGTGATAGTATTCCCTGTAAGGGCAGGCTCAAGTAAAGTCTAAACTATGCTGCAAGGTAATATGTTTGGTTGTCCCACTACCAAAGTACCAAACATGTGAGTATACTACAGACATACATAGTTCATGAGAAGATGGGTCATAACTGCAAATAGTGGTAATGACATTATCATTTCCTTTATTGTATTTGCAAAACAATTTTTTCTTTTCTGTTTTCTTCTTGTCTTTGTCATCCTTCTTTGATTGTGCAGAATTAGCAGATTTTTGCTTACTAGTAGAAGAGATCCATTTACCTTTGCCCTTCTAACTAGCCAGGAAAGCTTGATTCACATAATGGACCTGTTCTAGTTAGACTAATCTTCTTGCAATAAAAGAGAGACTAACAGAATAGTCTGCACAAGTGAACTATCAGGCAGGACTTCATGAGCAGAAATCAACTGTTCCTTCAAATTTTTTTATCTTTGTGATAAAATTATCCATGGAATCTCCTTCATTCATGTGTTCACTCTCCAACTGTTTTCAGAGGTAAGCAACACGAGCCTCATTCACTGCCTAGTATAAAGTGGTAAGTGTATCCCAAGCATCCTTAGATGTTTTGCAAGAACGAATATAAGGAATAATGGCACATTTGACAAAAAGGCTATCGATGCATGTGCTTAAGCATCTTTTCCATCCCAACAAATTTGCTCTATGGTAGGTGCAGTAGGAACCGTTACATTTATGTGTTCCTCGAGTAGCTTTGATGTGAACCTTTTCCCTATACATGGGCACTTTTTACTCTAGTGCTGGCTAGAGGTTTTTTTCCCATGTTACCACATAATTGATACTCTTATATGTGGTGGTACTTTGTACTTAGGGATATTATTCAGCTCCTACTTCAGTTCAGTTCATCGATCAATAGAGAGAGCTATTCCAGCCATCGTCTTCTCCGTGTGTTTTGCTGCGTTTATGCTCCTTGTGTGTGCTTCTTGTGTGTCTCTCGCACTTCTACACACACCCAACAATGGTATCAGAGCAGGTTCAGCTTCTTCTCAAGTTTCGGTTTTTCGCGTCGCGGCGCGTGCGCACTTTAACACTGCAAATCGACTTTGGATCATAGAAGTGTGAATTTCAGCAGCCTAGAAACATGTTTAGCGGGTGCGCTAGGGTTTTACCCCCATTTCGAAGCCATTCGTGTAGTCATAATTGCCATCAGAGTGACGGTTTGTGAGCTGAAATTTCAGCACTCGTTTTAGTTTTCGTCGAAGTGAAGATTTTGTCACATTCTTGTTCCTTAGTGAAATGGCGGGCAGCAATGACGTGTCTTGT
The DNA here is from genome assembly GCA_020310875.1 of Ceratopteris richardii. NCBI lineage: Eukaryota > Viridiplantae > Streptophyta > Polypodiopsida > Polypodiales > Pteridaceae > Ceratopteris > Ceratopteris richardii. The sequence continues at coordinate 76,023,456 of CM035406.1, read as the reverse complement.
TGCAAAACAACTTTGGAACATAGTGGCAGATGTAGATCGAAGACCGGCAGGTGCTTCTACTTCACAGTCTACTGTCACAGATGGAGCTTCTTCTTCGAGTACAATGGTTTCTCCTTCTCCACCTACACAGGAGCAGCTTAGATGGGATGGAAAAGATGCTCAAGCTCATGCTTTGATTGCGCTTTCAGTGAAGCGTCATATAGTTCCACACATTTGGTCATGTTCTACATCACGACAGGCATGGGACACTCTTGCTTCTTTGTATGCCGTGCGTAATGAAGCACGTGTTGCATACTTGAGGAAGCAACTTGAGGATATATGTATGGCTGAAAATGAGTCAGTGGATGTGTATGTGACACGCATCAAGGACTTGAAAGAGCAATTGGCAAACATAGATGGGATCATTCCGGATGCATCACTCATTTCTACATTGTTGAAAGGATTACCGAAAACTTTTCAAAGCTTTGCTACTACACTTCGTTTGGTTGCAAAAGGAAATCCTAATATGTATGCATTTGATGAGATTGTGTCTCTTCTTTTGCAAGAAGAGCAATCTAGAGTGAATAGGAGTGGTTTGATTGAAGGAACGCAAGCACTTGCTATCTCACAAAAGGGGAAAAGCAAGTATGGTTCAGCTTTTGGTTTATCAAAACCAAAGCCTCAAGCTTCCTCTTCCACTCATTCCTCTAATGATGGTGATTTGCAAAAGAAGAAGAGATGCAAATATTGCCGGAAGGCTGGTCATACTATTGATGAGTGTAGAAAGCTTGCTAAATGCAATGAAAAGAAGAAGGAATCGGGCATGTCTATTGCTGAAAATTCAGCAAATGCAAAGAATGATGAAGCTAACATGGCTCAAGATTTTTGGGCATGTGTTGTTACATGTCATTATGATGCTTCTTTACATTCTAAATGTATGGTTGTGAGTGAGGCTGATTCCGATTGGTTCTTTGATAGTGGTGCTTCAAAGCACATAACATCATGCAAAAGATTTTTTGCCTCTTTGAAAGATGCACCTAAAGGAGGACATGTGGTGTGTGCAAACAATGCCTCTTATCCTATCATTGGAGTAGGAGAAATTGAGCTTACAGCTGCAAATGGAGCTATGATTCTCTTGAAAAATGCATTGTATGTGCCCGGTATCAAGAAGAACTTAATTTCAGTTCCGTTGATTGCCAAAGCTGGACTTCATGTACACTTTGTTGATGATAAGTGTATGGTTCATGATTTCAGCAATGGCGATGTTATCGTGATGTCCGGTACATTATGTAATGGTTTGTATCGCATGGATACATACAAGAGGGCTGCCTCGAATGCCTTAGTTGCTCATACTTCTTCCATGGCTGAAATGGAGCTTTGGCATGCTCGTTTTGGTCATTTAAACTTCAATAGTTTGCTCTACTTGCAAAAGAGGAACATGGTTATTGGCTTGCCTACACTTGAGTCCATTGAAAAGCATGCATGTGAAGGTTGCATTCTTGGAAAAATGCATCGTGCTTCTTTTCCAAAAGATAGTCACACACACACTACAAGAAAATTGCAACTTGTTCATAGTGATGTATGTGGTCCCGTCAAGACTCCATCTTTTGGGAAGCATGTATATTTTGTTACCTTCATTGATGATGCTACTTGCCATACATGGGTGTATCATATAAAAGCAAAGAATGAGGTATTTTCTTGCTTCAAAGCATTTTTAGCTATGGATGAAAATTTTTCTTCACAAAAGCTTTTGACTCTACACACGGATTGTGGTGGTGAATACATGTCACATGAGTTTAATGCTTTTCTTCGTGAAAGAGGTATTTCACACCAATGTACGGTGCCATATACACCTCAACAAAATGGTGTTGCCGAGCGTAAAAATAGAACTCTACTTGAAATGGCACGATGTATGGTTAAAGGAAAGCATCTTCCTCATAAATTTTGGATGGAAGCGGTCATGTGTGCAAATTATGTGTTGAATCGCTGCCCTACAAAAGCATTGAGAGTCATCACTCCTTATGAGGCTTGGAATGGCCATAAGCCTATGGTTAGTCATATGCGTGTGTTTGGTTGTTTGGCATATGCTCTTCTGCCATCACAACAACGTCACAAACTTGATGACAAGGCAAAGAAATGTATATTTGTTGGTTATAGTGCTGAAAGTAAGGGATATCGGTTGTACCATCCATTGACGAACACAATTATTGTGAGTCGAGATGTGGTATTGCTGAAAATTCAGTTTTCCCTCTACTTGAATGCAAAAAACTGCCAATAGTTAGCTCACAAGATGTGTTCGATACACTCATGCCTTTGTTCCAAAATGGTGCGCTTGACTATGGCCATGTAGAACAGCCAACTGAGGTTCAAAGGGCTGAAAAATTCCAGCCAAATAGGGCTGAAAATGCAAAGAATTTCCAGCCAAACATGGTTGAAAAAATTCAGCCAAAAATTGCCAAAACTATTGGAAATTTTCAGCCACATATGGCTGAACATTTGCGTCCAAATATGGCTGAAACTGAGCACGAAATTCAGCCCACGCATGATGTACATATTTAAGATGTTTTACATAATGAACGCATGTCTATCAAGAGTGCACAATCTATGCCAAAGTGGCTGAAACAAACTTTGCAGGACAACAAATTGAGTGCACCTTTACTTGGTAGAACAAGATCAAGCTCTCACCATGCATCAGGTAATTTTGTGGATTATTCTCTTATTGCTACATCATGTAATGAAGAGCCACTTTCTTTTGCAGATGCATGTGATGATCCACAATGGATGAGTGCTATGCAATCAGAAATGGATTCCATACATAGGAATGGTACTTGGGAGTTATGTGAATTTCCAAAAGGAAAGAATGCCATTGGTACAAAGTGGGTTTATAAGATTAAGAGAAAATCTGATGGTAGCATTGATTGCTACAAAGCTAGATTGGTTGCCAAAGGATATGCGCAACAATATGGCATTGACTATGAGGAAACTTTTGCACCTACTTCACGCATGACTACCATTCGTACCGTCGTTGCATTGGCTGCCCATCGAGGTTGGAAAGTGCATCAGTTGGACATAAAAGCAGCCTTCTTGAATGGAGATTTGCAAGAAGAGGTTTATGTGAAGCAACCTCCTGGATTTGCTATGAAAGGGAAAGAGCATATGGTTTGTCGCTTGCATAAAGCCTTGTATGGTCTCAAGCAAGCTCCACATGCATGGTATGACAAAATACATAAGCACTTGATTGCTCTTGGCTTCACATGTAGTCTGATTGAAAGCACAGTCTATGTACGCAAAAATGGGGCTGATCTTATAGTGCTTGTTCTTTATGTTGATGACATACTCTTGACTGGGTCATGTGATGCAAAACTTGACATTCTTATGGCTGATTTGCAGCATACTTTTGATGTCACTTATCTTATAGTGCTTGTTCTTTATGTTGATGACATACTCTTGACTGGGTCATGTGATGCAAAACTTGACATTCTTATGGCTGATTTGCAGCATCCAGTTTGTATCCGTTGAGGGGGGAATTGTTACGCATCAAGCAAAGTATGTTGAGAAACTACTTCAGCATTTTGACTTTGAGGATTGTAAGCCAGTTTCCATGCCAGTTGAGACGGGATTCAGGTTCTTGATTGAGGATTCCAGTGATGCATTTGATACTTCTCTTTATCAGCAAGTTGTGGGATGTCTTATATATGCATGCAACACAAGGCCAGATATACAGTATGCAGTTTCCCAGTTGAGTCGGTTCATGCATAGCCCTGGCACTAAGCATTGGCAAGCGGTGAAACGTGTGTTTAGATATCTTCGAGGCACTTTGAGCTTAGGTCTCTTTTATGGCAGAGATGTTCAGCCATGCTTGCATGCTTTTACAGATAGTGATTGGGCTGGTTGTTATGATACTCGCGTGTCCACTAGTGGTAATTGCTTTTTCCTTGGAGACTCATGCATATCTTGGTTGAGTAAGAAGCAACCTACAGTGGCAACATCGAGTTGTGAAGCTGAGTACAGGGCAATTTTCACAGCTACAGTGGAGTGTATATGGCTGAGACGCCTATTGATGGATCTTTGCATGGAGATTGATGCTGCTACACATATTCTCACAGATAGTCAGAGTGCTTTGGCTGTTGCACGAAACCCAGTGTTTCATGCACGGACCAAACATATTGAGGTGCATTATCACTATGTGAGAGAGCGCCTTCATGCAGGAGATATTGATTTGGTATATGTGCCTACACAAGATAATGTGGCAGACATATTCACCAAAGCTCTTCCACGGGAAAAGTTTGAAGCTTTTCGCAAAGCTTTAGGATTATTACCTTGTGGGGGCTGATCTGTCACTCCCTGTATGTGTTCACATCATTCGCTCCAGGGGGGTTTGTTACATTTATGTGTTCCTTGAGTAGCTTTGATGTGAACCTTTTCCCTATACATGGGCACTTTTTACTCTAGTGCTGGCTAGAGGTTTTTTTCCCATGTTACCACATACTTGATACTCTCATATGTGGTGGTACTTTGTACTTAGGGATATTATTCAGCTCCTACTTCAGTTCAGTTCATCGATCAATAGAGAGAGCTATTCCAGCCATCATCTTCTCCGTGTGTCTTGCTGCGTTTGTGCTCCTTGTGTGTGCTTCTTGTGTGTCTCTCGCACTTCTACACACACCCAACAGGAACTGCATCGCGAATAGGAACATGAAGAATGTCATCATCTTCAATGCTATCTACATCACCTTCAACAACTATATTTGCTGGTGTAATAGGATGTTTCTCAACACCCTATACAATATTACAAAGTCCTTTTGCAACCAATACATGATGCATCATATAAGCCCATAATTTGTAATTGGTACTATCCAACTTATCCTCAATAGCCAACATACAAAATACATCACTGCTTTCAGCCATGGCCACTAACTAAAATACCCTGATGTAGAAAAATGATTTCTCAAAAAGTTGAACAGAACTAGTTTGTTGAGTTCTACTAAACCTATAGCAGACTTTGAGAGGCCTACACAGGAGAATCGAAACCTATATATATCTTTGGCACAAAAAGTCAAAATTGCATGCACAAAGGCTATGATAGTGCATTCGAAGGCCAAAATGAGCTCATATCACAATTTTGGCACCACAGAGCAAAGCAGTTTTGAAATCCTAATTGCCTAAGCATTGTCACCAAATTTCAAGACTATGATGGAAGGGGTGTCGACGATGCCCTAGACAAAGCAGAGACTCTGATACCAATTGTTGGTTTGAGGTCTTCGGAAGCACGCAAACAACACAAGGAAGAAGAAGAAGCTTGGAGCACAACAAACAATATTGAATGTATTACCACTATAATGTACAAAGATAAGTGACTCATTAGGGCTATAGGCGTATATACAAGACGGGGGAAGAAAACCTCTTAAAGAAGGAAAAAATTGCCTCGGTGGTCCTAGTGTGTTCACACATATCATTACCTAAATATATCAACATGTTTCACATGGTGATGCAGATCATTCCATTTTTGATGCATATTTACATGATGCACTTGTTGATTAGAGGACCAATATAGAGGAGGCAAAAACTATACCTAAATGTTTGGTGTAGACTTTGCGAGATAAAAAATTAGATGCACCTTTGTCATATTGTACTCATTCAAGCTCTCATAGTGCTTCTTTTGCATCAGATTGCTATGCTACAACTACCTCCAGTCTCTGCAATGAGAATGTGCCTGTTTCTTTTGATGAAGCACAAAATTCAAAAAATTGGATAGCTACTATGCAATGAGAATATGATTCTATTACTAAGAATGGTACTTGGTGATTTGCCTTCTGGAAAAAAGAACATTGGCACTAAATGGGTATACAAGATGGAACAATTGATAGATATAAGTCTAGCTTGTTGCAAAAGGTTATGTTGAAGAAAGAGGCACTGATTTTGATGAGATCTTTGCACCCGCATGTCGAATGACTACCGTTCATAGCATTTGTGCACTTGCAAATCATCATGGTTAGAATGTACATCAATTGGACATTAAAAATGCATTTTCGTATGGTGATTTACATGAAGAAGTGTATGTATTTCAACACTGTGGTTTTGCGCAAAAAGGGCATGATAACAAAGTGTGCAAATTGAAGATGACATTATGTGATTTGAAGCAAACACCATGTGTTTGGTATGAAAAGATACATGCCTACTTGATTGCACATGGTTTTGAAAACAATCCAACTGAGAACACCTTATATGTTAAACGTGCAAATGATGTGCTTTTGATCATTGTTGTTTATGTTGATGACATGTTGCTCACTGGTCCTATGAGAAGCATATTGCTGAATTTAAGGCTGATTTGCATGCCTCTTTTGAGATGTCATATTTGGGGCAGTTGCATCATTATTTGGGCATTCAATTTATGCAAGTTGATGGGGCAATAACGTTGTGTGTCAAACGAAATATACTGTCACATTATTGTAGCATTTTGGCCTTGAAGACTATAAACCTATTGCCACTCCTATGGAGACAAGTTTATAGTTGAGTCTTCATGATGCTAGAGATGCATTTGATGTTGTTCTCTCTCAGCAAGCTATTGGATGCTTGATTTACTTATGCATAATGCAGCTTGATATTCAATTTTTTGTCTCACAAATGAGGATGTTTATGCATTGCCCAAGTGTCAAGCATTGGCAGGCGGTTAAGCAGCACATCTATCGCTTCTTAGGTGGTACCTGGCTACTTGGATTGCTATATCGGAAGGCGGATCACTACCGCCATATCTACATGCTTTTTTTGATCGTGACTCGGCTAGTTGTTGTCAGGGGAGCACTAGATTGTGCCATCTAACTAGACTAGGCAAGATTTCAGAATTATACTTTTGATTACAAGATCACCCACGTAGAGGAAATAATACAAGGTTATGTAGTTGATACAAGAAGTCCCATAGCCTAGGATTGATAGGTGTGGATAATTTGACTAGAGATGATACAAGAGATCCCACAACCTGAGATCATATGTATGAAACAAAATATCTTGATTACAAGAATTACCTTCAGCCAGATTAACTAGATACAAGAAATAACTAGAAAAGATCTCGTACTACGAGAATACAAATAGGACAAGACAAGATGTCCAAGGACTATACTAGACAAGACTAGAACAAGGATCAAGACAAGATCTGGAACTTGAACTTGGAAAGTACTTACTTGGAGATCGTGACTCCTTGAGCTCCCAAGACTAGAATTGGCAAGATTGAGGATTTGTGTGGCCAAGCCCACCTTATATAGGTGTTCAAGGGCAGTTATCAAAGGCAGTTCAAAGGCGGTTACAATATGATGATGTCATCAATTTGAAACATGTCCTTTGGGTGTCAAAATTAGGAAAGTAGACAGTCGATCTTAGGGTTTTGCATGTTGCGAACGCTATGGAAGCATTAGTTTTTGCAAAATCTTAACCAAACATGAGATATATACAATTCACATGGAATCCAAAGTTTAAGCTAGTTTTCTTTGTGTCCGTGACATTACCTCCACCTCAAGTGACTAATTCCACAAAAAGTGGCCATGTTCTTTAGCATGGGTTTCATTGGATTCTTCTTATGGAATTCACAAACCTTGATTTTTGCTCTCTAAAGATTTTTTGTAGGTTCCCAAGTATGATCACCAACGTCATATCCTTTGCAATGAATAAGGTAGTCCAATCTTCCTCGAGAGATTCTTGAGTCTAACACATGATCAACCTCAAATTCTTCATGTTCCCTAATCTTGATAGGTGGTGAAGGAGTGGGTCTCTCTTGAGCGTCCTTCAGTTCTTCATGCAATAGATCCTTTGAGCTTATAGTGGTGCAATGTTGTGTTTCCAAGACCTTTGATGGAGAGCCTTGAGTAAGCATGCATCCTTGATTGAACATGAACTCTTCCTTATCCTTTACCTTCTTGTTAACTTCATAATATGTATACTGCATATAATTTGTAATGACTTTTTGGGCTTCTAAGATTCTTGATTTGGATTCTCACGGAACAGTGCCTTGATTAATCAAAACTTCTAGCTCTTGGACTTGTCTTTCTTTTAACAATTGACTCTCACATTGAATTGCTTGAGGCATGGATTGCAAAAGATACTTCACTTCGTCTTTGAGGCCAGTTTGAAACTGATTAATCATGTAGTCTTCTTGATATGTAGATCCATGAAATAATATCTTGATATCTAAGGCATAGCTTGAAACTGATCGATCACCTTGTTGTAACCTCCTTTCCAAATCTTGGAGTTTTTCACATATACCATCCAAAGTAAATTCAATATTTTTGAGAACGGATATGGAATCCATCATTCTTGAGTTGGCTTGATGCGATCGTCTTGCCAAAATGTCAAGGGAGCACTAGATTGTGCCCTTTGACTAGACTAGGCAAGATTTCAAAATTATAATTTCGATCACAAGATCACCCATGTAGGGGAAATAACACAAAATTATGTAGCTGATACAAGAAGTCCAACAATCTAGGATTGATAGGTGTGGATAACTTGAGTAGAGATGATATAGGAGATCCACAACCTGAGACTGTAGGTATGAAATAAGATATCTTGATTACAAGGATTCCTGTTAGGGAGGCGAACTAGATACAAGAAATAATTAGAAAAGATCTCGTACTACGACATTACAAATAGGACAAGACAGGATGTCCAAGAACTATACTAGACAAGACTAGAACAAGGATCCAGACAAGAACTGGAACTTGAACTTGGAAAGTACTTACTTGGAGATCACGATTCATTGAGCTCCCAAGATTGGCATTGGAAAGATTGAGGATGCATGTGGCCAAGCCCCCCTTAAATAGGTGTTCAAGGGCAGTTATCAAAGGTAGTTCAAAGGCGGTTATGATTTGATGATGTCATCAATGATATCATCAATTTGAAACATGTCCTATGGCTATGAGAATCAGGCAAGTAGATAGTCGATCTTAGGGTTTTGGTACATTATTGACGCGATGGAAGCATTAGTTTCTCCAAAATCTTAATCAAACATGATATATAGAAAATTCATATGGAATCTAAAGTTTAAGCTAGTTTTCTTTGTGTCCATGACAATTGCTATGACACTCGTGTGTCCACTAGTGGTTTTTGCTTCATGTTTGGTAGCTCATGCATATCTGGGCTGAGCAAGAAGCAGCCTATTATGGTCACTTCTAGTTGCGAGGCTGAGCATAGGGCAGTTTTCACAGAGACTATTGAGTGTGTGTGGCTTAGATGCCTTTTGTCTGAATTGGGTGTTGGCCAATCTTTGGCCACCACCACCTTTATTGATAGTGAGAGCACATTGGCAGTTGCGAGGAACCCTATGTTCCATGCTTGCACAAACCACATTGAGGTGCATTACCATTATGTCAGGAAGAGGTTCTTAGCTGGAGACATCAGTTTGGCATACGTGCCCACACAGGATAACATTATAGATCTTTTCACAAAGGCTCTGCCTCAGGAGAAGTTTGAAGCTTTCCACAAAGCTTTGGGCTTAGTTTCTTTTGTGGACTGATCTATTTCCACATAGCTTGGCACTTCCTTATACATGAGTGACAACTCCTTGTTCACTGCATCACTCCCAGGGGGGGATTTGTTGCTATATTTCGGTAGTGATGTGTGTGACCTCACTAAGGACTGCTGGGGCACTTTTTTCCCCTTTTTAGGAGGTTTTTTTCCCTTGGTTTGTATATATGCTTATAACCCTAATGGGTTACTTATCTTTGTATATTCACTTGGTAATACATTCAGTATTGTGTGTTGTGCTCCAAGCTTCTTCTTCTTTCATGTGCTGTTCGCGTGCTTCCATAGACCTAAAATGCCAACACCATTGGTAGCTGAGTTGATAACCACATCGTCAACCTTCATCTATAAACTATGATTTTGTAATAGTGGGTTGAGAGGAGAGTGATCGGTAGCTAATTAGGATCTCATACGGTTCCATTTTGATGTGAATAATTTACCCAGCTTAAATCCGGATATTCACAAAGGATGACTTCACTTGCGACAACAAAAAGAGAAAGAGGGTCTTTTTAAATTTATGATGGTTCAATACATAAAATTCTTCAATTTCTCATGTTTCACATAGTACAATACGAGGTTAATATGGAAGAAAGATGCAGGTGATTTTTCTTGTGCCCTCATTGTTCACATCAGATTTGTTTTTTTCAGCTTCTTTCTGTAGCAAAAATTATATGCTAAAAGCATATTTTCTGCCGCCATGTGTGAACGGAGCAAATCTGCAAACTGGAACAAGTCTATTGTTTGTCCCTCGGCCTAAGGTATATTATTTTCTCGATTTTCTGGAGTTGTTCCTAAAATTATTTTAGGTGAAATTTAGTCAGAAGGAACTGGAAAGCTTCCTAGAATCCTCAACCTAGCCGCCGCTGGTCTGCCCAAGCCGGGCAAGCAGTTCGCTATTTTTCGGTTCCCTGCTCTTCCTTCGGTCTCCTTTCCTCTTCGACGCACAGAAAACACAGATATTCGGAGAAGCCATGTCTGCCCCCGATCAGACGCGAGAGCCTTGCCCAGACAGAATTCTAGATGACATGGGTGGTGCATTTGGTATGGGGGCGGTTGGAGGTTCTATATTCCATTTTATCAAGGGCATGAAGAACTCTCCCAATGGAGAGCGTCTGCTTGGAGGTGCGCAGGCCGTGCGTATGAACGCGCCCCGTGTTGGTGGGAGCTTTGCAGTATGGGGTGGACTATTCTCTGTTTTCGATTGCTCGATGGTGTATGTCAGGCAGAAGGAAGATCCATGGAATTCCATCTTTGCTGGTGCAGCAACAGGTGGGTTTCTGCAAATGAGGCACGGGATGCGTGCGGCTTCCCGCTCCGCTGCATTTGGAGGCATCCTTCTTGCGCTTATTGAAGGCGCTGGTCTTATGATAAATCGTGTCCTTGCCAACATGGCTCAAATGCCCCCTCCACCCTTGGAGCAGCCTATGGGGCTACCCGCTGGAGCTGCTTTGCCGAACATGCCCACAGGTGTGTCTTTGCCTCCTAATCCAGCATCAGATTCCACCTCTCCTGATGAGGCGAGCTGGGGCTCATGGGTTGGGAATATTTTCAAGAAAGAAGAACGTGCCACAAATACCTTCGAAACTAGTTCGTCTTCATTATCTATGCCCACGAGTTCTTCAGATTCGAGCTCCATTGACAATAACAATTCAGGTTGGACAGGGCTGTGGCCGTTTGGAGGTAAAAAGGAGGAGAAGTCTTCAGTGTCAAGTGAGACACTATCATCATTTGAGACATCATCTCCGCCTGTGATGCCCTCGTTTGATTATAAGTAGAAATGGTTGGTTTAAATTGTTTTCTGTTGAAAGCGTGTCTTGGGGGGCTGTAGGATCATATAGCTGGTCATTTCTAACGTTGCAACATTTTTGGCGTGACTTGTCCAATATATAAGGTGTGCCTTCATTGCATACAAGGTTTGTTGAAGGGTGTTTCGTAAACGCATCACACATAAATGCTTGGTACTTCCAGTATGATTTGGCTTGCACTCCATAGGCCAATGTGTCTAACTTGGCCTATTTATGATGCTTATGAACCCGAATATTAGGGATACACTTGTAATTTTACATGATTTAGTTGTCTTCATCTGTGCTATGTTTGTGATACGCTATTTTATGTTGATCATGTTGATATTGTTTATTGTTCTACTTCTTCTAGCTTCATGACTTCGTAGTGAATGTATGGTTATTATGTGCAGTGATGCAGTTGGGATTAAACGTGATATTCATTAAAAAGGTTGATTCATAGTATTCCTTTATCAACCTTGTGCGTGAGGAAGACAGTAGAAATGTATTAGGTTTTTGTTCAGTCATAGAAGGTAATGCCAACCTATTTCTGATCTTCCAGAACTCTGGCTTATTCCCAGCTCTATGCTAGTAGGCTATGGTCAATTCGGTGCATAAGTATAATGATAACAATGTATTATTTGAGGTTTTTGCTCAGGCATAGAAAGTAATGGTTCCCCATCAACGATCATCTGGCTCTTGAGCTGTTTGGTTTTCTTTGCTATTCTCATAGCTAGTTTGTGTTTCAGCATTTGATAACTGTTTGATTCTGTTGAATTTTCCTACCAATATTAAGGTAGGTGTGCTGTAATTTTGTTGTATATTTTTGTCGTGGGCATCATTTTTTGTCTTCTAGACTGTGTGTCGGTCTTAGTGCCTGATGAGTGTCTGGCTATAGATTTGTATGCCCCCTGGCTCGAAAAACAAAAATTAGCCACAATATGGTTGGGAAGGTTTCATTTGATTCATTGCATTGTTGTATTTGAGAATTGGCCTTTGATTATGATGAAAGATAAATGATATATGCAGTGTTCCAGTATGGAAACTGTAGGGTACTTCATGAGTGAGATTTCTATTGTCAGTTTTCATTGTGCCTGAGTTCGCTATGGAGTTAGCTATACTTGTGCTTCATGTTGGTAAAAGGCTGCAATGAAGGGCTTATAAGTCTTTGTCAAACATGCCAGGTTCGTGTTCATGCTGTTGAAATGTTGCTAAGAAAGGTTGTACTTGTCAAGCCTTCTGTCTGTCTTTTGTTATATTGCAGTGACAATGCATGTGTAGAGAAAGCATGATACCTAAGGTTATTGGTTTTAACCCAGGCTCATTAAAAGGCTGCAATGAAGGGCTTGTCCCGGTTCGCTGGCCTGGTGGTTGGGCCTCTCGCCTCTTGAGGCGGGGGTGAGGGTTCAACCCCTGGCAGCAACATGTAGGGACATATAAATTCCAGGAACTGATGTATGTGGCTGTTGGCCACCGTTTGACCATCCCCGCGGTAGTTGTGACCGCCGTTTAACCCAGTTGTAAACCCCTGTTCTTGTGGGATAAGGGGGGTCCCATGGGTAGTATGCCCTTCCTTGTACAGTTGTAATTTCAAAGTTAAAGTCCGGGGGAGTAGGCCTCGGCCGAACCTCCATTTAAAAAAAAAAGTCTTTGTCAAACATGCCAGGTTCGTGTTCATGCTGTTGAAGTGTTGCTAAGAAAGGTTGTACTTGTCAAGCCTTCTGTCTGTCTTTTGTTATATTGCAGTGACAATGCATGTGTAGAGAAAGCATGATACCTAAGGTTATTGGTTTTAACCCAGGCTCATTAATTGGATTGGTTTCTGGAATTTGAGTACTTTAAATTGGAGGATTCATCTTCATGCATGGGAAGTATATTTACTACCTTTGTCAAGGAATTAGTGGCTGTTTCTTTCACCAACTCCTGTTCTTTACATAGTTTCTGTAATCTGTTGATCAATCCATGTCTTTGGAATCTTCTGGATTACGTGCAGTATGTAAGTTTGTGTGAAGACCAGAATAGTGTTCTTTTTGCTTATCCTTAAATTCATGCTTTTTAACCCCCTTTCTCTCACGTTTATTCAGTTGTGTGCCGCAGATTGTGTTTTCCCACTTATGCCAGCACACATACACACACAACCAAACCCCCCCCCCCCCAAAAAAAAAAAAAAAAAAAAAAACAGAAAAGAAAAAGGAAGTACATTATTCAGCACCGAAGTTGGGTGGCTGTGCTGACTCTACTTATATTTCACTGGACATTTCCATCCTCTGTTGGACCTTTTTGTTGCTGAAGTATATTTACTTTGGACACATCCACTTTGGCCATGTCGTCCAGTGCATTTGTATAATTGTAATTTGAAATACAATAAAAGGCAGGCATAGCACCCATAAGATCCCCCTCCCTGGGAATTTTATGAAGCAGGTGTTGGACACCTAGGAACTACTAGGACACAGAGCCGGAAGGCTTGCTAAGGTAGACATTGGGAAGGGTAGACTCTAAGGCCAGACGAGATAAGTGGCTTGAACTGGGTAGCCGAAGTTCCAATGGTCCCGCAAAGGGGCTGGTTTTAACATCTTACCACCTAAGTGGCGAGGGGTGTAAAGGTGCAGTCTGCAGGGGTTGAACTCCTGCCCCCAGCCTTGAGAAGGAAAGGGAGGACTGAGCTAACCGCGTGGACACATTTGTATATTTGTTGTTTAGTTCTCTAGGCCTAATTAAATGACTGTTGTTTCCACATTGCATGTACTTCATATCATATTTGTAGATTAAGATAAACAGTTTTTTCATTTAGAGAGTATTTGAGTACTCGCACTAGTACGTGCAACCACACTTACACACACCACATTTATTATTTAGCAGTGGAATTCGGTGGTTATGCCTCTCTCGCTTGACATGTCCATCTGTTCCACCTTTGTCCTCATGTATATGTTCTTTGGACATGTCCATTTCAGCCACTCCATACAAGCATCCAGCACATTTGTATAATTGCTGATCAGCCTTGAGAAGGAAAGGGAGGACTGAGCTAACCGCGTGGACACATTTGTATATTTGTTGTTTAGTTCTCTAGGCCTAATTAAATGACTGTTGTTTCCACATTGCATGTACTTCATATCATATTTGTAGATTAAGATAACAGTTTTTTCATTTAGAGAGTATTTGAGTACTCGCACTAGTACGTGCAACCACACTTACACCACATTTATTATTTAGCAGTGGAATTCGGTGGTTATGCCTCTCTCGCTTGACATGTCCATCTGTTCCACCTTTGTCCTCCTCATGTATATGTTCTTTGGACATGTCCATTTCAGCCACTCCATACAAGCATCCAGCACATTTGTATAATTGCTGATCAGTATTTTGTATAATTGCTGATCAGTATTTCATAAAAATGTCGGAAGACTTGGAAATTCTTTTATGAATGAGCAGAATTTTAGATCATATTGGGAGTGGCTGCATTTTGTATGTATTGAGAAACTGGTTTGAGCATTGATATAAATGAGATGGGAAGGTGTTCATGGGTGGAGTGAGGTGCCATGCGAGTTGTGATTGATCCAGTAAGAGAAGCAAGCATAAGCTCTTCTTAAGGTTCAGAGATCGTCATAGAGGTTTTGCGCAATTTTTGTGCTCTTTTATCCCTTTTTTTGACAACTTGGTCACTCAATTACAAAATGCCTCGTACAAGGTTGCTTGGAGGGACCAGAAAGCCAGAGGAATATCACGCTCACACAGATTATCGATCAGAAATTTTCTCAATGCCGAATCTGTGTTCTTTTGTGTGGATGCATGAGAGCGTGAAATATTGGATCTATTATGGTTTTCAGGGTACCTTGTCCGTTAGCAAATGCAACGATATCCAATTGCAGGTGAACGCCCTATGTTGAAGTATATGCAGTCTCACATCAATAACACTTTAAAGTGGAGTGAATACCCATTTTTGCAGATGGGGAAGTAGTTTTAGCCCAATTTCTTTAGTGGTATCTTTCACGACTGCCATGAGAATTGTGTTTTTGATTACAAGAATTTTGTGTTTTTGGTTAAGCTGCTAGAAGACACCAGACAGAAGGAGATCTAGAGCATTTCAGAAAGTAGAAAGTGATGCCGAGTAGTTTGACATCAGATTGAAGGAGATCTAGAGCATAGAAAGTTGGAGCCATAGTAAAATCAAAGCCCTTCCAGTCTTAGATGTGCTTACACCTTTTGTTATTGCCTTCCATGTTTGCAATGAAGTAAATTGTGAGGAGGGACTATACATGGGCCTTCGGATCAGTGTGTGAGAGATAAAGCACATGAAGTACGTGCACTTTACATGGGCCTTCCATGTTTGCAATGAAGTAAATTGTGAGGAGGGACTATACATGGGCCTTCGGATCAGTGTGTGAGAGATAAAGCACATGAAGTACGTGCACTTTATACCTCCACATTCTTGAAACTGTTACATATCACGTTCTCTATCTAAAACTCTCCACTCTATTCACATTACGTACCTAAAATTTCTTTGTAATCCCATAAGAAGGTCCAGATATGGAGTTGAGTAGCTTGAAAGGTTTTTGGAAAAAGGTTGAAGGCAAAGATTGGTTAAAAAGAATAAAACATAGGCAGTGCAAACCTTCGCATCAATTTTAGAGTATAATGGAGGCATCACATAAAATACTTGAGTACGAGGATATCTTTTTATGATTGAACGAGCTAGATCATGCCCATAATTTTCCACCAAAATACTTGAGTATGAGGATATCTTTTTATGATTGAACGAACTAGATCATGTCCATAATGGTAGGGTTTTACAAAGGGGGCCACACAAGATCAACGAGAGGAAAACTAGAATTCACCTAGAATTACATGAAAAGATAATAAATAATGTGTTCATACACAAATTATGTGAGATTATTATTTATTTCCATAGGTGTACTTGAAGGCTTTGCATTGTCCATCTTGAACTTCAATAGTAGATCTTGAATGCACCTCCTTTGAGTCAAGTACAACTATTGATATGTGTAGATTACTTGCATCCCTAAGAAGAATACGAGTTCTCCAAGATGACTCATCTTGAATTATTCTTGCATATGCCTTTTGATCTTTTCTATTCCATTCAAGTCATCATCAGTCATAATTACGTCATCTACTTATACACATAAATAGATAACTTCATTATGAACCTCCTTGATGAATAAGGAAGGACCTGGATTGCTTGTTTTGAATCCTTGATCTTGTAAATAGGTCATCAATATGTAGTTTCAAGCTCTAGGAGCTTGTTTTAAGCCATACAAAGGTTTCTTAAGTTTACATACATGAGTAGGAGAACTAGGGTTTTTAAACCTTTGAGGTTGTGACATGTATACCTCTTCACTGATCCACCCATTGAGAAAAGCATTCTTCACATCAAGTTGAAGTAGTTTCAATTCCTTGCAACCGCCACACTAAGTAGTCCTTATGGTGGTCATTTTGGCAATTGGTGAAAATGTTTCTTCATAGCCTATGCCTTGAGTTTGAGCACATCCTTTAGCAAGCAACCTATCTTTTTACTTGCAAATTGATCCATCTGAATATCTTTTCAATTTATAGATCCATCTGCAACCTATTACCTTTTGATTGCTTTGCATTAGAACTAACTCCCATGACTCCGTTTTATTCAGAGTTTCTATTTCTTCCTTCATGGCTTTCTCCCAATTAGGATTTCTTTTTAACTTCTTCATATGTTGAGGGTTCTTTTGAAACTGATTCTCAGGCCAAATAGATGGAATGCGTTGTTACAAATATAGTCATATCCATACCTTTCAGGTTGCTTTCTTGTGCTTGAACTTCTAGGAGTGTGCTTGGAGCACTCTCCACATTCTTGCAACTTGGCCTTTTCTCTTGATTTCTAGCACTTTCTAGTCTCTTTTTGTTTTCATCATGTTCATCTTTTGATTCACTTCTAGAATCTTGCACTTGTGTATCATGCTTGCAACCTGATGGATGAAAATATGAATCAAGATCATAGGGTAAATTAGACTTCTGTTTATCCTCTTCATACAATGACCTATGTTCTTCAAATACAACATTTGTACTTGTGGTGAATTGCTTTGTTGATGGATTATAGAACTTGTATCCCATTTGAGTTGAATCATAGCCTATGAACATAGCCTTGGTTGCCCTTTCATCCAATTTTCCTCTGATTTGTGAAGGTACATGCACGTATGCTAAACAACCAAAAAGATTGCAATGACGTAGACTTAGTTTTCTACCAATCCAAGCTTCATAAGGAGTCATACCTTGATGAGATTTGGATGAAAGTCTATTCAAAATATACACTATTGTAGATATGGCTTTTGCCCATCGATAATGTGGTAACTTCTAGAATCTTGCACTTGTGTATCATGCTTGCAACCTGATGGATGAAAATATGAATCAAGATCATAGGGTAAATTAGACTTCTGTTTATCCTCTTCATACAATGACCTATGTTCTTCAAATACAACCTGTGCTTGTGGTGAATTGCTTTGTTGATGGATTATAGAACTTGTATCCCATTTGAGTTGAATCATAGCCTATGAACATAGCCCTGGTTGCCCTTTCATCCAATTTTCCTCTGATTTGTGAAGGTACATGCACATATGCTAAACAACCAAAAAGACTGCAATGACGTAGACTTAGTTTTCTACCAATCCAAGCTTCATAAGGAGTTATACCTTGATGAGATTTGGATGAAAGTCTATTCAAAATATACACTATTGTAGATATGGCTTTTGCCCATCGATAATGTGGTAACTTCTTATCTTCAAGCATAGTTCTTGCTTATCTAACTAGGGTTTTGTTGCTCCTTTGTGTAATATCATTTAGTTGAGGAGAGTACCTGGTAGTCATTTCCCCTTTGATACCTTTATCATTCTTGGGAGAAGTATTCTCCCCCTCCATATATGAGTTTCTTCAATGACCTACGTGTATGATTTTCCATATGTGCTAGATACTTCTTGAAGCATTCGAACACTTCACTCTTACTCTTGATAAAGTACAAATTTTTCCGTCTACTGTGATCATCAACAAAAGATACATAATACCTTGAGCCTACTAATGACTGTTCTTGACTTGGTCCGCACACATCAATGTGTACTAGATCCAATAGATTGTTGTGGATGTAGCCTTTGTGGTTGAAAGATTGCCTTTGTGCTTTCCCAACAAACATCACACCTATTGATCAAGTGTTGCTTTGAGATGCTTGGCAAGCGTGATATGAGTTATTCATATGGATATGCATGTGTGATCCTATTGGTGATAGAGTATTATTTCTAGTCTCTTGTTACATTGCTAGTCTCTTGGGTTGCCAACATGGTGTCTTCTCAATTTGATGGTACTGACTTTTCGAGATGGAAAGATCAGATGTGGCATACATTGGTTCATGTAGGGTTACACATGTATGTGCATAGAGATGCATAGAGGCCTCGTGAAATGCCTGATCACATATGGATGGATATGGATGCATTGGCCAGCTCTAGTATTCGATTACAACTTGTGGATTCTATATATGAGTATGTGATGTATGAGGAGACGAGTAGCGCATTATGGCAAAGACTACATGATATGTATGTGTGTCCATCGACTCATGTGAGACATAGATCACTTTGACAGCTTTGATATAGGCATTGTGGTCATGATGGCCATATTCGACGACGTTTCAGGTGGATGCGATGACGTCAGAGATATGCACATGATGTAGGCCAATGAGCGATTTTAGGAGAGTCTATGGTAGTTGATTATGCTAGTGATGGTGATATCACTTTCTCTTATGGTTCATCTCATGATTCCTTATGTTCATTGGATAGCACACACATGGCTTGGTTGCTTGATACATTAGTCAGTTTTCATGTTGCTCCACATCGTGAGTGGTTTTATCGATTCTCAGGTGAGTCTTGGATATGTGCACATGCCCGATGGTGCGACATATGACATTGAGGGTACAAGAGATGTATGCCGTATGCTACCTAGTGGAGCATCACTTATACTCAGACATGTACGTTATGTGCCTTCATTCCCTATGAGCTTGATTTCAGTTAGCTAGTTACAAGAGAGAAGATGTTATGCATTCCTTGGTGAGCATCATTTTCAATTGTAGTTGGGATAGCTTATGCTTGTAAAAGGTGCCATGATTGGGCATAAGTATCCACTATAGATATTTCATGTGACAAATAGTCTCGTCTCAGTGGGAGTTCAACCTTATGTATGGCATGAGACTCGTCATGTCTCATTTTATCTACCTACACATAGGTCTGTTGACATTCATGATGCACATGTATGGCAGGATTCAAATGCTCTGATGGATGCACATGTAGAGCATACTTTGGATGCTCATGATGCTTATGTAGAGCATGATCTCATTGATCATATGGATGCTCTTGTGGAGCATACTTTGGATGATCATTTGGATGCTTTGGATGATGTAGATGTTCATATAGAGCATTGTGATGATACTCAATTATAATGTGATCATCAGTTTGACCTTGGTGTTGATGTTGTGCGACTAGCTCATGTGGAGCATGGTCATACACTTGGTGTGGTAGAGCAAGATTGCTCTCATGGTACACAGTGTGTGATAAAGCACTTTAGCTCTCGAGATGCACAACTAGACACATCCTTGGTTGCTAGGATGATTGATTTAGATATTGATGAGTCAGTGATCATGCAGTCATTCTTGGATTCGCTCATGCTAGATGTTGAGCCAGATATGTCAAGACATGTTGGTCTTGATGATCTGTATGTTCTACATTTTTTGAATATATTTTCCAGATCCTTCAAATGATCTTGTCTTTTTAATGAGTGGGAGCTTTGTAGGAACTTCATCAGTTCTTGCATCAGTCATATGTGAGCTCGACTCTTGTCAATATGAGTCTAGAGCAGTTTGAGGTGCATGGATACTCCTTGCTCGAGGCAATTGGTGTAGGCTGATCCGTATGGGTTGAGATACAGACTCTTCCTGTACATTATTATATAGTCCTACATCATTCTTTGTATGTTTTTTTCACTTATGGTCACATTGACCCTTATGTGGAGATTGTTGGGAATGCAAGGATCATGTGACCTTACCCCGATATTCATATATATACATAATTTATAGAGCATTGCCTCAACGGAGATCATTATGTGGGTTTTGAGGCTCCCATGCATGTGTGCACATCTCTCCTCTCTCTCTCTCTCCCCCTCTATCTCCTCCTTGATCTTCTTGTTTTACACACCAAAGCCCTTCACAAATTTGGTGCCATTGTGGACGAGCAAGCTTCAAGGACACTGTAGAGTTTTGACATTGGAATCATAGGTAATTTTTTTGTTTTTTTACCCTTCTTACCTCTTTCATCACTCTTCGTGAAAAATCCACCCCCTTGCTCATATCCACACCTCCATGGCATTCCCCTCATTTCATTTGTGAAAGCAAGAGAGATAGAGATCGTGTGTGCTGAATTTTTGCATGTTTTTTGAGCTTTGTGGTAGGTACTGGCATCAACAAATAACAATAGCTACAATAGGTATGACATCTCTATGCACGCACCCGAGATGAAGGTGTCTGTCCATCTCGATAGACCAAAAATTGAATCTTTTGGTAGAACAAAATGCACCACAGTAGAGTAGACTATATGCACATCCCAAAAATATAAAATTTCTTAGAAAATTTGTATTTTTTGTATCTATTGTGATAGACAAGTGTTTGTCATCAACAAAGCAACAGAGAGGCCACAAGGAAGAGTCTATCTATCATGATAGATAGACATTCCATCATGACAGACCTATCCATTGTGAGAGATACCCTCGATGATAGATAAAACATTCATGAAAATTCAGTCCATCGCATCAAATACATGCACAACAAATAGAGAGGCAATAAACCCTATCCATCGCATGATAGACATGTATCTATCTAGATAGGCCACAACAAACACTGCTATCCATCATGGAAAACAGGCTTTGCCCATCATAATGGAATGTCAATTTTGATGTTTGTTTAGGGTTTGCAAATTAACCTATTTTTGAGCTAAAATTTGTAACTTTTTTAGGCAATCGGAGTATCAATAAAAGCATTAGACTCAAGGTTGGAAGTCTACAAGCTCCCTCAATCAAATTTTTAGTTTAGGCTAAGATTGTTTAGCACATCAGATTAACCTAGCACCACGGTAAGCATGGAAGTACTCAAGAGACTCTGAATTCTCAAGTCCAAGGCTAACTTAAACTCGATTGAGGATAAGCTAAGTATAAATGAACATAAATTGCGCAACGTGAACATCAATTGCAACAAATTCAAGTGCTCCTTTCGACATTATATTAAGAAAAGAACATACATTCACAAGAACCTAAAAAGAACAAGTGATTGTTACTAAAGAACCAACAACAAGGTTGTACTCAAGAAATTGGGCTAATCAGCAAAGCATATGAACCTTAGGTCAGGTAGACATGTATGATGAGACAGAGAAAGTGTTATATCTTTGAAAGCTAGTGCCAATCACATCCCTAGGCCATGGGCTCAACAACTCAACAATTACGCTTATGTATTGAGCTTAGAGATGAGTGATTCTGAAATGTCATTTAACATGGAAAGACCCAAACTTAGTTCAAGACTAGCCTACTTACAGACCCTTAAAGGCCCTTACAAGACTCTAATAGAGTACATATGACCTAACCTCTTAGCCGCTTGCATCTATATGGATGGGTTGAGGAGATCACTGGTCCAACCAAAAAACCTTGATTTAACCCTTCAGAATTGAACACTTAGTGGTCAAATTCAAAGAGCGATCTTATATTGATGAGCAAGGAACCATGTACATGGTTACATGCTTGCCTGATCGAACGGATGAATTTGGAATCATCATTCTTGAGTAAAAAATAGGTGATTTGGAACAAGAAAACCTAGGAAAGGAACCTACAACACCATGTGCTAAGTCAATCTTGTTAAGGATAATCATGCAAGAGTGGATTCCTCAGGATAACAAGAGTATAGAGCTATTCTTGAATAGAGATATTGATGAAGCTTTCTAGAGATTTGAGCCAGATAAACCAAATGAGGTAGATGGTGTAACAATTTACAAGTTTAAGGACTCATATGTCCTAGGGAAGGTAATCTACTTAGATAACAATTTTGAAAGGATGTTTATGGTCTTGCAACATAGCAAACAGTGCCTATATGTGGAAAGGTGAGTTGATGTTCCCACCACATAGACCTCGTGAGTCTCATAATCAATAGGGAACAGGATCACCTCATGTTCTAAGTGGTCACAAGAAAAGAACCAAGGAGAGGCCTAAAGTAAGCTTAGATCCAAGTGTGATAGAGTTGGATAAATGTTATCCTAGAGTTGACCTAGAAATTAAAAGGACCAAGCTTTGTGCAAAAATGGTAGAACTCGCTCAGACCATGTTTGATGCAAGTCATCTTTTCAATCACACTAGCTCAACAAAGACATAATTGCATTTTGAAGGAATGTTGGAGATCTTAGAATGGATGATAGTTAAACCTAAGATATCGGCTACACCTATGGTTCAACATATGGAAGAAAAAAGCTAAACTTGTTCCCCAAGGAAGTGTATGCTCCTAAATCTATGGATGATGAAGTCTCTTCCTTTGTAAATCAATACTCCCAAGAATTCCTGAGAGAGATGCAAGAAGATAAATGGGCTAAAGAGAGAGAGAACTCCCTCCTATTGAAATAGTGGATGATCTTCATGATCAATTTCTTCAAGACATTCCATCTATCTATGGAGAGTAAGAGGACCTACAAGTGAGTGTTTAGAATTTGAATCCAATTCTTTGCAAAAAGTATCCCACTTTATAGGCTCATGGGAATTCAATTCTATTCATATGAGAGCTCCCACGGTCATGGTGAGAAATGTGAACTCTGTTCTACCAAGAACACTAAGGTGCAATGCCACACATAGACAATCAAGAACCAGAGGTAGCTAGACCACATTCTCAAGTAGGATCACATAGAATAGTACCAAAGATACCCTTGGATAAGATAAGAGACATGGGCAAAGGAGAAGAAGGAAATACGTATCTTCCTATCACTTATTAGGGTTATATAACCAAACCAATTTTATACTCAGGTGAAGGAGTTACAATTTCTACCACCTCCCTATGGAAGCATTGGGGAAAGCCTGCACTCAGATCAATGAGAATGAAGTTGCAAATAGCTGATGGTCATATTGAGAAACCACTAGGGTTACTAGAAGGGCTAACTCTCACCACTTGTGGCATGGAGCTTGAACATACATTTTCCATATGTGAGAAGAATCACGTCTATGAGATGACTTTGGGTATTTCATGAGAGAGTTGCAGATAGTGCAAGATTGGGGAACAAATTCCTTGTACTTACAACACTGAGGTGTCACAACTAAAGTCAATCTCAAGGACTACTCTTACAAAGATGTACCACCCCTGCAATGGAACCTAATCTATATAACATTAGATGAAATGGAGTCGGTGCACTCCATAGGATCAGGCTCTTCATGGATGCATGAAGGCACTCACTTATGGATGTGTAAAGTTGTAGTGGCATAAGAGAAAAGATTAGATGCAAGAGACGTAGGGGCTAATGAGAACTATTGATGAGTTCAAGACCTAGACCAAGCACTTGTGGTGTTCCCAGATGAAGAATTTGAACTCCATGGTTGGGAAAAAAATTTAGCCACAATGGACATAGTTATCAATGAGGGGCAATGGACCCCTCATTGTGATGAAGATGGTTATGACACCTCGGATTTCACAATAGAACACTTATGTGCAACTCGGTTATAGAGGAATGTGAGCCTAGCACATCAGCCCTCCCAAAAGTCAATGATGAGGATGAGGAATCCATCCTCATGGAACCTTTTTGTGCCTCTTAGGAAGAGTACCTTTACCTAATAGAAGCTAGGACTCATGAACATGAAAAATATGAATAAGAAAAGAATTTGACAATGAAAAAGGACGATCAAAATGAGAAAAAGAAAGGAAAGAAACCTATTACCAATCTAGTGGAAGAAGCACTATTTGAAGTGCCAAAGAACTTCAAGAAATACAAGATAGAAGATTGAAAAATCTTGATATGGATGCCTAATAGAGAAGCGCTTGTGGGAGAAGCCCATGATAATAAAGAGAAGACCAAGAAATTTATAGAAACTATACAAGATGGTGAAGAAATGTGTACGTTCATAGGACACGATTTAAGTGAAGAAGAAGAATAAGAATTGATTGCATTACTGAGAGAATATAGAGACATATTTGTATGGAGTTATAAGGACTTGAAGGGAGTAGACCCAGATATTTTCTCTCATAGAATTCCGATGTCCCTAGAAACGAAGCCTATCGAGCGAAAACCTTACACTTAACAATGATAATTATGCAAGAAATTGATCATTTGATAGATATGAAATTCAGCATTCTGAATGGGTGTCCCCATTATATTTGTGCCAAAAAACAATGGGAAACTATGTGTGTGTATTAACTTGAAAAAGGTTAATGCATCCACCATAAGAGATAGTTATACTCTTCCTATCACTGAACATCTTTTAGAGCATGTAGCAAGGAAGGAAATATATAGTTTCCTTGATGGATTCTCAGGTTACACCAAGTAGCCATTGCCCATGAAGACCAACATAAGACATATTTTTCCATAGAGTGGGGAATCTTTGCATTTTGTGTGATTCCATTTGGGCTCACCAATGCCCTGCTACCTTTCAAATCCTGATGTGTCAAGTCTTTAAGGAATTTTTGCGAAATAATTTAGAGGTCTATGTTGATGATGTATGTGCTCAATCCAACATCAAACAAACACATATTCATGAACTAAAGCAAATCTTTGACAAACATAAAGAATACCAGGTGTGCTTGAATCCAAAAAAGTGTGTTTTCATGATTTGACAAGGCAAGCTTCTAGGACACATCATATCAAAGAATGAGATACCAACTGATGAAGATAAGGTTAAAGCCATTCTAGAACTACCTAGACCAAAGAATCTCAAGTAAATACAATCTTTCATGGGACTCTATGGATACTGCCGATGTTTTGTCCTCATGTATGTGATAACTACCAAGCCTCTGTACATTCTTTTGACTAATTTTGAGTGGAATGAAGAATGGGAAAACTTTTTCAATAAGCTAAAGTGACGATTATGTTCAACACCAATCTTGACTACATTAGATTGGACCAAGCCATTCCATGCTCATGTGGATGCTTCCAACTATGCTATCGGTTGTGTATTGGCACAACCTATGAGTGAGGGAAACATCGATCTTCCCATTGCTTATGTGAGTAGGCAATTGAATGCATCAAAACAAAATGACACCACCATAGAGAGAAGGATTGGGCATGGTGTATGCAATTAAGAATTTTAGACATTATTTGCTCGCAAATAAGTTTAAATTCTTTATAGATGATCAAGCTTTACTCTACCTTGTGAACAAACTTGGGAACATTAGTAGGTTAGTAAGATGGTTTCTCTTTCTAATGGAATACAATTTTGAAGTCGTGGTCAAAAAAGAAAAGTCCCACCTTAGGGCAGATCACCTTTCTAGATTCACTTTAGGAGAGTCCCCGCAAGGAGTACTAGATGAACTTCCTAATGCTTATTTGTTTAACCTGGAAGTAGTGCCTGATTGGGCCAAAACTATCATGCCTATTCTTACTTTTGGACCCAAGCATCCCCTAATAAGAGTAAAGAATAAAGGAGTGGTGAAATCTTAAAGGTATCATAAAATGGTAGGAAGTGTATACAAACACATTGATTAAGGAATCTTAGCTTGTTGTGTGGAAGAAGAAGGACATGCTAAATGGTTGCAATTAGCACATGTATGTGCATTAGAGAATCACCATTTACAATACCAAACCCTAGAGGCTATGAAGAGATTAGGTGTGTATTGGCCAACAATGGAAGCAAACATCTATAGGTTGTGTGCAGATTTCCCAATGTGTATTAGTAGACCTCTTGTGATCATGCTACACTATATCAAGTGTCTTTAATACCAAATTAGAGTAATCCACTAGTTGACTTTTTGAGGGAAAATACATTCACTATAGAGATGAACCTAGCAAGGAGTCTAGAGTAGGAGGCTCAAGGCTACACACTCATTGGAGATAATATATACAAACATGGATAGATGGATATCTACGACTATGCATTCATGAAAGTGAATATCTCAAGATCTTAGAAATTTCACAGCAAGGGGTGGTAAGAGGACACTTTGGACCTGATTGAGTGATCAAAACAATTCTATTCTTAGGTCTTTGGTGGCCAACCCTTCATATGGATGCTCATACCTACATGAAGCAGTGCGATGTATGTTAGAGAACATAGTATCCGATATGCAAGGATGAGATGCCAATGAAACCCATGATGAGAGTGCATTCTCCAAGTGGGTAATAGACTTCATTGGCCCTATTAATACCCCAACCAAAAGTTCACATGCTGAGTGTATCATTGTTGCAATGATTATCTCACCAAATGGGTGGAAGTGAAGGCGATGAGAAAGAATGATGCACAATCAATGGCAAAGTTTTATTGGAGAACATATAATTTACCAGATATGGATTATTGATAGAGTTGGTAAGTGATCGTGTTACCCACTTCTTGAACTAGTTCATTGAATACTTGCTACAAGAATTCATGGTCATTCACAAGAAGTTTGCACATGACCCCCCACAAGCCAATGGAAAAGTGGAAAACACAAATAAGATCCTATGCAATGTTTTGCCTAAGCTCATGAATAACAAACATTCTGATTGGGACAAACAATTGCATCATGCTATTTGGGCATATAGAGTGGCCTATAAAATGGTCCTCAATGCCACTACCTTTCAATGGTATTTGTTCATAATGCGATTTTATCAATAGACTTCTTGATACCTACATTGAAGGTAGCTCAAGAGCATCAATGGACGGGCCATGAGCTATCGCCTAGGATCTTCAATTTAGAACAATTGGAGAAACTCGATTGAGAGAAACTGTCAAGAGATACACAACTAAGAAAAGTCAAACATATTTCGATGCACACATAAGAGACAAAGGCCTAAAAGCAAGAGATCTAGTCCTGGTATATATACTTAAGCAACATGCTCAAAAGTTGGAGAAACATGGCTATGTACCCATGATCATCAATCGAATATCAACAAGTGGAGCAGTCAATTAGATGGTGAAATATTGCCAAGTTACGTTAGTTGTTGTAGAGTAAAGATTTACTAAGAACTTTTGATGGAAGAGATATTAAATTGACTCAACACAACGAAGAAGCAGAAGGAAAAAGAGAAACAAATTCAACAATAAGCCCACAAAAAAATTTGTAGAACATATCAGACACATAAAGTTGAGAAGACAAGGTATAGATCAACATAGACAAGTTACTTATGATGCTCCAAGATATCATATGGCAATATGAAAAACCAAAAGTGGTACCTCTCATCATATCACTGATACACATACTTTTGTAACTATTGAAGTAGGACAAGGCATGGGTGCAAAGAATATAAAGGCCTTAATTGACTCAGGGGAACCCACCAATGCTATTAGATTTTCTTGTTGTCAGCACATGGAATTGTGCATTACTCTTGTTGAAGCTTATCTCATAGGATTAGGAGGAGTAGAAACCCCTTGCATTAGTGAAGTGGAACTTCCCATCTTGTTGGCACTCAAGGTCAAGCATAAGGCATGGGAATGCATCAAAGAAGTGGACACACAAGAAGAGGGAGCATGTAGGGAGATCCAAGAAGTATATGTCAAAATTTCAAAAGAAACCCTTATAAAAACAATGATTTTGATCACTAAAAACCATTTTAAATATCATTTCACATTTTTGCAACATTATTTTCTTCTAGGAGTCCTCAAGCTTGAGGAGTATTAGAAGTATCTATGTACCAATTTTCATGATTTTAAGACTCCGTTTGAGCCCTTAAATAAGCCCTGGAACCTAATTTTGAACTAGCCCAAACACTAGGTTTGGATAGGGCCAAAGCTAGTCAAAAGCTATAAAAAGAGCTAGAAAACTCATTTTTGGGACTGACAAGTTAGAGAAAGAGATTCTTGAAGAGTGTAATCGAGTTATTGAGAACCAAACCTTCCTTTGTTCCTATCTTTGTATCTTGCCTTTTATGAGTGTGTGTGTGCATGCATGTATGTGCTTGTCACTCACACTTGCTAGCCACAATTGCTCATGATCTTCATATCCTCCTCACGTCTCCATGGATTGAAAAGTAAAGGAGGTGGTACTCACGCTTGGGCTACACCAAATTTTGGCATCGTTGTCTGGGAGTGTTGCTCAAGGACGAGCGTTACGACGGTAAGTCATAGATTTCCGATGTTGGTAAGTTAAAAATAGTCATTTGTTGTTAATTTTCTTTTTTTCCACCTTCATCATCATCATCATCTTCTCCCA
The DNA here is from genome assembly GCA_020310875.1 of Ceratopteris richardii. NCBI lineage: Eukaryota > Viridiplantae > Streptophyta > Polypodiopsida > Polypodiales > Pteridaceae > Ceratopteris > Ceratopteris richardii. The sequence goes on along the minus strand of CM035406.1, from coordinate 75,994,833 downwards.
TCTTCATATTCACAGAAATTTTTCATTTTTGACTATATATACCCTAATTTCACTTCATTTCTCATTCATGGCTATGTGTGTGTGTGTGTGTGTGTGAGAGAGAGAGAGAGAGAGAGAGAGAGAGAGAGAGAGAGAGAGAGAGAGAGAGAGAGAGAGAGAGAGAGAGAGAGAGAGAGAGAGAGAGAGAGAGAGAGAGAGAGAGAGAGAGAGTTTGTGTGTGCAAGTCTCTAAGATTTTTGCAGCCCTCTACACGATACACAGGCCTCGGTGCTCCACATTGAAGTTCTTGCCAAAACTCTTAGAAGATTGCAATTTTCTAGAAAAGAATTGCAACTTTGTGAAAAATTCAAATTTTTTTCGAGCATTGTGATTGCCTTAGTATTGGAAGTTCCTGCCTAAAATCATTCAAAAAATCTCAATTTTGTGCTTGTCCCAACATTGCAATTGTCTCACAACATCATGATTGTCTGACTTTCACAAAATCGCGATTCTCTCATTGTCTCAACATCATGATTGTCTCACAACATCGTGATTATCTGATTTTCACAAAATCGTGATTCTCTAGTTGTCTCAACATCGCATCACGACTGTTTGACTCTCACAAAATCATGATTCTCTAGTTTTCACAACATCGCGATTGTGTCACAACATCACAAGTGTCTAAATATCACAAAATCGCGATTCTTTGGTTGTCTTAACATCATGATTGTCTCACAACATTGCGATTGTCTGGCTTTCACAAAATTGCGATTCTCTAGTTGTCTCAACATCATGATTGTCTCACAGCATCGCGATTGTTTGGCTTTTATAAAATCGAGATTCTCTGGTTGTCTCAACATCGCGATTGTCTCAAAGTTCTGGCTACACCCATGAAGATAGTCGAAGAGATTATTACACAGAGTCACTCGAGCATAGTGAGACTTATCAGTATCAATATCAAACACTACCTATGTAACCAAATTGGGAGCCAGAATACTCGTGTCATGTATAAAAATCCTAACCCTAGGCCTCAATTGAGACAAATGAGACCACAAGCCCCAAGAGGACCATGCTTTAGATGTCAAGGCGACCATTTCATTCGTGAATGTCCCCATCCATTGGCTCTAGGACAAGGACATACCATTACAATACAAGGCTATTGTCTTGAGTGTAGCAAAGAACATCTCCTGAGAGATTGTCCAAGGAACCCCTCTAGTGAGCCCAAGGTTACACCCACTAATGTGGTAGGCTTAGTGGTTGATTCAAGATCAAGTAGCATTAATGTGGCTCCTATACAGACAATCACTAAGGCACAAGCCTTAAAAAACAAGATAAACTAACTGAAGAATCAGAGTCAAGTGAATCAAGAGAGCCTAGTAAGAGGAAAACAAGAACTTGGAAGGATACCAGGGAGAAGGCCAATTGTAAGTGGTCTAGAAAGCTATCCAAACTAGAAGAAAGTCTGAGAGGTGCAAAAATAAAAATGGCAGACATCGCATCTCAGAACCCCTCGCATGTCAAAAATCCATCCACTCCATTTCATCCCACCCCACCATTCATAGTGAAAAGACCACAACTAGGGCCTGTTCTCACAAATCCAATCCCAAAAGGCTTGTACATGATGTTTTAGGCCTACCAAGATCAACTTCAAGAAGGGCCAATAGCTGCAAAATTAGACAAGAGTTACCATAGAGCAGATTTGGAGATTGAATGGACAAAAAATTGCATGAAAATGGTAGAACGAGCTCAAGCTATGCTTTAGGCCAATCAATTGTTCAATCAGACAAATTCTATCAATTCGGGTTTGCATTTCCACGGCTTACTAGAAAGACTAGAGTAGTTGGTAAACAAGCCGCAAGGTTCTTCTCCATAGACTCAACAAGTTCTTAAAAGAGAAAGCTCACCACCAATGAAAGTTTATGTTCTTGATTCCATGGATGCTAGAACACCTCTTTCAGTTCAACACTATTATCAAGAGGGCTTGCGAGAAATACGGAAAGAGAAATGGGCCAATGAGAAGGGTAATCGCCCTCCTATTACTGAAGTTGATGATCTTCATGATCAATTTACCCAAGACATTCCATCTATTTACAGAGGCCAATCAGAGCACAATAATTAGCCATATATTATGCTTGGAACTACAATAGAGAGAGAGAGAGAGAGAGAGAGAGAGAGAGAGAGAGAGAGAGAGAGAGAGAGAGAGAGAGAGAGAGAGAGAGAGAGAGAGAGAGAGAGCTCATAAGTGTCACACAAATATGAATGTTGCTTTGCTCTTCGATTAGGCACATGTAGAATGATGATTGAAAAGTGATGTGCTTTTCTTTTCTTATGGTCAAAATCAAGTGTTGCATAAGCAATGCTACACAGACCTTTAATTGATGATAAATTATCTTTGTATGGGGCTTCGTCTAAGCGATGCTTTAGCATCCTATGTGCGACTCTACATTAGCATCACATATATGATGCTAAAGGAGCATTGCATATGGAATGCTCTTTTATTATTGCATATGTGACACTTTGTTAATGGTGCATATGCGGTGGCATCGCATAAGTGATGCTTTTTAAATGTTGGTGAAAGCCTTGTAATAAACATCGATAGGGGAATCATTTAATCAATGGTGTGCACTCAATGCTCTATTCAACAAAATGTGAAATCACGAAGCAAGAAAAGTATGTCGCATCAACCGTCACTATAGAGGTTCACTTCTTTTAGTGAAATGGATCAAGAAGATTTTCTTTATTTGTATCACATGATCTATGTATAATATGGCTAGATGCTTTGTTGATCATGATGATGTGTAAACGGGCTCTTTGATGACTATTATCAATAATGATAAATCCCAGATTCCTATGAATAATCATTAAGTGAAAACGTTACTTATTTATTTTGTCATTGCTTAATATTGCATAGCTAATGATGAATCAATAAGTAGGATGAAAAATTTTCATGCTTAACACCGATGCATTTGATAAAGAGAACATTTTTTTCAGCTTTAACTTGGGACTTAAATCATGCCTATCTTCAAAAAGTTATTGATCTTGATACATAAAAGATTGATGAAGAGAAAATTTCATTCAGCTTTAGCTTGGAACTTAAATCATGCCTATCTTGAACAAGTTATTGATGTTGATAAATAAATGATCCATCACATGTGAATTGATCAGATGATTGCCTTCCTCATGATTTTTAGAAAGGAACCATGCTAATGGCAAGTTCTTCTAGACAAGTGCTAGTTGTGAATCCCACACCACCTCCTAATAAATCCACCAAGAAAGCATAGGGGCATTGGTTCCAAGGGCACATGAAGGGCCTCTAGAACAGAGAAGTGCACCCTTTTTTGTACAGGGAGGGATTAGAACAAAAAGATGTATTTTTTCTCCCTAGAGTTTGAGGAATGATAGTAGAGTGACCAAACCATTGTCAATATTTGGGATCTATAAGAATGTGGAGGGTTGTTGAAACTCCTTCTCATCAAAATTGATTTCAAAAGATGTTCTCAATTAATGGACTCATGACATTATACTGGAAGATAAAACACATGCAAGAGTAAAAAATTTGGATGGGGACCTGATCTAATTTGAGCTAACTAGTTAGATAATAAGAGATGAATTGTAGTTTGAAACGATTGTGACCTCCATTGAAAACATAGTGGTGCCAAGGGTGAAGGGTAGTAAGTCCTCCATCACATGGACACATATACAACTTCAAATGGAGGTTGGTGTTTCCATGAGGAAAAAAATGGCTCTCTAACATAAGCACTTGAGATTTAATTGAGAAGGAATTCATAGCACTCCACACAAGATCATACCCAATTACATGAAATATAGTTGCCACCATGCAAAATGGATAAAAATGGCACCTTGGGTTTTAGAGCACCCAACATCCCATCCAACAAAGGAGGATTGGAAGTTACATAGGACGCTCCATGGCACCCATGCGGTGACAAGGATCATTTATAGGGCCTTAAGGGAGGATGTTACCTTCTCTCTAGCATACACAATCAATGAAATCGAACCATTTGTAAAACCATTAGGCACTCAACTCCATGAAAAGGTTTCCCCACCCCTTCCATAAGTGTTGATTCTAGGTCTTCACATACAATGGCTCAATGTCTGTAGCAATCTTTAGCACATTCCTTGAAATTCTAGTAAGAGAAATGTGAGAACCAAAAAGAAATTTTATCAAGGTACTCATGTTTCATGAGAAAATATTGAGATTGTGTTGAGGCACAAATGGAAGATGCCACATCTTCCACACCTGATTCTATATTAACAAGTGAAAAAATGAAGAAAGAAACTCAAAACTTGGTGCCTAGAAGGTCTCACACTAAAAAACAAGAAGAGATAAATGTGGTTGAGGCCATCACAATAGTTAAGAGAGTGGTGAGATAAGTCGACTAGGCTAGAGTAAGAGCCATCACAACACAAAAGGTCATCAACATAGAAGATAATGAGTCTATGGAAGAAGCATGACCACTCATTGATGTCACATGATCCCACCACCATCACCCACACCATCTCCACAACTATCACCACATCTGGCCTATTACTTTTACGATTTCCAGGATGACGAGGATGTCACAACAACTGTGGACACAATACTATAGTTACAATCCACTACCTTTCACATAGATTCCAGTATTACCACCTCATCCATTCCCACTACATCTGTCTATTTGACTCAAGGAATGATGGGTAGGGGACTGTTGAACCACACCCTAAGAGGGAGGATTAGGAAGTATTCTTCAACCATGGCTTTTAGGGCAAGTGGTTAGCCCATCATACTCCTAGCCAATAGGTCATGAGTTTAATTCCCCCAAGTGGTATTAGAGCCTAGAAAGAAGGCTTGGGCAAGGTGGATGGAAGGCGTGCACAATGCTCTTAAAAATGAACCCAATAAATATTAGAGTTATTTCCCAATTCGTAGGTCCAATTTAGACATATAAGGTACCATTGGAAAGCTATTGAAACAACATTTCCAATGAAAGAATTAGATTTAGGATCCAAGATACATAACATGGGTGAGAACTAGGTTCAAGATACTAAGGTTGAGAACAAGGGCTCAAGACACCAAGGTTGCGAACAAGACAAGTCCGTAGGCAAGTGGCCAAGAAGCGAAAAGGTAAGGTTCAACAAACCAAGGTTGAGAGAAAGGGTTCAAGAGACCATGTTGAGAAAAATAAGGTTCAAGATATTGTGCAAGGGTGAGGACATCAATTCAAGGGGAGATCAAGGATTGATCATTGAGGATAATGATCTCTAGAAGGGGAAGAGAGTGTAAGAATCAAGGAATGGTGAGCACCGGATGGTTGAACGACACCCTAAGAGGGAGGATTAGGAAGTAATCCTCAACCATGGCTTTTAGGACAATTGGTTATCCCATCATACTCCTAGACAATAGGTCATGAGTTCAATTCCCACACTATCTTCACACCCATCATTCATGTAGATTCAATTATCATCATCACTACAAATTCCATCACAATTGTACCTATTGCATCTGAAGTGAAGCTAGAAGGAAACACCTATTTTCCTATCACTTATCAAGGCTATATGATGAAGGCTATTTTAGATTTGGGAGTACGAGTTGCTATTGCCACCACTTCCCTATGGAAACGATGGGGTAAACCAGCTCTAAGGCCAACTAAGATGAAATTACAAATGGCAGACAAACACATGGAGAAACCCCTAGGATTATTGGAAGGGATAAATCTCACTTCTTGTGATTTAGAGTTTGAACACACTTTTTCCATTAGTTATTTTCGGAAGAATCATGTCTATGAGATGATTTTAGGAAGGCCATTCATGAGGCAATTGCAGCTAGTGCAGGATTGGGGAGCCAATTCTTTGTACTTGCAGCATTTAGGGATCACCACTGAATTCAATCTCAAGGAATACTCCCATAGAGAGGTGCCACGCCCACAATGGAACCCAATCCTTAAAGTTGTAGATGAGATAGAACTAGTGCATTCCATTGGATCAGATTCTTCATGGATGCATGAAGACATGCACTTATGGATGTGTGAAGTTGCAGTGAAAGAGGAAAAGAGATTAGAAGTGAGAAATGTAGGTGCTAATGAAAACCTCAAATCTATTCAAGATCCAACCTACGCACCTATGGTATTTTCTTGTGCAAGGGAATCATCCAATGTGTGTGCTAGTGATCTGGCCAACAATGCTTTGGGCATAGGTTTCTGCACAAAACTGTTGTGTTCGATACTTTCAACAATTTGTCAGTTTGTCTCTATTGAAGACTACAACTGGTAATCATAAATTTGGCACATAAGTTACTGCTGAAGTTGTTAGATGATTGTGTAATCGTAAGAATGAATACCTATAAAGCAATGCAATATATTTGTAGTGGTGTAATTCTACAATCAATCTATTTAGTGGAGACATACTCGGTCTTGTATATCTATTAGGGAGTTGGTGAAGAACTATACTCAGTGTATTACGGTGATATCTATGTACTCTAGAAGCTTGGTAGTGAAGATTTTAGAATTTTTGTGTCTAATATCTACACGACCTAATGTCATAAATGTTCAACTCAAATCTTTGATTTCTTATAAAACAGAAGCCAAAGCAAGGAGTGTAGGAAACTGCAACTATTTTTTGGGCAGATTTAAGAGATTTACCAACAGCAAATGAATCTCTACCAACATATGTGATTACACAATGGTTTATCAATGGGCTGAATGTTAGATTTATTTAGACCTCCATGGTCTACCATTGGCCTATCTACATTTGGTTGAGGAACCTAGCCCATTCAAGGACCAAAGCTTGGGAGAGCCAAGGCTCTAGGAGGAGTCCTCGAGGTTGTTCCATCTCCTTAGAGTGGCCAATGGCCATATGAGGAGTGTTTGGACCTTAGAGAAGACTCCAGATGTGAAAAGGGCAAGGGCTATTTAAGGTTTGGAGGAGATTGGTAGGTAGCGATTTGGGATCTTTTGTTTGGTATCAAAGCCTTAGTGAGAGAAGAGGAAAGTCTTGGAGAGAGAGAGAGAGCCACGAGTCTTTGAGGTTATTCAATCTCCTTAGAGTGGCCATATGAAGAGTGTTTGGACCTTTGAGAAGACTATAGATGTGCCAAGGGCAAGGGCTATTCAAGCTTGGGAGGAGAGTGGCAAGTAGCAAATTGGGATCTTTCATTGAACCCCCAAGTATGACAAATTATGATCATATGATGTATTGGAGGGATGAATTTAGATGTTGTTATAGATATTGCATTGCAATTAGAACATAAAATTTAAGGATTTTCTAAAGATTTGGACTAGATACTAATAGGGAAGAACAAATCTAAGGAACCAGTGAAACAAGTCTTTTGTGTCACATGTAAGAATTCGGTCCATATTGCTATAGAATGTGCCTTGAATCAAATCTATTGTGCTATCTGTGAATGTTCCACCCATTTGACAGAAAATTGCCCCTATAATTTTGTAGCTCAAGCGTAAGCACCACCTCCTTTACTTGTCAATCCGCGGAGACGTGAGGACCAGTATGAAGACCACAAGCAAGTGAAGGCACAAGTGAGTGAGTGAAAGCACACAAACATGCACACACATACACACACACGCACACAATATAAGATCAAAGAGAGGAACAATGGAAAGCTTTGATTGCAAAAGAGTTCTCTTAAAAAAGCTCTATTCTCTAACAAGCTAACCTAAAAAATGAGCTCTCTAGCTCTTTTTATAGTTTTTTGACTAGTTTTGGCCCTGTCCAGACCTAGTGTCCGACCTAGTTAAAAATTAGGTTCCAAGGCTTATTTGAGGGCTCAAACGAAGTCTAAAAATTATGAAAATTGGTAGGATGATACTTCTAATACTCCTCAAGCTAAAGGACTCCTTGGCTTGAACAAAATGGAGTTACAAAAATAGAAAATGGTATTTGCAATGGTTTTTAGTGATGAAAATCACTATTGTTGTAGGGGATTCTTCTGAAAATTTGACATACACTTCTTGGAGCTCCCTACTTGCTCCTTCTTCTTGTGTGTCCACCTCTTTGATGTGCTCCTGTGCTTTGTCCTTGACCTTCAGCTTCAACACTCCCCCCCCTCTCGAGTCTGTCGTCCCTGACAGACCCTTGTTGTAGTGGTTGTTCCAAGTAGTGCCTTGAGAGGAAGTGTCCCTTCTGTATGAACAAAAGTCGTCTGACTTCCAGATGTGGCAAGGTTGGTTGTCTGGTTTTGGATCTATCACTGCGAGTCTTTGCACGTTGTAGTCTCTTGGTATGTGCTTCTTCCTCGGATTCCAGCATGACTGTGTCGTTGTGAGTCTCCGTTGATGACCTCAGATCTTCCAAAGATGATGTTCATAGTAGTCATGCCAAGTACTCATAACCCATAATGGATGATGGGTAAGTGTGTTCGTGCATGGGTTAAGGAAAATATGTGCCTTGTGCACGGCCTTGTAATGTAGCCCTATGCATGCTTACTTGGAAAATGCATTGGAAGAAATATGGTGCAAAAAATTGGGGTCTTGAGCTAAGTGCTCAAGGGTATGCCGACGAAGAGGTTTCCTAAGCTATCATGGTTATGATGTTTCCAAAGTAAAGATTCTTACCATTAAGAAGGTCGATTGATGTTCATCTCTTCGTGTTGTACACTAGGCCTTTGGGATGGAACATTGTTGATGAATGTCGGTCTTGATGGTCCACTGATGAGATCTTTTGAATGGCTGATCCTCTCTCCTCTTTTCAAAGCATCATTTGCCACATACAGAGGATTGAATTTCTTTATATTCCTTGACCAACAACATTCGATAACTACACCAAGCTTAGTTTCACATATTCTCTCTAGCTCACCATAAGCAGGAGTCTTCTCATCCAGTATACATACAAAGATTTGCAGGGTACCAGAACTACCCCGTGCAGATATCTCCCTAGATGCTCTCGTACATGCAATAGTTATGCATCACTCAAGTTGCGGACCTTCCATCTCTTCACTCCTACCATGGTAAGAGGAAACCATAGTTGTGGATGCCATGTTCATGCCAAGTTCCTAACATCTACCAGATAAGGCAGTAATTATATCATCTGCTGGCCAAGACACACTTCTATCCAAACTCATGTTCCACCTTCAACTAAGCATGACTCATTCATGTTTCATGAGCCAAACCTGGGAACAAGTGCTTCCTCTTCCCCTTTTTTTTTTTTGAGGAACAATGGAACCAAACAAGAAGACAGATGTTAGTATCAGAAAAAATAGTTGACATATGTCAATGTGCTCTTGTGCATGGGACTCTCAAATGTGTCTATGCACAACCATGTAATGTGGCCTATATTAATGCATACTTTGGAAATGCATGACCTGAATGGTGCAAAAGACAAGGTTGTGCAAGGAGCACATGGTCGTCGCTCGTCGAGCCTTTTGATGTTATTTGCAGAGGTTGATGCCGACCTTGGTGGAGGTATCCATTGAGTCTCGAACTGATGTAATCCTCCTTATTGGAGTCCATTTTAGAACAGCATTTGACACTGTAGAGATCACTTCAGGCATCTTCCTCTTTGGATGCTTTCTGAACTGTGGTATCCAATGTGGTTGGCGCTTTGGTTTGGTGGAGGCTACTTGTACTTTTGGCTTCAAAACCCTTATACTTTTTGCACGTCTTCCAACTATTGTTGAAGAGCTGATTTGATCTTCTTTTGGTCTCTGTACGTGGTTCTTGCCCTTTTCTCTTTTTGGCTTCTTTGTTGAGACCTTTCGCATGTGGGAGAACATAGGTTGTTGTGGATGTAAGAGCTTCTTAGGTACCCACATTTGTAATCGCCCTTGTTGAGCTGCAGCTAATCTCTTAGGCACCCAAACTTGTTGGATACCTTGTGATTGAGCTTGTCCGAGCTGCTTCCTTCGTCTTCTGGCCTGGTTGGCTTGCTTGTATGGGATTTGTGGGGGAAAGGCTAGTGGTTGCTCTCCTTTGCGTACCCAGATCCACTTTATGCTCGGAACTGCTTTCTTATTGAATGGTGTCTTTCTACTTGATGCAGCAGTTGTCGTGAACGGTTGTGTTTGCCTATGTGGTGGACTCACTACTTTGGCTACTTGATTCTTTGGAGAAGAAGAAAGATCCACCCGCCTTCGAACCTGTTCTTCCACGATTGACTCCTTCTGCATCATAAAGCTTTTGACACATACAATATCTTCTTCCATATGACTAGTCTTAGAAGAATTAAGAGAGTGTGTGGTGCCATGATCTACGAGCATGCAGTTCTCTAATTCTAATGTGATGCATTGTTCATGTACCCAAACTTGAAGAATTTGACTTCTTAGGTTTAAGTTAACTGCATGGTCATAGATCCAATCTTGACCCAAGACAAGTGGTTCTGTAAGGTTCTCATCTTGACACACTATCACTTTGACTTTCATTGGAACATCTTGAAGGTAGATGGGAAGTTCCACCTCGCCCAAAAAAGGGGTTTCCACACCTCCAAATCCTATGAGATAAGCTTCTATGGGATTGATGTTCAACTGCAAGTCTTGGCAATAGGATAGTCTAACTGCACTACTTGCTGCACCTGAGTCAATCAATGCTTTCACAGTCCTTGCACCCTTTCCTTGTCCTATCCCTATGGTCACAAAGGGACGTTGGTCAATGAATTGAGAAGTAGTTATGCCCGATTTGTGGAATGGCTTATTCCAATCAGGAGTGGTCAGTATTGGTGCTGTGCACAAACGTTTCTTCAGTTCATTGAAAGAATTCTCGCATTCATCATTCCACTCAAAATTAGACAAGAAGGCATAAAGGGGTCTAGCTATGATTGCGTACATGTGGATAAACCTACGGTAATATCCACAATGGCCCATAAAGGCTTGTACCTCCTTAACATTCCTTGGCCTTAGCAGCTCTGCTATGGCTCGTACCTTATCTTCATCTGTTGAGATTCCATTCTTAGAAACAATATGACCTAAGATTTTACCTTGACGCACCATGAACACACACTTTTCTGGGTTCAGACACACTCAATATTCTCTACACTTGTTAAAGATTTGTCTGAGTTCAAGGATGTGAAATCTTCTTTCTTGGGAATGAGCACATAAATCATCCACATATACTTCTAAGCTCTTTCGCAAGAACTCTTTGAAGACATGACACATGAGCCGTTGGAATGTTGCAGGTGCATTCGTGAGCCCGAATGGCATCACACGAAATGCAAAGATTCCCCACTCTGTGGCAAAAGCTGTTTTGTGTTGATCTTCTGGGACAATGGCTACTTGATTGTAACCTGAAAATCCATCAAGGAAGCTATAAACTTCCTTGCCTGCAACACGCTCCAATAGGTGTTCCGTGATTGGAAGCGGATAACTATCTCTGATCGTAGCGGCATTAACTTTTTTAAGGTTAATACACACTCGTAACTTCCCGTTCTTCTTGGGCACCACTACGATGGGGGACACCCATTCAGTATGCTCAATCTCATAGATGAATCCAGCTTCAATCAACCTATCAATTTCTTCTTTTATTTTGGCTGCATATGTATCATTATATGTGTAGGGCTTCTGTTTGGTGGGCTTGGCATCAGTAGTCATGGGGATAGTATGAGAGCAAATTCTTGGATCTACCCCTTTCAAGTCTCTATAGTGCCATGCAAACACATCCCTATATTCCCTTAATAGAGCTACGAGCTCCATTTCTTCCCTTGCACTTAGGTCATCTCCTATATATGTGCATCTCTCTTCGTTCTCTTCTATGGTCACTACAATCTTCTTGGTCTTTTCTTTATTATCATATGATTCTCCTATGATGACCTCTCTCTTAGGCATTCGTACCGAAATTTTGCGGTCGTCAACTTCATATTTCTTGAAGTTTTCTGGTACTTCAAACAATGATTCCTCCTCTCCTTGTCTCACTACTTTTCTTTTCTTTTTCTTTTGACTGCTCTCACTTCCATCCTTTGAATTTACCGTTTTAATACTTGTGAGAGGTTCTTCTTCTTTCTGGGTGAACACTACTATATCTTCTAGATAGTGCTGCTCTGAGTTAAAGCAACTATCCATCACGATGGACTCTATATCATCGTCATTCTCTTCTTCTTCTATGACATCACTAGGGTCCCATTCTTCTAGTAGGGGCTGACACATGAACACTGAAATATCATAACCCTCCTCATCACAATGAGGTGTCCATTGTTCTTCATTGACAACAATGTCCATGGTGGCTAAGATTTCTAGCCAGCCATGAGGCTCAAATTCCTCATCTGGAAAGATCATCGGAGTGTAGGCTGGATCTCTAACTGGTCTATCTCCTGGCGAAGTTCCTTCTTCTCTTGCCTTTAAACGTTTTTCCTCTTCCTTTGTGACCTTGCACATCCACAAATGAGTATCTTCATGCAGCCATGATGGATCAAGTGAACTTTCAAAATGTACAGAGATGGAATCTTCTTTCGCTTTGTGGATAGAATTCCACTATAGGGGTGGTACATCTCTGAAGGTGTAATCCTTCAAATTGACCTTGGTGGTGACCCCTAAGTGTTGTAAGTACAAGGAGTTGGTTCCCCAATCCTGTACTATTTGCAATTGTTGTAGGAAGGGTCTTCCTAGGATCATCTCATAGACGTTATTTTTCTCAAAGTCACATATAGCAAATGTATGTTCAAACTCCACACCACAAGTGGTTAGAGTTATCCCTTCGAGCAATCCTAGAGGTCTTTCAAAATGACCGTCGTCCATTTGAAGCTTCATTCTAGTTGGTCTTAATGTGGGTTTGCCCCATTGCTTCCACAAAGAGGTGGTCGCAATGGCAACACCAGCACGTGAATCTATGATTGCTTTGGTTGTGTAACCTTGGTAGGTGATTGGAAGATAAGTATTACCTTCTTCACCCTCACACATGTCCCCTATTTTGTCTAGAGGTATCTCTGGAACTTTTTGCTTAGAGCCTGTTTTTGGCTTATTGGAATCAAGTTCTGGAACCTGATCCTTCACATGATTCCATAGCTCAGGTTTTGCTTTGAGCAGCTCTTCTACAGTGAGATGACACTGAACCTTAGTGTTCTTCACGACATCAGTGTTCCTTGGAACCACTGAGTCTTCATTTCTTACTAGTATTGTGGGAGCTCTAATCTGGAGAGATTCAGATTCCCATGGGCCTAGAAATTGAGGCAATTCTTCTAGGGTATTAGATTCAAAATCTAATATTTCTTCTTCTTGTTGTTCTGCTTCATCTCCGTAAATAGATGGAATGTCTTGGGAAATTGATCATGAAGATCATCAATCTCAGGAATAGGAGGGGAGTTACCCTTCTCCTTGGCCCATTTCTCTTCTTGTATTTCCCGCAAGAACTCTTGAGAGTACTGTTGAATTGAAGGAGGCATTCTAGCATCCGTGGAATTAGGACCATAAGCTCCCATTGGTGGTGAGCTTCCTCTCTCAATAACTAGTTGAGGCTGTGGAGGTAAAGAAACTTGTGGTTTGTTTACCAACTGCTCTAATCTTTCTAGTAACCCTTGGAAATGCAAATCTGGTTTGATAGAGTTTATCTGATTGAACTTTTGACTAGTCTCAAGTATAGCTAGAGCTTGTTCTACCATTTTCATGCACATTTTCATCCGTTCAATCTCTAAATCCGCTCTAGGGTAACTCTTGTCTAGATTTGCAGCTGTTGGCCCTTCTTGAAGTCGAGCCTGGTAGGCCTTGAACATCATGGCCAAGCCTTCTGGGGTTGGATCTGCAAGAACAGACCCTGGTTGTGGCCTATTTACAATGGGTGGTGGGGTGGGATGAGGCGGAGTGGATGGAGTGTCGGCATGCGAGGGGTTTTGAGATGCGATGTCTTCTATTTCTGTTTTTGCGTCTTTCAAGCTTTCTTCTAGTTCTGATAACTTTTTATTCCACTTACGATTGGCCTTTTCTCTGGTATCCTTCCATGTTCTTGTTTTCCTCTTACTAGGCTCTCCTGATTCACTCGACTCTGATTGTTCTGCTGGTTTATCTTGTTTTAATGCTTGTACCCTAGTAACTGCCTGTACAGGTGCCACATTACTGCTACTTGAACTTGAATCTGCCACTAAACCTACCACATTAATGGGTGTAATCTTGGGTGCACTGGAGGGGTTTCTTGGACAATCTCTGGGAAGATGATCTTTTCCACATTCATGACAAAAAGCTTGTATTGTGATAACCTGACCTTGACTCGGAGATGGTGGGTGGGGACAGTCACGAATGAAATAGTCACCTTGACATCTGAAACAAGATCCTCTAGGGGCTTGTGGTCTCATTTGTCTCAATTGGGGCCTAGGGTTAGGATTTGTGTACATGACATTGGAGTATTCTGGCTCCCAATTTTGCTCCATAGGTGGTGCCTCGTATTGATACGAGTAAATCTCACTATGCTCAGGTGACTCAGTGTAATAAGCATGTGGACTACCTTCATGGGAGTAGTCTGAACTATGAGCATGAGAGTCATTATCTGGTATCAATGGCGTTAGTGGCACCAATGCTCTATTTGGATTTTCCTCTCCCACAACATACTTGACTGGAATCACGTTGGCAGGAGCTGGTGGTTGGTTTCCCAAGACTGGTTGTGGCCTAAATTGTGCCTGATATTGTTATTATGGTCGATAATATGGCTGTTGGTATTGGTTCTGATACCTACCTTGTTGGTAAGGTTGCTAATAAGTTTGTCTAACAACCTGCCTATTGTAGGGACAACCTTGAGCCGTGTGGTTCGTGTATTTTCTCTCAATAGTGCAATATGGAGCATTCCTTTCTCTAATGTTTTGGTTTTGCATTGGGCATACGTTAGCCATGTGGTCCCCTCCACAGGTATAACATCAGCTCAATGAGGTGACTCTTTGTGTTTGTCTATTTTGGACTCCCAGCTTCTTGGCAACTTGCTCAGCTATCTCATCTATTTCCGTGGAGATTTTTGAAGTATGACTAGTAGAACTATCAGAATCCTTATAGAGTTTGGACAATCCTAACTCCTCACCCAAGTTATCTTCTATGTCAATGCACGTCCGCACACACTCTTCTATGGATCTGGGCTCTTTCAAGTACACATATGATCTCAACTTTGTGCTCAGTAACGCATCTAAGAACAAAGCCACTTGTTTGGCTGGTGTGGGTAACTCGGGAGCAGGGCATCTCTCTAAATACTGTCTGAATCGTCTACCTGCTAGTCGCACTGTTTCTTGGGGTGTCTGCTTGAAGCTGTGGATCAGGGATGATGTGTTATGCCTGATACCACTCTTGGAAAATTCTACAATGAATTCGTCTAGCAGTTGACCTATATCGTGATAGTTGCGGCTACTCAGTGGCTGAAACCAAGCTAAGGCAGTGCCCTTAAGAGTCAAACCAAATGTCTCGTACTGGGTGAATAAATCCTCAACCTGTTTAGCTCTTAACACTTGTTTGAACTCGGCCACATGATCATAAGGATCTCCTGACCCGTCAAAATAAGTCTTCATTGCCTTGATCACTTGAGTGGGTCTAAGGGTTCTTGTGTGCTCTTGGGGTCTAGGCAATGGAAAATCATGTTCATCTCTTTGTTGCCTATGTGCTTGATGTCTCTCTCTTTCAGGTCTTTCATTTTCAAATCCTGCTCTATTTCTGCCCACAGGGTGTGCAAAACTTACCTCAGGTCGCTCTCTAGTTCTTTCTCTCTGGGCTTCATGAGCTTGGGATGATCCTACTCCTTGGAGACCATGGGAAACATTGGATCTTGGTGGAGGGAAAATCAATTCACTCTTCCAAGTATATGCATGTCTATCATGTTCTATTACCAAGAATATCTTCTCTGATGTGTTATCCAGGTAGACAACTTTTCCTGGTATCTCAGGATCTTTGAATTCATAGATGATGACTATGCCCAGTTGGCTAGGTTGATCTGGTTTGAATCTCCAAAAGGCTTCCTCTATTTCTCTATTCAAGAATAGTTCTATGCTTTTGTTGTCTTGAGGGATCTAATCTGGAGTACTCACTCTGGTCAAAACTGACTTACCTCTAGGAGTATGGGGTCCTTGTCCTACATTTCCTTGTTCTAGGTCTCCTATCTCATTCTCATGAATGACATTTCCAAACTCATCGGTCCTATCTGGTAGGTTGGTGACCACATACATGGTTCCTTCCTTATCAATGTATGAACCTTCTTTGAACTTGACCACCGGGTGTTCAAGTCCAAAGGGTTGATCTAGATTTTTGAGTTGGACCACTGATCGCCTCAGGCCATCCTCATAGATGCGAGCACCTAATCGGTTGGTCCAAATATATTCCAATTGTGTCTTATAGGGACCTTCTGGTGTTTGTAGATGGGTTGTTCCTGAATTACCTGCAGGTTTTCCCATGCTAAAAGACATTTCTGAGTCACTTGTGTCTGAGTTTAGTATGTAAGGACAACCACTTAGTTGCTGTGCCCAAGACTTAGCTGTATGGTTGACACTAGACTGAGAAGATCTAATGCTTTGTCTATCCTTGCCTAGGTGTCTACCAGATCTTAAGTTCATAAGCTTTGGCTAAGAGTCCAAAATTTCTCCTTGGTATGGTTCAAAAATCCTTTGGAGCCCCCTTGGTTTCCTAGTCCCCCTTGGTTTCCTAGTCCAACGAGCTATAGAGCTCAAAAAATGGACTTTGGATGAAAAAGTTATGTCAAATCAAGCTCCTAGGGGTTAAAATAGGCAAACAGGACCTTTTGGAAAAAATCGCGATTTTGTGAAATCAAGAGAATCGCGATTTTGTGAACTTCAAGAGAATCGCGATTTTGTGAACTTCAAGAGAATCGCGATTTTGTGAATTTCAAGAGAATTGCGATTTTGTGAACTTCAAGAGAATCGCGATTTTGTGAACTTCAAGAGAATCGCGATTTTGTGAACTTCAAGAGAATCGCGATGCTATGAAATCAGAGAATCGCGATTCTGTGAAATCACAGAATCGCGATTTTGTACCTTGAGAATCGTGTTTTCACAAAATCGTGTTTTTCGCTGAAAATCGTGATTTGTGAGAATCGCGATTTTGAGCAGAGAATCGTGTTTTTGAGAATCGCGATTTTGAGCAGAGAATCGTGTTTTCACAAAATCGTGGTTCACAGAATCGTGTTTTCACAAAATCGTGATTTCACAAAATCGTGTTTTTGAGAATCGTGTCTTAGAGAATCATGTTCTAAAGAATCGTGTTCTAGAGAATCGTGATTTTGTCTCAGAGAATCGTGGTTTCCAAAAATTTAGAAAATCGCGATTTTGAGCACAACCACAGAATCGTGTTTTTTTGGCTGAAAATCGTGATTTGTGAGAATCGCGATTTTGAGCACAACCACAGAATCACCATTCTGAGAATGACCAAAGAATCGTGTTCTTTTCAAAAGGCTTTTAGGCGGGAAACAGAGAATCGCGATTTTCAAAAAAAAATTTGAATTTTCACAGAATCGCGATTTTCATCACAGAATCGTGTTTTTTGGCAGGAACTTCAAATTTTTGAGCGCCGAGCAATGGCGAGCTCTGTATGTGCACAAAATCATGAAAAAACACAGCGCTTGTACTCTCTTGCACTTCCTAACTCCTCCTCACACAATAATGCATGAAAAATGGTATGAAAATGGTGAAAATGCACTAAAAAACAAGAAATTTCTATGAGGAAGAAGATGGAAGAAGATGGAGATGGTGATGATGATGAAGATGAAGAAGAAAAATCAGAAAATAAACAAAAATGATAGTTTTTTAACCTTCCAACGTCGCAATTCTATGATCTTACCATCACAATGCTCGTCCTCGAAGCTCTCTCCCCGGCAACGGCGCCAAAATTTGGTGTAGCTCAAGCGTAAGCACCACCTCCTTTACTTGTCAATCCGTGGAGACATGAGGACGGGTATGAAGACCACAAGCAAGTGAAGGCACAAGTGAGTGAGTGAAAGCACACAAACATGCACACACATACACACACGCGCACAAGATAAGATCAAAGAGAGGAACAATTGAAAGCTTTGATTGCAAAAGAGTTCTCTTACAAAATCTCTATTCTCTAACAAGCTAACCTCAAAAATAAGCTCTCTAGCTCTTTTTATAGTTTTTTGACTAGTTTTGGCCCTGTCTAGACCTAGTGTCCGGCCTAGTTAAAAATTAGGTTCCAAGGCTTATTTGAGGGCTCAAACGACGTCTAAAAATTATGAAAATTGGTAGGATGATACTTCTAATACTCCTCAAGCTAAAGGACTCCTTGGCTTGAACAAAATGGAGTTACAAAAATAGAAAATGGTATTTGCAATGGTTTTTAGTGATGAAAATCACTATTGTTGTAGGGGATTCTTCTGAAAATTTGACATACACTTCTTGGAGCTCCCTACTTGCTCCTTCTTCTTGTGTTTCTACCTCTTTGATGTGCTCCTGTGCTTTGTCCTTGACCTTCAGCTTCAACAAATGCAAGAACACAAAATCAGTTTGTAGTAAATGTGATTGTATAAGAACCTAGAGAATCCTCCACTAACTATGCCCCACCTCATTTGCAGCATACTTCATACCCTACATATCCCCCTTTTCAATCACAAAATCAAGGGAGTAACAATTCATCACACCAGAATCAAGGAGCTCCCAACTCCACTAATCGAGTAATGCAAATGCACTTCCATTTTTGTGATGAAATGGGACATATTTGAAGGAACTATAAGGATGCATAGGAATATGATAAACACAAGGAAAGACAAAGGCCGATGACAAATATGGTCATTATAATGTGGATTGATGCATAGATTGCCATTGTGCAAACAGAATTAGGATGGGTACTATAACAACCTATAGAGGCGTTCAAACTGGGTTTCAAGGAGCAACAACGTATGGTGGAAAAAGCTACCAAGTGGGATCAGGCAAAAACCCCAATATTCCCTTCACCTAAGCTCGTGAATGACCTTGAACTTGACGTGCCACCAAAAAGCATATCAGCACTCGCACCTAGAAAAGATTTACCACCACACAAGTCTCCAAATACTATGGCATGGGATATCCTTACATGAGCACCTATCACCTTGTCATTGGGTCAACTATTGAATTTATTTCCTAGGGTTTGCCAACAATTTCAGCAATATGTAGGAGTTGAACAGGTTTCAACACCATCTACAACAACTATCCATCCACAACCAATTATAACGGTGTATCATGTGGTCCCTCTAACTATTGTATGGAGTAAGAATCAACATATTGTTGGAGTTAGACATCTGCGGAAGCACACGAAAAACACAAGGAAGAAGAAGAATCTTGGAGCACAACACAAAATATTGAATGTATTACCACTAGAATGTACAAATATAAGTAACCCATTAGGGCTATATGCGTATATACAAGCGGAGGAAAAAACCTCCTAAAGAGGGAAAAAAGTGCCCTAGGGTTCCTAGAGTGTTCGCACACATCACTACCTAAATATATCAACAAATCCCCCCTAGGAGTGATGCAATGAACAAGGAGCTGTCACTCATGTATAAGGAAGTGCCAAGCTATTGTGTAATCAATCTACAATAGGAAGTAAGCCCAAAGCTTTGCGGAAAGCTTCAAACTTATCCCTAGATAGAGCCTTCATGAAAAGTTCTACAATGTTCTCCTGTGTGGGCACATATGCCAAGCTAATCTCCCCAACAGAGAACCTCTCCTTGACATAATGATTATGCACCTCAATGTTCTTAGTCCAAGCATGGAACACAAGGTTCCTCACAACTACCAATGCACTCTGGCTATCAATGAAGATGGTGGTGGCAGAAGACTGACCAACACCCAAATCAGCCATAAGGCATCTGAGCCACACACACTCAATAGTTGCTGTGAATGTTGCCCCATACTCACAACTAGAAGTGGCCATAGTAGGCTCCTTCTTGCTCAACCAAGATATGCATGAGCTACTAAGCATGAAGTGTTGGAAATTTAGTAGGCCCATAACAAATACCATAGGTCCATAGTTCCATAGGTGTAGGATCTACAACACAGATTCTAGCAATCTTCCAATATTGACAAAACATGAACATACCACATTTAATCATACAAATGATGAGAGAAAGATAGAGAAAGATTAGACGATATGTGTAAGTGTTAAATAAGTCATTGCTTACTCACACTATCATATATACAAATGTCAATTTACAATGTGGGAGCAAAACTCTCAACCACTCTATGTGAACAAAAATAGATGGAAGACTGAATGTACAAAATTTACAAGAATATTCAGATGTAGGAATGAAATCTTAATATGTATGAGATGTATGACCTGATATGTTGTAGAAGAGTGTATATGAGTGACAGAAAGAGGAAAGATCAGTTGGAAACAGATATTCAGCAAACCCTAATGTGATTTTAGTCTATGGAAGACCCTAAATCACATGTGTGTGTGTGAAAGATCACATACTTACAGAATGAGCATAGCATGCTAAGTGGTTGGTGCTAGAAATCCTCATACTCATGTGAACACACCTTCTCTAACACCTCATCCGAATGCATGTAGCATGCATGTACTGATTCTCCTTTCGATATGCTGAATAAGACTCCTCCTGATATGGATGCCACTGCCTCCATAAACTCCAAGTAGTACCTGTGTGCATAAAGAGAATATGTACCTGAATTCTTAACATAAGATGCAAATCTTATGTTAAGCTCCATCCAATGTCTTTAAAGTACACTGAAATCTTCATGTAGAAGACAATCTTCAAATACATCATGTAGATGGATGATCCACACCACCAAGCTACTGATGGGCAAGTCCTCTCCATAAGCAAGAGTGTGAGCACACTCTTCTCCAAGAAGAACTCCATAGCTACTCCTCAACATGCTCCTAGAGTGCACCATGGTTGCCCCATGTGTGCTAGAGCACCACCTCTACTGAGGGACCAAAAACTGGCATTGCCAATTGGTGTAGGATGTCTAAAACAGTGACCCAAGCCTCTCTTATGTAGGTGTTAAATCTCCATGCGAAAAACTCATAAAAAAGCGCTTTATTTTAATCACATCGCTTTTCAAATTGTTTTGCTTTATTTTAAGTGAGTTTGCTTTATTTTTAAAGTTGTTTTAGCTAACTTTAAAAATAACTCTTGACCTGATTTTTCACACTTCTGACTACCTGATGAATCATCTGACAACATTTTTATGATCCTCATGCCAAGAGCTATCATATGAGGTCAAAACCCTAAATTAGCAGAGAATCAGGGTTAGGGTTTTCTCCCAAATTTGATCTCTGATGACTGAATGTCATATACCATTGGAAAGCTCTCTTCAAGCTCTACAAGATGGGCTCATAAAAATTTTACCCATTTTTGTGCCAAAAATGACTAAGTACCAAAATTAGGGTTTTTGCCCTAAATGGATTTTGGACTGATGTGACATTGTTTTCCAACAATCCTCCCTGCAATGTCATATTCGTGCAAACTAAACTGGATATGTAATTTCATTCATCTGCAATCTGACATAAACTTCAAACTTGTACTCCCAAATTGACCTTTAAACATTTTCTTCAAAAGTCTTCTTCAAAACTGAATTTGACTTTCTTCAAACTTCAAAAAACTGAACTTGCTAAGTGTGAACTATAATACCTGAGAAAATATGCAAATTAGATATCCAATAGTGTACACATCAAGCCATCAATGCTTGACAACATATGTAGCATGTACTGACTCTGAACCTGCTATCTCCTGTCTTCTCAAGCATGTAAAAATACACTAGGATCCACATATTTGCATTTATCTTATGAAAGGTTTCTCAACGTACTTCTGCTCTGTCATATAAATACACTAAACAAAATCAGAAACTGAATCCTGGGACTTGTGACTGACAAGTCACAACTTAGTGTATTGTGAACACTAGCTGGTTCATCTCTAACTGAACTCAACTCAACTCATGAGTCTCACCAAAATTTGATATCTATGATGTCATCTTGTCTTCATCCTTGTTCTATCTGTAAGTCTTTCATACCTCTTTCCTTCAGAGTATCGTATAAACATATATGTGTGCACCTCTGAAACACCTCTCTGAAATATCAAGTTTCTATTTAATAGAACTCTGGAACCTTCTCCTGAACAGGAACACCTAACAAGAACTTTCTCTAGACATTCTCCTTCTTCCTTCTTCTTTCAAAGCTGGAACATAAAGAGAAACTGACAAAGGAAATATAGGAATACTTGGAGTAGGAGTACCTGTAGGTATGACTCTTCATTCTTTCACATATGGCTGAAAATAAGTCTTCATGTTTCATCACCCCCTGGATGATTTAACACTAGTATCCAGTATTCTTCAAAGTATATCAAACTTTATGAAATCTTGGACGTCTTTCTTCTTTCAACAAATATGATCTTTAGTGATTTAGCATTGCTTCCTTAACATAAATACTTGTATCTGAAACAAAATATCTGAACCCTTTTTATTAGCATTGCAGTTGCTAATCGCTTCCACTGTTACTTGTCAACTTTCCATATTATAGAATAAGGTTAGCTGATCCATTACATGATAACAAAAACCTTGCTGAAAGGAAAGCACTTTAGAATTCATAATCTTCTGCAACATGAGTATCTTCTTCTATTTCTCTACCAACACTAATTTGACAGAATATGAATCTTTGACTTACTTCTTCCAATGTTAAGAATTTTACAAACAAAGGATAGATATCACTCAAAAATACACAAGATCTTCAAGATCATATAAGATCTATCAAGATCTCTCCAACAAAACACCTATGTAGAGTATGCTCTCATCAAACCTTCATGACTGAATGTTTGATTTGCTACCTGAATGTCTCTAGGTGTCCATGCTTCTTACATAAAGTTGTAAAATTTTTCTTCAAGTAAATCCTTCCAAGAATCTGTAACATCTACTGAAACACAAGTGGAGAAACTCTCACCTTGAGAATTCCAAAAGCTTCAAGTTGATATTTCATATCTTCATATTCTACCCGGGTGAAATGTGAAAGTATCTGCTTGACTTTCTTTTGGCTAACTCCACTTTTCAATCAAGTGATAGGATCTAATGGAGCATCTTTTTGAATACAAGCATGTATCCAAAAAACAAGAGAAACATAGAAAGTAGATTCTCCACCTGACTGGTACATAAAAATTCTAAATTTTTCTTGAATTTTCTAAAAATACTGAAATTTCTAAATTTTTATCCTAAAAATTTCTGAATTTTCTAAGTATACTAAATATACTCGATATGAGGTAACTTTTCCAAACGAAAAAACCTCACTTCAAGTCTTTCAACATCTGCTACAAATACTCTTTTACCTCGAGTTAGATAAAGAAGAAAAATACTTCTTTGCAACTTGTCATATACCAAGTAGCTCTGTACTGACACTCCAAGAATTATTTGAGGGAACATATCAGCTACGTGCTCAAAATCTTCACTTAAAACATAACTTATACACATATGAGTCAAAACGTATATCTGTTGCTTTTCTTTCTCTCAATGCAATTCTTTGTCAAAACCTACTAAAACATGACCAAGTGTAATGCAAAACAAGAAACTGCTTCTTCTTTAGACTATCTACTTCACACAAGATGTTCTCGTAGACTTGTCTTTGGATGTAGAGGATAAAAGTAGGAAAAGTATATGGAAAATATAAGAGAAAAGGAAGTATTACTTCCCTTTGGAATTGTTGGAACTTCTTTTTCTGCATCTTTCTTCCACCTGATGATGTCAACATCTTCAAACTTCTCTTCCATACCTTTTGTTTCTTCATCTTGAAGTAGCAAGCACCCTTAACTTCTTCAAATGAATTTTTCTCTTCCTCTAGTGCTAAGAGTAAGAGACAAAACAAACATGGTATATAAATGGAAGTGAATACAGAATCATGTTTTACCATCTCCTCATATCTCTGAAAAACTCTGCTTCAAATGTGACGGATATGACTGAATTCACCAGCCTTTGGCTGAATGCTAAATTACCTCTCTAGTTACCTCTCTAGGTACACAATGTGATAAAAAAACTTCCAACCAACTTAAAACACAAAATTGGCTGAAAACAAAACTCATCTCATCTCCAAATTTGTCTTCTTAGATGAGCTTTCTTGCCATGAAAGAGATTTATCAAAACTTATCTAATCTCCTTGTTCTTGGCAATTTTGATGTAGCTAATGCTTTTAATTTCAAAGAATGAAAGTGTATAAAAGCACTTCTCCAATCCTTCAAATCTCTTCATAACTGCTCTTCTAAGATATGACCTGCAAATGACAATCTGATAGTAGAAACTAATACCTGTGATTTGATGTTGATCTGGTTCCTTCATCTTCTCCAAATCTTTGTTTTTCCTTGAATTTGAAGTAGCCTTCTCTTCATCAAGTCTCGGTCTTAAAGCAATACTTCTGTAAAGTATCTTTACTCTTCCAAAAGTATTCGACTGCTAATAGATCATCAACTTCATACTCCATACTGATAAATAGACATGTGATTGAATTGTCTAACTCTCAAATCTTTACTCATCTAGATTAAGTGTATATGTCAAATGTCAAATGTTAGAAGATGCTCTTAAATCATATGTTGTAAACCTGGAAGTCTGGGAACCTGGGAATCTGAGAGCCTGAATGCTTTGATACCAAATGTTGGAAATTTAGTAGGCCCATAACAAATACCACAGGTCTATAGTTCCGTAGGTCCACGATCTACAACACGGATTCCACCAATCTTCCAATATTGACAAAACATGAACATACCACATTTAAGCATACAAATGATGCGACAAAGATAGAGAAAGATTAGTAAACATGTGTCAAGTGTTACATAAGCCACTGCTTACTCACACTATCCTATATACAAATGTCAATTTACAATGTGGGAGCAAAACTCTCAACCACTCTATGTGAACAAAAATAGATGGAAGAGTGAATGCACAAAATTTACAAGAATATTCAGATGTAGGAATGAAAACTGAATATATATGAGATGTATCACCTGCTAGGTTGTAGAAGAGTGTATATGAGTGACAAAAAGAGGAAAGATCAGTTGGAAATTGATATTCAGCAAACCCTAATCTAATTTTAGGCTTTGGAAGACCCTAAATCAGATGTGTATGTGAAAGATCACATACTTACAGAATAGCAGAGCATGCTAAGTGGTTGGTGCTAGAAATCCTCATACTCATGTGAACACACCTTCTCTAACACCTCATCCGAATGCATGTAGCATGCATGTACTGATTCTTCTTTAGATATGCTGAATAGGACTCCTCTTGATATGGATGCCATTGCCTCGATAAAATCCAAGTAGTACCTGTGTGCATAAAGAGAATATGTACCTGAATTCTTAACATAAGATGCAAATATTAAGTTAAGCTCCATCCAATGTGTTTGAAGTACACCGAAATCTTCATGTAGAAGACAATCTTCAAATACATCATGTAGCTGGCTGATCCACACCACCAAGCTGGTGATGGGCAAGTCATCTCCATAAGCAAGAGTGTGAGCACACTCTTCTCCAAGAAGAACTCCATAGGTGCTCCTCAACATGCTCCTAGAGTGCACCATGGTTGCCTCATGTGTGCTAGAGCACCACCTCTACTGAGGGACCAAAAATTGGCATTGCCAATTGGTCTAGGATGTCTAACAAAGTGACTGTTGGAGATAGACGTCTGCGGAAGCACGCGAACAGCACAAGGAAGAAGAAGAAGCTTGGAGCACAACACACAATATTGAATGTATTACTAGAGAATGTACAAAGATAAGTAGCCCATTAGGGCAATAGGCGTATATACAAGCTCGGGGAAAAAAACCTCCTAAAGAGGGAAAAAAATGCCCCGACGGTCCTAGAGTGTTCACACATATCACTACCTAAATATATCAACAAATCCCCCCTGGGAGTGATGCAATGAACAAGTAGCTGGTACTCATGTATAAGGAAGTGCCAAGCTATGTGGAAATCACTCCACAAAAGGAAGTAAGCCCAAAGATTTGCGGAAAGCTTCAAACTTCTCTCTAGGCAGAGCCTTCGTGAAAAGGTCCGTAATGTTCTCCTGCGTTGGCACATATGCCAAGCTGATCTCCCCAGCAGAGAATCTCTCCCTAACATAATGATAATGCACCTCAATGTGCTTACTGCGAGCATGGAACACTGTGTTCCTCGCAACTGCCAATGCGCTCTGACTGTTAGTGAAGATGGTGGTGGCAGAAGACTGACCAACACCCAAATGAGCCATAAGGCGTCTGAGCCACACACACTCAAGAGTCACTGTGAAAGCTGCCCTATACTGAGCCTCACAACTAGAAGTGGCCACAGTAGGCTGCTTCTTGCTCAACCAAGACATACATGAGCTACCAAGCATGAAGCAAAAGCCACTAGTGGACACACGAGTGTCATAGCAACCAGCCCAATCTGAGTCACAAAAAGCATGCAAATCTGGCGGTAGTGATCCCCCCTTGGGATAAAACAACCCAAGTAGCGGAGTACCACTCAAGTAGCAAAAGATGTGCTTAACCGCCTGCCAATGCTTGACACCTGGGCAATGCATAAACCTGCTCATTTGTGAGACAACAAACTGAATATCTGATTGAGTAATGCATAAGTAAATCAAGCATCCAACAGCCTACTGATAGAGAACAACATCAAATGCATCTCCAGCATCATGAAGAATCAATCGTAAACCTGTCTCCATATGAGTGGCAATAGGCTTCTATTCTTCAAGGCCAAAACGCTGCAATAATGTGTCAATATATTTCGTTCGACACAAAGTCATTCCACCATCAACATGCATAAACTGAATGCCCAAATAATGATGCAAATGCCCCAAATCAGACATCTCAAATGATGCATGCAAATTAGGCTTAAAATAGCAATATGCTTCTCAATAGGACCAGTGGGCAGCATGTCGTCAACATAGACAACAATGATCAGAAGTACATCATTAGCATGCTTAACATATAAGGTGCTTTTAGTTGGACTGTTCTCAAAACCATGTGCAATCAGATAGGCATGTATCTTCTCATACCAAGCACGTGGTGCTTGTTTAAACCATATAATGCCTTCTTTAACCTGCACACCTCGTTTTCATGCCCTTTCTGCACAAAGCCAAGGGGCTAAAAAACATACACTTCTTCATGCAAGTCACCATTCAGAAATGCTATTTTAATGTCCAACTGATGTACATTCCAACCATGATGAGCTGCAAGTGCACAGATGCTTCGAACAGTAGTCATATGACATGTAGGTGCAAAGGTCTCATCAAAATCAATGCCTCTTTCCTGTGCATAACCCTTTGCAACAAGTCTAGCCTTATACCTATCAATTGTACCATCCGGTTTACGCTTCAGCTTGTATACCCACTTAGTGCCAATGGCCTTCTTGCTAGGAGGCAAGTCACATAAAGACTAAGTACCATTCTTCATTATAGCATCATATTCAGATTGCATAGTAGCCATGCAATTTTCTGAATTTTGTGCTTCATCAAACAAAACAAGATCATTCTCATCATAGAGACTAGATGCAGCAATAGCATAGCAATCTGATGCAAAAGAGGCACTATGAGAGCCTGAATGAGTACGATATGATAGAGGTGCATCTAATTTGCTGTCACACAAAGTCTGCACCAGCCATTTTGGCATAGTTTTTGCCTGCTCAATATCAGGTCTCTCATCAACTACTGCATCATGTAAATCTGCATCAGAAATGGAATGATCTGCATCATCACATGAAACCTGCAAAGGCTAAGAAGTTGCCTCATTTGGACCAGCACTAGACTGTCTACGTGTAAAAAGAGGCAGCAAAGTATCATACATGTCTTTGGAGCTAACAGATGTCTCCTTAGTACATGAAAGCAATGGTTGAATAGCATCTTCCACAAAAACAACATCACGGTTAACCAAAATGCATTTAGTCTGTGGATGATACAGACGATAGCCTTTACTTTCAGAATTGTACCCAACAAAAATACATTTTACTACTTTATCATCCAAATTTTTGCAATGTTGTTTAGGCACTAATGCATATGCCAAACAACCAAAAACACGCAGATAAGCAACAGATGGCTTGCGATCATGCCAAGCCTCATATGGAGTGATAGACTGCAGCATTTTAGTGGGACACCTGTTCAGTACATATGCTGCACACATGACAACCTCAAGCTAGAAACTATGTGGTAAAGCGTGACTCTTGACCATACACCTCACAATATCCATGAGTGAGCTATTCTTTCATTCAGCAACTCCATTCTATTGAGGTGTATATGGCACTCTACACTGGTGTTTTATCCCACGTTCAGCCAGAAATGCATTAAAATCAGAAGACATATATTCCCGCCCTCTATTAGAACGGAGGGTGCCCATTTTACATGCTGACAGATTTTCAGCTAAAACCAAAAATTGTTTGAAGCACATGAACACTTTGGGATCTGCCTTCAATGGATATACCCATGCATGCCTAGAAAAATCATCGATGAAAGTCACGAAGTAAAGAGAATTCCCAAAAGAAGGTGTCTACATAGGACTACAGACATCACATTGTACAAGCTTCAATTTTTGAGTAGCCTGAACTAAACCATCTTTTGGAAAGGACGAATGCTGCATTTTGCCCAAAATAAGGCCTTCACAAACATGTTTTCTAGGTGCCTCAAGTTTGGGCAAAGAGGACACCCATTTCAGTTTCTGTAGGCATAGCAAACTAGCAAAATTTAGATGACCAAAGCGTCCATGCCAAAGCTTTGCATATGACATAGCCTGAGAATCATTTATTGCACATGCCAAATCATTTACAGATCTTTCATAGTTTATGAGCTTGTACAACCCATGACATAAAATGCTAGAAGCAATAATCACATCGCCATTTGACAGATCATGAACTGTACACCTGTCATAAAAAATTTCACAACCAAGACAATCTTGGCTAATGTAGAAACTGATAACAGGTTCGTCTTGATCCCTGGCACAAATAAAGCATCTGACAAAGTGAAAGAACTACCATCAGCAGTAGTCAAAATGATCTTATCAACTCCCATAACCAGATAAGAGGAGTTGTCGGCACATGTAACAGTATTCCCTATAGGGGCAGGCTCGAGTGAAGAGAAGAAACTGCGCTGCGAGGTAATATGTTTGGTCGCCCCACTGTTAAAGTACCAAACCTCTGAGTCTACAGCAGACATGCATTGCTCATGAGAAGAGGGGTCAAAACTGCCAACAGTAGTAAATGCCCATTCTTCTTCCTGCACAAGATTAGCAGACTCCGTCTTTGGTGTAGAGGCTTCTGCAACAACCATTCCAGCTTGTTTCTTCTTTGCCTCTTTTGCAGCCAGTTTTGGACAGTTCTTTATGATATGATCATTCCCTTTACAGTACTTACAAAACAATTTCTATTTTTCTGATTTTTTCTCATCTTTGTCTTGGTTCTTTGAATGTGCTGTTGGAACATCAAGCTTACACTATGCTTGAGGTGGATTTGATCTACATCGAAGGCTATCACATCCAAAGAATATCCGTTGGAGAGTTCTTTTTCATATGCTCATTTATTGTATTTTTTTGAGAAATTTTTGATGGCTCATTTACCGTTGTAAAAGCCTTGAGCTTGACACATGTAAAGGTAGAAATATAGAGCCCAAATCCCACGAATTTTTGGTGGTTGAAGTTGCATTCAATCAAGAAATCAATCACCTAAAAATAGATCAATCAAGATCTTCACTTTTCCTAAATTGTAGGAAAGTGAATTGATTCCCTCCAACAACCATTCCCACCTTCATTTGAATTCAAATTCAAGTTGTAAAAGTCATGGAACACTCCTAGAGGCTATATAAGGAGTTGAAATCACTTGTATTATACATGGAAGCAATATACATACACTTGTGACCACCATTGTCTTGCTCCTTCAATTTTCTGCATCATCTTCTTCGCCAACAGTAATCTTGCAGAGGCTGCTGCTTTCTCCTTAGAGCTCCAAATTGAGTGCAACAGGACTCATTGGAAAGGTATCAGTCTCTAGTTTATGCCTGTAAATTTTCAAAGCATTTGGTTCAGCAGATTTGGAGACATTTGAGTTTTTTTTCCTCGGGGTCAATCTTTGCGTATTCCTGAAAAATAGGAAGTACCACCGGTGAATGTCGCATTCATTCCTATAGAATATGAAGCTTGATCGACACAACTACGCGGCTTGGAAAATCAGAATGGAGGCCTATTTGCAAGGTAGAAATCTTTACGGAATTGTAGCAGGTGATGAAGCTATGCCTATTCCAAGATCCAAAGGAGGACCTACACAAGAGGAGACAGATAAGCTCACACTTTGGTGCGCAAGGGATGCTCAAGCAAGGTCATACATACTAAACTCTATCTCTGACTTTCTATTACCACATATTAGAGGATGCAAGACATCTCAAGAGACATGGGATGCCATCGAGACTTTCTTTTCTGCTAGTACCAAAGCAAGAAAGAATCATCTTTGGAACGAGTTCAACCAAATGAAGAAGACACCTAAACAAACCATCACAGAGTTTGTTACCAAGGTCAAGGAGGTTGCGGATCAATTAGCATCCATTGGAGAGCTGATTGAAGAAGAGGTTATCATGAGGCAAATTCTCAATGGCATTCGAAGTGATAAGCAATGGAAATCCTTCACGACGGCTTACGATCTCATCATGGATGTGCAGACTCCAGACTTCAACATCTTTCTTGGACAACTCTTCAATCAAGAAGCCAACAATAGCATAAAGGAAGGTAACTCTTATCATGGTAGTTCAACTAGTGCTCTATATGCAGATAAGAAGGATAAGAAGCAGAAAGGCAAGAAGAAGGAAGAAGATGAAGAAGAGACTTCTCAAGCCAACTTTGCAAGCAAGAGCAAGTGGAAAGGGAAGAAGAAAGGACCAAAGCAAGACAAAGCCAAAGGTCAGAATGTTCAACCTTGTGCCATATGCGATAAGACCAACCACACCACTCAGAATTGTTGGTTCAATGGGAAGACCTAGAAAGGAAGTGGAAGAGATGGATATGGCGGCAATAGAGGCAGAGGTGGACACAACTTTAACAATAACAATAGAAGCTATAATAGAAGGGATTACAACAATTATTCAGAAGATCAACCGCATGAAGACTCATTACTTCTCATGAATCTAAGCCACAAAGAAGGTAAAGAAGACGATCATTTGTTCTACATAGATTCAGGATGTTCGAATCATGTTGCAGGCAATATTGCTCTTCTATCTGACTTGGAAAGTCCAAAGCATAGACATGAAGTGCAAACAGGGGATGACACAAAGCACAATGTGGAGAAGATTGGTAATGTCAAAGCTTCCAATGGTAGGACAAACATTCTGAGTAAGGTTCTCTATGTACCCACTATAAACTAAAAACCTAATAAGTGTAGGCCAAATAGCTGAAAAAGGCTTGCAAGTTAGGTTCACCCAACATGGAGCTTTTGTGGAGGATCCATGTCAAGGCTTCAAGAAGATAGCCCGAGGTGAGAAGCATGGTAGGCTCTTTACTTTTGAAGTAGGAAAAACCAGGAACATAGCTCTATTCAACTTTGGGTCTCAAACCCTAAGTGAGCGTGAAGTGTGGCATAAGAGACTTGCTCATGTGAATGAAAGAACCTTGAAGGATATATGCAGGGATTGTAGTGTTCTAGGACTGCCGAACATATCAAAGCAACACATGATCAACAGGTGTGATGCATGTCAGATTGGAAAGGCACAAAGACAACCATTCAACCACAAAGGCTACATCCACAACAACTTATTGGACTTAGTACATACAGATGTATGGGGACCAAGTCAAGAACCTTCATTGGTAGGATCAAGGTATTATGTCTCATTTATTGACGACCATAGTAGATGGACTATTCTATACTTTATCAAGAGTAAGAATGAAGTGTTTGATTGCTTCAAGAAGTATCTTGCACATGTGGAGAATCATACAGGTAGATCACTAAAGAAGCTCAGATCTGATGGAGGGGGAGAATACTTCTCCAAAGAGTTTGATGAGTTCTTACAGGACAAAGGTATCAAAAGGGAAGTGACTACCAGGTACTCTCCTCAACTAAATGGAATTGCAGAGAGGAGAAACAAGACATTGGTTGGATCAGCCCGAACAATGCTTGAAGAGAAGAAGTTGCCACATTATCTATGGGCAGAAGCTATTTCAACTGCTGTGTACCTTGTCAATCAACTACCATCCAAATCACTTCAAGGTATGACTCCTTATGAAGCATGGCATGGAAGAAAACCTAGTCTTGGACATTGCAAGGTTTTTGGTTGTTTAGCTTATGTTCATGTACCATCACAAATAAGAGGTAAGCTAGATGAAAGGGCAACAAAGGCAGTGTTTATTGGATATGATTCAACTCAGATGGGTTACAGGTTCTTCAATCCTTCAACCAAGCAATTCACTACAAGTAGGGATGTTGTGTTTGAAGAACACAGGTCTTGGTATGATGAAGACAAACAAAAGGTAACACTACTATATGATCTTGATTTCGACTCTCATCAATTAGGAAGCAAGCATGATACACAGGTCCAGGATCCAAGAAGTGATACAGACGATGACCAAGATGAAAGAGAAAGGGATTACAAGCTATGGAAGTCAAGAGGCAAAGCAAAGACGCAAGAAGTTGGAGAATGCTCCAAACAAGCACCTAGAAGATTAGCAAGAGAGAAGAGACAACCAGAAAGGTATGGATATGATTCCACATTTGTTACAAAGCATTCAATCTACTTGGCAAAAGACTCTATTTTAGAGGAACCCTCAACCTATGAAGAGGCAAAGGGAAACCCTAATTGGGAAAAGGCCATGAACGAAGAGATAGATGCATTGAAGGAGATGGACACTTGGGATTTGGTTCCAATGTCACCGAATCAAAAGGTAATTGGTTGCAGATGGGTATATAAAGTTAAAAGAAATTCAGATGGATCAGTTTGCAGGTACAAGGCAAGATTAGTTGCCAAAGGATGCTCACAAACTCATGCTATAGACTATGAGGAAACATTCTCACCAGTTGCAAAGATGATTACAATCAGGACATTGATAAGTGTAGCTGCTGCAAGGAATTGGAGACTCCTTCAACTTGATGTGAAAAATGCATTCTTAAATGGTTGGATAAGTGAAGAGGTATACATGTCACAACCACCAGGTTTTGAAAACCATAATCATCCATCTTATGTTTGCAGACTTAAGAAAGCCTTGTATGGATTGAAACAAGCTCCTAGAGCTTGGAATTACAGGTTGGTTACATATCTTCAAGATCAAGGATTCAAAGCTAGCAGCTCAGATCCTTCTCTATTCATCAAAAGGGATCACAATGAGGTTATCTATCTATGTGTATATGTAGATGATATTATTGTGACAGGTGATGATCTAAATGGCATTCAAAGGATCAAGAGACACATGCAAGATGAGTTCAAAATCAGTGACCTAGGTGAGCTCACATATTTCCTAGGTATGCAGGTGATATATACAGATGAAGGAATGTATTTGACTCAAAGAAGATACATTCAGGATCTTCTTCTCAAGTTCAAAATGGAGAACACTAAACCTGTAGGTACACCTTTGGAGATGAATCATAAACTTAGTGTTTATGAAGGTGAGAAAATTGAAGACATTAAAGAGTATCAAAGCTTGGTAGGTAGCTTGATATATGCTACTCATACAAGGGCAGACATCTCATATAGTGTGGGAGTGCTTAGTCAGTTCATGCACTCACCGAGAAGACCACACATGGATGCGGCTAAGAGAGTACTTAAGTATCTCAAAGGTACAATAAACAAAGTTATATTCTATCCTTACTCTTCAGATTTGAATATCAAAATCTACTCAGATGCAGATTGGGCAGGAGCTAAGGATGACAGAAAAAGTACATCTGGTTACTTAGCATTTGCAGGTTCAAAGCTAGTGTCATGGAGTTCCAAGAAGCAACCAACAATTGCTTTATCCTCAACTGAAGCAGAGTACAAAGGCTTGACCATAGCAACTCAAGAGGCAATATGGTTAAAAGCATTGTATACAGATTTGGGACTAGTGAGTTCCAAACCTCACATATTTGGAGATAATGTAAGTTCCATGCATCTAGCGGCAAATCCTATTTTTCATGTGAGAACCAAGAACATAGAAGTCCATTACCACTTCATCAGGGAGAAGCTCATGGCAAGGAGATTGACATTTCTTTTGTTCCTACTGAAAAGCAAGTAGCAGATATGATGACGAAGGCACTTGATGGAATAAAGCTTTGTAGATTCAAAGCTATGGCACGTATTCAACCTATCAGAGAATGAAGACTCAAGCATACTTTAGCTTGAGGGGGAGCTATTGGAACATCAAGCTTACACTATGCTTGAGGTGGATTTGATCTACATCGAAGGCTATCACGTCGAAAGAATATCCGTTGGAGAGTTCTTTTTCATATGCTCATTTATTGTATTTTTTTGAGAAATTTTTGATGGCTCATTTACCGTTGTAAAAGCCTTGAGCTTGACACATGTAAAGGTAGAAATATAGAGCCCAAATCCCACGAGTTTTTGATGGTTGAAGTTGCATTCAATCAAGCAATCAATCACCTAAAAGTAGATCAATCAAGATCTTCACTTTTCCTAAATTGTAGGAAAGTGAATTGATTCCCTCCAACAACCATTCCCACCTTCATTTGAATTCAAATTCAAGTTGTAAAAGTCGTGGAACACTCTTAGAGGCTATATAAGGAGTTGAAATCACTTGTATTATATATGGAAGCAATATACATACACTCGTGACCATCATTGTCTTGCTCCTTCAATTTTCTGCATCATCTTCTTCGCCAACAGTAATCTTGCAGAGGCTGCTGCTCTCTTCTCAGAGCTCCAAATTGAGTGCAAGAGAACTCATTGGAAAGGTATCAATGTCAAATTTATGCATGTAAATTTTCAAAGCATTTGGCTCATCATATTTGGATAAATCAGAGTTTTTCTGCCTTGGGGTCAATCTCTACGTATTCCTGAAAAATAGGAAGTACCACCG
Organism: Ceratopteris richardii; assembly: GCA_020310875.1. Lineage (NCBI taxonomy): Eukaryota > Viridiplantae > Streptophyta > Polypodiopsida > Polypodiales > Pteridaceae > Ceratopteris > Ceratopteris richardii. The sequence goes on along the minus strand of CM035406.1, from coordinate 75,960,032 downwards.
GTGAATGTCGCATTCATTCCTATAGCATATTTTGCTTATTCCTTATACTTTTGTGCATTCCATACACTCAACCCTATGTGTATCACTCCCATAAAAGGATTTTTTCTAATTGTAATAACGCTGGTCGCTATGGGCATTTGAAGTTCATTGTCTCTTCCATAGATAGTAAGTTTTTTGAGCTAGTCAACCCGAGAATCTATCTGTTTTGTATCGAATCATTCTCCTTGATGCTCCAAAGTACATAGCGTATTTCTTTGCACTTATAGCATGCCTATAAGGTCTATTTGAGTCTCCATAAGCTCAAGGGCTGGTCTTGTGCCAGTTGGCTTGACCAAACTTCGTCGCCTCGAAACGCACTTTTCTACCTTCGACAAGCTTCTCCAAGTTCTTTCATGTGCAGCATTTGCAGATTTCTGCTTACTAGTAGAAGAGCTCCATTTTCCTTTGCCCTTCTGACTAGGCAGGAAAGCTTGATCTACAACATGCATAATGGACCTGTTTTGCTTGGACTGATCGTTCTGCAACAAACCAGAGACTAACTCCTTAAATGATAAGGCATTTGGATTGCCTTTCATCATCAACCGAAGAGTAGACGCAAAACTGTGATATGAATTAGGAAGACCATTCAGAACGGTCTGCACAAGTGAGCTATCTGGTATAACCTCATCAACAGAAACCAATTGTTCCTTCAAGTCTTTGATCTTTGTTAAGAAACTGTCCATAGAATCACCTTCATTTATGTGCTCACTCTCCAACTATTTTCGGAGGTAAGCAACACAAGCCTCATTCCTAGCTTGGTACAATGTGGTAAGTGTATCCCAAGCATCCTTAGCTGTTCTGCAAGAGCAAATATGAGGAATAATGGCACTTTTGACAGACAAAGCTATCAATGCATGTGCCTGGTCATCTCTGCCATCCCAATAAATCTGCTATGCAATAGGTGCAACAGAAACCGCAACACGAATAGGAATATGTAGAATATCACCATCTTCGACACCTTTTGCATCAGCTTTAGTACCTGTAGTTGTAACAATTGCAGGTGTGATAGGATGTTTTTTGACACCCTGCACAATGTTCCACAATCCTTTTGCAACCAACACATGTCACATCATATAAGCCCATAACGGATAGTTGGTATCATCCAACTTATCCTCAACAGCCAACATACTGAATACATCACTGCTTTCAGCCATGGCCGGTGACTAAAATACCTTGATGCAAAAAATTGACTGTATCTCAAAAAGTTGAATAGAACTGCCCAAACAAATTCCACTAGACCTATAACAGAATTTGAGACGCTTATAGTGGCAAACAGAAACTGGTATATACCTTTGGCACAAAAAGAAGAAATAGCCTGCACAAGCACTGCGATAGTGCATTCGGAGGTCGAAACGAGCTCAGATCGCGATTTCGACACCACATAGCAAAGCTGTTTTGATCTCAAAAACACGTAAGTATGCTCACCAAAATTCGTGCGATTCTGAGACTGCAAACGGAGGAGGATCGATGGCACCCTAGATGAAGTGACGACCTGCTCTGATACCAATTATTGGAGATAGACATCTATGGAAGCACGTGAACAACACAAGGAAGAAGAAGAAGCTTGGAGCACAACACACAATACTGAATGTATTACTAGAGAATGTACAAAGATAAGTAGCCCATTAGGGCAATAGGCGTATATACAAGCTGGGGGAAAAAAACCTCCTAAAGAGGGAAGAAAGTGCCCCGACGGTCCTAGAGTGTTCACACACATCACTACCTAAATATATCAATAGTGACCCAAGGCTCTCTTATATAGGTTTTAAAGCCGAGAGCTATCATATGAGGTCAAAACCCTAAATCAACAAAAAATTAGGGCTAGGGTTTTCTCCCAAATTTGATATCTGATGACTGAATGCCATATACCATTGGAAAGCTCTCTTCAAGCTCTACAAGATAGGCTCATAAAAATTTTACTCATTTTTGTGCCAAAAATGACTAAGAAGCAAAATTAGGGTTTTTGCTGGATTTTTGACTACTGTGACATTGTTTTCCAACATGAAGCAAAAACCACGTGGACACATGAGTGTCATAGGAACCAGCCCAGTCAGAGTAAAAAAAAGCATGCAAATTTGGCAGTAGTGATCCCCCCTTGGGATAAAACAACCCAAGTAGCCAGGTACCACTCAAGTAGTGAAAGATGCGCTTAACCGCCTACCAATGCTTGACACCTAGGCAATGCATAAACCTGCTCATTTGTGAGACAACAAACAAAATATCTGGTCGAGTACTGCATAAGTAAATCAAGCATCCAACAACTTGCTGATAGAGAAAAGCATCAAATGCATCTCCAACATCATGAAGACTCAATCATAGACCTATCTTTCCATAGGAGTGGCAATAGGTTTATAGATTTCAAGGCCAAAATGTTGCGATAATGTGTAAATATATTTCATTTGACACAAAGCCATCAACATGCATAAACTGAATGCCCAAATAATGATGCGAATGCCCCAAATAAGACAAATAATGATGCAAATGCCCCAAATCAGACATCTCAAATGGGGCATGTAAATCAGCCTTGAAATCAGCAATATGCTTCTCATGAGGACCAATGAGCAACATGTCATCAATGTAGACCACAATGATCAGAAGCACATCATTAGCACGCTTAACATATAAGATGCTTTCAGTTGGACTGTTCTCAAAACCATGTGCAATCAGATAGACATGTATCTTTTCATACCAAGCATGTGGTGCTTGCTTTAAACCATATAATGCCTTCTTTAACCTGCACACTTCGTTTTCATGCCCTTTCTGCACAAAGCCATGGGGTTGAAAAACATACACTTCTTCCTGCAAGTCACCATAAGTCCAAATGATGTACATTCCAACCATTATGAGCTGCAAGTGCATAGATGCTACGAATAATAGTCATTCAGCAAGTAGGAGCAAAAGTTTCATAAAAATCAATGCCTCTTTCGTGCGCATAACCCTTTGCAACAAGCCTAGCCTTATACCTGTCAACTGTTCCATCAGGTTTATGCTTTAGCTTGTATACCCACTTAGTGCCAATGGCCTTCTTGCCAGGAGGCAAGTCACATAAAGGCCAGGTACCATTTTTGATATCATCATATTCAGATTGCATTGCAACCATCAAATGTTCAAAAATTTGTGCTTCATCAAACAAAACAGGCTCAATCACATCACACAGACTAGAGGCACCCATAGCATAGCAATCTGATGCAAAAGAGGCACTATGAGAGCCTAAACAAGTACGATATGACAGAGGTGCATTTAATTTGTTGTCACGCAAGGTCTGCATAGCCATTTTGGCATAGTTTTTGCCTCCTCAATATCAATTCTCTCATCAACAAGTGCGTCATGTAAATCTACATCAAAAATAGAATGATCTGCATCATTACATGAAACCTGTAAAGATTGAGAAGTTACCTCATTAGGACTAGCACTAGATTGTCCACATGTAAAAAGAGGTAGGAAATTATCATACATGTCTTTGGAGCTAAGAGATGTCTCCTTTGTACATGAAAGTAAAGGATGAATAGCATCTTCCACAAAAACAACATCATGGCTAACCAAAATGCATTTAGTTTGTGGATGATACAAATGATAGCCTTTGCTTTCAAAAATTTACCCCAAAAAAGATACATTTTACTGCTTTATCATCCGATTTCCTGCGATGTTGTTCAAGCACTAATGCATATGCCAGAAACAAAAACATGCAAATGAGCAAGAGATGGCTTGCGATCATGCCAAGCGTCATATGGAGTGATAGACTGCAGTGCTTTAGTGGGACACCTGTTGAGTACATATGCTGCACACATGATAGCCTCAAGCCAGAAACTATGTGGTAAAGCCTAACTCTTGACCATACACCTCGCCATCTCCATGAGTGACTTGTTCTTCCGTCCAACAAATCCATTTTATTGAGGTGTATACGAAACCTAACATTGATGTTTTATCCCACGTTCAGCCAGAAATGCATTAAAGTCAGAAGACATATATTTCCCCCCTCGATCAGAATGGAGGGTGCCCATTTTACATGCTGACAAATTTTCAGCCAAATTTTGAAGTGCATAAACACTTCTGACTTTGCTTTGAGTGGATATACCCATGCATGCCTGGAAAAATCATCAATGAAAGCACCGAGTAAAGATAGTTTCTAAAAGAAGGTGTCTGCATAGGACCACAAACATCACTATTTACAAGCTGCAATTTCTCAGTAGCCCAAATTGAACCATCTTTTGGAAAGGAGGAACGCTGCATTTTGCCCAAAATACACCCTTCAAAAACATGTTTTTCGGATGCCTCAAGTTTAGGTAAGGAGGACACCATTTCATATTTTTATAGGCGTAGCAAACTAGCAAAATTCAGATGACCAAAGCATGCATGCCAAAGCTTTGCATCTGACATAGCCTGAGAATCATGTACTACACATGCCAAATCATTCACAGATCTTTCATAGTCTATGAACTTATACAACCCTTGACATAAAATGCCAGAAGCAATAATCATGTCGCCATTTGGCATATCATGAACTATACATCTGTCATCAACAAATTTCACAACCAAGACAATCTTGGCTATGTTGAAACTAATAACGGATTTTTCTCAATCCCTGGCACAAATAAAGCATCTGAAGAGGTGAAAGAACCACCATCAATAGTAGTCAGAATGACCTTACCAACTCCCATGGTTGTTAGCACATGTGACACTATTCCTTGTAGGGGGAGGCTCAAGTGAAGTGAAGAAACCACACTACAAGGTAATATGTTTGGTTTCCCGACTATCAAAATACCAAACATCTGAGTCTACTACATTCATACACTACTCATGAGAATATGGGTCAAAATTGCAAACAATAGTAAATGCCCATTCTTCATTCTGCACAAGAACAACAAACTCTGTTTTCATTGTAGAGGCCTTTGCAACAACCATTCTGACCTCTTTCTCCTTTGCCTCTTTCTTCTTGGCTCTTAATGACATGATCATTTGCTTTACAATATTTACAAAAAAAATTATACTTTTATGATTTCTTCACATCTTTGTCTTCCTTCTTTGAATGTGTAGCATTTGCAGATTTCTGCTTACTAGTAGATCATCTCCATTTACCTTTGCGCTTCTAAATAGCCAAGAAAGCTTGATCTACAACATGCATAATGGACATGTTCTGCCTAGATTGATCTTCCTGCAACAGAACAGAAGTTAACTCTTCAAATGATAAGGCATTTGGATGCCTTTCATCATCAAACGGAGAATAGAAGAAAAACTCTGATATGAGTCAAGAAGACCATTCAGAACGGTTTGCACAAGTGAGCTATCTGGTATAACTTCATCAACAAAATTCAATTGTTCCTTCAAATCCATGATCTTTGTCAAAATACTGTCCATAAAATCACCTTCATTCATGTGCTCAGTCTCCAACTATTTTTGGAGGTAAGCAACATGAGCCTCATTCCTAGCTTGGTACAATGTGGTAGTGTATCCCAAGCATCCTTAACTATTCTGCAAGAGCGAATGTGAGAAATAATGGCACATTTGACAGAGAAGGCTATCAATGCATGTGCCTAAGCATCTCTACCATCCCAACGATTTGCTCTATAGTAGATGCAGCAGAAACTACAACAAAAACATGAATTTGAAGAATATCAGCATCTTCAACGCCATCTGCATGAGCTTCAATACTTGCATTTGCCAGTGTAATAGGATGTTTTTCAACACCCTGCACAATTTTCCATAGTCCTTTGCAACTAATACATGTCGCATCATATAAGCCTACAATGGGTAGTCAGTACAATCCAACTTATCCTCAAGAGCCAACATACAAAATACATCACTGCTTTCAACCATGACCACTGACTAAAATACCTTGATGTAGAAAAATGGCTATATCTGAAAAAGTTGAACAAAAGTACCCTGACAAGTTATGCTAAACTTGTAGCAGAGTTTGAGACGCTTATAATGGCCAACTGAAACTGGTATATGTCTTTGTCACAAAAAGATGAAATAGCCTACATAGGCATTTTGATAGTGCATTCGAAGGCCGAAACGAGCTCAGATCACAACTTCGACACCAAAAAGTGAAGATACTTTTATCTCCTAATCACCTTGAGTATGCATACCAAATTTTGTGAGATTCTGAGACTATGATGGGAGGGATGTCAATGATGCCCTAAATGAAGCAGTGACCTACTCTGATACCAATTATTGGAGTCAGATGTCTGCGGAAGCACGTGAACAACACAAGGAAGAAGAAGAAGCTTGGAGCACAACACACAATATTGAATGTATGACCACTAGAATGTACAAAGATAAGTAACCCATTAGGGCTATAGGCATACATACAAGTCGAGGGAAAAAACCTCCTAAAGAGGGAAAAAAGTTGTGGATAATGAGTTCTCCTATGCGCAACGGAAGTGTGTAGTGAACCCTTGTATGTCCAGCACTTGGACACACATCTGCACCTTAGATAGCTTGCTACTCTCAACAAAAAACTCAAATGGACTTGATGCTTTAGTCAATCAAATTAGACAAAGAGAGCTTTCTAACAAGCTATAAATGACTTAATTTGGACAAGTTTTGATTAGGAAACACAACTGTCGAAGATGAACTACCTGTCCACATAGGTATGCTGAAGAACTGAGCTTCACTCTCGGGCTGATAGCTCTCTGAATATATATCCTTTGAGAAAGATATTTGGTATAGAGATATGAGACACAAATAGCTTTCCAACATGCTAAAAATCAAGTAATTTGGATGATTTTTGATCAGGAAAGTCAACTCATCAAGATAGACCACCTACACACATAAGTACACTATAAAACTAGACTTTAGTCTCTGACAGATATCTCACAGAGTATGAATGATCTGAATGAGATATTTGAGACAGTGAAAGTAGTTGCCAAGGGCTTTCCAACAAGACACAAATCACACAATTTGGATATGTTTTTGGTTGGGAAAATTAACCGCCAAAAATAGACTACCTATCTACACAGGTATACTAAAAAACTAGACTTCACTCTTTCAATGATATCTCACAAATTACGTAAGCTTTCAAAGAGATATTTGATATGCAAAAAGTACACAAAATAAGCTTTCCAATGAATGTGTAAACACACAAAATGGTTACATATGCACTGAGATATGAGCTCTGCAACAGAGCTGTGTACAAACTGATGTGCAGTTGGAAGGAGTCTAAGGGAAAGCCAAAATGACAAAATGGCTAGATCTCACTACTGGGAGCTCTTGCCTCTTTCTCTCCTTGTTTTGAATGTGCTTCCACTTCACTTTTATAACCAATGAACATGTGAAGAAGTTTGTGCCTTCTTCTTAACTCACCACTTTCTCCACTACATGCTACTAACTATAAGGCAAGATATTGTATCTCTTACTCATCATGAAGCTTTGACTAGACTTTTTCTTTTATCATTTTTTCCTTTTTTCATCTACTTTTCCTTTATCTTTATATTTGGTAAATTTATCCAAGCATGGCTCATATGAAAATGAGCTTGTACATTTATCTTCAACACTCCCCCTCAAGCTCATTTGGGAGTTATCTTCATCCATGTCCTGCAAATTTATCACATCCTTGAAGCCTTTGAGTTTAGAAGCATCCAAGAACTTTGTAAAAATATCTACAACTTGCTCTTTGGTTCTAATGATCTTTATCTCCACATCTTTGCTCATCATCTTCTCCCTTACATAATGGTAGTGGACCTCTATGTGCTTGCTCCTTGCATGAAACATAGGATTGCTTGCCAAGTAGATACTTGACATGTTATCACCATATATAGGGATGGTTCCAACTTGCACTCCAAGATTAGCCAAAAGCTTTTTAATCCACATTGCTTCACATGTGGAAAATGCTAATCCTCTGTATTCAACCTCCATAGATGAAAGTGCAACAATAGGTTTTTTGAGCTCCACGTGATAGGTTTTCTTCCTATCATGAACACATAACCTGAGGTTGATCTTCTATCTTCCTTTGAGCCTGCCCAATCAGCATCACTAAAGCCTTTGACCTGCAATTCTTTATCAAACTTGTAAAACAAAGCATGATTAACTATATGCTTTATGTATCTCAACACTCTCTTGGCTGAATTTAAGTGTTCACTTGTCGGGGCTTGCATAAACTGAGAAAGTACACCAACAACATAAGACAAATCAGGTCTTGTAGTGCTTGCATAGATCAATGATCCTACAATGCTTCTGGATGTCGTTACACCTTCCAATGGTTCTCCATCATTTGAACAAATCTTGGTATTTGTGTCTATGGGTTGAGTGAGTGGTTTGCATTCACTCATTCCAAATCTGAAAAGAACATCCAACAAGTACTTCCTTTGCATCAAGTAGATGCCACTCTTTCCATAAACAACTTCAATTCCTAAAAAATATTTCAGCTCCCCAAGATCTGAAATTTTAAACTCCTTACCAAGCTTCCTTTTGATATCTTTAATCTCTGTAACATCGTTTCCTATTATGATGAGGTCATCGACATATATGCAAATATATACCTCTCTATTTTCTTCCTTCTTCATGTACAACGAAGGATCTGCACTACTTGGGTTGTATCCACACTTAGTTAGATACTCTACCAATCTCTGATTCCATGCTCTTGGTGCTTGCTTCAAACCATAAAGTGCCTTCTTCAACATGCAAACAAAATCTGGATGGTTTTCATCTTCAAATCCAACCGGTTGACTCATGTATACCTCTTCTTGTAGTTCTCCATTGAGAAAGGCATTTTTGATGTCGAGTTGATATAATTGTCATCTCCTTGAAGCACCAATTGCTATTAAAGTTCGGATAGTTCCCATCTTTGCAACGGGGCTGAAAACTTCATCATAATCTATGCCTTGTGTTTGTTTAAATCCTTTGGCAACTAATCTAGCTTTATATCTAGCTAGTGAACCATCAACATTCCTCTTTACTTTAAACACCCATTTGTTTGGAACAATCTTCATACCTTCTTTCTTTGGCACTAACTCCCATGTGTGATTATCTTTGAGAGCTTTGATCTCCTCTTTCATAGCTTGCTTCCATTCCTTTTGTGTGCAAGCTTCTTCATATGTCTCAGGCTCTTTGTCTTTGATAACCTGCATCATGTATGCAAAATGTGTCGCCATAAAACTATCATAACTCAACCTTTGAGTTGGATACCTTTTCCTTGAAGATCTTCTTTCATTGCCTTTGGAGAGTTGCTTCTTTAACCTATTTAGCTTTACCATCAGAGTGATTACCTCTTCATATTCTTCTTCACTTGCATCTACCTCACTGTTTGGAGTAGCACTTGCATCTTTGGCTCTACTATGAGCTGAATTTGGAGACAAAGAATGGCTCCCCCTCCATGTTGAACATTCTTCATTTGATGTAGATGCCTCTAGACCTGAAGCCTTTGTGTTTGATTGTTGAACTTCTCTTTGATTTGTTCCTGCATAATCATCACAATCTTCTTCAAGAATCTTTTCCTTTCCTTTATCTTCATACCATGGTCTTAGTTCATCAAAGACCACATCTCGCGAGACTCTTAATTCCTTTGTTCTAGGGTTGTAACACTTGTATCCTTTTTGCTCCGTCGAGTAGCCGATGAAGATGCATTTTTCTGATCTTGGTTCCATCTTTGTTCTAACTTCCTGTGGAATGTGAACAAAGCAAACACATCCAAACACTTTGAGGTGTGTAAGATCAAGTTTCTTACCAGAATATACCTCTACTGGAGTCAAGTGATGTATTCCCGATGTTGTGCACCTATTCATCAAGTAAATGGTGGTTGGGGTAGCTTCAGCCCAATAGTACAATGGTACCTTCATCTCGTTGAGCATGCATCTTGCAATTTCAGCAATTTTCCTATTTTTCCTCTCAGCTACTCCATTTTGTTGTGGTGTATACCTACAAGTGAATTGCCTTTTGATCCCATTCTCTTGTAGAAAATCTGAAAATTTTTTGGAGAAGTATTCTCCTCCACCATCGGACCTTAAGGTTTTGATAGACCTTCCTGTTTCCTTTTCAACTTCAACTTTGAATCTTTTGAATATAGAAAACACCTCTGATTTTTGCTTCATACAAAACAACCATACCTTTCTTGAGTGATCATCAATGAAGGTGACAAAAAACCTATTACCAGCAATTGATGCCTCTTGAGTTGGTCCCCATACATCTGTATGTATCAAGTCCAAGACATTTGGAGCCACATAATTGCTCCTCTTGAATGGCTGCCTCGTTTGCTTTCCTAGTTGACAAGCTTCATATAACTCATGTAGTCCAATGCTATTAAATTTTGGAAGACCTCTTACCACTTCATGTTTGCTCATGTCTTTCAACTTTGGAATGTTGATGTGTCCTATTCTTTTCTGTCATAAGTCAAGCTCTGAAATCTTCTTGTTCCCACATTGAATGTACATGACCTTTCCATGTGGATGTTGGACATCCAAAGTGAACATCCTTCCTTCTCTTCTACCTCGAGCAATGACCTTGAAGCCTTCCTTTGGATTCTTTATGAAGCACCCATTCTCATTGAATATGACATGATAACCCTTCTCTACCATTTGTCCTACTAAAATCAAGTTCTTTGAAATTGTAGGAACATGAAGAACATTAGATAGTACCTTTGCTCTGCTTGTATCTCCAAGCCTTATATCTCCAATGTGTTCAATCATGTGTTGAGTATCATCACCTGTTTCAACACATCCTTTTCCACTTGGTACCTATAGATAAGTGAACAAACTTCCTTGCCATGACATATGGTTACTACAACCTGAATCAATGTACCATTTTTTGTCATCTTCACAAGAGCTTCTATACTCATGTCTCATTGCAAGTAGTGTGTCCTTGCTTCCTTCACTTGAGGTGCTTGCATAGTTGCTTTGGTTCCTTTGATTACCTCCATTTGGTCTTCCATTCTTCAACCAACAATCACTAGCATAGTGTCCTACTTTACCACAATGATAGCATGTTATACCTTTATGAGAATTGTAGGAGCTTCGACCTCTTCCTCTACTTCTACCTCGACCTCTTCCTTGTGTGTTGACATTTGATGCATCCTTGTTGTCTTCCGAATTGTTTTGATTGTAGTTGGAGTGGTTGTGACCTTTTCCTTTTCCTCTTGAGCCTCCTCTTGAGTTTCTTACTTTACCTCGACCTGTATATAACATTTGGTTGTGGTTGTCCTTTCCTTTGGGACCACCGAAGCTAAGCTCTTCTGTGACAAGATGAGGGATTAGTTGTTCAAAACCTCGATATACATATTTCAAGTTAATGGAAGTTATAAAAGGCTTCCATATTTCATCTTCTCTCAAGCCATTGAGAGTATAACACACAAGATCTTCGTCTTCAACCGTTGTGCCAATAGAAGCTAAAGCATTGCTTAGCTCCTTAATCTTCAAAGTATATTCAGCTATGGATTGACTCGAACTTTTCTTGATTGTGTTCAACTCATTCTTGAGTTGAAGTTTCCTAGCTTTGGTATTTGTTGAATACATCCTTTCAAGAGCTTCCCAAGCATCCTTAGCTTTCTCTAGATGTTGAATATGACCTACCATGGCATTAGTAATGACTTGCGAAATGAGGAACATGACTCTCCTATTCCTCTCTTCCCATTCTTTTGCTTGCCTCCTTTGGACTTCGGTGGCCATAGCTTGATTGATTTGAGGTTGAGCATCATCGCCGCTCACAATACCCCATAAGCCTTTGCCCATTAGGTAGTTGGTCATTCTAAACTTCCACATGGGATAGTTATCCTTGTCCAACTTCTCTACTTGTTGACCCAAGTCAGCCATTGAAGAGTATCAAAGACTTTGAGAGTTACCTCGAATAGTTATAGTCCTTTGCTCTTGCGTTTGTGAAGCTCCTCCTTGTTTTGTAGCTCCTCTTTTGCTTTGCTTCACCTCCAAATTTGTTGATGAAGCTTCAACACCAATTTTGCTCTGATACCAACTGTGGAGAATGAGTTCTCCTATGCGCAACAGAAGTGTGTAGTGAACCCTTGTATGTCCAGCACTTGGACAAACATCTGCACCTTAGATAGCTTGCTTCTCTCAACACAAAACTCAAATGGACTTGATGCTTTAGTCAATCAAAGTAGACAACGAGAGCTTTCTAACAAGCTATAAATGACTTAATTTGGACAAGTTTTGATTAGGAAACAATTGTCAAAGATGAACTACCTGTCCACATAGGTATGCTGAAGACCTGAGCTTCACTCTTAGACTGATAGCTCTCTAAATATATATCCTTTGAGAAAGATATTTGGTACAGAGAAAGTAGACACAAATAGCTTTCCAAGAAGCTAAAAATCAAGTAATTGGAATGAGTTTTTATTAGGAAACTCAACTCATCAAGATAGACCACCTGCACACATAAGTACAATGTAAAACTGGACTTTAGTCTCTGACAGATATCTCATAGAGTATGAATGATCTGAATGAGATATTTGCGACAGTAAAAGTAGATGCCAAGCGCTTTCCAACAAGACAAAAATCATGCAATTTGGATATGTTTTGGTTGGGAAACGGAACCGCCCAAAATAGCCTACCTATCTACACAGGTATACTAAAAAACTGACTTTGCTCTTTCACTGATATCTCACAAACTACATAAGCTTTCAAAGAGATATTTGATATGCAGAAAGTACATAAGATAAAATTTCCAATAAATGTTTAAACACACAAAATGGTTATATATGCACTGAGATATGAGCTCTGCAACAGAGCTATGTACAAACTGAGGTGCGGCTGAAAGGAGTCTAAGGGAAAGCCAAAATGACAAAATGGCTAGATCCGACTACTGCGAGCTCTTGCCTCTTTCTCTCCCTATTTTGAATGTGCTCCCACTTCACTTTTATAACCAATGAGCATGTGAAGAAGTTTGTGTCTTCTTCTTAACTCACCACTTTCTCCACTACATGCTACTAACTACAAGGCAAGATATTGTATCTCTTACTCATCATGAAGTTTTGACTAGACTTTTTCTTTTATTATTTTTTCCTTTTTTCATCTACTTTTCCTTTATCTTTATATTTGGTAAATTTATCCAAGCATGGCTCATATGAAAATGAGCTTGTACATTTATCTTCAACAAAAGTGCCCCTGCAGTCCTAGAGTACACACATCACTACCTAAATATATCAACACATATATCTAAGGTTTTAATTGATGGTGGTTCGGGAGTGAATATAGCAACTATAGCATTGTGTAAGAAATTGGGGTGGAATAATATCAAACCTATTAAATTCTTTGTATGAATGGCGGACCAATCTTGATTGCATCCAGTGGGACTTGTTCGTAATATTCCCATTACATTGTAGGTGGCTATATTCCATATGACCTTTATTGTTTTCAATCTAATTGAATCAAACCTTGATTATAATCTATTGTTTGGCAGACCATGGCTCAAGCAAGCCAAAGTGCTACAGGATTGGTCATCCCATGAATTAGTCTTTAAATGTAGTCATCGTAAGTACATCGTCCCTCTAGATGAGTTCACACCTTGTGAAACTTATGCTCGCCTCTACCTGGCAGAGCCTGTAAACATGCTCGATGGTCTTTCAGATGATGAATAAACAACCTTCCTCATAGCCAATCAAGACTTAGTCTCGTTGGGCATTGTTAATTTACAACAGGTGCTAGATCAGTGGTCTCCAACATCATGCATTGTTCACTCGCGTGTTGTCAAAGTAGCTGAGTGTCCTGATGGTGTTGTGGAATTATCTGATTTCACCTAGAAATTGTTCAAAGGAGTTGATGATCACGTAGGCCGACAATCTTAGTTTACCAATGTCTTTGTCTAGGACTATAAGGACATGAAGGGGCTTGATCCACGTATTTATCAACTTTGAGTCTTACTTAAATGAAATTCTTAACTGAAGAAGAAGTAGAGTTATCGTATGAACCCAAACTATGCCAAGCAAGTTAAGAGGAGATTGATCGCTTACTATGAGTAAGATTTATCATTCCTATTGAACATGCTGAGTGGATTTCTCCTATTGTAATTGTGCCCAAGAAAAATAAGCAACTGGGAATTTGTGTGGATTACTGAAAGTTGAATGCTACCATCGTACATACCCTTTCCCGTTATCATTTGTGGATAGCATGCTAGATGAAGTTGAGGGTCGTGAGATTTACTCCTTCTAGATGGGTACAGTGGGTATAATCCAGTGTGTATGGCAAACCATGATGTACCTAAAACGACCTTCATTACAAATTGGAGAGTTTATGCCTATACGGTTATGTGGTTTGGCTTGAGGTATGCCCCTAGTACTTTCCAAAGGTGTATACAAGACATTTTCTCTCCTTATCTAACCAGTTACTTGTGAGCATTCCTTGATGAATTTTCATATCAGGTGATAAAGGGGACCACTTAAAGCATTTATGACTCTGTCTTCTAAAGTGCAGAGAATACCAATTAGGAATAAATCCCACTAAATCTATTTTTGCGATGTCCTACAAAAAGCTATTAGGACACATGATTTCTCACCAAGGTATACAAATTGACCCCAATAAAGTTCAACTAGTTCTTGCTGTTTCACCACTAAAATCACCAAAAGAGGTTCTACAATTTCTTGGCCAAATTTGATGGCATGGTCGTCACCTTCATTGGCTCACACATCTCACTATCCCCCTTACCCATTTAACCATGATTGCCCGTTGTGATTTTCAATGGACAGAAGTATGCCAAAGGCGTTTTTTTAGATTGAAGCAGTTACTAACCCAAGCACCTATTCTTAAAGCACCATTGTGGGACCTTCCTTTCCATGTTTTTGTGGACACATCTGATATCACTATTGGCAATGTTTTGATGCTATTGAAGGATAATTGGTATTCTCCTGCATATTACAATAGTCGGTGGTTGGCACCTACTGAGCAAAACTATTCCGTAACGAAACAGGAATGCTTAGGCCTAATTTAATCTATTAAGAAATTTCAACATGACCTCTTAGGCCTGAAATTTATATTCCATGTTGACCACCCAACTCTAACTTATCTTGTGTGCCAATAGAATCTCGGGCAATGATTGGCTCGCTGGTTCCTTCTAGTGTAGGAATGTGACTATGATGTCATACATCACCCATGATTTTCTCACGTAGTGACACATTTTTTTTCCTGACTAGATTTTGGTGAAGCTCCTACTAGAGTGGATAACTCCTCTCCTTCGATTTATAGTACTCAACCTAGTGCTTCCTTGGTCACTTGGAATTTAGCGAATTCTTATTATGATACCATATTAACCTTCTTGACTACATGCCACCCCATGATTCTCTCCCTACTATTGCTCGCCAAAAGTTGGCTTTGTATAGTCACCGATTTCACATCATTGTTGCACACTATATTACTTTGACCCTTTGGGAGCACATGCATGATGATTAATCATCCATCTCTCAGCTCATGCACATCATTCCCTTTGTCCTTGTCCCCATGAAATGCCATCATTTTTCTTTTGTGATTATATACTGCATCATCACACCATCTTTGTTTGTTTTCTACCTTACATTCTTGCATGATCACCCATTGCGCTCTTTACCTATTTGCATGCACCCTTTGCAACCATGGAAGCTTTAGCTCCCATCAAGCTATGTTCTATTGTCTTCTCAAAAATGAAACGATCCAATACTTGCTTCCCCATTGCTTAAATACTTTTGCATTCCTTTAGTGGGATGTCACTGATGTGCACCCATCAACAAAGAGTATCGCCCACTCCATGACTATTGAGCCCTCGGTCGCCGCTGTTTGGACCATCCCAGTTAACAGTGGTGAGGTTTATGCCACCATCATCGAGGTTGCCTAGGGATTCAATCTGCCTACTAAAGGAGTGACCTCAATTGAGCCCCTTTCACATGTTGCTATGGAGCAGCTATTTCCTCGCCATGGCTCCAACAAGTTTGCTATCAGCTTTTGCTCTGAACCAGAGGGCTCCATCTTATGATTCCTAGTGGTATCCATGAATCTACAACATCATGCGTACGACATATCCCACCACTTCTATTCCCTCATCATAGTCTCGACCTAGCTTTCAGTCAACTAGGTTGGTATCTTTTCAACCGGATTCATCGAGAATGTCAATAGAACATGAAGTAGTTATAGCATTTGGGATCCACTTGTACCCGTCTCCCATATATTTTTTCAATTCTTTACCCCTGTGAGTTATCCATCTAGGTCTGCACCTTGTTGGCCCCTCATATCCTTATGCCTCCATCCTCATCCATCGATAATGATGATGAGAGCATCTAGCTAATCTTCTCACTTGTTAATCACCCCCATTAAGTCCCTAGTCCTAGGTCCTCTGAAGTTGAGCATATCACAGATAATATGGCTACTACTAGCTTTGCACCCATCCCACCTACTGTAGAATCAAATCAGACTCCTAAAAAGTTCATGCCAATACCTTTTGACTTCTGTAAGGAATCATTTAATTCCCTGTCGGGTTCCATGTAGCAACCTCCTACTTCTCCTGCCCTGATGGTTCCTCTTTCTCAACCCGATCACCCCATGCCAGATGCTCCTCTGCCTACTTTGCCACCATCCCCTCCTCAACCCATGGGTGTTGCCCCTACCGATGGGAACCCTCTTTTGTCGTCCCCTAAACCATCTTCTCCATCTTCACCCAACTACTCACCTCTTATTACACCTCCTCCCCAGAGCCCCATTTGGTCCCCAATCATTCCCCATTGCCAACCTTGGTGTATACCCGATCCTTTTGATATCCTAGAAATTCCTCCTCTTCCAGACTTGCTCGAAGATTATTGGTCTTTTGTTGTTAATGAACATTGCATCATTAACGAATTCTTCCACATCAGTACCTATTTCATCTATATGCAAGAATTAATCAGTCGGGATATGACCAATTATCACCGGTCCATACTCATCTTCAGTGTGATAATGACTTACTTCAACATCAACTTTGTGAGCTCCAAGCCGATCTTTCTACTTGCACATGATGTTAAGCATGCAAATGATGTGCTTCTGATCATTGTAGTGTATGTTGATGACATGTTGCTCACTATTCCTCATGAGAAGCATATTTCTGATTTTAAGGTTGATCTGCATGCCTCATTTGAGATGTCGAATTTGGGGCATTTGCATCATTATTTGGGCATTCAATTCATGCAAGTTGATGGCAGAATAGCTTTTTGTCAAATAAAATATATTGACATATTATTGAAATGTTTTGGCCTTGAATACTACAAACCTATTGCCAGTCCTATGGAGACAAGTTTATGATTGAGTCTTCATGATGCTGGAGATGCATAAGATGTTGTTCTCTATCAACAGGCTGTTGGATGCTTGATTTACTTATGCATTACTTGACAGGATATTCAACTTGCTATCTCATAGATGAGAAGGTTTATGCATTGCCCAAGTGTAAAGCATTGGCAGGTGGTTAAGTGCATCTTTCCCTACTTAAGTGGTACCCAACTACTTGGATTTTTTTATCCCAAATGGCTATCACTACCGCGAGATTTACATGCTTTTTCTCACTCTGACTGGCTTGGTTTCTATGACACTTGTGTGTCCACTAGTGGCTTTTGCTTCATGCTTGGTAGCTCATGTATATCTTGGTTGAACAAGAAGCAGCCTATTATGGCCACTTCCAATTGTGAGGCAAAGTATAGGGAATCTTTCACAATGACTATTGAGTGTGTATGGATCAGATGTCTTATGACTGATTTGGGTGCTGGTCAGTCCTTTGCCACCACCATCTTCACTGACAGTCAGAGCGCATTGTTAGTTGTGAGGAGCCTTGTGTTCCATGCAACACATTAAGGTTTACTATCATTATGTCAGGGAGAGGTTCCCTTATGGAGAGATCAATTTGGCATATGTTCCCACACAGGAGAACATTGTAGACCTTTTCACAAAGGCTCTACCTAGGGAGAAGTTTGAAGCTTTCCACAAAGCTTTGGGGTTACTTTCTTTTGTGGATTGATTCCACATAGCTTGGCACTTCCTTATACATGAGTGCCATCTTCTTGTTCACCACATCACTCCCAAGGGGGATTTGGTGATATATTTAGGTAGTGATGTGTATGAACACACTACGACCACCAAGGCACTTTTTTCCCTCTTTAGGAGGTCTCCCCCCTTTGTATATACACCCATTACTCTAATGGGTTACTTATCTTTGTAGATTCTAGTGGTAATACATTCAATATTGTGTGTTGTGTGCCAACTTGTTCTTTTTCTTCCTTGTGCTATTTGCATGCTTTCGTAGACCTCGAACTCCAAAAAGTATCTCAATTGATGCGCACTACTTTGAATCATCAAGCAGAACTCCTTTGATTATAGTCGCGACTAAAACAAACTGAAGTGGCCAAAGATATTGTCCTCCAACAAGCACAAGTATAACAAAAATTGTAGAAAAATATTCTTAAATGACTTTTACCAGTAAGAGGAGTTTAGTATCCAGCTAGAAAAAACTCAAGGCCAGTCCAGTCTCTCCATTGCAGCCACCAATCTCTAGTCCTCTATTGAAGCTGTTCTCTTAGATCCTCACAAAGTCCAGAAGTTGTTGAAAACCATTGTAGAAAAGATTTAGAATACCTTCAAGGAAGCTAAAGAATCCCTGAAGTCTGAACTTCATACGCCTTCAAACAAATAACTTGAGGAAGAGCATGGGCATTCTATGCTCTAGGATTACTTTTTGGGTTCATGTCCTCCATGCATGCCAGTGTGAGACCTCCAGATAACATTGTAATTTTCGATCATTATTATTTTCAATCATTGTAATTCCCAAGTAATAGTGTTTACCGAAAAGTTATTATTGTATCCTTGTATCTTTTCGGTGAATGAATGAAAAGGTCACAAAGTTTGTTATGTGGGGGGAATCATTCAGTGTGTGTGCTAGTGAGTTTGGGTAGTGGTGCTTTAGGCACAACTTTTTGCACAAAACTATTGTGTCTGGCACTTTTAATAATCTTCCTATCTATGTCTATTGAAACCTGCAATGGGTAATCATAAATTTGGCACATAAGTTATTGTTGAAGTTGTTAGACGACTGTGTAATCATAAGAACATATACTTGTAAGGCAATGTGATATATTTATGGTAGTGTAATTCTGTAATTAATCTATTTGATGGAGACATACTCGGTCCTGTATATCTATTAGCGAGTTGATGAGATACTATACTCGGTGTATTACAATGATATTTGTGTGATCGAGAAGTTCGGTAGTGAAGTTTTCAAAATTGCTCAAGATCATACAAAGACCTTGCAAGGAACGAGGTTGATGAAGTTCCATAGATATAGAGAATGGGATTAGACAACTCGAGTTCATCTTCTGAAGTCTAAGAAGAATGTGAACTGTCCCCTTTGAATGTGGATATTAAAAGTGAATCAAATGACGATGGTAAATGGGATGAAATCAACCAACTGAAGGACTCCACTCAAGCAGCAAGCAACCAGCAAGATCAAAGTCCCAATACTACACTCGGAGATAGACACAAAGGCAAGGCAAAAGAACAAGAACATGTACATACATTGCAAATGAATGATGCGACTAAGATTCAATTCATGGAGGCCCACTTGGATAGTAAAGCTACAATAAAAATTCCAAAGGAAGGAAAAGATCATGAAGAAATGGAAGAATCAGAGCCATTTACACCAATAAGGATTGTAGCAGAGCCTTCCCCATTGGATGTAACATTTCAAGGAAGTGCTACAAAGACTACCACACATGAAGAAAAAGAAACTCACATCCAACTACAAATTAGATAGCCACATGACAAAATGATACATGTGGAAAAGGGAAAAGATGTACACACAGGTGAGGCACCAAGCATCCCACAAACATGGCTGAATGTCAATCTTGCACAACTCAAACCTGTGGTGAAACAAATGATACAAACAACCATGGATACACAACAACTACTCATGGAAGTAGATAATGACTATAACAAAGCATTGATAGAGAGAAATCAATTCAAGACACTCAGTGAAGAATTCTCTGCAAAGATATTACAATCCCAACAAGAATCTACACATAAGGAACAATAAACAAAGGAGGCTATGGCAAGGTGCAGACTACTCAATGACAAAAATCAGAAGATGCAGGATCAACTTAGAGAGCTTCAATATAGATATGACACGAGGGAGGCCGAACAGGCACGTTTGATAACCATAAGCAAACTTCTAGAAACACAAATAAAGGTATACATGGACGAAGCAAGCACTCTTTGAAGTAGAAATAAAGAACTAATGAATGCAGTTTTGTGCAATCAACCAGTGGAAGCACAAGAAATTCAACCAAATAATATATAGGCATTGGAAGCTCAGATACCTAAGTATGCAGATCAGCTAAAGCAAGAGCAAGAATTAAGAGATGAGTGGGAAAAGAAGTATATGTATGATACAAATGAGCTCAAAAAGAGATGGAAGGTTGTAGAAGCGAAAATGATAGATCAATGTAGATTAGATGCAGATCAAATAGCAGTGATATGTGAAGAACTCTTGAAGAGTTGGGAAGCACTCACAACAGCGCACAATGAAATCATGGAGAAAGACAAAATGATTGAAAACCTAAAGGCTCAATTAGCAGAGCATAATACAATGGAGATAGCAGTAGTTCAAAACTTCCAAGCGGCTACTGTGGAGAGTAAGGTACGTTCTCTTTCTCCCCTCATGCATCACTCACCTGTAAAGGAAGAAGTAGAGCCAAGCACGGATTACGTTCTCTTTCTTCCCTCATGCATCACTCACCTATAAAGGAAGAAGCAAAGCCAAGCACAGATTGAGATATACGGGTTGTTGTAGAAGTAAGCAGTAATGAGAGGGCACTACTGGTGTTCCAGCTTACATCACAATTTGAAAATCAAGTGGTGAAGGTCATGAGGGAATCAAAGATTGATAGTAAGATTTTTGAACAAATTTTGAAGCCATACAATGTAGCATATGGATTACTAAAAGAAGAAACTAGGTAGTACATCAAGAGAACTACAGAAAAGGAACCCAATCAAGATCTGCAGTTCAAGATGGACACATTTTCTTACACACAGGAAGACTTTGATAAGGCAGATCCGGTTTGGAAAAGGAAATTTCTGGAAAAGAATCCTACTTTGCGGGTGCACTAGGAGTCCACACCAGATTTACTACAATTAAATCCATCTTTTTGCCCAGTCCCTAGAAGACAAACCTGGATGCAATTTTGGGAAGCATAGTGCTAGGCCACAATAAATAATTAGTGGCTCAACTATCCATTATTACTGAGCCCGCCACATAATTACTTACCTACGGAAGAATACATGGTATGCACTATTGAATGTTGGCTATCGAGATATGCCAGAGTCCTAGATTTAGCAATCAAAATGACAAATAAAGTATTGAGCATGCTACTTATAGTGTTGAAAGTATTTACACATGCGCAATATACATTTTTCAACTTTATCGGAATCAATCAAGGAGCAAACGCTCTTGTTTTTAATTTATCTATCACACCAAGCTGACTTACAATAATGGGGATATACTCGCCATTAATGTTCTTATGGAGTCCATACATGCAGACATTCAAGGAAGCTTTCTTTATAGGAGTTTTTGAAATAGATTCGGAATTTTTTGTTAGAATGATGTCCAACTTGAATGCTAGACTGGTGGCCTACAAGCTGAGCTTCTTTGCCGATTATAGATAGGCACCAGATGATGGAGTAAAGTCAGCACAATGGAAGGAACTAATGATATGTGAAGCCAATTCGCTAGATCAAAGAGAGCAGAAAGTCATTCAAACCTACTCATGTCACCACAAAAGGATTGTCGGAGACCACAGAGTTCAGGAGGAGGGGATGTTGTGTCAATAAAAAGAACCACCCTCTGCCCAAAGCCCCGCAAGGGCACGTATCAAGCTTCACACGCATCAGGTGGCACTATGAAAGAAGGAGGTCCCGAAGAGCGGAAACAAAGCAATACAAGAGGACCTTTCAAGCACCACCCTCACCAAAAGAGATGCAATACTTACCATTGAGGCGTGCATGGCAACACAAAGCAATACAATGGGAGCTTTCAAGCACCACCCTCACCAAAAGAGATGCAATACTTACCATTGAGGCGTGTGTGGCAACACAAAGCAATACAACAAGAACAGATGTGTGAAAACAAATATATGTCAGAAGACCAAAAGTTAGAAAGATGTAGAGGTTGAGAAGTTGAAACGGGTGACTAAGACAATCACATTCTTAGTCAGTAGATACATGTATGGCAGCCCAAATTATCACCGCAACCCAGATGCATGGATGTACGGAATACCAAGGCAAGGCTGTACACAAAGGACTTAGGATTGGATAAAGTAACAAATTGTCTAAAGGTCCTAAGTGTCTCCTTGTCCACTAGGTGCATGCGGTGGAAAGAAATGAACATGCTAAAGAAAAGCATCAGGTCCCAAAGGATGTGAAAGAAGATTTAAAGATAGGAGCTTTGAAGCATCAACCAAAAGACAAAAACAGATGCAATGCTTACCAAATGAAAAAGAGCTTAATTGGTATCAATGATAACACAATAACCCAAAGTTATGAATGTAAGGAATACCGAGGGAGAACAGAAGCATAGGATTGAGGCTCGGATAAGGTAAAAAATTCCTTGGTAGTCCAAAACGCTTCTTCGACCACTGGGTGTGTGTACTAAAAAAGTATAAGCAAGCCGTAGATAAGAAGCAAAGCCTGTCAAGGGATGACAAAGACAAAGAGGGGGAGAGTGTTGTAGAGTAAAGAAGCACCAAAAAGGGAGCCCAAAAGATTTTTAAGTTGTAGGCACAAATTTTCTTCTTCAAGTTTCTATAAAAACCTCATGAAGCCATGTAAATGGACTAGAGGAGTCCTCTAGATGCATAAACCCCAACTAGTGTAACATAATCCTTGTAACATAGTAGGAAATTAGTGTTTCTTCAATAAAAGTATTGGTCTCTTGTGTGAAAGGACCAATTTTAGGGCACATCTGTATAAGTCACTTGGTGACTCTTGTAAATGACTTTTTTGCCATTGTGAGAATTGAATCAGAATTTTGAATTTTCCTCTTTCCAACTGATGATCATCTTCTCCAAGAGTTTGTGTGTGTGTGTGTGTGCAATGCTTGAAATGTGTGTGTGTGTGTAGGACTGTTGTCTATCCCTTCCCATCACTTTTGAACTACTGTAGTGCGTGTGTGTGCCTTGAGGAGTTGTGGTGTTGGTGTTTCCCGTCAGTAGGTGTTGGTGTTTCCCGTCATTCACTATTTTGCTCATAACTTGAAGTAGTTTTGTCAATTTCAACTTAAAATACCACCATTAGGTGTGTCTCATCAAGAGCTTCAAAATGAACCCACTATTTGGAGTTTAGAGTAGAGAGGAAAGTTTGAATTTGTGCTTACTACTGTAAATGGTATCGCGACATGCATTTTCAGATAATTAATGAGTTGGGGAGATAGTTGAAACAAGTCACATGCATTGTAGCATTGATACTTCACTTACCATCATGTGTGCACATGTCTTCATACACTTGGTATGTCTAGTTCTTCAGATTGATAATTAAACATGTATTAATTCACCACTATATGTACTTGTAGAGTCTCATCGACACAAGTCTCTAAGACTTCACGACTTAGGTACACAATTGCTTTTGTTTATTTTGATTCTTCAACGTGCAATCACATTCAAAGCGACCAAGTTTACCAAAATTCTAGCATCCCTTATTGTCATTGTTTGGAAATTTCTACAACCTCTTTGGTTCCCCCTACCTCAAAATTGTCCTCTGCCTCATGAAATAGTTTTTTGTTGACCTTCTTCCTAATTATTGTTTCCCCTTCCATTTCCAAAGCCTCTAGCAGAGTAAAATACCTACTTAAAACAAGCTTTTCCTTGTGAATTCGAGTTTTCATCAAGGTTATTTTCTTCAATTATTAGCATGGACCCAAGATCAACACAGTTTGGAATGCTCTCTATGATATGAATGGAAGATCTGAATTGCTTATATGCAGCTCCCAAACCACAAAGGTAGACTTCAACCTTATCATCATCATCTAGATTGACACCAGTAGATGCAAGTGACTCACATATAATTTTTATTTTTGAGGTGTAGTCACTTAACGACATGATATTTTTCACAAGTGTATGCAACTCATTCTTGAGCTCAAATTTTTGTGCCATTGCATTGATCTCATACAATGTGACCAAACTTTTCCATGCCTCTTTTGCAGTTATGGCATCTTGTATGTACCCAATCATGCTATCTTGTATGCTAACAGACAACTAATGTATTACCTTATATGCTCCTTGATTCCACTCTTTATATTCTCTAAACTAATCTCTAGTCTGACCGAAATGTCTACAAATGAGTGGGTTGACAAGAAACAAATGTGACATCATTCTTGATAGATAAATCTGGTGAAGCAGGGGATTCCCAAAATCAAATGGGAAACTTGCATTAGCTCGAAAGACTCAGGGGGATTGGGAATTTTGGATATCGTTGGGTTGTCTGACAAGCTGGCGGCAACGTGGCTTATCAAGGCTTGGAGCAATAGTGAGTCATCTTGGGCTAAATTGATCTTCAAAAACATGGAAGACCTTACCTTAGTTGGCCTTCTTGGTTGGAAGGACATAGGGATTCTCACGCTTTTGTTCCCCCCCCCCCACCCGGTGTCCCCAAAAGGCTCTAGCCTCGTGTGTTCTTTATGGAAGAGTTGGAACAAGGCCAAACAATTCATCAGAATCAGTGATGAGTGGAAGTGGGCATCTGGCATAAGACAAAATGACTCTATCTAGTTCCCGATTGGCGGCATTAGGGGGGTGGAGTCTTGGAACCTCCAAACTGCAAAGTGGTTATGGAACAAGGGGTTCAAACAGTGGAAACAACTCTGGAAACAAGAGACCAGCCAGTGGATTAGGTTCGATGACTTGGACCCAGGACTTAGAGTTACCCTCGAGGAATAGACTCTTCTTCAAGGCAGGTGTTTAGCATGGGACCGCTCAACTACCCGCCTTCTCTGCGGTCAAGATCTTCCTTGCCTGGAGGGCCTCAAATGGAGCAATGGTAAGAAACTATCCAAAATCCCCAACTTCAAAGAGAACTTAGATGTTCATCACACTCTTAACAAGAGATGGTTCCTTTCTTGGACCAAACTTCGATGGGAACTAAATTTCATGTCTATTTGGAACCCCCTAATTGACATCAAAAAGTCCGTTCTCATGTGGCAGATCTTGCATAAATGTATCTGGTCCAATGCAAGGGCTAACAAAATCTGTAGTGTGCCGCCATGGTGCAAGCTTGCCATCGATGCATCAAAGATTTAGCTCACCTATTCTTCGATTGCCCCAAGTCCCGTGTTATCTGGCGTCACGTGACTCGGGTATTGAGACTCACGAACTAAATCAATTGGCAACAGGTGATGTTGGGTGAGGTGGTCGGCTGCTCATCGAGGTTGTGGAATGCCATCAGGGGTGAGACTCTTTGGAAGATTTGGAGGGAGCGATGTGCTGTCAATTTTGGCCAAACTCCTAAGGAATGGTCGATCGAGAAATCCTTGTTTCTTCTAGGTAAAAGAATCTCCCAAGATAAGAGATCTCCACCGTTTAGACATCACTGTATTTATCTCCTCGAAAAGAAAAGTTGAAACACAAATGGGTCCCACATGAGGGTGATAACCGCCTCATTTGTAATGCCCTCTAGCTTGCCATACTCCTCCCCTGCATTGTGCGATTTGGGGGATCCCATGGGCACTAGTCCCATTCACTTGTAACTTTTCTTCTCTATTTTAATTAAAGTCCGGGAGAATAGGTGTTGCTCTAGCACAATGGTGAGAACCACGTTAAGAAGCTCCACCTCCTTAATGTCAATCCGCGGAAGAGATAGGAGTGATATGAAGATCGTGAATGTGAGATGATGTGAGAGTGAAGGTGAGAAGCACCAAGATGCACACACACATACACACACACAATGAAGAGACAAGCAAGACACAATGGAAGGTGGGAAATTAGCTCTATTACTCAAGAACACTATTACAAGCTCAAAATAGCTCTAAGCTCACACTAGCTAACCTCAAAAATGAGCTCTCTAGCTCTTTTTATAGTTTCTAGACTAGTTTTGACCGGTTTCACATCTAGTGACCGGCATAGTTAAAAATTAGGTCCTAAATGCTATTTGGAAGGGTAAACGATGTCTAAAAATAATGAAAATTGATACGCTTGTTCTACCTAAGCTCCTCAAGCTCGAGGACTCCTCGGCTTGCACAAAATGGAGCTATGGATTACAAAATGGGGTTTTCTATGTTACATATGTTACAATAGTGATAAAAATCACTGTTGGAGGTTTTTGGAAAGTATTTGAAAACATAATTCTTTGAAAAACGATTCGACTGGCTCCCTGCTCTGTCGTTACATGCTTCCGTGTCGTCTGTGCCTCTGGCTGCTTCCAACACCCCCCTCCCTCTCGCTTCTGTCGTCCCTGACAGAACCTTGCTGTGAGGTCTGCTGGATATAGTTCTGTAGGAGGTCTTGAGCGAGGGTGTGCTCGGAGATACGAATGCCTCGGGCCAGATCTGCCTCGAGTTTCTCCCAGTCGATTGGTTACGGTTCTTCCGGTGGCGGGAGCTGATAGTGTGTGGAATAGACCATTCGTTCACAGGCAAATAATTTTAATAAATGTGTAGGCCTGCTTATGAATACCTCTGAATGGTATTCCCAGAAGCCGGTTGTGAACATCTCTTCGAATGTCTGCTTGTAGCACGCCGGTAGGTACTTTATTCTGCAGTGCCAGGCATAACACACCAGTAGCGATGGCGTTGTACTCATATCATATACCAGGTCAAAATTGCCATGCTCAAAGCCCGGGGTGTTGACATGGGGTGCCTTGACGCGTCGGAAGACTTTAAAAATCATTTGCATCATGTCAAAGATTTTGACAGTCATATGCGCCGCTATATCATCCATATGCTTTAATCTAGGGAGCCAGTGGCGAATTGTAGCCATCATGTAGCCAACAGTTGGTAACTCAATGGGTGGCTTAAAATAGGGGTAATTCAACCAGTCTTGGCACTGCTTATTGTTTTGTACCTTAATAGCAAAGGCAGTCTAGGAGCGGCGTCGTGGCACTGGTCCCCAACACGGGTTATACTTCAAATGCAAAGGTGCCTTTACCCATGTACTCATCATCTCTGGATACTGCTGTAGTAAATCTTTTCGCTACTCTGGTTGATAGATCCTTCCTTCTGTGCATCTAGTGGCAAATCATCCGCCTCGAATTGAGTTGCATGCGATGGTTTCTTACCTGTCTCTTTCTCAATGGCTAACTGGTATTCGGCCATTAACATGAAATATGGTTTATACTGTAGCTCGTGCCCAGATATGTATCGTCGCGGGGCCAAATGAGCAAAGAATGAAGATTGTAATATCTTTTCTTCTATCATCGCCATGGCATGTAATTGTGCCTCTACTCTCGCTGAGTGCGTTGTTCCAAGTTCCTCAATAGTCTTCATCCACGCGGGGGTCGGAAGTTCGTACGTCATCTGACCTTTGGCCGTGACGCATCCGCCTGGGATGGGTTGTGGCTCGTACGCTTCTTCAAACGTTTCCTCCACCGGGATGGTGACCGTTTCTTCCTCAGCTGGAAGCTCAGGTGGGGAATCTGGCCTTGGTGGCGCTTCATATACTGCAATCCTTGATTCAAGGGTCGATACCTGGGCCCGTAATGAGTTGAGTTCCTCTAGGAGGTCAGGAGAGGGGTCCACAGGTGCTGGTATGTCGTGGTGTGTCGGTTCTCGTAACTGGAGTAATTTGTGATCTTCTTTGAGTTTTTGTAACTCCTCGTTCATGCGGTCGTATTCATCTAGCAATCTCACATGATCGTCTAGCAGCATCCTCATCGAGTATGAAGGAATGGCTTTGAACCTGCTAGGACTGAGTGGTTGGTCTGGGTGGTCGAGCGCTGCTTCTAAGTTTTCTCG
Organism: Ceratopteris richardii; assembly: GCA_020310875.1. Taxonomy (NCBI): domain Eukaryota; kingdom Viridiplantae; phylum Streptophyta; class Polypodiopsida; order Polypodiales; family Pteridaceae; genus Ceratopteris; species Ceratopteris richardii. The sequence goes on along the minus strand of CM035406.1, from coordinate 75,932,147 downwards.
GTTCTAATCCTGTAAGCGCTGGTTTTCTTCCTTGGCGGTTGCTAGGTGTCTTCGTAGTAAGCCCATGTTTCGTGTCAGCGTTGCATTGCGGACTGTCTGGGCTCTTAATAAGTTATCCAGGTTAGCAGTGGCTTCCTTGGTCTTTTCTTCGCTTTCTAGTTCCAATTTGTGATAAGCCTCGCGTAATTCCTGGTAGCGGGTGTTCAGAGAGGCATTCTCAATAGACAATAAATTAAGCTGCGACTGTAAGTCATTGATTGTCCTCTGCAGTTGCTGATAATTATCACCAAGAGATGTGAACTCATCTCTTACTTGCGTCATACACATGAACATCTGTCGGAATGCATTATCTACAGTGGGTGATAGTATTAATGGGGTGCTAAATGAAGATGCAGTTGGTGTAGATGCAACGGGAATGGGGAATGGGGGTGGGAAGGTGGATGATGTAGTGATTGTTGAAAATTGTGATGTGCCTAAAAATGTTTGTGCCGTGAGTGAAGTGAGTGATGGTGTAGTGGGTGGTGAGATGTCCATGTCAGTGGACGTATCTAGTGCGGTGACCGTGAATATGGGTGTGATCGTGGGTGCTCGTGCTGGTGTAAATACGGGATTCACAAAGGTTGAGGGGTAATTTACAGGGGGGCTGGCTGGAGCAGCTTGGTAGAAAGGGGAAAGAGGGGTTACAGTGGGTCGGGGAGGTGAGACGGGGGAGAAGGTTAATGGCGGTGGGAATGGGAAAAGGGGTCTTGGAGTTGTGGGGAAAGATGGAAAAGATTGATGAAGGAATGGGTTGGATAGAAAGGTGGGTGTGGGAGGGGGTAGACTAGGGCTAATGGGTGCAGGAATTGTGGGGTGCGTGGTCGTAAAGACAATTTCTGCAACGCCACCGGCGAATGAAGATGTTGGTCTGGGGGAAGGAGGGTGAAGAGGGGAGGCTGGAGGAATGGTCGGTGATGGAGGAGCCGTTGGGGTGGTCGGTACTGCAGTGACTACTGAGGTCTGTACAGTTGTAGCGCGGGGTGGGGAATCTACAAAGATGGTTTCTACTGCCAATGAACTTTCGGGGACGAGGCGTGCCTCCCTGGCTTGTTCAGAAGACTGTGCTCCTGTTGGTACACGAATGTATTCGCCGGGCTTTGAAAGTAGTCGTACTCTGCGGGGGTCAAACTGTGGTAGTGGCTTTCGTTGCAAGTACCTGAGTGCTTCGTTGGAGCCTACTGATTTGACTAACTCTTTGAATCCCTTGATGTATGCGTCTTCGAATCCGCCTGTGACAAGTTCTTGTTCTATTATTGTTTGACTCTCTTCCTCTGCCAGCTTTTTGCGTGCCCATACTTTTTCCATAGTTCTATACAGCTTCTTGATAGCTAGTGTGTAGGCTGCTACCTTGTAAGTTTCATCTTCATGGGTACTTGTATCGCCATGTGTGTCTGTTTGTTGGCCTTGGCCGTCTGTCTGTTCATGCTCTTGGGATTCCTGTGTTCCCTGGCTAGCTTCGTCGTCTCCTTCGTCGTCATCAGTTGCTGTTCTTTCGTCATCAGAGCCGGCCACGACCTGTCCTTGTGGCTGATCCCTGGGTGTGGTAGGGTAGCTAGGCCTTTCAAATTCTTGAGAAAACAATTGTCCTTCTGAAAACTGGAACTCATTGGAGAATGCATCGGGCATCTCAAAATCAAAAGTTTGGTCCAGTGGCTCTGCTTGTCCTGGTTCTAAATGCGGTATTGGAAAAGAGAAAGCTTCCGCACCAATAGTGGTGGGAAGTTCAGCTGCTGTGGTGATAGGTTCTGTGGTTGTGGCTGCTTGGGGTGCAACAGTACTGGTGGTGCCCTCCGGCGTAACTGGTCTTGATAACCGTATACAAATTGGTGGTACTGTGGGAGTGGCTGCTGTTGGTGACTGCTCTAGAGATGGTTGTGGCGAGGGTGATTCTGGGACTTGTAGGCATGGGATAGTACCTCTCATCCGCTTTCCGGCTCTGCCTTTGCTAGACTTTCTAGCCTTCCTAGTGGTGCCTTTAAATGCTTTCAGTTCCTCACTGGTCATGGCACGCTCAATTGGTAAGTCATACGCCAAGCACATATATATGATCCTGGTGAGGGCGCAGCACCCATTGATTACCTTCTTTCGCTCCCACCTATGTTGTGCCAAATAGAGCTGATCAATGATCCAGCTGGCTAGATCAACAGTTTGAGGTCCAGTACATGCTAAGTATAGACCAAACCAGATTCTTTTGTGGGGCATGGTAAAACAATCCTGAGCTGGGAAAGCAAAGTGTTGCATGCATATCCGCAATGGCTTGGAAAGCTCAGGTGTTATAGCAGAAATATCCTCCCACTTAGTGACGTCACCACGTTTCATCTGCTCTGGGACTAGCCGTTCTCTCTCCGTCGGAGTGTGTGTTCCATGTATTTTTAGAGCTGCGCGAATTAAATCTTTAGACAAATAAAACCTTCTGAATGGAGGATCATTTACCAAGGATGGTAACATGAATGTGCTAGGTAGATCCTTGTTTTCTGAAACTGTTAAGGTGGTTACCAAGTAAAAACATCTGTAAAAATCAAGTTTAGGCAGAGGGTCGCTAAAATACTCTGTAAATCCCGCTCGTGCCCAAACGTGCGTTAGATCTTGTGTATTCTGCAGTCCTTCAAATTCTCTTGAAAAGAACTGGTACTTTGGTCCATGTGCGAAGATCAAATGCCAAATTGGCCTCAAATATGAAATCAGCGTCTGCTAATGGTCCTGCTAGGCCTTGAAACCAATGAGAATTACGATGAATCTTCTCAGTATATCCTCTAGGAGGATCATCGATTGGCATGGGTCCTGGAAAACCTTGAAACTCTGGTGGTAGCATAGTAGGATAAGATTCCGCGAGTAATTCTCCAATAGTGGCCATCGGTGCACTGGGGCCAGCTTCTGATGGTCCTGCTTCGGTTTGCATGATGACTGATGAGTTAATGGAAAAGATCTGCTACAAAAGATTAACACATTAGTATGGAAATTAATTATGATCCCATTAAGGTGAGACCGCAATCCTTTTCCATGACCGATGTGTAACCCGTGTAGCCAAGTGTCGTGAAGTGATTGATGCAATGATCTTTTTGCAGAGCTAATGCAGGTCTCTAGACACCTACATGGTTCAGATTATGCATACATTTCTTAATGAGCTTTTATTATGCATGATGTGGGGTTTGGGTGTATGAATTTATACAAGGTTTGGTTGAAGGTGAATTAGTACAAGGGTGGTGTTTAAACGGGGTGGGAGAATTGTTAGATAATGGGGTACAAGAAGACGTTTGGATACGTTTCGGTATCCATTTCCTAAGAGTCTTTGAGTGGATGGTGTGTTTCTTCTGAGGGACAAAAAGTGGTATCGGGTTTGGTGGTATCGAAGGATGAAACGATTTCTGAGGGGTATATATTACATGGCTAGAGGGTTGGGCTATAATACATTGTTTGGGTACCCAAATCTGCATGGGTGTGGGTCGATTGATAAGATACTTCTTGGCGATCCAAATCTGTCAAGTGTTTGTACTTGTGGAAGAAGATCGAGGGGACTTTGGATGCTGACTCTGCTTCTGTTGAAACTTTGTCCTGTTCTCGTCTGCAGTGTTGTCAATAGCCTGTGGTTGCTGTCCTTTTGGCACCCATATTTGTTTCGTGCCACTTGTTCTGTGATGCTGATACTGCTGCTTTCCTTGCCTTATCTGGTGGTGTCGTCGGTCTGGGTTCCTCTATCGTGGTTGACTCCTTCGTGGTTGGGTTTGAGAGGTCCATTGGACGCTCTGCTTTGGAAAAGAAGGGAGATCCAACACTTGCGTGACCTACCCATTAGGAAGTGATTCGTTATTTATCTTTAATCTAGGCCAGTCCGCAGCAAGTTTGGAAGGATGAGCACCGCAGGGTGTTGTGCTCATTTGGCCGCTGATGCAACCCACCTGACCGCTGATTGTGCCCATCTGCCCTAGCGGTTGGGTAGCTGCCCCTTCTAGTTTGCAGGAAGCCCTAGGGAAGATCTCCTGTCGTCCTTCTGATTGGCAATTGTCCCTAGTCAAGCCCGAGTGGGTTGGTGTAGATGTAACGTGACTGATATGACCCAAGATCTTCCGGTCTCCTGTCGCATGCGTTTCATAGGGTCTAGGGTTACAAACCTTAATCGGAATGCCGTTAGGGAAGTCAAGCGGTATCACTCGCTTCTGTTCTAGGTTCCAATCTGTAAGGAGCCTTGTCTAAGATTTAGGTCCACTGAGTGATCGTATAGCCAATCTTGGCCAAGGATTAGGGGTTCTATCAGGTCGTCATCATGGCACACTAGTAGCTTCGTTGTCATGGTCACATCCTTAATGAGGATAGGAAGGTCCACCTCACCCATGCAAGGGGTTTCCATGCCTCCTAGCCCTATGAGGTATGCCTCAATTGGCCGCATTTCTATCCCTGAATCCTTATAGTGGGACCATCTAATCGCACTAGTCGCAGCACCTGAGTCAATTAAAGCCTTGAGCTCTTGGCAAGGGTTGCTGTGCTCTAGCCTGACTGTAATGAATGGTCTCCTGTCCACTATACTAGGATGAGTGGTTGACTTTACTTGACACATGGCCATGGGATATCTGGGTGTAGTTTCCGGATGGTTATAATGTTCTCTCCCTAGTCCTTGTCTTCTTAACTTCATGCGTTTAATGCGTTCTATTGCTTCTGCCTGAGCTTCCGCTCGTATTCTATTTTCTTCCTCCTTACGCTTCTTTGCCAACGTGAGTCGTCTAAGCATATCCTCAGTAAGAGGTTCCTGATACAGCTTGACTCTACAGCCACTAATATAATTAGGCATTATATCTCCTTCTAAAGTGGCTAATTGTACTGCTCCACTTGTTGAGAGTCTGTTAATGATCATAGGTCCATAACCTCGTTTTTCTAACTTACGTGCGTGTTGCTTTAGCGTATATACTAGAACTAAATCTCCTTCTTTTAGGCCTTTATCTTTCACATGTGCATCAAAATATGCTTTCTGTCACTTCTTGGCTGCGTATATGCCTGCTGCATCCTTTAGCCTGGTTTCTCCTAATCGTTCCAAGTCCATAATTCTCGCTGATAATTCATGGCCGATCCACTGATGTTCTTGTGCAACCTTAAGGGTCGGTATCAAGAAGTCCAAAGGAAGCACAGCATTCTGACCAAAAACCATCTGAAAGGGAGTTGCATTGAGTACGGTCTTGTAGGCCACTCGATATGCCCAAACAGCGTGATGTAACTGTTTGTCCCAATCTGAACGTTTGTTGTTCACGAGTTTCGTCAGTACGTTACAAAGGATCTTATTAGTGCTTTTAGCCTGACCATTGGCCTGAGGATGATATGGTTCGGATTTCTTGTGAATCACCATAAAATCCTGTAACAAATATTCAATGACTTGGTTTAGAAAGTGAGTGCCTCGATCGCTCACTAACTCTATAGGCAATCCATATCTTGTAAAGACATTTTCAAATAAGAATTTTGCAGTTGTGTGTGCATCATTCTTTTTTGTGGCTTTTGCCTCTACCCATTTCGTAAGATAGTCTGTGGCAACAATAATGTATTCCGCATGTGTGCCTTTTGCAGGGGGGTTAATGGGTCCTACAAAGTCTATACCCCACTTTGAAAATGCACGTCCGCCCATCATGGGTTTCTGCGAGTAGGAAACTGAGTTCTTTGGCACACATCACATCTCTTTACATAGGTATGAGCATCCATGTGAAGAGTGGGCCACCATAATCCTGCAAAGAGGATGGCTTTGATTATCCTATCTGGTCCAAAATGACCTCCTGCAACACCTTGGTGTGCAGTCTCTAGTATGCTCAGATAATCGCTTTCATGAACACATTGTCGTAGATATCCATCTCGTCCTCTTTTGTATAGATTATCACCAATAAGTGAATAGTTGTGAGCTTCCTGCTCTAGACTGCGTTGTCGAGCTAAGGTCATTCCTTGAGGGAGTGTGTTCGTCCTCAAGTATGTCACTAATTGTTCACTCCAGTCTGGTGTGAGAGACACGTGATATAATGTAGCATGCTCTACTGGTGGTCTTTCACAACAAACATGGCATTCTTTACACAACTTGTAGACATCTGCTTCCATCGTAGGCCAATATACTCCTAGTCTATGCAGAGTCTGTAATGTTCGATGTTTCGAATGATGTTGCTTTAATGCACCTACATGTGCTAATTGCAACCAATTCGCATGTTCTGATTCATCTACACAACAAGCAAGAATCTTTTGATTATCCTGTTTATATATGCTTCCTGCCATTATTTGGTATCTCTGAGACTTGGTAATCTCTCCCTCTTTGATCTTTATCCTAGGATTCTTGGGTCCATATGTGAGAATAGGGACTATAGGCTTAGCCCATTCTGGTGCTATCTCAAGATTAAACAAATAAGCATCTGGTAATTCATCCGCTATTCCTTGAGGAGCTTCTCCTGAGGTTAATCTCGAAAGGTGGTCAGCTCTAAGATGTGTCTTTCCTTTCCTGACTACTACTTCAAAATCATACTCCATGAGTAATAGAAACCAACGTATTAGTCGTCCTGTGTTACATGGTTTGTTGACTAAATACAATAGGGCTTGATGATCTGTAAAGAACTTGAATTTGTTGGCCAACAAGTAGTGCCTAAACTTCTTTACCGCGTAGATCATCCCTAATCCTTCTCGTTCCGTCGTGGTGTAATTTCTTTCTGCTGCGTTCAATTGTCTACTTGCGTAAGCTATGGGGAGATCTATGTTACCTTCATTCGTGGGTTGTGCTAACACGCATCCTATGGCATAATTGGATGCATCCACATGTACATGGAATGGCTTACTCCAATCTGGGGTAGTCAATATAGGTGCTGAGCACAAGCGTCGTTTAAGTTCATTGAATGAATTTTCACATTCATTTGTCCATTCGAAATTGGTTAAAAGAGAGTACAAAGGCTTGGCTATGATTGCATACATGTGTATGAATCTCCTATAATATCCGCAATGGCCCATAAATGCCTGTACCTCTTTCACATTAGTTGGTCTAGGTAAATCTGCAATTACCTTCACCTTTTCTTCATCCGTAGAGATTCCATTTTTTGACACAATGTGTCCTAGAATTTTGCCTTGTCTGACCATGAAAATGCATTTTTCTAGGTTCAAACAAACCTGATATTCTCGACATTTGTCAAATATTTGTCTTAACTCTGGGATATGTGTCTGTCTTACATTTGAATGAGCACATAAGTCATCGACATAAACTTCCAAGCTCTTGCGTAAGAATTCCTTGAAAACATGACACATGAGTCGCTGGAAAGTGGCGGGTGCATTTGTTAAGCCAAATGGCATCACACGAAATGCAAATATGCCCCATTCAGTGGCAAATGCCGTCTTGTGTTGATCTTCTGGAGCAATGGCTACTTGATTATAGCCTGAAAATCCATCAAGGAAGCTGTAAACTTCCTTGCCCGCAACTCTTTCTAATAGATGTTCCGTGATAGGAAGAGGATAACTATCTCTAATCGTTGCGGCATTAACTTTTTTAAGGTTAATACACGCACGCAATTTTCCATTCTTCTTGGGCACAACCACAATGGGGGATACCCATTCGGTATGCTCAATTTCGTAAATGAATCCTGCTTCTATCAAGCGATCTATCTCCTCTTTAATCTTCGCAGCGTAGTTATCATTATACGTGTACAGTTTCTGTTTCGTAGGTTTTGCATCTGGAGTCATAGGGATTCTATGAGAACATATATCTGGATCTACTCCTTTCAAATCTTTGTAACTCCAAGCAAAAACATCTCTATATTCGCGCAATAGGGCAACTAGCTCTTCTTCTTCTTCAGTTGTCAAATCATGCCCTATGTATGTACATTTTTCTTCTTCTCCTTCTATGGCTACGATTATTTTCTTGGTTTTCTCTCGGTTATCATATACTTGTCCGTCATTCGCCTTTCTATTAGGCATTCGTACCATGATTCTTCTATCTTCGATTTCATATTTCTTGAAATTCTCGGGTACTTCAAATAAAGATTCTTCTTTTTCTGTCGTGGTTTCTTTCTTCTTTCTTTTCTTGCCTTCACTCTTGTTAGTCACTTCTGTGGCCAACCTCACCTCATTCGTAATTTCCTCGTGTCTCTGAGTGTGAGTCTCTACCTCGAAAAAATATTCTTCCTCTGATGCAAAGGGAGAATCCATGATAATTGATTCTAAATCAAAATCGCTTGCATCCTCAAATGCATCAGTGTTAGGTTCACACTCTTCTAAAATTGCATCGCACATGATTGGCTCTATCGTGAAAACTGAAATGTCATAGCCATCCTCGTCACAGTGGGGTGTCCATTGTTCTTCATTGATGGCTACGTGCATGGTTGCTAGGATTTCTGCCCAACCATGGGGTTCAAACTCTTCGTCTGGAAATACTACAGGTGCATAAGCTGGGTCTTGAAGGGTTCTTGGATGTTGTTCTGCACCTAAGGTCCTGGCTTCTAACCTTTCTTCTTCTTGTTTTGCTACTTTACACATCCATAAGTGAGTATCCTCATGCAACCAAGAAGGGTCTGATTCTAATGAGTGCACGGATTCCGTCTCTACTGGTGTCTTATGGATGGTATTCCATTGTATTGGGGGTACATCTCGATGTGAATAGTCTTTAAGGTTGACTTTGGTAGTCACTCCTAAATATTGCAAGTACAACGAATTAGTTCCCCAATCTTGTACAATCTGCAATTGACGCATGAATGGTCATCCCAATATCATCTCATATGCATGATTTTTTGCAAAGTCACAAATGGCAAAGGTATGCTCAAATTCTACACCACAAGTGGTGAGTGATATGCCTTCTAGTAAGCCTAATGGTTTTTCTATGTGTCCATCAGCCATTTGTAGCTTCATCCTGGTGGGTCTTAATGCTGGCTTACCCCAACGTTTCCATAAGGCGGTGGTAGCTATGGCTACTCCGGCTCCTGAATCTAAGATGGCTTTCGTGGTGTAGCCCTCATGGGTTATCGGAAGATAAGTGTTACCTTCCTCTCCTTCGCTTACATCTCCGATCTTTTCTACGGGTATTTCTGGTACCTTATTTTGTGATCCTATTTGTGAGGGAGTAGTAGCAAGCTCGGGGAATTGATTTGCTACATGTTTCCACAATTCTGGTTTTACCTTTAGCAACTCCTCTAGAGTCACTTTCGTGTTTCTAGGGATTACTGATTCTTCATTCCTCACTATTATCGTGGGTGCTCTCATACTAATAGACTTTGCCTCCCAAGGTCCTGTGAACTGAGGTAATTCTTGTAACGAATTAGATTCAAATCTGGTGTTTTCACTCAGTTGTTCTTCCTCTACCTCATCGTAAATAGAGGGGATGTCTTGGGGAAATTGTTCTTGCAAGTCATCTATTTCTTGAATAGGAGGATGGGTTCCTTGTTCCTTTCTCCATTTCTCTTCTTGTATTTCTCTCAAAAATTCATGTGAATATTTATGTATGGAAGACAAATTGTCTTGACTTTCTGAGTTGGGTACTTGAGACAGGGATGGTGCATTCCTTTCTTGTGTCTCTGAGACAATAGGGTTCCTATGCTGATCCTTTTTCTCTTTGCTTTCAATCAAATATTCTAGCCTCTCCATTAGTCCTTGAAAATGTAATTCCAGTTTTGCCATGTTATTCCAATTAAGATATCTAGAGGCTTCGAACAAAGCTTGTGCTAGTTCTACCATCTTCATGCAAAGTTTAGTTCTCTCAATTTCTAGATCAGCTCGAGGGTAGTTTTTGCTCATTTCAGCTACCTGAGGTCCCTCTTTTAATCTAGCCTGATATGCACGAAACATCATGTCTAGATTTTCTGGTATGGGTTCCGCTAAAATTGATCCTGATTTCTGAGCTGGATTCTCTTGATTCAAGTCCTGGGAAGTCAATTCTAGGATTTTGGCTCTAGATTCCTTCAAACTTCCTTCCAACTCAGTTATCTTTTTTCTCCACTTTCTCTTTATTCTTTCTCTAGAATCTTTCCAAGATTTTGTCTTTTTACTGCTAGATTCTGCAACTTCACTAGTTCCGGCTACTTTCTCTTGATTAAGCTGTTGGTTCTGTAAGAGCGCCTGGGCTCTTGTTATAGCTTGGATAGGCACGTATGTAGGGTTGGATCCATCTGCGTTGTTCACAATACCTATCACATTGATCGGTGTCACATTCGAAGCGTTAACTGGATTTTTAGGACAATCTTTGATTATGTGCTCTTTGCCACAATCAACACAAAAGCCTTGGATGTTATAGTACTGTGATTGTCCTGATATCGGGGGATGTGGACAATCCTTTATGAAATGATCTCCTTGGCACCTAAAGCATGGTCCTCTAGGGCTCTGTGGTCTCTATTGTCTCAATTGGGGCCGTGGATTTGGGTTGGTGTACATCACATGAGCGTAGTCGGGCTCCCAACTAGGTTCTACTGGTGGACTATCATAATGATATGTTTCTACGTGTTCTGGTGACTCTGTGTAATATGCGGGTGGACTATCTACATGCGTAGAGTCAAAACTGTTTGAGTGTGGGTCACTCTCTGTGATCAAAGGTGAAGAAGGCACTAAAGCCCTACTTAGGTTCTCTTCTGCAGCAGCGTATTTGACTGAGATGACATTCGCTGGTGGGGGTGGCTGCTGAGCTAAGACAGGTTGAGGTCTCTGTTGAGCCTGGTATGGGTAGTTCTGAGGAGGCCTATAGTAATAAGGCTGAGTATTGTATTGGCCTTGATACCTACCTGGCTGCGGGTACGCTTGCGGGTAGTTCTGTCTCACGGTCTGTTTGTTGTATGGGCAGTCCTGAGCCGTATGATTCGTGTATACAGTATTGGCCACTAGGGTTGACTTGTGGTTGTGGTGCATTGGGACACACATTTGCCATATGGTCACCACCACAGGTGTAACAACGCTTGTTCATTAGCACCCTAGGTTTACTAGAAACTCCTAGTTTCTGGGCCACTTTTTTTGCTAGGTCCTCTATTGAGCTAGACAATTTTGTGGATGCTAGAGATGAACAGTCTGAGTCCTTATAGACCTTTGAGAGTTCTAACTCATCTCCTAAGTTGTCCTCAATGTCTATGCATATTCTCACACATTGCTCTAGCGTTCTGGGTTCTTTTAGGTACACGTAGGAGCGTAGTTTAGAGCTCAACAAGCCATCTAGAAACAATGACACTTGTTTGGCTTGTGAGGGTAGCTCTTGCATTGGACATCGTTCAACATATTGTCTAAACCTACGTCCTGCCAGTCTTACTGTTTCTTGAGGAGTCTGTTTAAAGCTATGAATCAACGAAGACGTGTCATGTCTAATCCCACTTTTAGAGAATTCAGTGATGAATGACTCTAAAAAGTGATGGATGTCTCTAAATTGCCTTTGTTGCAGAGGTTGGAACCAAGTTAAAGCGGTATTCTTTAACGTTAGTCCAAATGCGTTGTATTGCGTGAACATGTCTTCAACTTGTTCGGCTCTTAGTACTTGCTTGAATTCTGCGACATGGTCATAGGGATCTCCTATCCCATCAAAGTAATTTTTCATTGATTTTACTAACTGAGTGGGTCTCAATATTCTTGCGTGTTCGCGTGGTCTAGGTAGAGGAAAATCATCTCTACCACCTAGTACTCCATGATCTCTTTGTCTATCCGCTCTATTAGTGTCTGTGGTTGTTCTATCTCTCCCTATGGGGTGATTAAAGCTTACTTCCGGTCTCTCTTTATTTTTCTCTCTTTGATTTCCATGGGCTGATGATGTTCCTGCCCCTTGTTGACTTGTGTTCATGTTCGTTCTCGATGGAGGGAATATCAATTCACCTCTCCATGTGTATGTGTTTTTAGCACGGTCAGGCACCACAAAGACTCTTTCTGAAGTCTCATCCAGGTATACAACCTTTCCAGGTGTATCCGGGTCCTTGAACTTGTATATAGTGATGATACCTACCTCACTAAGTATTTCGGTCTTGTATCTCCAAAAGGCTTCATCAGTTTCTTTATTTACAAACAACTCTATGCTTCTGTTGTCCTGAGGGATCCAATCCGGGATTAGTACTCGTGTCAGTACAGATTTCCCTCTAGGTGTTCTAGGCTCTTCTAATGGTTCTTTTCCTTGAGATTTTGCTTCCATCTCTGGTTGAATCACGCCAAACTCGTTGGTATTGTTTGGCTGCGTACTTAAGATGTACATTGTTCCTTCTTTGTCTATGTACGCGTCTCTCTCGAACTTCACCACTGGACGTTCCAATCCAATGGGTTGATCGGGGTTGTGCATTTGCACCACTTGCCTTCGCAAACCATCCTCATAGATGCGAGCACCTAATCGGTTGGTTCGGAGAAACTCTAGTTGAGTCCTATAGGGTCCTTCTCGTTTTTCTAAGTATGCTACATTTGACCCTACTTCTGGTCTTTCTGTGCTAAATGCCATTTCTGAATCACTAGTATCGGAGCTCTCGTAGGGATAACTAGTGTTCAATTGTTGAGCCCACGATTGTGCAGTAGTTCTTACACTTGCCTCTGATGATCTAAGGCTTCGTCGGTCTGACTTACCTATATATTTGCCCGATCTAAGGTTCATTAATTTTGTTCCTTGCACACTCAGTACACGCTCAGATCGTCAATGATTCTTTGTTATTACTTTCTTGATTCTTTTTAAATTTCTTTAGATTCTTGTCTTAATGTATGCGTCAGGAATTTGACTTTCCGTGGTACTTTGCGTTCTCGTTCCGTCAGACTTATGTTCTTTCCTTTAGGTTTTCGTGTCACACACCTTTACTTTAGTCTTGGACTTGACAAATTTAATTCTCTTGAACTTGAGGCGTTCCTATCGTCGTTAATCCACAACGCTAACGTTTTATCCTAAGCTAAGAATTGACTGAGGGGGTTGAGTAATCTTCCAACCTCGAGTCAGCTTTTCTGGTTGCTCTGATGCCCAAGAAGCCGCGCTTCCCAAGCTTTATGCCCTTCACTGCCTTGCCTTGGTTGCCTTCGCTTGCCCTTGCTAGACCTGGAAAAATTCAATATTAGACCAATTCACTGTTGGATGATCAAGCACTTGAGTATATACACCTTTTAAGTCCCTTCCCTTTTGCCCAACTTTTCAATGTTTGCCCCCTGGCTTTCTAGTCCCAAACTAGGTCAACCTCAAAATATCTTATCTAAAAATAGACGTATTCTTTAAGAAAAAAACAGTTGAGGTCACGTAGTACTCGTCAAGAGCTTTCTAATGAGCTATTAAGCTCAAAAAACGGACTTCGGATGAAAAAGTTATGACCGTTCAGGCCCTGGGGGGTAAAAACTGACAAACAGATGTTTCTCCCAAAATGAGCTAAGGGGTCTCCTATGAGTCTAATCACCCAAAAATTTCCCAAAAATAGCCCCAAAATTGGCCAAAAAATGAAACCCTAAAATTTGCGATAGGGGTGCACAATCGCGATGGTGTGAGACAATCACGATGGTCTGGGACCGTCGCGATGGCGTGAGGGTGAACAATCGCGATGGTCTGAAGTGCACGGTTGCGATGGTCCAAAAGTGAACAATCACGATGGCGTAAATGTGAACCGTCGCGATGGCGTGAAAGTGGACCGTCGCGATGGCTCGATCAGGCGGACAATCCCGATGGCGTAAATGTGAACCGTCGCGATGGCTCGATTAGGCGGACAATCGCGATGGCGTCAGTCAACGGTCAACGTGAACAATCGCGATGGTCCAAAGTGAACCGTCGCGATGGTCACAGATGCGATGGCTTGGGCCAATCGCGATGGTCTGGGCGCGATGGCGTGAGCCTATCGCGATGGTCCGAATTTTTGAAGTGTCGCGATGGTGTGAGGGTGTCGTCCCGATGGTCCAAAAAATGAACCGTCGCGATGGTCTAGCTTGCCACGTGGCACCGTCGGCGCGATGGCGTGAGCCAATCGCGATGGTGTGGGGTCACCCGAACAGTCGCGATGGTCCACGAACCGTCGCGATGGTCCAAATGAACCGTCACGATGGCGTGAGACCGTCGCGATGGTCCGGCCGAGCCGTCGCGATGATGTGAGCCTATCGCGATGGTGTGACACAATCGCGATGGTCTGAGACCGTCGCGATGGTCCACCAAACTGTGATTTTTTGAGATGCAGCTATGGATTCCTACACACGCAGGGGTCGCCTACACGGTGGTGAACTCGCCTTCCTCAAAATCCGAACTTTGCAGACCATCGCGATGGTCTGACACAGTCGGAAATTTCTGACAGAAACTGAAGTTTTTACCTTTTCCAAGCTTTCCTGATGCACTGGAGCTCTGTACCTGCAAGAAAACTCAAGAAAACCAAAGTACACACAAGCACAAAAGCTCTCTCTCACTCTCTCGCATGCACAAATGAGGGGAAATGAGGAGAATGGGTGGATATGGTGAATTTTCTGATTTTTTTGGAGATGAAGATGATGATGCGGTGATGAAGATGGAGTGTGGGGGAGGTGAAAAACACTAAAAACTAAGTAAAAACAACAACAAAAACTGAAATTTTTACCTTCCAACTCCACTTCTTGCTATAATCTTACCATCACACATTTGTCCTAGACTCGATCCCCGGCAATGGCGCCAAATTTGGTGTTGCTCTAGCACAATGGTGAGAACCACGTTAAGAAGCTCCACCTCCTTAATGTCAATCCGCGGTAGATATAGGAGTGATATGAAGATCGTGAATGTGAGATGATGTGAGAGTGAAGGTGAGAAGCACCAAGATGCACACACACATACACACACACAATGAAGAGACAAGCAAGACACAATGGAAGGTGGGAAATTAGCTCTATTACTCAAGAACACTATTACAAGCTCAAAATAGCTCTAAGCTCACACTAGCTAACCTCAAAAATGAGCTCTCTAGCTCTTTTTATAGTTTCTAGACTAGTTTTGACCGATTTCACATCTAGTGACCGACATAGTTAAAAATTAGGTCCTAGATGCTATTTGGAAGGGTAAACGATGTCTAAAAATAACGAAAATTGATACGCTTGTTCTACCTAAGCTCCTCAAGCTTGAGGACTCCTCGGCTTGCACAAAATGGAGCTATGGATTACAAAATGGGGTTTTCTATGTTACATATGTTACAATAGTGATAAAAATCACTGTTGGAGGTTTTTGGAAAGTATTTGAAAACATAATTCTTTGAAAAACGATTCGACTGGCTCCCTGCTCTGTCGTTACATGCTTCCGTGTCGTCTGTGCCTCTGGCTGCTTCCAACAATAGGCTAAGGCCGATCTTCCTTTTATTTAAAAAAAAAAAATCTGGTGAAGCTCACTAAGAGTATCCCTGACATATATCTGTGTAACCACTATACATGTCAGAGAAACGAAAAATGGTATATATCATCCTTGATCATCAAATGTTGAGCTTGATATCTCAACAATAAAGAGACTCCAAAACAATAGATAGAGTGCCATTAATGTTTCATGTAGAGGTAATTTAAGAAGAAATGCACATGCTCATTGGAGTTATCATATATATGATGTAGAGGTACAAAATGCGGAGATATAATGAACTCCTTGGCTTCTTCACTCCCAATTCCTAAGAGAAGGATAAGAGAGATATGCCTACCTCTTTCACAATCCTTAGATGCATGTGGGCACTATCGACGGTAGTATGTATTGGGCTATTAGTAATTGTCTTCTTCTCTCTAAGCACCCCTACATGCGTAAGGGCCTTGGGGGCTCTCAGACTCTTGGCCTATCAGAGGGGTCCTATAGCTGGTTCTCTTTTGGTATCTCATACTCCACAAACTTTTCATTGAGGAAGAAGATGACCAAAGAAGATGCAATTGATGCCACCTTCAACTCCACATGAAAATTCCCCTAGAATCTCCTTCAACTGTAGCTCTCATACCAGAACACGAGACTTTAATAAGAAGAAACTCTTGAATGATGTGTGTGCCACTCACCTTGCCTCCTTCATATCCACTTGCCCCCATAGATAAATAGTCTCTAAAGTGGTCCAGTGTGACATGTGGGCATCATACACACTCTATCTACTATAGACTGATGTCTATCATGCCCCTTTTGATTTAAGGTTGAATATAGGGGAAATTTCATAACCACTATTGAGTCTGTGTGGCTAAGCTACCTTATGGATGGTTTGGTGTTAATTATTCATTTTCCACCACAATCTTTACTAATATTCATAGCACATTAAAAGTTGCAAAGGAAGTGAGTTTTCAATCTCACAAGGTGCACTATGATTATGTTAGCAGGAGAATCTCCATTGGAGTTATCAGGTGGAATCATGTGCCCACACAAGGTCATATTGTAAACATTTTCAAAAAGGTTGTAGAAGATCAAATATTCAAATATTTTAGCAAAGCTTTGGGCTTACTCTTCTTTTCTTTTTTTGGATTGTTCATAGTCCACATAATTAAACACTTCCTTATGCATGAGTGCCAACTCTTTGATTAGTGAATCACTCAAAGGAGGTCTTATTAATAAATTTTGTTACTTATATGTGTGAACATACTTAGGAATGTTGAGACATCTTTTTCTCTCTTTCGAGCTTTTCTTTCTCTGGACTATATATATGCACATAATACTAATAGACTACTTGTCGTTATGCTCTTTCTAACATCACTGGGTGTTGTGCTGATAAGCTTTTTTTTCATTGTGCTATTTGTGTCTATTCTTTGCTCCCCAAACTTAAGTGATATTGATCATGTTTATGTAAGAATAGATGAATACATTATTGATATATTTATCAAAGCAATTGGAAAAATGAAGTTTAAAGAATTTTGAATGATGTCAGGATTGAGAAAGATCGTGTTGAGCTTGAAGAGGAATGTTGAAATATTAAGCTCAACATATGATGCTCAAGGATGATGTTTCACACTTATTTATTTTATTTTATCATTTGGATGCATTGATTTATCTTACCTGTCCAAATCTAGCATTTTTTATGGATGCATTGATTTATCTTACCTATCCAAATCATTTATCTTACCTATCCAAATCTAGCATTTTTTATGTACACTTCTTTATGTATTGGACTATTTTGTCATGTCTTATTAAGTCATTATTGTATATGTGCTAGATTTATCTTAAAAACCCCACTAATCCCTCTACATACCCCCTCGCCTACCAAAAAGGAGGAAACTTTTATCCTTAATTGTAATCATGGTTATATATAGGACTTTAGGGCCTCAAGTTCCCATGTGGGCAGAATGGCCTTTGGATAAAATGTAGGGACCTTCAGATTGTTGTTTCTTAGGCCTTCTTCACACTGTGCGGTGGCACACCTCTGTCGTGTGTGCAATCAAATCAAAGCATGCCATGTGACAAACTCCATTCAGAAGTAAGCGGAAGAGAATCAAGGTTTTCATTCTGATCCCCACCCTCCTCCTCACATCGTGTTCCACACCTCCGTGGCATTTTTTTACAATAAACAGTTATTATTTACAAATTGATCATTACTTTAGCCTTCTCGCTTTGAAGAATTTAACCAATTAAACAATGCCAAATTGGATTTTTATTGAAATAGTTTTATTGCGTTCCACCACTCTATGTGAATACAAGGCCGGAACATTTTTTAATGTGATGTTTTTTCCGGATGAAACTTGTGAAATTTCTTTTTTGATTCCGGAGCCTCAGTCTGAAACCACCCTTAGTAAGTTAAAAAAATAAATAAAAACTAAAAAAACTAATGTCCATATAAAACGCCAACGTCCATATGAACTGCAGTATTATCATCAGAGGATAGTAGTGTCTCTTTTTCGTCTCAAATGATCCCATTAGGATCTCATCGATGTCGTGCTCGATTTTTCCACATTGGAGGATCGGAGTCGGACATTCCACGCATCACCTGCAGACCCCCGTATCGAGCTGCAGGAGAGCATCGAGACAAGCTTGGCAGAGAATTGCATTAGTTGTGCAGAACACCCGAGGAGCTCGCAGGTATGCCGTCCTCTTACCTCCTGCCTGCCTCATCGGCAGCCGCTTTCTATCGGTGTCCTTGCTTCTCTTTCCTTAGTAACGCCTCCGCTTCATCATCTTTATCGTCTTCTTCGTTGTCGTCTTCACGGCCGTCCCTAGCACGTTTTCTATTAGCCCGCCGACGTTCATATGTTCAGATTCCTCCCCATGAACGTTCATTTAGCAGAGGACGCCAATATGGTCGCGCTTTCCATTCTACCATTGCAGCCTCCACGTCTGTGCAGACCGTCGAAGATCTTCCCTCCAAGCTTGCTGAGATAGTCAAGCTCTTCCAGATTGTTCCAGATCCTCGTGCCAAATATGAGCAGCTTCTTCACTACGGTAGGAAGTTAAAACCCTTACCTAAGGAATACCAAATATTGGAGAACAAGGTGCAGGGTTGTGTTTCGCAAGTTTGGGTCCGGGCATCCATGGATGAAGGGAAACGCGTTTACTTTGAAGCCGAATCTGATTCTATGCTTACTAGGGGTCTTGCTGCTCTTCTGGTCGAAGGTCTTTCTGGCGCACTGGCTGTGGAGATACTCAAGATTTCTCCTGATTTTATTCAAATGTTAGGGCTTAACCAGAGCTTGACACCATCACGCAGCAATGGGTTTCTGAACATGTTGAAACTAATGCAGAAGAAAACCTTAGAGCTGGCTATTGAGGCTGAGAGTACGACAGGTCCAGTTACGGAGAAGGATGCAGGTATAGATGGTAGAAGCCCAGGAAACAAAATTTCTGAGGTTAAGGTGTTAAATGATGTCAAAGGAACAAGTCCAGCCGTGGAAATTAAGAGCAGGAAAGAAACAATCAGGCAAAAAATAGAAACAATGCTTAATCCTGTGGTTTTGGAGGTGGAAGATGTCTCATATCAACATGCAGGGCATGCTGGAGTCCAGGGAGGTGCATCTGAAACACATTTCAACTTGAAAATTGTGTCCCCCATATTTGACGGGAAAACTCTTGTTAAGAGGCATCGGTTAGTCTATGATGCTCTTCAAGAAGAGCTTCAGAATGGTCTTCATGCGTTGTCAATAGTAGCCAAGACACCTACTGAAGCGGAAAAACTATAATTTTGAATTTCCTTTTGAAGGACAGTATCAATTTTGCTAAGCCTCAATTCTCAGCAGAGCAAATTGTAAAATTTCCGAATGAGAGTGTTGCTGAGGTCCTTGCTTGTGAGCAACTTTGAGAAAGCATCATGAGTTCATTTCATCTGCCACCAAGGGGTAAATTTCAAGATTTTCATTTTGTCCATGATTTGTACAGTCATTGACATTCCAATCCCTGGAATAAATCTTGGTATTCTTGGTATTTGCCCGTGCAAGTGTCCACGCTTGTATGCTAGTTAACTTTCATCTAAACTCGTAGTGAGGTGATTCTTGGTTGATGATTATATTTGACAGCTATGATTTTTCACCCTTCATTACTATGAAACATAGCTATCACACCCCATGTATTTTGTGCCAGTAGATTGTGCAGTGTGCTTCCACTGATTGTCTTGAAGCCATCGAGACCCCCTCCTACTCGGTGAAGCCTTCTTATCCATTGTCAGTTCATTCTTGGTGCCTGGACATATATGTGCTTATGTTTTCAATCTGTAGATGAGGCTTTATGATTATTCAAGGTCAGGGTATCTGTGAAGCCTTCTTTTCCATTGTCAGTTCATTCTTGGTGCCTGGACATATGTGCGCTCATGTTTTCAATCTGTAGATGAGGGTGAAGCCTTCTTTTCCATTGTCAGTTCATTCTTGGTGCCTGGACATATATGTGCTTATGTTTTCAATTTGTAGATGAGGCTTTATGATTATTCAAGGTCAGAGTATCTGCGTCTATGTTTCCTAAGCCACAATTTCGTGTATCTTTAGGGAATTAGAGGCTTTTTTTTTTCTCTTATAAGTTCGTATTTATCTAGCTCATTTGATTCTGGCATTATCATGGAACAAAGTTATGCACAAACTGCGTTATTTTTTTGCTATTAGAAGCCTTCTTATACACTTACTTTTTTGGATTTTTGAGTCCAATCTTTGCAGCCCTGGTCAGAATTATGAGAGTTTTCTTCAGTTGGGGCATTGATGTTTATATCGCATTTGTGCTCTTCTTTGTTTTTGTTGTTCGGAAGTACAATTTTATTCTGATAGAAGTCAATTGGAACTCAATGAATGCAAATGGAAGATTAAGAGAAATGTCAACTGAATCAATTCATTTCCGTTTATGATGTTCGATCGTCAATGGATAACTGCCATGCATGGCTATGCAAGACATGAAAATTGCCCTGCAAATCAATGGACGTTATGCTATACATGCTAGGATTGAGACATACACATGCATGTACACATGTATGTGAGAAAATTCTTAAATATTTCTATGTACACAGACATCATAAATACACATCTGTGTATCAAACACTAGCGTAGCATTCTACTCAATGTATGTAGTATCTATGTACTTAATTTGCACTGATGTACTATCGTATCACATAAATCATCTTAATCTGCAGCAGTGTATCATATACACATGTACATATTGGTATGCATCAACATACTATGCAATATAGACATACATGCACTCTTTTAATATTTACCTCGTTTAAGTATGATTTTTCTGTTAATGAAATTCAGCAATTATCCAATGAGTTCTAGATTGTACGTTATTCAGTGTACTTTGTTGGAGTTTGCCTATCACGTTTCGGTGGATGTACTGACATGATAGGGACACGTGCATGTGCCTGCAGACACAGACACACACACATACACGTGTGCATGCATCCTACATATACACATCCACACACCCACATACACACATACGTGTATACATTAGCGTTCTTATCTAATGTACTATCTACCTATATGTGCTTGATAGGTGCTTGTAGTACATGCTGTGCAAAGCACACGTGTACTTATTTATGCGCGAACACTCTAATATATTTAATACCCATCAATCTGCAATTCTTTTGTGTATTCAATATGTACTGACATGCTTATCATGTATGCATTATTCAGGAAAATATGCACTTAAGGAAGACAATACTTGTGCCTAGTATATAAGTACACCATACGCACCATGCATGATGTAAACGTTATGGACTAACATGTGTTGTATCCAACGTTGAATACTTTGTGCTCTATTCTTATGTGACTATGTTTGGGTACGCTTACACACACATCCCAAGTTGTTATACCACGATATGAAAATGGCTACTTATAAATGAACATAACTAGGCTAGGGAACAAGATTTGCATATGTGCATGTGTACATCCAAGTTAATACATATGAGTGTACGCATCTCTTTAAACAATCTTATATGTGTGCATGAAAACATGCATATATGCTTATGTGCCCTATAGGGGAGGGTTAGATTGTGCTCATTGAGACTAGACAAGGTACAAGATTAGCATAATAGATTTTGATTACACGATAAATTGTTTAATTGTTTCAATTAGTCCTCTAGAACATTGTTAATCTTTCCTTGTTAAGAGCCTTGAATCGGACGGTCCTTAGCCTCAAAACACTATTCTTCTCCTTCCTTAAGGTGAACCCCATAAGTGATTGAGCTTGTGGTACCTGAAGAAAAAGTGTTAAATGGTGTCAAGGCTTATCTTAGTATTAATAAGGAGTTGAAATCAGATGTAAGAATTATACAAGATCATTGTTGAAGCTCAAGATCAAGGACAAAGCATGGAAGTGCATCAAGGAAGTGGACACACAAGAAGGAGGAGCAAGTAGGGAGTTCCAAGAAGCACCTGTCAAATTTTCAGAAGAAATCCCTACAAAAATAGTGATTTTTATCACTAAAAACCATTGTAAATACCATTTTCCATTTTTGTAACTCCATTTTGTTCAAGCCGAGGAGTCCTCGAGCTTGAGGAGTATTAGAACTACCATCCTACCAATTTTCATAATTTTTAGACTTCGTTTGAGCCCCCAAATAAGCCCTGGAACATATTTTTTAACTAGGCCGGACACTAGGTCTGGACAGAGCCAAAACCACTCAAAAACTATAAAAAGGGCTGGAGAGGTCATTTTTGAGGTTAGCTTGTTGTAGTTTTCAGCTTGTAAGAGAGCTCTTGTGTAATCAAAGATCTTCCATTGTTCCACTCTTTGCTCTTACCTTGTTCGCGTGTGTGTATGTGTGTGCATGCTTGTGTGCTTTCACTCACGCACTTGTGCCATCACTTGCTCACGGTCTTCATACCGGTCCTCACGTCTCCACGGATTGACATTTATGAGGTGTATCTCCTCACGTTGGTACCCACCATTGTGCTAGAGTGACACCAAATTTTGGCGCCGTTGCCGGGGAGAGAGCTTGGAGGACGAGCGTGTGACGGTAAGACGTAGAGTAGCGACGTTGGAAGGTAAAAAATCACCATTTTCAGTTCAGTTTCTGAGTTTTTCTCCTTCTTCATCTTCACCATCATCACCATCTTCTTCCCTCTTCATATTCTCTGAATTTTTTCCATTTTCGCCACTACATTCACTTCGTATTTCACTTGCGGCTGTGAGGAATAGGTGCTGAGGGTGCTCAGAGCAAAAGCGCTGAAGAAACGTGCTTGAAAACCTCTCAAAACTTAAGAAATCTGATTCAGTATCGCGGAGTGACAAGAACAGCGTCTGGTATCGCGTAGGAGGTATCCCCAGTTTGGAGATATATTTTGCATGTACAGGCTGACAGGAGTGACAAGGAGGACACAAGGTACACATATCTGCAAAAATTTTTGAATTTGGGTGTGAAAATCTCCAAGTATCGTGTCCGGTTGAGATTTGGTATCGCGATACCAGAACTCCCGTGTATCGCGATACTTGTTGAGGTATCGTATCGTGCATGCCCACTTGAGGTATCGCGATACCATTCTGGTATCGTATCGTCAAGTGCTGGTATCGCGATCGCGGTCACCCCGGTGGTATCGTATCGTGGTCCACCTGGTATCGTATCACGCGTGACAGTGGTATCGTATCACCACTTGCATAAGTATCGTATCGCGAGCAAAGTTGGTATCGTATCGTCAACTCGATATCGTATCGCCTCCTAATTTGGCATCGTATCGTCTGATTTTTGGTATCGTATCGCGGGGTCATGTGGTATCGTATCTCCTAGAAGGTATCGTATCGTCTACTGAGTGGTATCGTATCGTCCCGAGAATTCACTGGTATCGTATCGTGGGCCAACCAAGTATCGTATCGTGAGCTATTCTGGTATCGTATCGTGCAACTCAGAGGTATCGTATCGTGAACATTTCCAGTATCGTATCGTGGAGGTTGGTATCACGATCGCAGTTATCCTAGTGGTGTCGTATCGTCTAGGTGGTATCGTGTAGAACGAAGGTATCGTATCGTGAAAATCTGGTATCATATCGCCTGTCCTGAGTTCCCAGAGAGATCCTATTTCCCTGTTTTAAACCCCAGAACCCTGAACTGGCATAACTTTCTCATACGAAATCCGTTTGCTGTGATTTTGGTTTTGTTGGAAAGCTCGTGGGGAGTACTACCAAAACTTCCACTGGTTACGGTAAAAATAATACCAGGATTATTAGATAGGGTATTTTGAAGTTGACCTTCAGGGAAACTAGAAAACCAAGGTATTCCAAAGGAATTTGAGCAATATAAGAGAACTTTGAGACTAGAAGCCAAGGCTTATGAACCTGAGATCTGGCAGACACTTAGGCAAGGATAGACAAAGCATTAGATCATCTGAGGCTAGTGTCAATCATACAACTAAGTCTTGGGCTCAACAGCTTAGTGGTTATCCTTACACACTAGATTCAGAAACCAGTGACTCTGAAATGTCTTTTGGCATGGAAAGACCCACACGCAGCTCAGGCACTACCTATTTACAGACACCAGAAGGTCCCTATAAGACCCAATTGGAGTATACTAGAACCAACCAATTAGGTGCTCGCATCTATGAGGATGGGCTAAGACGATCAGTGGTTCAAATCAGAAATCCTGACCAACCCTTGGGACTTGAACACCCAGTGGTCAAGTTCGAAGAGGGTGCATACATTGATAAGGAAGGTACCATGGATGTGGTGACCAACTTACCAGACAGGACAGATGAGTTTGGAAACATCATTCCTGAGAATGAGATAGGAGACCTAGAGCAAGGGGACCTAGGACGAGAACCCAAGACCCCTAGAGGTAAGTCAGTCTTGACTAGAGTGATCACTCCAGAATGGATCTCCCAAGACAACAAAAGCATAGAGCTATTCTTGAATAGAGAAACAGAGGATGTCTTTTGGAGATTCAAGCCAGATCAACCCAGTCCAGTAGTCACCATCTATGGATTCAAGGATCCAGAGACACCAGGGAAAGTTGTCTATCTAGATCACACCTCTGAGAAATTATTCTTGGTATCAGATCATGACAGACATGCTTACACTTGGCAAGGTGAATCAATTTTCCCTCCACCAAGATCTAATGTTTCCCAGGGCCTCCAAGGAGCCGGATCATCCAAGGCTCATGAAACCCAGAGGGAACGAACTAGAGAGAGACCGGAGGTAAGCTTTGTAGAAACTGTGGGGAGAGACAAATCAGGATATGGAATGGAAAGACCTGAAAGGGAGAGACATAGAGTACATAGGCATCAAAGAGATGAGCATGATTTTCCATTGCCCAGACCCCGAGAGCACTCAAGAACCCTTAGACCTTCTCAAGTGGTTAAGACAATGAAGAACTATTTTGATGGGTCAGGAGATCCTTATGATCATGTGGCCGAGTTCAAACAAGTGCAAAGAGCTGAACAGGTCGAGGACTTGTTCACCCAGTTCGAGGCATTTGGTTTGACTCTTAAGGGTACTTCCTTAGCTTGGTTTCAGCACCTGAACAGTCATAACTACCGAGAGATAGGCCAACTGCAAGAAACAGTGCGACTTGCAGGAAGAAGGTTTAGACAGTACTTGGAAAGATGCCCTATACCAGAATTACCCACAGCAGCCAAACAAGTGGCCTTGTTTTTAGATGGCTTGCTAAGCACAAAGTTAAGGTCATATGTGTACTTGAAAGATCCTAGATCCATAGAAGAGTGTGTGCGGATATGCATTGACATAGAGGACAACTTGGGTGAGGAGTTAGGACTGTCCAAACTCTATAAGGACTCTGACAGTTCTACTAGTCATACATCGAGAACCTCCAATGAGATAGATGAGATAGCTGAGCAAGTTGCCAAGAAGTTAGGAGTTCAAAATAGACCAATGCCAAGGGTCACCCCATTGAAGCGATGCTATACATGCGGAGGCGACCACATGGCTAATGTTTGCCCAATGATGACTCAGCCCCAAGGAAACCCTAATGCTCTATATTGCACTATTGAGAGAAAATACACGAACCATACGGCTCAAGATTGTCCATACAATAGGCATGCTGTCAGACAAAATTATCAACAACCTTACCAATAGGGTAGGTATCAGAACCAATACCAACAACCATATTATAGGCCACAACAACAATATCAGACACCTTATAAGCCACAACTAGTCCTAGGAAACCAACCACCAGCTCCTGCCAATGTGATCCCAGTTAAATATACGATGGTGGAGGAGAACCCTAATAGAGCATTGGTGCCACTAACCCCGTTGGTCTCAGAAAATGACTCTCATAATCAAGGTTTAGACTACTTCCATGAAGATAGTTCACAAGCTTATTACATAGAGTCACCTGAGCAAAGTGAGGCTTCTCCATATCAATATGAGGCACCATCTATGGAACAAAATTGGGAGCCAGAATACTCCAATGTCATGTATACAAATCCCAACCCTAGGTCCCAATTGAGACAAGTAAGACCGCAAGCCCCTAGAGGACCATGCTTTAGATGTCAGGGTGACCATTTCATTCGTGAATGTCCCCACCAACTAGCTCTGGGACAAGGGCAAAACATCACAATACAAGGCTTTTGTCCTGAGTGTGGCAAGGAACATCTTCCTAGAGAGTGTCCGAGAAACCCCTCTAGTGCACCCAAGGTTACACCCATCAATGTGGTAGGCTTAGTGGAAGATTCAAGTTCAAGTAGCAGTAATGTGGCTCCTGTACAGGCAGTTACTAGGGCAGAGGCTGCACAACAAGCAAAACCATCTGAGCAATCGGAGTCAAGTGAGTCAGGAGACTAGTAAGAGGAAACCAAGAACATGGAAAGATACTAGAGAGAAGGCTAATCGCAAGTGGAACAAAAAGATATCTGAAATAGAAGAAAGCCTAAAAGATGCCAAAACAAAAATAGAAGACATTGCATCTCAAAGCCCCTCGCATGCTGAAGCTCCATCCACTTCGCTTCATCCCACCCCACCACCCATTGTAAATAGACCGCAATCAGGGTCTGTTCTGGCAGATCCAACCCCAGAAGGCTTGGACATGATGTTCAAGGCCTATCAGGCTCGTCTTCAAGAAGGGCCAACAGCTGCAAACCTAGACAAGATTTACCCTAAAGCGGATTTAGAGATTGAACGGATGAGAATGTGCATGAAAATGGTAGAACAAGCTCAAGCTATACTCGAGACTAGTCAAAAGTTCAATCAGACAAACTCTGTCAAACCGGATTTGCATTTCCAGGGCTTACTAGAAAGATTAGAGCAGTTGGTAAACAAACCACAAGTTTCTTTACCTCCACAGGCTCAACCAGTTATTGAAAGGGGAAGCTCACCACCCATGGGAGCGTATGTTCCTAATTCCACGGATGCTGGATTACCTCCTTCAATTCAACAGTACTCTCAAGAGTTCTTGCGGGAAATACAAGAAGAGAAATGGGCCAAGGAGAAGGGTAATTCCCCTCCTATTCCTGAGATTGATGACCTTCATGATCAATTTCCCCAAGACATTCCATCTATTTACGGAGATGAAGCAGAACAACAAGAAGACAAGGGATTAGAGTTTGAATCTAATACCTTAGAAGAACTGCCTCAATTTCTAGGCCCATGGGAATCTGAATCTCTTCAGATCAGAGCTCCCACCATACTGGTAAGACATGAAGACTCAGTGGTCCCAAGGAATACTGATGTCGTGAAGAACACTAAGGTTCAATGTCATCTCACCGTAGAAGAGCTACTCAAAGCAAAACCTGAGCTTTGGAATCATGTGAAGGATCAGGTTCCAGAACTTGATTCCAATATGCCAAAGGTAGGTTCTAAGCAGAAAGTACCAGAGATACCTCTAGACAAGATAGGAGACATGAGCGAAGGTGAAGAAGGTAATACTTATCTTCCAATCACCTATCAAGGTTACACAACCAAAGCAATCGTAGATTCAGGTGCTGGAGTTGCTATTGCAACCACTTCCTTGTGGAAGCGATGGGGCAAACCCACATTAAGACCAACTAGAATGAAGCTTCAAATGGCTGATGGTCACTTTGAAAGACCTCTAAGGTTGCTTGAAGGGATAACTCTCACCACTTGTGGTGTAGAGTTTGAACATACATTTGCCATATGTGACTTTGAAAAAAATAATGTCTACGAGATGATCCTAGGAAGACCCTTCCTACGACAATTGCAAATAGTACAGGATTGGGGAACCAACTCCTTGTACTTACAGCACTTAGGGGTCACCACCAAGGTCAATTTGAAGGATTGCACCTTCAGAGATGTACCACCCCTACAGTGGAATCCTATCCACAAAGCGAAAGAAGATTCTATCTCCGTGCATTCTAGAAGTTCACCTGATCCATCATGGCTGCATGAAGATACTCACTTGTGGATGTGCAAGGTCGCAGAGGAAGAGGAAAAGCGCCTAAAAGCGAGAGAAGAAGGAACTCCCCCAGGAGATAGACCAATAAAAGACCCAGCCTATACACCGATGATATTTCCAGATGAGGAATTTGAGCCTCATGGTTGGGCAAAAATCTTAGCTACCATGGACATTGTAGTCAATGAAGAACAATGGACACCTCATTGTGATGAGGAGGGTTATGATATTTTAGTGTTCATGTGTCAGCCCCTGTTGGAAGAGTGTGATCCTAGTGAGTTCATAGAAGAAGAAGAAGAGAATGACGATGATCTAGAGTCCATTGTGATGGATAGCTGCTTCGTCTCAGAGGAGCACTATCTAGAAGATGTAGGAGTATTGACTCAAAAGGAAGAAGAACCTCTCACGAGCATTAAAACGGTAAATTCAAAGGAGGGAAGTGAAGGAGGTAAAAGGAAAACGAAAAGAAAAGCAGTGAAACAAGAAGAGGAGGAATCATTGTTTGAAGTACTAGAAAATTTCAAAAAATATGAAGTGGAAGACCGAAAAATTTTGGTACGAATGCCTAAAAGAGAGGCCATCATAGGAGAAGCATATGACAATAAAGAGAAGACCAAAAAAATCGTTGTGACCATTGAAGGAAACGAAGAACGATGTACGTACATAGGAGACGACCTAAGTGCAAAAGAAGAAGCAGAGCTTGTAGCTCTATTAAGGGAATATAGGGACGTGTTTGCATGGCACTATAGAGACTTGAAGGGACTAGATCCAAAAATTTGGTCTCATACTATACCCATGACGGCTGAGGCCAAGCCTACCAAACAAAAACCCTACACATATAATGACACTTATGCAGCTAAAATAAAGGAAGAAATTGACAGGCTGATTGAAGTTGGATTCATCTATGAGATTGAGCATACTAAATGGGTGTCCCCCATTGTAGTGGTGCCCAAGAAGAATGGAAAATTGTGAGTATGCATTAACCTTAAAAAAGTTAATGCCGCTACGATCAGAGATAGTTATCCACTTCCAATCACCGAACATCTATTGGAGCGTGTTGCAGGCAAGGAAGTTTATAGCTTCCTTGATGGATTTTCAGGTTACAACCAAGTAGCCATTGCCCCCGAAGATCAACACAAAACGGCCTTTGCCACAGAATGGGGAATCTTTGCATTTCGTGTGATGCCATTTGGGCTCACCAATGCACCTGCAACATTCCAAAGGCTCATGTGTCATGTCTTCAAAGAGTTCTTGCGGAAGAGCTTAGAAGCATATGTGGATGATTTATGTGCTCATTCCCAACAAAGAGGATACCACATCCCTGAGCTCAGACAGATCTTCAACAAGTGTAGAGAATATCGAGTGTGTCTGAACCCAGAGAAGTGTGTGTTCATGGTACGACAAGGTAAAATCTTAGGTCACATTGTTTCTAAAAATGGGATATCAACAGATGAAGACAAGGTAAGAGCCATAGCGGAGTTGCCAAGACCAAGGAATGTTAAAGAGGTACAAGCCTTTATGGGCCATTGTGGATATTACCGTAGGTTTATCCACATGTATGCCATCATAGCCAAACCTCTTTATGGATTGCTGACAAATTTTGAGTGGAACGATGAATGTGAAAAATCCTTCATTGAGCTAAAAAGACGCTTGTGCTCAGCACCAATACTGACCACTCCTGATTGGAGTAACCCATTCCACGTCCATGTGGATGCATCCAATCATGCAATAGGATGTGTGCTAGCACAACCCACAGGTGAAGGAAACCTAGATTTGCCGATAGCATATGCTAGTAGGCAATTAAATGTAGCTGAAAGAAATTATACCACAACGGAGAGAGAAGGCTTAGGCATGGTATATGCTATGAAAAAGTTTAGACACTATCTATTGGCCAATAAGTTCAAGTTTTTCACTGATCATCAAGCTTTACTATATTTGGTCAATAAACCTTGCAATACAGGCCGCTTGGTAAGGTGGTTCCTTTTACTAATGGAATACGACTTTGAAGTTGTTGTCAGGAAAGGCAAGACCCACCTTAGGGCGGACCATCTTTCTCGTGTCACTTCAGGAGAGCCACCGCAAGGAGTGTCTGATGAATTGCCCGATGCTTATCTGTTCAATTTAGAAGTTGTTCCTAAATGGGCAAATAAGTTGGTACCAGTCCTAACCTTCGGGCCTGCAAATAAAAATGTGAAAACAAGCAAAGAAGAAATTGTAAGATCACAAAAGTATCAAATATTGGCCGAAAGCATGTACAAACAAGATACAGAGGGTGTACTAGCTTGTTGTGTTGAGGACGACGAACATACTAGTTGGTTGCAACAAGCCCATGAGGGACTGCTGGGAAATCACTACTCTAAACCACGAACATTGCAGAATCTAAAACGTTTAGGAGTGTATTGGCCTGGCATGGACAAAGAAATACAGGAGTGGATCCAGAATTGTCCAGTGTGCCAGAAGAGACCCTCAGTGGAGCATGCCACTCTTTATCATGTGTCATTAATCCCAGATTGGAGTGCTCCATTGGTTGAGTTCATGAGATCGGGAATATTACCCAATCAGGCTAGTCTCGCAAGAAAACGGAGCATGGAGCAAGAGGCTCAAGACTATGCCTTAGTCGGAAACAACCTATATCGAAGAGGCAAGGATGGTTACCTAAGACTGTGCGTTCATGAATCAGACTATTTGAAAGTCTTAGAAACTGCACATAGCAGTGTTGCAGGCGGACACTTTGGTCCTGAACGAGTAATCAAGACCATTCTGTTTTCAAGACTTTGGTGGCCCACTCTTCATATGGATGCACATACTTATGTGAAGAAATGTGACACATGCCAACGTGCCCAATATCCGATAAGAAAAGATGAGATGCCTTTGAGGCCAATGATGGGAGGGCGCGCGTTCTCGAAGTGGGGTATAGACTTTGTTGGTCCTATTAACCCCCCAACTAAAAACTCCCATGCGGAATACATTATTGTAGCCACTGATTACCTTACCAAGTGGGTAGAAGTAAAAGTCACAACAAAAAATGATGCTCAAACAACGGCTAAGTTCTTATTCGAAAACGTGTTCACTAGATATGGGTTACCAATAGAATTGGTTAGCGATAGAGGTACGCACTTCTTGAACGAGGTCATTGAAAATCTCCTTCAAGAATTCATGGTGATACACAAGAAGTCTGCCCCTTATCATCCACAAGCCAATGGACAGGCCGAGAGCACGAATAAGATCCTATGTAATGTCTTGACAAAACTGGTGAATAATAAACACTCTGATTGGGACAAACAGCTTCATCATGCTGTTTGGGCATACCGAGTTGCCTACAAAACGGTACTCAATGCCACCCCATTTCAGATGGTCTTCGGACAGAATGCTGTGCTACCATTAGATTTCCTAATCCCAGCTTTAAGAGTAGCACAAGAGCATGAGTGGAATGGACATGAATTGTCCTCTAGGATCTTTGATCTAGAACGTTTAGGTGAGACGAGGCTACGAGCAGCAGCAGGCATTTATGCTGCAAAGAAACGGCAAAAGGCATACTTTGACGCCCATATAAAGGATAAAGGATTGAAAGAAGGAGATTTAGTGCTGGTTTACATGCTAAAGCAACATGCCCACAAATTGGAGAAACGAGGATATGAGCCCATGATCATTAATAGAATCTCCACTAGTGGTGCAGTTCAATTGGCAACTTTAGAAGGTGATATCTTGCCGAATTATATCAGTGGTTGTCGAGTCAAGTTATATCAAGAACCCCTTACAGAGGAAATGCTAATGAGACTCAACACTGCTAAGAAGCGAAAAGAAGAGGAGTTAAGGGTTAGAGAAGAAGCATAGGCAGAGGCTAGAGAGCGCATAAGGCGAAATAAGTTGAGGCGACTAGGCCTAGACGTCAACACAAAAGCCCCAAAATATCACATGGACATGTGCCAAAAATTGGGCAATATGACTTCTCGAATAATTGATCGATGGCCCTTTGTGACTATAGAGGTAGGACAAGGAAAGAGTGTAAAGACTGTGAGAGCATTGGTTGACTCAGGTGCAGCAACTAGTGCAGTTAGACTTTCATACTGCCAAGACCTGCAATTGAACATCAAGCCCATAGAAGCCTATCTCATAGGCTTAGGAGGCGTGGAAACCCCTTGTTTGGGAGAAGTGGAACTTCCCATCTACCTTCAAGATGTTCCAATAAAAGTCAGAATGCTAGTGTGTCACGATGCGGACCTTACAGAGCCACTTGTCCTAGGTCAAGATTGGATTTATGACCATGCAGTCAACTTGAACTTAAGAAGTCAACTTCTTCAAGTTTGGGTACAGGAACAATGCATTACATTAGAATTAGAGAACTGTATGCTCACAGATCACGGCACCACACACACTCTTAGTTCCTCTAAGGCCAATCTTCACGCACAAAATGTTGAGTGTGTCCAAAGCTCTATGACCCAGAAGGCCTTGGTTACAGAGGAAAGGACTCAAAGGCAAGTTGAATCCTCTTGTATAAAGACGAAGGCCGTCACCACTCAACCACAAAGGCAAATGAAACAACACATGACAACCACTACGTCGAACAAACAACGAGAATTCAAGGAAAAAATATCTCCGGCCATGACGCAGATCTGGGTACGAAAGGGAGAGCAACCATCAACCTTGCCTACACAGTTTCCACCCAGGCAAGCCAACCATGTGAAGACCAGAAATAAGCGACCAGGGCCATCTCAACCAAAAGATCTCCGACAAATCTAGGTGCCTAAGAAATTAGCGATAGCTCAACAAGGGCAATTACAGATATGGGTACCTAAGAAGCTCTTACATGCACAACGGCTTATGCTCCCAACCATGCAAAAGGTCTCACCAAAGACGCCAAGGAGAGGAACGGGTAAGAACAATGCACAAAGACCCAAAGAAGATAAACTCAACCATTCTGCAAAAATAAGCAGGCAATCATCACGGATATGGGTTTGGAAGCCGAAAGCGCCCGCCGCATCCACAAAACCAAAGAGCCGACCACACTGGATACCAAAGTTTGGACAGCATCCAAAGAAGAAGTGGCCTGAGGTGATCTCTACAGGGCCAAATACCATTCTGCAATGGGTTCCCATTAGGAGGATTACATCATTTCGAGATCCAATCGACACCTTCAAACAAAGAATGCATCAACTATGCGAGTAACATCAAAGCCTCGACGTGCAGCAACCATGTGCCTTTGGCATAACCTCGTCTTTTGCACCATTGAGGTCATGCACTTCCAAAGTATGCATCAACATAGGGCCACATTATACGACCGTGCATAGACACCATTGAGAAGTCTCAGGCACATGAGACACATATGAAATATGTACAATATTTTGTTGGTACTAACCTCTTTCTTCCTGCTTTGTGATATTGTTCCCAAAAAAAAAAAAAAAAAAGTTCATGCGCTTGACAACACTCATTGGTGAACCATCAGCAAAGACGTTCATCAACCAGCAAGACAAGCCAATCGTCAATCACCTTGACGGGCATACAACGCGAAGAGACAAAAATCGACTGACCTTTCACCCTGGTAAGCACAACCTACTTTGGCAACATGCTCACCATGATAGATTAGGAAGCCTCTTCTTTAGCATACCCTTGAGCACTTAGCTCAAGATCCAATCTATTGCACCATACTTCTTCCCGTGCATTTTCCAAGTACGCATACATAGGGCCACATTACAAGGCCATGCACAAGGCACATATTTTATTCAACCCATGCACTAATGCACTTACCCATCATACATTATGGGTTACAAGTACTTGGCATGAAAACTATGGAAGCCATCTTTGGAAGAATCAAAGGACATCACGGTGACCACTACAAGAGCAAGGAAGCCATCCACCATCGAGAGTTGCTCATAATCACCATTGACCATCTCCTTTGAGCAACTAGCCATTTTGGACAGCTCACAAATGCACCATGAAGATGGAATACAAGGCAGAAGTACGTACAAAGGCACTACAAACTGCAAGCGTTAGCAGTGGCAAAGTGAAGAACCAGACAAACGACCAGGCTACATTGGGAAGATGGATCACCCCTGTTGGACGTAAAGGACGCTACCTCTCAACGTACTATATGGAACGACAACTACAACAAGGGTCTGTCAGGGACAACAGACTCAAGAAGGGGGGGAGTGTTGAAGCTCAAGATCAAGGACACACAAGAAGAAGGAGCAAGTAGGGAGCTCCAAGAAGCACCTGTCAAATTTTCAGAAGAAATCCCTACAAAAATAGTGATTTTCATCACTAAAAACCATTGTAAATACCATTTTCCATTTTTGTAACTCCATTTTGTTGAAGCCTAGGAGTCCTCGAGCTTGAGGAGTATTAGAACTACCATCCTACCATCAAGGAAGTGGACACACAAGAAGAAGGAGCAAGTAGGGAGCTCCAAGAAGCACCTGTCAAATTTTCAGAAGAAATCCCTACAAAAATAGTGATTTTTATCACTAAAAACCATTGTAAATACCATTTTCCATTTTTGTAACTCCATTTTGTTCAAGCCTAGGAGTCCTCGAGCTTGAGGAGTATTAGAACTACCATCCTACCAATTTTCATAATTTTTAGACTTCGTTTGAGCCCCCAATAAGCCCTGGAACCTATTTTTTAACTAGGCCGGACACTAGGTCTGGACAGGGCCAAAACCACTCAAAAACTATAAAAAGGTCTAGAGAGCTCATTTTTGAGGTTAGCTTGTTGTAGTTTTCAACTTGTAAGAGAGCTCTTGTGTAATCAAAGATCTTCCATTGTTCCACTCTTTGCTCTTACTTTGTTCGCGTGTGTGTGTATGTGTGTGCATGCTTGTGTGCTTTCACTCACGCACTTGTGCCATCACTTGCTCACGGTCTTCATACCGGTCCTCACGTCTCCACGGATTGACATTTATGAGGTGTATCTCCTCACATTGGTACCCACCATTGTGCTAGAGTGACAATCATTCTATGTGGTTCCCCTAAGTAGCATCTTCCCTATTGACATCGAGGAGATGGCTAGAGCTAAGAAAATTTGGCCAAATGGATTTCATGGCTAGGACCAATGGAGGTATGATAGGAACACGTGAGATCATGTCAGATGGAATTGACCATATCCTCAAGATTGGATGTGATGATCTATGTTGCCTCGAGTACCTTATCGTGGCTTCAAATAGGAAAAAAAAATGATGACTTTATTTTATTTTAAGGCTGAGCCTCATCTGATAGGATTGTCTTGGAAAAAACACAAATTAAATTGAAAATTTCTAAAGATTGAATAGGATGTAAAGGGTAGAGGGAAAAAACTTGAGAATATCCATTTGCAATTGATGGAAGATTTCTCCTCCAAATGCACAATAAGAAGCTTGGACCCTGCCCAAGAGCTAGCTACTATCAAAACAATACTCACTAAAACTAATATAACTCAAAATTCCCAAATCAATTTGACAAAATCTTTTAGCCATATAATTCCAATGAGCTATTAATCACTGGAATTGGACACCTGTAGACCAATCAACTCAGTCACACAACACATACTAGTTTTCCTTTTAGGTTTCAAAACATACCAATAGAGAAAGAAATAGCTTTAAATTTCAGTACAAGAAGAATTTGGCATAACCCTTTTGGATATAGAATCCTTTCTTCATAAGATTTTCAACAACTATAAGAAATTTGAGAATAGAGCTTCTTATATAGAGAAAATGAAATCCTAACATGCTCCTATATAAATTCCGCACCCTTTGGAAAGGGTAGGAGAGATACACAAGAGAATATGAACTCCTATGATAGAGAATGGCTCAACAGCACATGTATAACTAGCAACCTGACTTCCTAACATACACACACACACACACACACTTACAATGAGCTTGGATGGGGCTTAAATAGCCATGAGAGCCTTCCATGACTCTTCATATGTCCTCCATGTCTCGTCAGTACATGCCCTCCTTGTCTCTTCAACTACCTTGTGACTTTGTCTCTTCATTGGAGTGTCTTTTGGTGGTTCAATGCCTTCTCTTAAATAAACTTGTGCCTTCAAATATGTGCTTTGACTTTCCTAAGGCTCAAAAGCCTTCAAATGAAGTTATTTAGTGAAAAACATATGCTTGAGCTTGCCCTAAAAAACACATAACTTTTAACACTCCCCCTCAAGCTCAAACTTCTTTGCTTTCAAGTGTGGGGGTTGGTTCCTTCATACTTATCATGACGCTGAACTTTTCCATCCTCTACAATTGTGGGTTGTTTCTTTGACATCCATGATACACAAACTCTTCCCAAGCATAACTATGTATCCTGTGGTACTCCTTCTATCGTCCTTGGAGCTAGCCCAATCAACATCTGAATAACCTTTTAGTTTCAAATCACAATCATATGCATAATAGAGGCCTTCATTGACCGTACCTTTGATGTACCTCTTCTACCTTCATTCAAGTGATCAAGTGTGGGTGCATATATGAATTGTGAGAGCACTCCAACACTATAAGATAGATCACGTCTAGTAATGGTAGCATAATATGAAGACCCAATCAAACTTCTATACACATGCTCATCCTTGAGCTTATCACCTTGGTCTTTGCTCAACTTGACATTGCAATCCATTGGTTGTCTCAATGGCTCACAACCACTCATACCAAACCCATATAGCAAGTCAAGTAAGTATTCCTTTGCATAAGATACAAACCCTGCTTGGCATATACAATCTCAATGCCTAGGAAGTACTTTAGCACACCAAGATCTCAAATTTTAAATTCCTTGCACAATTTGGCCTTGATATCCTTGATACCTACATCATCATCATTTGTTATGATTAAATCATCAACATATATGCATATGTACATAGACTTATCATCAAGCCTTTTTACATAAAGTGAAGGATCAACATCACTTGCTACATATCCACATCTAATAAGGTGTTCAATGAGCCTTTGATTCCATGCCCTTGGTGCTTGCTTGAGTCCATATAAAGCTTTCTTGGGTTTGCATACAAAATTAGGGTTTCTAGGGTCCTCATATTCCATGGGTTGTTGCATGTGAACAATCTCTTCAAGATCACCATTTAGAAAAGAATTCTTAATGTCTAATTGGAACAATTTCCACCTTTTAGAAACCACAATGGAAATCAATGTCCTAAATGTACTCA
Source organism: Ceratopteris richardii (assembly GCA_020310875.1). NCBI lineage: Eukaryota > Viridiplantae > Streptophyta > Polypodiopsida > Polypodiales > Pteridaceae > Ceratopteris > Ceratopteris richardii. Next base: position 75,895,438 of record CM035406.1, on the reverse strand, counting down.
TTTTTGCAATAAGACTAAATGTCTCTTCATAATCTATCCCATGTGTTTGGGTAATACCCTTCGCTACAAGTCTAGCTTTATACCTGGCTACAGATCCATCAGAGTTTCTTTTGATCTTGTAGACCCACCTATTTGTGACCACTTGGATGTCATCTTGCCTAGGTACAAGCTCCCATGTGTGATTTTTTCATGAAGATCATCCATCTCTTCTCTCGTAGTATCTATCCATACCTTGTCTTGATAAGCTTCTTCATATGTGCATTGTTCCTTGTCCTTCACAACCTGAGACATAAAAGCATAATGCCTAGCAATGAAACTATCATATGTTAGCCTTTGAATAGGGTGTTTAACCCTCTCTGACCTCCTCTCGTTACTTGTGGTAGAATATTTCTTCAAGTCCCTCTTTTGATTCACATTAGGAGTCACTACCTCTTCAAAATCCTCTTCATCCTCATTAGAATGGAAGTGGCTTATCACATCAACATTATCATATTGTTTGTGGCTGCATGTTGAGATTGGTTCACCTTCCTTCTCTTTTCCTTTGAGTGATGAAGGACTCCTTGATGGACTCGAAGTGGAGGGACCACTCAAACTTGTGCTAGCCTGAGTTTGTTCTTCATAGTCTTTTTTAGCTTCCTACAATGCATTAGGTGCTTCATAATATGGCTTAAGTTCATTAAATACCACATCCCTTGATAATTTAAGCTTCTTTATGAGGGAATTTTAACATCTATAGCCCTTTTTTCCTTAGAGTAACCTATAAAGATGCACTTCTATACCCTAGCATCCATCTTACCTTCCCTCACCTCTTGAGGTACATAGATATAGCATACACATCCAAAAATCCTTAGATGTGACAAGTCAGTTTCCTTTGGTAATAAACCTCATCTTGAGTAGCATTGTGAACTCCTAATGTGGTCATCCTATTCATCAAGTAAGAAGTTGTATTTGTTGCATCAACTCAATATGCAAATGGAACATTCATTTCATTTAACATGCATCTAGCTACCTCTGCAATCTATCTATTTTTTCTTTCACAAATAGCATTTTGTTGAGGGGCGTACATGCATGTATATTGCCTCTTCATCCCTTCATCTTGCAAGAACTTGGTAAAATCATTGGAGTAGTACTCTCCTCCACCATCTGATCTTAGAGTTTTGATCCTATGGCCTGTTTCATTCTCAACTTATGACTTGAACCTTTTGAATGTATCAACTTATGCCTTGAACCTTTTGAACTTAGAGAAATCATCAATAAAGTTTACAAATTATCTATTACCTGCATGTGATGGCTTGCTTGAAGGTCCCCATACATCTGTGTGGACCAAATCCAAAACCCTTGGAGCCACATAGCTTGATGGCTTGAAAGGCCTCCTAATATGCTTTCCGAATTGACATATGCTTCACATACCTCATGCAAGCTAGGTGTGGTGAAGCTTGGAGGTCCTCTAACAACTTCATCCTTCTACATATTCTTGAGCTTCTCAATATTAAGATGGCCCATTATTTTGTGCCATAGATAAAGAGCTACAATTTTAGATTAACCCACATGCAATGAGCATATACTTACTAGAATATGCCTTGACTCCAAGTGTGAACATCCTCCCTTGCCTTTCACCTTTGAAAATGAACTTGAAGCCATTCTTTGGATCTTTTGATTGAGCACATACACACTATGCATGCTTATGTGGATACTACTTATGTACATCCATGTGGTCATTGATATAATGGTTACGTTTTTTGCATAAATCCTTTGATGTTGATAAAGAGGGTTGTGGTGAGGTTTTCTTAACTAGGAGACACCCAGATGTTGGGATCTCTTCAGTGATGCAGGTGGAAGACTTACCCAACCTCACCATAGGAGATGTATGCTAGTTGTTCATAGGTGCTTGATAAGCCATGTTTGCTTCTTTCAGTTAATTGATTACATGCAAGTTTACATGTCAATACTCGCAATTTTATGAGCATTTCACACTAGTCATATGATCATTTTGTAGAGGATAATCTTGGAAAATTTTTCTAGATTTTTTGTTTGGTCAACTATACAGTGGTTGCTTTACTCCTTGATACACTTATTGGTGTGAGCACATATATTCTCACAAAATCCTTTTGGTTGGTCATTACTGCTCATTAGTTCATTTCTATGGGGAGACTGTTAATTTTTCCCAGAATTTGACACTTGGTCATCCCTTTTCTTTTGAGCCTTAGTGGTGTTTGGACTCTTCTACCTCCATTATCAATCTAGTCAATTCTCAATCATCATGGCATTAGAGATCTCAAGCACATTTGGCGGATCAGGGTCTAGTGCTAGTGTTCTCAAAAAGAGCTATAACTTGCAGAGAAAAGACCATTTCGAGATTTGAAAATTTGATGGCATACACTTTTCTCTATGGAAGAGGCATATTAAAGATGTGCTGATTCAAAGGAGGCAATGGAAGCCAATAAATGGAATCTCAAAGAAGCCTTTTGACATGGATGAAGATGATTGGCATGAGTTGGATGAAATGGCTAGGTCTACCATTCAACTGCACCTGATAGATAATGTTTACTTTATAGTATTGGATTATGAAAATGCAAAGGAGCTTTGAAAGAATTTATGCAATACATATGAAAAAGAAATGGCATCAAATAAAGCATATTTGATGAGAAAGTTATATGATCTTGGCATGAAGGAAACATATAGTGTTGCTACTCATCTGAATGAGTTTGATGCTATAATCTCTTAGTTACAGGCTCAGAAAATAGACATGGATAATGGAATGGAAATAGTCTTGTTTTTATGCACCTTGCCAACATCATGGGATACATTTTTCACTCCTATTAGCAATAGTGCACTTGGTGATAAAATGTTATATGATGACATATGTGGAGCACTCTTGAGCAAGGAGATTCATAGAAAATCTATGGTTGGCACTCAGAGTGGAGATGCATATAATGTTGGTGATTCTTACCAAGGAAAGAATCAGCAATGTGGTTAGAGCAAGAACAAGGAAAAGAATGGTCAACAAAATAAAAGTAGAATTGCATGAAGGAAGAGAGACATCAAATGCCATTATTTTCATAAGAAAGGATGCATGAGTAAAGACTATTATGCATTAAAGAATGCTAAACGTAAAGGGCAAAATGTTGATGGGCATGTCAAATAGCTATTTGCACCTTCTACTTCGACTGTGAAGATTGAAGGAATCAATGCTATTTTTGATGATGTTGATGTGTTGACACTTGACAGTACCATGCCTATTGAGGCTCTTATCGCTGATTCTCTTTCCCACACATGGGTACTAGATTTTGGTGATTCTTTCCATGTGACCCCACATAGAGAGTGGTTCTCTAGTTATGCAGCAAAGTCTCTTAGTAATGTGAGACTTGGTGATTCTTTCAGTGTGACGTTGTCGGAATTGGAGATGTGGTTGTGCAGTTCATTGATGGTTCAAAATTTACTATGCACAATGTATGCCATGTACCTCAGTTATCACGTAGTTTAATGTCAGTTGGTCAACTTGATGATAATTCTTGGCGCCAAGTCCATTGAAAGATTTCTCCACTCTGCGCTTCCGATGGCAAGTCATCAGGCTCAAATTGAGTTGCATGTGAGGGTTTCTTGCTTGTCTCCTTTTTTATCTCCTATTGGTATTCTGCGGTTAGCATGAAATATGGCTTATATTGAAGCTTGTGGTCAGATATATACCTGCGAGGGGCCAAGTGAGGGAAGTAAGGGGATTGTAGCATGTATTCCTCTATCATAGCCATGGCGTGTAATTGAGCCTCCACACGTGCTAAGTGGGTCTGTCCAAGTTCTTCTCAGACTTCATCTATGCAGGGGTAGGGAGTTCAAAGGTGGTCTGGCCTTGAGCCGTGACACGTCCACCTGGGATGGGTTGTAGTTTGTAGGCTTCTTCATACGTTTCCTCCACCGGGATAGACAGAATTTCTTCCTCCGTTGGGAGTTCAGGTGGGGAATCAGGCCTAGGGGGCTCAAAAAAGGCAATAATTTGCACTTGAAGGGTAAGTACCTGTACACGTAAAGCATTTGGTTCCTCTATGATCTTTAGAGGTGTTCCCTCAGGAGCTGGTGGTGCTTGTTGTACAGGTGCTCACGACTGTAGCATTTTGAGGTCTTTTGTGAGGTTCTGATATGCCTCATTCATACTGTCATAATCTTCGAGTAGTGTGACATGGTCTTCCAATAGTATCTTCATAGATTCACAGGGGACAACTTTAAAACGGTTGGGACTCAGAGGTTCGTCTGGTTTATCTAAAGCTACTTCAAGGATTTCTCTATTCTAATCCTGCAAGCGTTGATTCTCTTCTTTGGTTGCTGCTAGCTGGCGTCTTATTAGTCCCATGTTTCAAGTGAGTGTTGCATTTCAAATGGTTTGAGCTCTTAACAAATTGTCAATATCCGTAATTGCCTCTTTTGTCTTCTGTTCACTTTCTAGTTCAAGTGTATGGTAGGCCTCGCATAGCTCTTGGTAGCGTGTGTTAAGGGAGGCATTCTCGATTGATAATGAGTTTAGTTGCACCTGTAACTCTACGGTTGTTTGTTGTAGCGTCTGGTAAGTAGTGCCTAGAAATGTGAATTCATCTCTAACTTGTGTCATACATGCGAACATTTGACGGAATGCGGTGTCAATTGTGGGTGATAATATTAACAGTGGAGTGAGTGAAGATGCTGTGGATGTGGGTGTTGATGCAAGGGGAAGGGGAAATAGGGATGGGAAAGTGGATGCAATGGTGACTGTGGAGAAATGTGATGTGCCTAAATGTGGTGGTGAAATGGATTAGGTGAGTGGTGGTGCAATGGGTGGTGATATGTCCATATCACTAGACATTGTGTGAAGTGTAGTGACCGAGAAGAGTGGAGTGATAGTGGGTGCTTAAATGGGTGTGAATACACGACTTACAAAGGTTGCCGAATAATTTACAGATGGGGTGTCTTGTGGAGAGGGGAGAGAGGAAATATAGTGGGTCGGGGAGGTGAGATGGGGGAGAAGGTCAATGGATGGGAAAATGGGAATAGGGGTCTTGGAGGGATGGGGAAGGAAGGAAAGGATGGAGTAAGAAATGGACTGGATGGAAGGGTGGAAGTCCTAGGAGGAAGGCTAGGTTGTGTGGGTGCGGAAAGGGTGAGAGGAATTGAGGCAACAAAGGCTTCTGCTATCGCACTATCGAAGGATGTGGATGGTCTGGGAGAGGTAGAGTGTACAAGAGAGATTGGAGGGGCGGGAGGTGAAAGAGGATAAGTTGGTGTAGTGGGCAGTTCGACAACCGTAGTGGTATTTACAGTAGAAAGGTGAGGCGAGGATTCAATCACGATGGTTGCTTCTTCAATAGGGTTTTTTGGAAGGAGTCGTGCTTCTCTGACCTAGTGTGAGGATTGGGCATCCGTTGGTACACAAATATATTGACCAGGCTTTGATAGACTTCAGCGTGGGTCAAACTTCGGTAGTGGCTTTCTTTGTAGATATCGTAATGCTTCATTAGTGCCTAATGATTTAACCAATTCTCTGAAACCTTGAATGTAAGCTTCTTCAAAGCCTCCTATAGCGAGTTTTTGTTCTAAAATCGCTTGACTTTCTTCTTCGGAAAGCTATCTGCATGTGCAAACTGCTTGCATAGTGCGATATAATTTCTTCATTGCCAATGTGTAAGCAGCTGCCTCAAATGTATTGTCCTCATGCATACTTGTGTTGCCTTGTGTCTCAGTTTGCCGTTCTTATTCATCATTCTATTCATCTTCTTGAGATTCATGGATCTCCTGACTGGCTTCGTCATCTCCATCTTCATCGTCAGTTTCTAGCCTCTCTTCTTCGGAGCTGGAGACTACTTGTTCGTGTGGTTGATCAGGGGGTGTGGTAGGATAATTGGGACGTTCATACTCCTTTGAGAAAAATTGTCCTTTTGAAAATTGAAATTCACTTGAGAAAGCATCATGCATTTCAAAATCAAAAGTGGTATTCGTTGGTTCAACTTCCAAATTGGGTATAGGAAAAGTAAATGCTTCTATGTCGATGGAGGTGGGAATTTCCGTCGTTGTAGTGGTGGCTTCGTGAACTATGGTTGCTTGAGAGGTAAGAGTTCTGGTAGTACCTTCTGTGATAACTGGACGTGACAGGCGTATGTGTATGGGTTGTATAGGTGCAGGGGGTTCTGTAGGTGACTATTCTTGAGATGGCTGAGGTGACGGGGACTCTGGAACTTGCAAACATGGGATAGATCCGTGCATGTGCTTGCTTGCCCGTCCCTTGCTAGCTTTTCTTGCTTTCTTGGTGGTTCCTTTGAATGCATTCAATTCTTCACTCATCATTGCGCGTTCTATGGGCAAGTGATATGCCAAACATATATAACCAATTCGAGTGAGAGTGTTCGGGCTTTAGTTAGTTTGAAGAGAGGTTTACTGCACAAGGCTCCTGTCTGCAGAGGGCCTTATCCCAACGAATCTCAGAAGCTCAGCTCCACACGACATAGAGATTAACAACCATGGATGACTTTTTTCCTTTCCTATCTTTGCTGCGCTAGATACAACTGATCAATGATCCAACTTGCAAGATCTATGGTTTGGGGCCCAATACATGCTAAATATAATCCAAATCAGATATGCTTGTGAGGCATAGTGAAATGATCATGAGCCAAGAATGCAAAATGTTGCATACATATATGTAACGGCTTAGATAATTTAGGTGTAACGGCCGAAATGTCTTCCCATTTCACAACATCACCATGCTTCATCGGCTCTAGAATAAGCCTTTTACGCTTTGTTGGCATGTGAGTTTTGTGGATCTTAATTGCTGCCCAAACGAGTTCTTTGGAAAGATAGAACTTCTTGAATGGGGGGTCATTTACCAAAGACGGTAGAATGAATGTGCCCAACAAGTCCTTGTTCTGGGAGGCTGTAAGTGTGGTAATCAGGTAGTAGCATCTATAAAAATTCGGTTTGGGTAATGGGTCACTGAAGTGTTCTGTGAAACCTGCTCTAGCCCAAATGTGCTTTAACTCTTCTATATTTTGGAGCGCTTAAAAATTCTATGGAGAAAAATTAATACTTGCCCCACTTAACACTATCAAAGGTCAACGTGGCATCAAAAATGAAGTCTGCATCCGCCAAAGGTCTTGCTAAACCTTGAAACCAATGGGAATTACGATGAACTTTTTTGGTGTATCCCCTAGGAGGATCATCAATCGGCATTGGTCCTAGAAATCCTTGAAATTCAAGTAGTTGTGACGTAGGATGTGGCTCAGCAAGTAATTTGCCAAAATTGACCACAGGTACACTTGGGCCAACTTCAGACAGTCCTTCTGTCTTCATGATGATGGATGCAAATGCAGAGAAGATCTGCTACAAAAGATTAACACATTAGTATGGAAATTAATCATGATCCCATTAAAGTGAGACCGCAATCCCTTTCCATAACTGATATGTAACCCATGTAGCCCTCAACAAAGAGATGTAACAAGGGGACACTTGGAGAGCGCAGTACGACGGGGAGTTGTATGTTGCGTTCGGGAAGGATGAGTCCATGTCACTAGACGTGGTGTCAAGTGCAGTGACCGTGAATAGTGGAGTGATAGTGGGTGTGAAAATAGGATTTACAAAGGTTGCCAAATAATTTACAGATGGGGTCTCTTGTACCACTTGGTGGAGAGGGGAAAAAGGAAATACAATGGGTCAGGGAGGTGAGACAGGGGAAAAGGTCAATGGAGGTGGAAATGGGAATAACGGTCTTGGAGGGGTGGGTAAGGATGGATGGAGAAATGGACTGGAGAGAAGGGTGGATGTTCGAGGAGGGATGCTGGGTTGTGTAGGTGTAGAGAGGGTGATAGGAATGGAGGCGACAAAGGCTTCTGTTACCGCACTATCGAAGGATGTGGATGGTCTGGGAGAGGCAAGGTGTACGGGAGAGACTGGAGGGATGGGAGGTGAAAGAGGATCGGTTGGGGTGGTGGGTACTTTGACAACACTGGTGGTATGTACAGTAGAAGTGTGGGGTGAGGAGTTGATGACGATCGTTTCTTTTGCCAAAGATCCTTCAGGAATGAGGCGTGCTTCCCTGGCCTGTTGTAATGACTGGCCATCCATTGGTACATGAATATATTGACCCGGTTTTGATAGTAATCGAATTCACCGTGGGTCAAACTGTGGTAGTGGCTTCCTCTACAAATATCATAATGCTTCATTAGTTCCTACTGACTTGACCAACTCTCTAAAACCTTGAATGTATGCTTCTTCAAAGCATCTTGTGGCGAGTTCCTGTTCGACAAGCACTTGGCTTTCTTCCTCCGATAGCTTTTTATGCGCCCAAACTGCTTGCATGGTTCGATATAGCTTCTTGATCGCCAATGTATAGGCAACAACTTCAAATGTCTCATCTTCATAGGTGCTTGTGTCACCCTGGGTGTCAGTGCGTTTCTCTTGTTCATCCGTCTGCACTTTCTCTTGAGATTCATGAGTGCCCTGGCTGGCTTCATCATCTCCATCTTCATCATCTATTTCTGTCCTTTCTTCTTCGAAACTCGAGATTGCTTGCCCTTGTGGTTGATCAGGGGGAGTTCTAGGGTAACTTGGACGTTCATACTCCTGAGAGAAAAATTTTCCTGCCGAGAATTGAAATTCATTTGAAAACGTTCCAACATTTCAAAATCGAATGTGGTATTCATTGGTTCTGCTTCCAGATTGGGTATCGAAAAAGTAAACGCTTCCGCACCAATGGGGGTGGGAATTTCTACTGTAGTGGTGGTAGGTTCCTAGATGGTGGTTGCTTGAGAGGTAATGGTACTAGTAGTACCTTCTGTAATGACAGGTTGTGATAGTCATATGTGAATGGGTTGTATAGATGCAGGGGGTTCTGTAGGAGATTGCTCTGGAGAGGGTTGAGGTGACAGGGACTCTGGAACTTGTAGGCATGGGATAGATCCTCGCATGCGCTTTCTTGCTCGTCCCTTGCTAGATTTTTTGGCTTTCTTGGCGGTCCCTTTGAATGCCTTCAATTCTTCACTTGTCATCGCACGCTCTATAGGCAAGTCGTATGCCAAACACATATAAACAATGCGCGTGAGAGCACAACATCCATGGATGATTTTTTTCCTTTCCCATCTCTACTGTGCTAGATACAACTGATCAATAATCCAACTTGCCAGATCTACTGTTTGGGGCCCAATACAAGATAAATACAATCCAAACCAAATACGCTTGTGAGGCATAGTGAATCGATCCAGAGCTGGGAATGCAAAGTGTTGCATACATATATGTAATGGCTTAGATAGCTCATGTGTGATGGCCAAAATATCTTCCCATTTGGTAACATCACCACGCTTCATTGGCTCTGGAATCAGCCTTTCTCGCTCTGTCGATGTGTGAGTTCCATGGATCTTAACCGAATTAAATCCTTTGAAAGATAGAACTTCTTGAATGGGGGTCATTTACCAAAGATGGAAAAATAAAAGTGTCCGGCAAGTCCTTGTTCTTGGAGGCAATCTATAAAAATCCGGTTTGGGCAGTGGATCACTGAAGATTCCATAAAACCTGCTCTAGCCCAAACATGCTTTAAATCTTCCCTATTCTAGAGCGCTTCAAATTCTCTAGAGAAGAACTGATACTTGCCCCACTTACTACTGTCAAGAGTCAAATTGTCATAAAAAATAAAATCTGCATCTGCTAAAGTTCCTGCTAAACCTTGGAACCAGTGAGAATTGCAATGAACTTTTTCAGTATGACCCCTGGAGGGACATCAATCAGCATAGGTCCTGGGAATCCCTGAAATTTGGGTGGTTGAGCCATGGGATGCGGTTCAACCAGTAATTCACCAATATTAATCATCGATACAATGGGGCCAGCTTTAGACAATCCTTCTATCTGCATGATGATGGATGCAAATGTGGAGAAGATCTGCTACAAAAGATTAGCACATTAGTATGGAAATTAATCATGATCCCGTTAAAGTGAGACCGCAATCCCTTTCCATAACCGATGTGTAACCTGTGTAGCCGAGTGTTGTGAGGTGGTTTATGGAATGATTTGTGCAAAACTAATGCAGGTCTCTAGATACCTACATGCTTCAGATAGTGCATACATTGCTTGATGAGATTGTTATTATAAGTGATGTTGGGTTATGGTGTGTGGATTTGTACAAAGTTCAGTTGTGAATGATTTATTACAAGGATGGTGTTCAGTCGGGGTGAGAGTAATGTTAGACAACAAGTTTTGAGGAGACATCAGGATACATTTCAGTATCCATTTCCTAAGGGTTGTTGAGTGGGTGGTATGTTTCTTCTGGGGAACAAAAGGTGATATTGGATGTGGTGGTATTGAGGGATGAAGATATTGCTTAGGGGTATATATTACATGGCTTGAGTATTGAGCTATAATACACTGTTTGGGTACCCAAATCTGCGTGGGTGTGGGTTGATTCGTAAGGTACTTCTTGGCGATCCAAATCTGTCGACTCTTCCTATTTGTAGAAGAAGGTCTAGGAGATGTCGGATACTGACTCTACTTTTGCCTTAACTTCCTCTTGTCAAGGTCTGCATCGTTGAAATCTGTTGGTTCTTTCTGTGCTTTTGGCACCCATATTTGTTTCATGCTGCTTGATTTGTGATGCTGATACTGTTTCTTTCTTTGTGTTGCCTGGTAGGGTCATCGGTTTGGGTCCCTTTGTTGTGGTTGACTCCTTCATCATTGAGGTTGAGAGGTCGGATGGACATTCTGTTTTGGAAAAGGAGGGAGGTCCAACAGTTCCAGAACTTGCCCATTAGGAAGTGCTTCATTTTGTATCAAAAATCTAGGCTAGTCCATAGTAAGTGTGGAAGGATGGGCACGGTAGGGTGTTGTACCCACGTGGCTGCTGATGCAGTCCACCTGACCGCTATTGGAAGACCAAGGGAAAATCTGTTGACACTCTTTTATCAGGCAACTATCCATCACCAAGCTTAGCCGAGGGATCTGGCCAAAGATCTTCCTGTCCTCCGTCGCATGCATTTCATATGGTCTAGGGTTGACTTTGGAATGAGCGTGCTTAGCCAAGGGATCTGGCCAAAGATCTTCTTGTCCTTCATCACATGCATTTCATATGGTCTAGGGTTACATGCCTCAGGCAGAGAGTTGTTAGGGAAGTCAAGCGGTATCACTCGCTTCTGGTCTAAGGTTCCAATCTGCAAGGAGCCTTGTCTAAGATTTAGGTCCACTGAGTGATCGTATTTCCAATCTTGACCAAGGATTAGGGGTTCTATCAAGTCATCATCATGGCACACTAGGAGCTTCACTGTCAAGGTCACATCGTGTATGAGGATAGGAAGGTACACCACACCCATGCAAGGGGTTTCCATGCCTCCTAGCCCTATGCGGTATGCCTCAAGGGGCTACATTTCTATTCCTGAGTCCTTATAGTGGGACCATCTAATCGCACTAGTCGTAGCACCGGAGTCAATTAAAGCCTTGAACTCATGGCAAGGGTTGTCGTGCTCTAGCTTGACTATAATGAATGGTCTCCTATCCACTATGCTAGGATGAGTATTTGACTTTGCTTGACACATGGCCATTGGGTATCTGGGTGTTATTTCAAGATGGTTATAATGTTCTCTCCCTAGTCCTTGTCTTCTTAGCTTCATGTGCTTAATGCATTCTATAGCTTCTACCTAAGCTTCAACACGTATTCGTTTTTCTTCCTCCTTATGCTTCTTTGCCAACTCTAATCATGTCCTCAGTAAGAGGTTCCTGATAAAGCTTGACTCTACAGCCACTAATGTAATTAGGAATTATGTCTCGTTCTAGGGTGGCTAATTGTACTGCTCCACTTGTCAAGAGTCTGTTAATGATCATAGGTCCATAACCTCGCTTTTCTTATTTCCGTGCATGTTGTTTTAGGGTATACACTAGGACTAAATCTCCTTCTCTGAAGCCTTTATCTTTTACATGTGCATCGAAATAGGCTTCCTATCGCTTCTTTGCTGCATATATACCTATTGTTGCTTTCAACCTGGTTTCTCCTAATCGTTCCAAGTCCATTACTCTTGATGATAATTCATGGCCGGTACACTAATGTTCTTGTGCAACCTTAAGGGTCGGTATCAAGAAGTCCAAAGGAAGCACATCATTCTAACAAAAAACCATCTGAAAGGGAGTTGCATTGAGTACGATCTTGTAGGCCACTCGATATGCCCAAACAGCGTGATGTAACTGTTTGTCCCAATCTGAACGTTAGTTGTTCATGAGTTTCATCAGTATGTTAAAAAGGATCTTGTTAGTGCTTTCAACTTGACCATTGACTTGAGGATGATATGGTGTGGATTTTTTGTGAATCACCATAAAATCCTGTAACAAATACTCAATGACTTGGTTTAGAAAGTGAGTTCCTCGATCGCTCACTAACTCTATAGGCAGTCCATATCTTGTAAAGACATTTTCAAATAAGAATTTTGCAGTCATGTGTGTATCATTCTTTTTTGTGGCCTTGGCGTCTACCCATTTGGTAAGATAATCCATCGCAACAATAATGTATTCCTACAAATTCTAACTACGCTGCCAAGATAAAAGAAGAAATAGATCGTTTGATAGAAGCAAGATTCATTTATGAAATTGAGCATACTGAATGGGTATCCCCCATTGTGGCTGTGCCCAAGAAAAATGGAAAATTGTGTGTGTATTAACCTTAAAAAAGTTAATGCCGCCATGATTAGAGATAGTTATCCTCTTCCTATCATGGAACATTTATTGGAAAGAGTTGCGAGCAAGGAAGTTTATAGCTTTCTTGATGGTTTCTCAGGCTATAATCAAGTAGCCATTGCTCCAGAAGACCAACATAAGACGGATTTTGCCACAGAATGGGGCATTTTTGCATTTCGTGTGATTCCATTTGGCTTGACAAATGCACTCGCCACTTTCCAGTGACTCATGTGTCATGTTTTTAAGGAATTCTCACGTAAGAATTTGGAATTTTATGTCGATAACATATGTGCACATTCAAATATGAGGTAGACTCGTATCCCATAATTAAGGCAAGTATTTGACAAATGTCAAGAATATCAGGCTTGTCTGAACCCAGAAAAATGTGTTTTCATGGTCAAACAAGGCAAAATTCTAGGACACATTGTGTCAAAGAACGAAATCTCTACGGATGAAGAAAAGGTGAAAGTAATTGCAGACCTACCCAGGCCAAATAACGTAAAAGAGGTACATGCATTTATGGGTCATTGTGGTTATTACAGATGATTCATTGTATGCAATCATAGCCAAGCCTCTATACTCTCTTTTGACCAAGTTTGAATGGACAGATGAGTGTGAGAATGCATTCAATGAACTTAAACGACGTTTGTGCTCAGCAACTATATCGAAAAACCCATATTGGAGCAAGTCATTCCATGTACATGTGGATGCATCCAACTACACCATAGGATGTGTGTTGGCACAACCCACGAATGAAGGTAATATAGATCTACCTATAGCTTACGCAAGCAGACAGTTGAATGCAGCAAAAAGAAATTACACCACTACGGAACGAGAAGGATTAGGAATGATCTATGCAGTAAAGAAATTGAGGCATTATTTGTTGGCAAATAAGTTCAAATTCTATTCGAAACATCGTACATTGCAGACTTTGCATAGATTAGGAGTATATTGGCCTTTGATGGAAGCAGATGTCTACAAGTTTTGATTCAAGTATTGTTAGTAAAGGATGCTAGAAATGTGGTAAACATGGTCACTTTTAATGTTATTGTAGGCTGAAGAATAAAAATAACAAAGGGCAACAAAAAAACTATGCATAAACAAGTGCAGATGATTTGAAGAAGCTATTCATGGTCCAATATCACATGATGAATACGACGTCTACTGATGTTTCAAAATTGAGTGGTAATGTTTGGTATGTTGATTCAGGTGCTTCAATTCACATGACTAGTCATGCAAAATGGTTTACTAGTTTGCAAAATTATCAGTTCCTGGATATGTTGAAATAGGTGATGATACATCACATCCTATCGAGCATACAAGAAACATAGCACTATCCATGGAAGATGGGAAGGTAAAACATATTGCCGATGTACTACCTGTTCTGAATATAACAAAAAATCTACATTCTATTTGAAAAATGGTTGACCAGGGATTACAAGTCAAGTTCAATCTTGATGGGTTATATGTAGAAGTACAAATAGAATGGAAGATTGATAACCAAAGGAAACAAAGTGGATAAGATGTTCACCTTAAATGTGAAAATTCTTGAAGTGAATGTAGCCATGTTTGCAAAAGGTACAGGTGTTATTGTTGACATAGAGATTTGGCACAAGCAAATTGGACATGCTAATTTGTAGAGGTTGAAGTTGATGCAGTCAAAAGATATTTTCAATGGACTACCAAATTTCAAGGTTGTAGAGATGCAAAAGGTATATGAAGCAAGTCAATTTGGTAAACAATCAAGGACATAATTTCTACATGATATGCATGTTAGTGAGAATGTGTTAGAAATAGTAGATACAGATCTTTCGGCTCATGCAACGACCACATCTATGGGAGGATGCAAGTTTTATGTCACTTTCATTGATTGCCATACAAGAAAAGTATGGGTATACTTCATGAAAGAGAAGAGTGAGGTGCTCACTCACTTCTATAATTTTAAGGCCATGGTGGAAAAACAAATAGGGAAGTATATTTAGACTTTGAGTTTTGATGGAGGAGGTGAATACATGTCAAACAAGTTTCATAGCTTTCTAAAAATTCATGGAATTCGATGGTAGTTTTCATGCAGGTACACACCACCATGAAATGGCATTGTTGAATGCAAAAATAGAAATATTGCAGAAATAGCAATAGCCTTGATGACTAAGAAAAATATGTTTCATTGTTATTGGGCTGAAGCTATGCACACTACTATATACATCATGAATAGAACTCCGGTTGTTATTGTACATCAAGCTACACCTAAAGAAAAGTTTTACAAGTAAAAAACCAAAATTATCACATATGAAAGTTTTATCGCATGTGTTTTTCGAGGTGAGTTGAGGACAAAACTTGATCCCAAAGCAGAAAAATGTATCTTCTATTGATATATTTAGGTAGTGATGTGTGTGAACACACTAGGACAACTAGACATGTTTTTTCCTCTTTTGGAGGTTTTTCCCCCCAGCTTGTATATACACATATAGCCCTAACGGGTTACTTATCTTTACAGTACATTCTAGTGGTAATACATTCAGTATTGTGTGTCATGCTCCAAGCTTCTTCTTCTTCTTCCTTGTGTTGTTCATGTGCTTCCACAGACGTCTAACTCCAACAATTGGTATCAGATCATGTCCCCACTTCATCTAGGGCATCTTAGACACCTCTCCGATCGCAATCTCAAAATTGCACGAAATTTGGTGAGCATTCTCAGGGTGTTTTAGAGTTCAAAACAGCTTTGCTTTCTGGTTCCGAAATCACGATCTAAGCTCAGCTCGTTTTGGCCTTCAAACACACTATCGTAATGCTTATGTAGGCTATTTTGTCTTTTTGTGCCAAAGATATATACAGGTTTCGGTTTTCCAGTATAAGCATCTCAAAATCTGCTACAGGTTTAGCAGAACTCGTTAGGGTAGTTATATTCAACTTTTTCAGATACACTCATTTTTCTGTATCAGGGTATTTTAGTCAGTGGCCATGGCTGAAAGCAATGACATATTTTGTATGTTGGCTGTTGAGGATAAGTTGGATGTAAGAATTACCCATTGTGGGCTTATATGATGCATCATGTATTGGTTGCAAAAGGACTATGGAGTATTGTGCATGGTGTTGAAAGACATCCTGGTACACTTGCAAATACAGGTACAACAAATACAAGTGTTGGAGCTGATGGAGATGGTGTCAAAGATGGTGATATTCTACAAATTCCTATTCATGTTGCGGTTTTTGTTGCACCTACTACAAAGCAAATTCGTTGGGATGGTAGAGATGCTTAGGCACATGCATTGATAGCCTTGTCTGTCAAACGTGCCACTATCCCTCTCATTCACTCTTGCAAAACATCTAAGGATGCTTGGGATACACTTACCACATTGTAACAGGCTAGGAATGAGGCTCGTCTTGCTTACCTCCAAAAACAATTGGAGAGTGAGCACATAAATGAAGGTGATTCTATGGATAGTTTTCTGACAAAGATCAAGGATTTGAAAGAACAGTTGATTTCTGTTGATGAAGTTATACTAGATAGCTCACTTATGCAGACCCTTCTGAATGGTCTTCTTGATTCATATCAGAGTTTCGCTTCTACTCTTCATTTGATGATGAAAGGCTATCCAAATGCCTTGTCATTTGAGGAGTTAATCTATGTTCTGTTGCAGGAAGATTAGTCTAGGGAGAAGAGGTCCATCATGCATGTTGCAAGTCAAGCTTTCCTAGAAGGGCAAAGCTAAATGGGGCTCATCTACTAGCAAGAGGAAATCTGCAAATGCTACACATTCAAAGAAGGAAAAAAAACATGAGAAGAAATAAAAAAAGCAAAAACTGTTTTTTAAGAACTGTAAAGGAAATGATCATATCATAAAGAACTGTCCAAAGCTGACTGCAAAAGAGGCAAAGAAAAAAGAGGTTGAAATGGTTGTTGCGGAGGCCTCTAGATCGAAAACAGAGTCTGCTAATCTTGTGTAGAATGAAGAATGAACATTTACTACTGTTTGCATTTTTGACCCATCTTCTCATGAGCAGTGTATGTATGCAGTAGACTCAGATGTTTGGTATTTTAATAGTATGGCAACCAAACATATTACCTCGCAGTGTAGTTTCTTCACTTCACTTAAGCCTGCCCCTATAGGGAATACTATTACATGTGCCAACAACTCCTCTTATCCTGTTATGGGATTTGATAAGATCATTCTGACTACTATTGATGGTAGTTCTTTTACATTGTCAGATGCTTTATTTGTGCCACGGATCAAGAAGAATTTGTTAGTTTCGGCCTTATCCAAGATTGGTTTGGTTGTTAAATTTGTGTACAATTCATGATCTGTCAAATGCCGACATGATTATTACTTCTGGCATTTTATCTCTTGGGCTGTATAAGCTCATAGATTATGAAAAATCTATGAATGATTCAGCTTGTGTAGTACATGATTCTCAGGCTATGTCAGATGCAAAACTTTGGCATTCACACTTTGGTCATTTGAATTTTACTAGTTTGCTATGCCTGTAGAAATCTGAAATGGTGTCCTCGTTGCCCAAACTTGAGGCACCTGGAAAACATGTATGTGAAGGCTGTATTTTGGGCAAAATGTAGTGTTCCTCCTTTCCAAAAGATGGTTCAGTTCGGGCTACTCAAAAATTGTAGCTTGTACATAGTGATGTTTGTGGTCCTATGCAAACACCCTCTTTTGGAAACTATCTTTACTTTGTGACTTTCATTAATGATTTTTCCAGGCATGCATGGGTATATCCATTGAAAGCAAAGTTTGAAGTGTTCATGTGCTTCAAACAGGTTTTGGTTTTGGCTGAAACTCTATCAGCATGTAAAATGGGCACCCTCCGTTCTGATCGAGAGGTGGAATATATGTCTTATAACTTTAACACATGTCTAGCTGAACGTGGGATAAAACATCAGTGTACACTACCATATACACCTCTACAAAATGGAGTTGCAGAATGGAAGAACAAGTCACTCATCAAGATGGCGAGGTGTATGGTCAAGAGTCAGGATCTACCACATAGTTTCTGGCTTGAAGCAATCATGTGTGCAGCATATGTACTTAATAGGTGTCCCACTAAAGCACTGCAATATATCACCCCATATGAGGCTTGGCATGGTCGCAAGCCATCTATTGCTCTGTGTGCTTTTGGTTGTCTAGCATATGCATTAGTGCCTGAACAACATCGCAAGAAATTGGATGATAAAGCAGTAAAATGTATTTTGGTTGGGTACAGTTCTGAGAGCAAAGGCTATTATGTTTAGCCATTATGTTGTTTTTGTGGAAGATGCTATTCAGAATTGACTTTCATGTACAAAGGATGTTGGAGATAGACGTCTGCGGAAGCACGCGAACAGCACAAGGAAGAAGAAGAAGATTGGAGCACAAACACACAATACTGAATGTATTACTAGAGAATGTACAAAGATAAGTAGCCCATTAGGGCAATAGGCGTATATACAAGCCGGGGGAAAAAAACCTTCTAAAGAGGGAAAAAAGTGCCCCGACAGTCCTAGAGTGTTCACACACATCACTACCTAAATATATCAACAAATCCCCCCTCGGAGTGATGCGGTGAACAAGGAGCTCGCACTCATGTATAAGGAAGTGCCAAGCTATGTGGAAATCACTCCACAAAAGGAAGTAAGCCCAAAGCTTTGCGGAAAGCTTCAAACTTCTCCCTAGGCAAAGCCTTCGTGAAAAGGTCTGCAATGTTCTCCTGCGTGGGCACATATGCCAAGCTGATCTCCCCAGTAGAGAACCTCTCCCTGACATAGTGATAATGCACCTCAATGTGCTTAGTGCGAGCATGGAACACAGGGTTCCTCGCAACTGCCAATGCGCTGTGATTGTCAGTGAAGATGGTGGTGGCAGAAGACTGGCCAACACCCAAATCAGCCATAAGGCATCTGAGCCACACACACTCAACAGTCGCTGTGAAAGCTGCCCTATACTCAGCCTCACAACTGGAAGTGGCCACAGTAGGCTGCTTCTTGCTCAACCAAGATATACATGAGCTACCAAGCATGAAGCAAAAACCACTGGTGGACACACGAGTGTCATAGCAACTAGCCCAATCTAAGTCAGAAAAAGCATGCAAATCTGGCGGTAGTGATCCCCCCTTGGGATAAAACAACCCAAGTAGCCGAGTACCACTCAAGTAGCGAAAGATGCGCTTAACTGCTTTCCAATGTGTGACTCCTGGGCAATGCATAAACCTGCTCATCTGTGAGACAGCAAACTGAATATCTGGCCGAGTAATGCATAAGTAAATCAAGCATCCAACAGCCTGCTGATAGAAAACAGCATCAAATGCATCTCCAGCATCATGAAGACTCAATCATAAACCTGTCTCCATAGGAGTGGCAATAGGCTTACAATCTTCAAGGCCAAAATGCTGTAATAATGTGTCAATATATTTCGTTTGACACAAAGCCATTCCACCATCAACGTGCATAAACTGAATGCCCAAATAGTGATGCAAATGCCCCAAATCAGACATCTCAAATGAGGCATGCAAATCAGCCTTAAAATCAGCAATATGTGTCTCAATAGGACTAGTGAGCAACATGTCATCAACATAGACAACAATGATCAGAAGCACATCATTAGCACGTTTAACATATAAGGTGCTTTCAGTTGGACTGTTCTCAAAACCATGTGCAATCAGATAGGCATGTATCTTCTCATACCAAGCACGTGGTGCTTGCTTTAAACCATATAATGCCTTCTTTAACCTGCAAACCTGGTTTTCATGCCCTTTCTGCACAAAGCCACGGGGCTGAAAAACATACACTTCTTCATGCAAGTCACCATTCAGAAATGCTGTTTTAATGTCCAACTGATGTACATTCAAACCATGATGGGCTGCAAGTGCACAAATGCTCCGAACAGTAGTCATACGGCATGTAGGTGCAAAGGTCTCATCAAAATCAATGCCTCTTTCCTGTGCATAACCCTTTGCAACAAGCCTAGCCTTATACATGTCAACTGTACCATCAGGTTTACGCTTCAGCTTGTATACCCACTTAGTGCCAATGGCCTTCTTGCCAGGAGGCAAGTCACATAAAGACCATGTACCATTCTTCATTATAGCATCATATTCAGATTGCATAGCAGCCATCCAATTTTCTGAATTTTGTGCTTCATCAAAAGAAACAGGCTCATTCTCATCACAGAGACTAGATGCAGCCATAGCATAGCAATCTGATGCAAAGGAGGCACTATGAGAGCCTGAACGAGTACGATATGACAAAGGTGCATCTAATTTGCTGTCATGCAAAGTCTGCACCAGCCATTTTGGCATAGTTTTTGCCTGCTCAATATCAGCTCTCTCATCAACAAGTGCAACATGTAAATGTGCATCAGAAATGGAATGATCTGTATCATCACATGAAACCTGCAAAGGCTGAGAAGTTGCCTCATTAGGACCAGCACTAGCCTATCCACCTGTAAAAAGAGGCATCAAAGTATCATACATGTCTTTGGAGCTAACAGATGTCTCCTTAGTACATGAAAGCAATGGCTGAATAGCATCTTCCACAAAGACAACATCACGGCTAACCAGAATGTGTTTAGTCTGTGGATGATACAGACGATAGCCTTTACTTTCAGAACTGTACCCAACAAAAATACATTTTACTGCCTTATCATCCAATTTTCTACGATGTTGTTCAGGCACTAATGCATATGCCAAACAACCAAAAACACGCAGATGAGCAACAGATGGATTGCGGTCATGCCAAGCCTCATATGGAGTGATAGACTGCAACGCTTTAGTGGGACACCTGTTCAGTACATATGCTGCACACATGACAGCCTCAAGCCAGAAACTATGTGGTAAAGCCTGACTTTTGACCATGCACCTCGCCATCTCCATGAGTGACCTGTTCTTTCGTTCAGCAACTCCATTCTGTTGAGGTGTATACGGCACTGTACACTGGTGTTTTATCCCACATTCAGCCAGAAATGCATTAAAATCTGAAGACATATATTCCCCCCCTCGATCAAAACGGAGGGTGCCCATTTTACATGCTGACAGATTTTCAGCCAAAACCAAAAACTGTTTGAAGCACATGAACACTTCGGACTTTGCTTTGAGTGGATATACCCATGCATGCCTGGAAAAATCATCAATGAAAGTCACGAAGTAAAGGTAATTTCCAAAAGAGGGTGTCTGCATAGGACCACAGACATCACTATGTATAAGCTGCAATTTCTGCGTAGCCCGAACTGAACC
This sequence comes from Ceratopteris richardii, assembly GCA_020310875.1. Classification (NCBI taxonomy): domain Eukaryota; kingdom Viridiplantae; phylum Streptophyta; class Polypodiopsida; order Polypodiales; family Pteridaceae; genus Ceratopteris; species Ceratopteris richardii. Next base: position 75,874,567 of record CM035406.1, on the reverse strand, counting down.
ATCTTTTGGAAAGGAAGAACGCTACATTTTGCCCAAAATACAGCCTTCACAAACATGTTTTCCAGGTGCCTCAAGTTTGGGCAAAGAGGACACCATTTCAGATTTCTGCAGGCGTAACAAACTAGCAAAATTCAGATGACCAAAGCGTGCATGCCAAAGCTTTGCATCTGACATAGCCTGAGAATCATGAACTGCACATGCCGAATCATTCACAGATCTTTCATAGTCTATGAGCTTATATAGCCCACGACATAAAATGCCAGAAGCAATAATCACATCGCCATTTGAGAGATCATGGATTGTACACCTGTCATCAACGAATTTCACAACCAAGCCAATCTTGGCTAATGCAGAAACTGATAACAGGTTCTTTTTGATCCCTGGCACAAATAAAGCATGTGATAAGGTGAAAGAACTACCATCAGCAGTAGTCAAAATGATCTTTCCAACTCCCATAACAGGATATGAGGAGTTATTGGTGCATGTGACAGTATTCCCTGTAGGGGCAGGCTCGAGTGAAGAGAAGAAACTGCGCTGTGAGGTAATATGTTTGGTCGCCCCACTGTCAAAGTACCAAACATCTGAGTCTACTGCAGACATGCACTGATCATGAGAAGATGGGTCAAAACTGTAGACAGTAGTAAACGCCCATTCTTCTTCCTACACAAGATTTGCAGACTCTGTTTTTGGTGTAGAGGCCTCTGCAACAACCATTCCAGCCTCTCTCTTCTTTGTCTCTTTAGCAGCCAGTTTTGGACAGTTCTTTATAATATGATCATTTCCTTTACAGTACTTGCAGAACAATTTCTGCTTCTCTGATTTCTTCTCATCTTTATCTTGGTTCTTCGATTGTGCAGCATTTGCAGATTTCTGCTTACTAGTAGAAGAGCTCCATTTTCCTTTGCCCTTCTGACTAGCCAGGAAAGCTTGATCTGCAATACGCATAATGGACCTATTCTGCCTGGAATGATCTTCCTGCAACAGAACAGAGACTAATTCCTCAAATGACAAGGCATTCGGATTGCCTTTCATCATCAACCGAAGAGTAGAGGCAAAACTCTTATATGAATCAGGAAGACCATTCAGAACGTTCTGCACAAGTGAGCTATCTGGTATAACCTCATCAGCAAAAATCAAGTGTTCCTTCAGGTCTTTGATCTTTGTAAGAAAATTGTCCATAGAATCACCTTCATTCATGTGCTCACTCTCCAACGGTTTTCGGAGGTAAGCAACACGAGCCTCATTCCTAGCCTGGTACAAAGTGGTAAGTGTATCCCAAGCATCCTTTGCTGTTCTGCAAGAGCGAATGTGAGGAATAATGACACGTTTGACAAACAAAGCTATCAATGCATGTGCCTGGGCATCTCTGCCATCCCAACGAATCTGCTCTGCAATAGGTGCAACAGAAACAGCAGCACGAACAGGAATCTGTGGAATATCATCTTCGACACCATCTTCATCAGCTCTAGCACCTCCAGCACCTGTATTTGTAGTACCTGTAGTCGCAGGTGTAATAGGACGTCTTTCAACACCCTGCACAATGTTCCACAGTCCTTTTGCAACCAGTACATGTCGCATCATATAAGCCCATAATGGGTAGTTGGTACCATCCAACTTATCCTCAACAGCCAACATACGGAATACATCACTGCTTTCAGCCATGGCCGGTGACTAAAATACCTTGATGCAGAAAATTGACTGTATCTCAAAAAGTTGAACGAAACTGCCCAGATGAGTTCTGCTAGACTTGTAGCAAACTTTGAGACGCTTAAACTGGCGAATAGAAACTGGTATATACCTTTGGCACAAAAGGACGAAATAGCCTGCACAAGCTCACCAAATTTTGTGCGAATCTGAGACTGCAAACAGAGGAGTGTCGACGGCGCCCTAGAAGAAGCGACGACCTGCTCTAATACCAATTGTTGGAGATAGACGTCTGCGGAAGCACGCGAACAACATAAGGAAGAAGAAGAAGCTTGGAGCACAAACACACAATACTGAATGTATTACTAGAGAGTGTACAAAGATAAGTAGCCCATTAGGGCAATAGGCGTATATACAAGCCGGGGGAAAAAAACCTCCTAAAGAGGGAAAAATGTGCCCCGACAGTCCTAGAGTGTTCACACACATCACTACCTAAATATATCAACAAAGGAGACATCTGTTAGCTCCTCTAATTCATCACCTAGGTTATCCTCAATATCAATGCACATATGAACACAATGCGCTATGGTTCTAGACTCTTTCAGATACACATATGATCTCAATTTGGCACTTACCAACCCGTCCAAGAACAATGACACTTGTTTGGCTAGTGTGGGTAGTTCTAGAATAGGGCATCTCTCTAGGTACTACCTAAATCATCTTCATGTGAGTCTAACCATCTCCTAGGGTTTTTGTTTAAAGTTATGTATCAAAAATGAAGTATTGTGCATGATGCCACTCTTGGAGAACTTGGTCATGAATGCTTCTAGTACTTGATCTATGTTTTTGAATTGTCCTCAATGTAGTGGTTGGAACCACATCAAGGCTATGTTTTTGACAGTTAGGCCAAAGGCATTATATTGAGTGTGTTGGTGCAAGACAATCATCAATTGATGATTTGGATAAAGTCTGAAGTCCAAGAATGAAGCAAAGATCAACATATGAGGCTTAAAGTTTAGTGCCTCATCAGAAGATGAAGACTTGTATTTACATGTATACTAATCTTGTAATTAGTTCCTAAAAACTTTGCATCTATGATGAGTCATGATGTAAACATCTATATATAGTTGATATAGATGTATTATGAGTAAGAAAGATGATGAGTGACAAGTTTTAGAAGTCATTAGAGACTCTAGAAAGTGAGAAGAACTTGATGTATCACTTAGATGTAATTTTTCTTGAATAGAAGAAAGTTGCACCTCGATCTTTTGCTTAGTGCTCCTTCTGTATTTATCTTCTTGATGAATGCTTTTGTACAAGTCTAATTCTATAGTTGAGTGACCTCTGTACAAGTTTTGAGAGTTTAATTGTTATCAGACTGAGAGAATTTTAAGTAGGAACATTTACATGTGTAAATGTGAAGAAGTGAAGACATGAATAGGTGCAATCCTGGTGAGCAACGTTTTGATCAGATCTCCCTCCATAGTTGAGCAAGTAAGAACTCATTATTTAAGTTGAAAGGTGATCTACTTATGGCTAAAAGCATTTGAATAAATGGGGTCTAGTTTGGGAGAACCATGCATTAGACGTTGGAGGTGTCAAAGTCGACTACAGAGAAAAGCAGTTTCAGACATAAGTACATTGTTTGAATTAAATCTCACGATCTACTGAATTTTTGGAGATATTTAACTTGGAGAAGGTGTACAAACTTTAGAAGACACCTTTTATAAAGTTTCATTGAAAAATTTACACATTTGATCAGTCAATGAGTGAATTAAGTGCAGCAGACTTTTCTGAATAATTAGTTTCTTCACAGTTAGTGCAAAGTTTGATAATTTGGCATTGATCTTCCAAAATTGGTTGAGGTTTTGAATTGTCCTTGATATAGAGGTGCTCTATCATCAAGGATAACTTGTTCTTTTGGATACTAACACTCTCCATCAGAGTGAACAAGCCATCAATGTGTTAGGCTCTCAGTACTTGTCTAAGCTCTACTATGTGATTGTATGGGTCTCTAGTATCGTTTCATCAGTTGGGTAGGCCTCAAGATCCAAGGGTGTTCTCTAGGTCTAGGAAAGGGAAATGCATCCATGCCTCTTTGATGTTTTGTGTTTCTAGGCCTCTTCTGATTTGTTCTTTCCATTTCCATTTCTAATTGTTCTCTGCCTACTAGGTTTGCAAAGCTCACCTCAGGTCTTTCTCAGGTTCTTTCCATATGGATATTGTTAAACTTTATTGTTTAATCTATTATCAATTCTGGGTTCTTGGGATGGTTAGGGGTCTGTGAAACAGAGGCCCTATTGTATTTTCCCACTTCTACAGATTCAGGTATATACTACTTCACAGACTTAGTGAACTGAATTATATTATTCTTCAATGACTATCTGTTTGTGTATCACCACATTCTTCAATACACAATACTTAACTGCGCAGTATAAGGATCTTCATCACAATATGCCTACATGCACTTTGTCAATTCACCGCAATGTCGATCACTTAATACTTCATCAACAACTAAATTAATCATCAAACTTAATTAGCAGAAAGATAGATAACAGTACTCAAAATATGAAGAATGTACGTTCCGCTCCACTTCAGGCATTTGCTGAGACTCACAGTCTGGCGACACACCTTCTGTTTCACGTACGCTTCCTTTATTAATCAAAGGTTACAACTAATGTGCTACGCCCTTTCGGTATGTGTGCGACTTCTCAGGGTTTCATATTACATTCCATATTACAATCCGACGGCTCACACTAGCACACACGGTGGACTCGAACCCGAAAAGGAAAAATACAAAGGTTAAGATTCATCTATGATACCCTTTACATACATGGATCAGACTAACTTAAAGGTGCGGGCGATCTTCTACTTCAAGGAATCCAGTATTTCCTTCAAAATTTGAGGCTCAACTAACTGGGCATCAGTTCTAACCAAACTGGCAGCTATTAGTTGACTTATTAAAGACTCCGTTTGAGTTTGCAAAAATGCTTCGTGTAAATAGAAGTCGTTTGCGAGAGCAGCATCTCTATGCAACTTCATTTCAGCGATCTCTGCATCAATTCTTGACAACCTGTCAGCTTGAAGACCGAGCTGCTTTTCTCTGCGCTCGAGTTCGTGAGATTTTAATTGCATTGTTTTATAGAAATCTTCTCACTCCTTTTTAATGGCTTCCATCTCCTTCTTTAATTTGATATTCAAACCAATCTCTTCGTCCAAAGCACGACTTTTGTGGAATAGCTCTTCTGTAGCCTGCTTGAGTTCTTTCTCAGTGTTTACTACATTCATAGCAAGCGTCTGAGAAGCTTCCTCTAATATATTGAACTTATTCTTTGTTGTATGCAGCTCGTTGCCTAACACAGTCATGGCATCCTGCTTATCTACAACCCCTTGCTTTAATCTGTCAATTTTGGTGTCCTTGGTGGCAAGAATCAGATCCTTCTCTGTAAACTGTTCCTGTAATCGCTGGATTTGGACTTGTAGGGAGTGAATATCGGTTTTGGCTTCGAGTAATTCTTCTTGAAGGGGCACGATATGAGCTTCTAAGAGGTCTACTTTGCTCTGTAGCTCCTGTTGAATGGTCTGTGTTTCCTTCTTTGATTGAAGAGGTAATTGCTGAGATAATTTAATTAACATCTGGCCCATGGATGCCAATTCGATAGACATAACCGGGGTGGGAAGAGAAGGTATAGGTTGCGATGGTTGGGAAGACAGGAGATGTGGAGAGTAGTCGGGAGAAGAAGGAATTTTGGGTGAGGCTCCCGGATTGCAGTTGGAGGTGAGGAGGGTGAAGGATCACCAGCAGCAATAAGTGCGGTTGGAGGAGGAAGGGGAAGAAGGGTTGTCGGCACTAGTACGATACATGTTTCATTTTGAGGCAAAGATGAAATAGTGGCAACTTCAAAAATGGCCTCTTCAACACTGTGCAGTTGCTTAGTCGTGTCAGCTTGATCATCTGCTACTGGTGAGGAAGATGAACGAAAAACTATGGCAGTGCTCTCAGCCTCTGTATCCTTCACAGCCATGTCATCCAGAGATTGTGCTTCAGCCCCCCGGGAAGATTCAGCCACATCTTCCATGCTAATATCCGGATCATGTTGCTTAAGTGGAGAAGTTTGGGCAGATGCTACCTATAATGATGTTGCAGTGTCATGAAAAATTTCAACTTCTCGTACAGCGGTTGATGCTTGTGCTTGAGTTTGAGATGGGCTTATTCGACTGCGTTTGCGCCTGAAGAAATGGAGAAGATCTTCCTCATCATCATCCTCCAGCATCTGTGTAGACTCCTCATGTAAAAGCAGAGTATTCGTTGGGGGCGGCTGCTTGGCTTGGATCACCGGAAGGAGAAAGGTGAGAAGGTGTCGCAATCGAGTCCTAGGAAGCTCATTCTTGGCTAACTGCTTCGAAACAGCTTGACATGCACGGTGAATGTGTCAAAAAAAGAAAGACGTGAAGTTAACAATTTCGCTGGATGCAATGTTGATCATGGAGTAAAATGGGTGTGAAATGCCATAAGTGTGTTTTTGAAAATTCAAAGGAGAGACCAAGAACTGGAGTGTGGTGCATTCCGGTTCAGGTCAACAAAAAATGGAAAACTCGTTAGACGAGTGCCTGGGGAATAGTTCTTTCATGGTCGCCATAAGAAGGAGCAGGCCATCGACCAACCCCTCCGGAGGGAGACGAAATCCCTCAGCGACAGTACTAAGTGTCACAACGACACGAGGATTCAAGCATGCGAGCGGTCAGCATTGTTCTATAGTTGGCGTAGCAGCTATGTCAGATATGATTTGAGCAACAAATGGATCACGCTTCACTAAATGCCAAGGCAATTCAGCGAGGGCCAGAAGACCACGAGCGCGGAGGAACTCGCTCATGTCCGGAGCGAGGCCAAAACGGAGGGTGATAATATTTGTCAGGGCTTCCATAGTGCAAGCAGAGACACACAATAGCACAGGGAATACACAGGTCGCAAGCACACAAGGATGCAATAGCGAATAATAGCGTGAAGAGGAGGATTAAGTAGCAACACTGGAAGAATCATACGAAAAGAAACCTAATCATCACACAGTGTTGTAAATATACAGGTATAATGGCGACATGCACGCATTAATAGAATCGAAGTCATCGACGGCGGCTATTAATCATGGTTAGTTAAGAAAACTAATAGATTACAATCAATCAATCAACCGGAAGTACATAAAGAGAACAGGAATGTCGAGGTAGAACAGGGAAAAAAAAAGGAGTAAAAATACGGATCGCGCATCATGAGGATATAGGTGGTGGATGATAGGGATGAAGCTTTGATCCATTGATTGCTTTAGGAAGAAGGGTACCGGTTAAGGTGGTTAACCAAAAAGTTGTTGCTCCCACTTATTCAGCAATGTGGTATGGGAACCATCGCAATTGAAACTTTCCGACGGATCGGTTAGATTTAGCATTATAAAAGAGCACTAATTGGTTGATGGTAAACACAGGGGTTTTAAGAAAATGATCGTAAGTTCTTGCTTGTCTAAGCTGAACTTCCGGCAACACCAAAAAACTCTCAAGGCACTGTTCATCCAGAGACCATAAAGCCTCCAATCTGAAAGGAAATGATTCTTCCGGTAGTAATTTCTGTTCTAATGCCACTTGCAGACTAGGAACCATCCGTTCCATAGGAGAAATCGCCTCCAACCCATAAGCCAACTTAAAAGGAGTTATTCCGGTTGCCACTTTATATGTTGTACGGTAAGCCCATAATACGGCAGGTAAGAATTGATCCCATCTCTGTGGACAATCTAATACCAGTTTCTTTAAGATGTTCAACAGAGATTGATTGGTGCTCTCAGCGAGTCCATTTGCTCATGGATAATAGGGAGAACTGAACTTCTGCACAATCTGGAAGGTTTTAATAAGCACTTGCATTAATGTATTTGCAAAGTGCATCCCTTGATCAGTTACTATCTCCAAGGGTAACCCATAGCGTGGAAAAATATCCTTCATCAAACATTTAACGACTGCAGCAGTTGTAGATGACCGTAGAGCCCAAGCTTCAGCCCATCTAGTTGCATAATATGTGCATGTAAGAATATATATGTTATTGAATATCACCGGAGGTGTAATTGGCCCGATAAAATCCAAGCCCCATTTTTGAAAGGGTTCGAGAGGCAAAACTGGTTGGAGCGGAAAGTAATGGCACTGTAAAGGTTGACCTGAATGTTGACACTCATCGCATTGCTGCACATACTTGTGCACATCTCGGTACATAGTAAGCCACCATAAACCACTCTGCAAAATCTTCCGGTGGGTTAGGTCCCCCGCAAATTGACCTCCAACTAGTGCTGAATGAGCCTTTGTGATTACTGAAGCAATTTCGTGTGGTGGAACAAATCTGAGCAACACTCCCGAGTGATCCATGTAATATAATTGTCCTATAATTAACCGAAATTGTCGACTATACATAGCCAGTTTACGATGAGCAGTAGGAGAGGTTGTACTAGGAGGACATCCACTGGTCAAGAAAAGCATCAAAGTGTCATAATAGGAGGATTTTACCGACAATTCTTGTTGATCATCTTGCACAATCTCAGTTGCATAAATAGCAGGTGTGGTATCGTCAAAGCCTTGCGGAAGTTCATGGGAATCCAACCGAGATAGAAAATCAACAAGTGCATGTGTGGACCCCGGTCGATGTACGACTGAATAATCAAACTCTTGGAGCAACAAGACCCATCTGGCTAGTCTCCCTCCCAAATGTTGTTGGCAAACAAGGTACACCAAAGCCGCATGATCGACGTGGAAAGTGAAGCAACATCCTAGTAAATAATGCCGAAATTTCTTCATCAAATATACTAACCCGAGGCATTCTCGTTCAGTGAATGAATAATTGCGCTCTATCAAAGCCAATCTACGGCTTGCATAATACACTGGGCAAAACCATTTGTCTATTTGCTGCATCAACATGTTGTCAATTGCAATGTCGGATGCATCCACAAAGACATGAAATGGTAATTCCTGATTTGGCGCTTGTAGAATAGGAGCTTGCGTTAATAGTGACTTTAATCGATCAAAAGAGAGTTGGCATGCCTTGGTCCATTCAAACTCACGAGGAGTACTCTTTATCAGTTGATTGAGTGGCATGGCTAGATGAGCAAGCCACCGCAAATGTCGTCCATGCCACCAGATTTGTCCCAAGAAGCACATCACTTCTTTGGGTGTCTTGGGAGCAGGTGCCTCCAGTACTACCTTCATCTTATCTGGATCAACTTGAATTCCCTGTTTTGAGATGATGTGCCCAAGCAACTTGCCGTTGAGAGGGGCACTAAAGAAATGGCCTCTAACACTCCTTTAGCACTCAGGCTCATAAGCAAGGATGGATATGATGGAAAGGAATGGTTCTTAGCTCCTTACACATTCACTTCGCGCATATGCACACAACACAACGAGCAATCTTAGGGTATGGGTGGTCCACACTACCCTCTTAGCACCCACACATGCTCTTAGGACATGCGTGTTCCGCACTGCCCTCTTAGCATTCACACAGGTAACACATACACATGCACATACACTGTTACATCAAATGCCCTTAGGACATGGGTGTTCCGCACTGCCCTCTTAGCATTCACACAAAAATCATTCACATATATAAACACAAGGAGCAAGATAACCTCACTTCCCAATGGATAGAAGTTGAAGGAAAATGATGAGGGTTAGGAATTGAGGGGGAATGTAGAGAAGGAATTAGAAGAAATAGAAAGGGTGCGAGATAGAAGAGGAAGGAGAAGATAATTGGATTAAAATAGAAATAAAGCTCATATTACAAGATATGGAAACAAAGAATATGGAGTACATAAAGGAAAAAAGAGTGTAGCACCTCTCTTGTAGCCAGGATCTCCACCTCCAAAGGGATAGCACTCTGATACCACAGTGCTGATAGCATGTACCTGCACACCACTTGCTTGTTTTGAGGGCACCCAAGGGGGTCCTTTTATAGGCCTTTTGGGAAGATATTTGGAGATGATATTATTTAGGAGAATCTTCTAGATGTGACACTTGTGTGGTAGAAAATACAACATTGACAAAATCCTAGAAGATTTTTGGCCATTCTAAGGTATGCACCTTATCCCATTTGGTCATATCTTTGTTTTCTTCATGAAAAATCGTAAAAATACTATAAATAGCACCCTCTTTTCGTGGGAATAAGCCTCATATCCGAGTTTGGGCATTTGGAATATTTTATGCCTGATTTTGCTCCCAAAAAGTCAATCACATGTGTCCCATTTGTCAAGAATCTTTTTGTAAGACTCAAAAGTCTATGGTGGGGCTTGAATCTTTGAAAATTTTTTTGGACTCTTTCAAAAGGGAGAGTGGGTCAAGCTTAAGTATTTGAATTTATAAAACTACTTGTCCCACTCCATATTTAACTTGGGATTTGATTCTACCATTCACTGCAGATAAGGGTAGCTACTTTACTAGGGTGGGGCCCACCTTATTCTTGGATTTTTATTTCCTTCAAATACCTATATTTATGGTTTCCATGAAGCTTTGAAAAATACAAATACTATAGGGTACATATCTACACATAAGGTATTATTAAGGAGGCGTTTCAAAAAATATTTCCTCATACTTAGCCCTCCCCTTGGCTAGAGGCATTCATGTCTCTAGCCTTCAAAGAGTTTGTTGATGCTCCAAGGTGGATCATCTTCTTGTACTACTGATATGTATTTCTCCTTTGATTGTTCGAGTTTTCTATTGCTTTCTTCTAGCCTTTGCCAGTATTTCTTTAACCTCCATCCATTGACCTTCGTCTTGTGCAGCTTCAATGACATATCCATGACTTGATAGCATCCATTCTTGAACTTTTTCTTGATTAGAAATGGTCCTTACCATCATGGTTGGAACTTTGTGTCATGCATGTTATCAAAACGATTATCATACCCTAAAACAAGAGTTCCTTTTGTTAACCCTTTATCCTTTAGTTATTTGTTAAACTCCTCCCTTCTTTTCTATGCTTGATTGATGTAATGTTCCACTTCAAGCTCCCTTTTCATACTCAAGTGCTATAGATCTATAAGCCTCTTTTGAATGATCTCTTCTTCACTTTCTGCACTTTCTTTTAGCAGTACACGGAGACTTGGGATTTCCACTTCTATTGGTAATAAGGCTTCTTGTCCGTACACTAAATGAAAAGGAGTGAATCCTAAGGATGCCTTTTAGGATGTGCGATATGCCCATAATGCTGCAGTGAGGTGCTGGTCCCATTCCTTAGGATGCTTCTTTACCTGCTTACCGATGATTTTACAAAGAATTCCATTGGTCTTTTCAACAAGACCATTACATTGAGGATAATAGGGTGTGGAGTATATGTGCCTTATGTTTAATCTAATCAATAGATCGTTCAAAACAGCTGATCTAAAACCTGGACCATGATCAAAAACTATCTCTAAAGGTATCTCAAATCTACAACATATGAAATCATAAATGAACTTTCCGATATCTTGTGCAGTTGTCCTTTTTGTGCTAACTGCTTCTGCCCATCTAGTCATGTAGTCCACTGCCACAATGATGTACTTCTTCCCTGAGCTTGTCCTTGGTAGGGGTCCAATTGCATCGATTCCCCATTTCTGGAATGGCCCATAAGATATGACTGGTGTCCTTGGTTCATACATAAGCCTCTTATTCCCTGTAATTTGACATTTCTTACATGTTTTACACCAATATTGAACATCTTTATGAAGTGTAGGCCATGTATACCTTGCTTGAAGTACTTTCCTTATCATTATTTTATGTGAGAAGTGTCCTCTGATCATGACATGATTCCATAATCCTCTTTATTTCATCTGATATGGGGACCCTTCTAAGGATAAGATCCTTACCTTTCTCATAGAGATAATCTCCTATGAGTTGGTACTGTAAAGTCTTCTTTGCTAATCTATGCCTTTGTACCTTGTTTAGGTGCTTGGGTGCTTCTCCAATTTCAAGAAACTCGATGATATCTTCTAATCCTTCTTGACCTACAAATCTATTGTCTCCCAGCTTCATGGATGCTATGAAACCATCAAATTGCTCATTTGATAATGCATCTGCTTCCTTATTTTTGCTCCTTGGTGTTGGTGCAAGGCAACGAACAATTGAAGTTTTGATGAAGGATTGAAGTCAAGGACTGAAGAAAAGATCAAGTTATGAAGCATGAAGGAAGTGCATATCCAGAAGATGAAGATGTGTACACATATGTACATTAATTTAGAGTGAGCTCACTTATATTTTTGATTAGTTATGAGCTTGTGAATATTTGACTATATATACAAGGGAGATTGTCGAGGAAAATATTAGAGAGTGTAGAATACAAGAATTTAGAAGAATTAGAAGTGATTAGACACTTGAAAAGTGTGAAGATTAGCTCTCTCATCCAGATGTAAAGTTTTCTAGTAATGAAGAAAAAATTGCACCCGATGTTTCTGTGCATTCTCCTTCTGTGCTTGATCATTTCAAGAATCCTTTTGTAGACATCTAATTCCATAGTTAATGAGTCTATGGTTAAAGTTTGAGAGCCTAATTGTAAACAGGTTGTGAGAATTATGAGTAGGAACATTCATATGTGAAGAAGTGTTGACTGTCTTCTGAAACAGACGCAATCTCGATGGTCAAAGATTTGATCATTTCTGTGTGCAAAGTTTAAAGTTTTGCACAAGTAAGGATTCAAACTCTAAGTTGGAAGGTAAGCCTTCTATGGCTAAAAGAATTTGCATAAATGGGTTCTAGTTTGAGAGAAGCAAGTGTTAGAAGTTACAGGTGTCTGAATCGACTTCTCAAAAGAACAGTTTTAGACATAGGTGACTTGTTAAGATCATTTCTCAAGTTCTACTGAATCTTTTGGAATCATTTAACTTGGAGAAGGTGCACAAATTATAGGCAACACCTTGTACAAAGTATTATCAAAAACTTTACACATTTGGTAAGTCAATGAGTGAGTTGTGTGCAGCAGACTTTCTATGTAGTCATCTTCTTCACAGTTTGTTCAAGATTTTGGAAATTAAGTATTGATCCTCAAAATTGGTGAAGGTTTTGAGTTACTCTTGATATAGAGATGCTCTAACTTCAAGAGTATCTTTTTCTTTTGGAGATTAACACTCTCCATCAGTGGTATCAGAGCAAGAAGCATCGAAATTGAAGAAAGGAAGACCCCGACTGCTGCAATTATAAAGAATTCAACATTTGAAGATACAAAAAGTGAAAGCTTGGAAGCAAAGCTTGTAAAGGATTCCATAAGACATCAAGGAAGATAAAAGGAACTTCATACGAAGTAAAGATAATCTTAATCCTCATAGAGCTTGACGGATTTAATACAGAGGTGAAGAAGGGATGGGAGATTCTCTTTAGATAGAGAAACTGGATAGAGAGAACTATCTAGCATGGTCAATGAGGATGGAAGCTCATCTCATGAGCAAAGACCTGATAGGATACATCACAGGTGAAGAAGAAAAGCCTCAGTTCAGAGATCCTAGTGTTCCAACTAGGGAGGAAATATCAGATTTGAAGACTTGGATGAAGAGAGATGCTCAAGCTAGGAGCATTATCTATATGGCAGTTAATGACTACTTGCTACCTCACATTAGAGGTCTTGAAGGTGCAAGTGATATATGGAATGCTTTGGAGGAGCATTTCCAAAACACCACAAAGTCAAGAAAGGCATCCTTGTGGGTAGAATTTACCACATTCAATAAGAAGGCCTCTCAATCTATCTCAGATTATGTAACAAGGATGAAGGACATTGCAGATGCATTAGGAGCAGTTGATGAAGATATTGAGGAGGATAAATTGGTAAGGCAAATCCTCACAAGTTTGAGAGGTGATGACAAATGGAAGCCATTCATTTTGTCTACTGAATTATCACTTGATCATTTTACTCCTGATTTAAGTCAGTTGCTAGGACATATGCTAACCTTTGAGCAGGATGTCAAAGGTGAAAGTGATAAGAGTGCAGGGCAAGCAATGTATTCAAAGGATAAAAAGAAGAATAGCAAAGGGAAGCAACAAGCAAATGAAGATGAAGGTACAACTAGCCAAGCTAACTTCCTGAGAGGAAGAGGAGGTGGCAAAGGTAGAGGAAGAGGCAGAAGTAATAAAGATGGAGTCAAAGCTTACTGGATTTGTGGTAAGACAAATTACTTAGCTAATGATTGTTGGCATAATACTCAGAACAGTGGTGGATATAATCAGAATTTTAGTTCAAGAGGAAGAGGTGGCAGAAATCAAAGAGGTAATTTCAGAGGTAGAGGTAGTAGAGGTTACTTTGGAAGAAATGTAGGTAGAGGATTCCAAAGTCAACAATACCTACTACAATTATGCTTCAGATCAGAAGGAGGACTCAACATTGATAATGAATGCAACTTGTGAAAGGCAAAGTGAAGACCAAAGAGTCTTCTACATTGACTCAAGGTGTAGCAATCACCTAAGTGGCAACATAGCTTTGATGACTGATTTGGAGAATAAGGTAACTAATCATGTAGTTCAAACAGGTGATAATACAAAGCACAATGTGAAGTCAATTGGATCAATGAAAGCCAAGGATGGAAGTACTCTCTTGAGTAAGGTTTTGTATGTTCCTACAATTCCCAAGAATCTGATAAGTGTAGGCCAAATTGTTGAAAAAGGTTATGAAGTTAGGTTCACTAATGAAGGAGTGTTTGTGGAAGACCCTAGCAATGGGTATAAACAAATTGTTTTAGGGAAGAAAGAAGGAAGAATCTTCACATTGAAGATTCAAGGTAATGTTGGTCATGCCTTGTTCACTTATGGAGGACATAAGATCTCTGAGTTAGATCTTTGGCACAAAAGGATTGGACATTTCAATGAAAGAGGTATTAAAGATATGGTTAACAATGGTTCAATGCTTGGATTGCCTAATGTTGCAGGTCAACATATGACATACAGATGTGAGGCATGTCACTTAGGTAAGGCTCATAAGCAATCTTATTCCAAGCATGGTTTTATGTATTCAGAGAAGCTTGAATTGGTACACACAGATGTGTGGGGACCAAGCATGTGTGATTTATGTTGATGATGCTACCAGGTGGATCACAATCTATGTGATCAAAGACAAGTCAGAAGTGTTTAATACATTTAAACACTATCATGCATATGCAGAGAGAATTATAGGTCAAAAGTTGAAGAGACTAAGGTCAGATGGAGGGGGAGAGTATTTCTCTAATGAGTTCAGTGATTACTTGTGGAATGCAGGTATAAAAAGAGAAATTACTTGTAGGTACTCTCCTCAACAAAATGGTGTAGTAGAAAGGAGGAATAGAACTCTTGTTGAGTTTGCAAGATCCATGATGAAGGAGAAAAATTGTCCAAATTATTTGTGGGCTGAGACTGTAAATATAGCAACATATTTGGTCAATAGATTACCATGTAAAGCTTTGCAGGGTATGACACCATATGAGGCATGGTGGGGTAAGAGACCTACTCTAGATGATTGCAAAGTATTCGGATGTTTGGCATATGCATATGTGCCATCTCAATTAAGGCATAAGTTGGAACCTAAAGCTGAAAAGTATGTGTTTATTGGATATGATGATAAGCATATGGGATATAGGTTGAGGAGTCCATGCACGAAACAATTTCTAGTGTCAAAGGATGTTACATTTGATGAGCAAGGTACTTGGTATGCAGGTACAATCAATATTTATGCAGGTGATGAAGAAGTTGTGAAACCAAAGAAAGGTAAATCAAAGGTTTAGATATTTGGTGAAGAAGAGAACAATGGAGTACAGGTTGAAGTTGAAGAAGTGCCAAGGTTTGATCCAGAATGTGATGAACCAGAGACCTCAAGAAGTGGAGAACTCAGAAGGTCATCAAGACACAAATGGCAACCTACAAGGTATAGCTATGACACTTCTTTTTTGGCTACCAAAGATTATGCATATATGATAAAGGCAGATGAAGAACCTTCTACATATGAAGAGGCAAAAGGTAAGGATAATTGGGAGAAAGCTATGCAGGAAGAGTATGATGCATTGATGGAGAATTAGACATGGGATCTAGTTCCTAAACCAAATAGTCAGAAGATCATTGGATGCAAATGCGTCTACAAGACAAAGAGGTTTGGAGATGCAAGACATATGGTATAAAGCTAGACTTGTTGTGAAAGGTTTTGCTCAGACATATGGTATAGATTATGATGAGACCTATAGTCCTGTGGCAAAGACGACAACCATCAGGACACTCATAGCTATTGCTGCATGTAAATGTTGGAAATTATGTTAATTAGATGGGAAGAATGCTTTTCTACATGGTTATATTTCAGATGATGTTTTCATGGAGCAACCACAAGGATTCAGAGATGAAAGGTATCCAGATTATGTATGTAAGCTCAAGAGAGCTTTGTATGGTTTGAAGCAAGCCCCAAGGGCATGGAATTATAGACTTGTGAAGTTCTTGAAGGAACTTGGTTTTCAAGTATCTAAAGTAGATAGTAGCTTGCTTGTCAAAGCAAGTGATGATGGGTTCATTTACATGTGCATATATGTTGATGATATAATTCTTACAGGTACAGATGAGAAAGGCATTCAAAGCCTAAAAGAGCAAATGGAGAAAGAGTTTAAGATCAGTGAATTGGGAAACTTGTCATATTTCTTGGGCACGGAGATCTCATACACTCAACATGGAGTGTATGTAACTCAAGAAAGGTACTTGAAAAACTTGTTGATCAAGTTTAAGATGAATGATTGCAGGGTAGCACCTACTCCAATGGAGATGAATCACAAATTGAGCAGATATGGAGGACAAGAGTTCTAGGACATGAAGCTATATCAAAGTTTGGTTGGTAGTCTGATCTATGCTACATTAACTAGACCTAACTTGTCATACGAAGTTGGAGTATTGTCTCAATTTATGCAGGTGTTGAGGTACATTAAGGGTACACTCAAAGAGGGTTTGTATTATGGTTTTACATCAGATACAAACATTAAGATATATAGTGATACATATTGGGTAGGTAATCCTGATGATAGGAGGTCAACTTATGGATACTTATGTTATGTGGGAGATAAGTTAATCTCTTGGTGTTCAAAGAAGCAACACACAGTTGCTTTATCATCCACAAAGGCTGAGTACAAAGGTATGGTTGAAGCTGCAAAGGAAGTGATATGGCTTAAGACTCTTATGAAGAGTCTTGACATCATTCAGAGTACACCCACTATTCATGGAGATAGCATGAGTTCATTATATTTAGCTGCTAATCCTGTTTTTCATGCCAGGACTAAACATATTGAGATTCAGTATCACTTTCTAAGAGAGAAGGTGATGGATAAGGAGATTGAAGTAATACATACTTCAACAAAAGACCAGATAGCTGATATGCTAACCAAAACCTTGGATGGACCAAAGCTACAAAGATTCAAAGACATGGCAGGAATAAAGAAGTTAGAGAAAACCTCAATTGATGATTGAGGGGGAGCTATTGGTGCAAGGCAATCAACAATTGAAGTTTTGATGAAGGATTGAAGTCAAGGGCTGAAGAAAAGATCAAGTTATGAAGCATGAAGAAAGTGCATATCAAGAAGATGAAGATGTGTACATATGTACATTAATTTAGAGTCAGCTCACTTATATTTTTGATTAGTTATGAGCTTGTAAATATTTGACTATATATACAAGGAAAAATGTTGGGGCAAATATGAGAGAGTGTAGAATACAAGAATTTAGAAGAATTAGAAGTGATTAGACACTTGAGAAGTGTTAAGATTAGCTCTCTCATCCAGATGTAAAGTTTTCTAGTAATGAAGAAACAATTGTGCCCGATGTTTCTGTGCATTCTCCTTCTGTGCTTGATCATTTCAAGAATCCTTTTGTAGACATCTAATTCCATAGTTATTGAGATTATGGTTAAAGTTTGAGAGCATAATTATAAATAGGCTGTGAGAATTATGAGTAGGAACATTCATATGTGAAGAAGTGTTGACTATCTTCTGAAACAGGCACAATCTTGATGGTCAAAGATTTGATCATTTCTCTGTGCACAGTTTAAGATTTTGCACAACTAAGGAGTCAAAATCTAAGTTGGAAGGTAATCCATCTATGGCTAAAAGCATTTGCATAAATGGCTTCTAGTTTGAGAGAACCAAGTGTTAGAAGTTACAGGTGTCTGAATCGACTTCTCAAAAGAACAATTTTAGACATAGGTGACTTGTTAAGATCATTTCTCAAGATCTACTGAATCTTTTGGAATGATTTAACTTGGAGAAGGTGCACAAACTATATGCAACACCTTGTGCAAAGTTTTATAAAAAAATTTACACATTTGATAAGTCAATGAGTGTGTTGTGTGCAGCAGACTTTCTGTGTAGTCATCTTCTTCACAGTTTGTTCAAGATTTTGGAAAATCAAGGATAGCTTGTTCTTTTGGAGATTTACTTTCTCCATCATACTTTGCTAGCAAGGTAATGAAAGAAAATGAGAAGAGATACACAGATGCAAAGAAACTCATGTATGCACTTATGTTTGGAGTAAGGAAGTTTCGGTCTTGCCTTCTTGCTAGGCCTTTCATTATTCTTACAACAGATCATGCATTTCCATATGTGGCACAACATATGAGCATCTCATCTAGAATAGCTAAATGGGTTCTTGAACTTCAAGAATACAACTATACTTTTGTATTAGAGGAAAGCACAAGAGCCAGTCTTGCAGATATACTCACCTACAGGAAGTAGGACAGGAAAATATCCAATGAGAGGGAGAGGGGAGCAACCTTGCATGAAGAAGACATTGAAGATGCACATACTGTATTTTTTGATGGTGCATATAAGAAACATGTCGAAAAAGCAACAGGAGGATTTCTGATATATGACCAAAACAAACAACTCATCTTCAAGAAAGGTATAGCTCTTCCTAATGCTCATTCAAATAATGAAGCACAATATGCAACACTATGTGAGGCCTTGCATGAATGTGTTCAACATGGTATCAAAAGGTTGATCATCAAAGGAGATTCAATGTTGATAATTAAGAAATTACAAAATGTTTGGTGTTGCAAAAGCCGGTAAGAGTGTTATTGAAACAATTTGATAACACTCAAATATGTCATGTACCAAGTAATGGAGAGTGTTAATCTCCAAAAGAACAAGCTACTCTTGAAGTTAGAGCACCTCTATATCAAGAGTAACTCAAAACCTTCACCAATTTGGAGGATCAATACTTAAAACCTCTATATCAAGAATAACTTCAGACTCCACTAAATTTTGAAAAACATTTATCAAACTATCAAGAAATTGATCAACTGTGAAAAATTACTTCTCAGAAAAAGTCTGTTGCAGATTAATCACTCATTGACTAATCATTTGTGTAAAGTTTTTTATAAAACTTTGTAGAATGTGTTGTCTAGAGGTTGCGCACCTTCTCCAAGTTAAATCACTTCAAATGCTTGAGTAGAATGTGAGAAATGATGCAAACACTTTACCTATGTCTGAAACTGCCTCTCTGTAATGACGACTTTGACACCTGTAACTTCTAAGCTATGATTCTCCCAAACTATAGCCCGTTTAATCAAATGCTTTTAGCCATAGATGGATTACCTCTCAAATTAAATTTTGAATCCTCATTTGTGTAAAACTTTATACTATGTGCTGAGTACTGACCATTTCTTTAACCATGAAATATGTGCCTGTTTCAGAAGACACTCAGAACTTTTCACATATGAATGTTCCTATTCAAAATTCTCTCGGCCTGTTTGGAATTGGACTCTCAAACTTTATTCATAGATGGATTAACTATGGACTTAGATGTGAACAAAAGGATTTATCATAAGATTAAGCACAGAAGGAGAATTAGAGAAAAGATTGATGCACCATTCTCTGAAAAACTTTCTCTTATCTTAACTCTTCACACATCTAATGGATGATACATACATTGTTCATCATCTACTCATCTATATTTCATCTCATGCTCTCTTATGCTTATAATACGACTATAAGCATGTACTTATATATACATACAAGTCCTAATTCGTCATTACTTTAAGTACATTGAAGTATATACAGAACTAATGTACATATGATTTAAAGAACTTTGTTATCTGAATCTTCTCTTCATTCCATGAAGTTGATCTTCAATCTTTTCTTCATCTCTTTACTTCTAACCTTTATGTAATCACTAATTGTTGATTGTTCTACTCCAACAAAGTAAACAGGACACATGCGAGATATCTTTGTATCCTTCTAGAGTAAGACCACTCCGATTAATTCTTCACCTGCACTTGGACACACATAGAAAGTCTCTCCCATATTTGGTGGCATCAATGTGGGTAGAGTGCTGAGTACTCTTTTTATTTCTTCAAAACATTCATTATGGATATCCTCCCATGCAAAGACACTATCTTGTGCAAGCTTTTGTAATGGAGATATTATTTTAGACAAAAGGCGGATGAATTGTGACATGTAGCGTACCTTTTGTACAAAAGTGAGGGTCTGCTTTGTTGTTGTTGGAGGAGGTAGAGCTAATAAGGCTTCCACTTTGGATGGATCAACTTGAATCCCCTTTTCTGATATGAGATGTCCAAGAAGAACTACTTCTTTCTCAGCAATATGACACTTATCAAGATTCAATTGACCTCCAAGTTCATACAATATTTTTAATCCTTCTTCCACTTTTTGACAATGCATAACTCTAGTGCTATATATGCAGAAGTCATCCATGTACACCCGTATTGATGATCCAAAGAATGGTTGAAAAACATAGTTCATAAACCTTTGAAATGTTGCAAGTGCATTGGTTAGGCCACAAGGCATTACACGATAAGCAAAGCATCCCCATGGCGTAATGAATGTGGTCTTCCTTTGGTCCTCCTCAGCTATCCGGATTTGAAAGTATCCTGAGTATCCATCACATGCAGTGTACCTTTCATGACCTGCCACTTCATTTAGAATCTCATCTTGGAAGGGTAGTGGAAAATGATCTCTCTTTGTTGCTGCATTTAAGGGTTTATAGTCTACTCACACCCTCCATTTACCATTCTTCTTTGGGGTAACTACTACTGGAGACAACCATTTTGAATTTGATACATTGATTTCGATATGATGATGAATAACACTTACACCTTGTATCTCATTATAATCTTTAATGAACAATTTGGGATACCTTTTGAGCATGTTGATGTACATGGTCCTTTACTCTGAGGTGAGATCTTTTGCTAGCATCTTTTGGAGATCCACTTTAGGCATGGAGTCCTCACGTTGTGGTTGTTGTAGATCATCCTCTTTGCCTCCATCTTCTTTTCCTTGAAAGATCACACCCATGACTTCGAGTGTTGATGAATCACTTTGAGTTGTCGATTCCTCACTGCTAGAATCGCTATCATAACAAGAACTTTCTTCATCTATTGTTGTTTCATACCTATGATATTCCTTCTTTTGGTCCTTCAAATCATGCGTAACTGACTTTGTTCTATCATTTGCTTTGAGAACTGGAAGGCCAAAACCCCATTTTTGATCTGCTTTCACTGCAATCAACCATGGACGTCCTAATATGATGGGGTAGCCCTCCCCCTTGGTTGCAGTTACATACATATCCAGGGAAACTTCTATATCACATATTGTAACTCTTAAATTTTCAATTACACCAACACATTTAACAACACTATTATTTGCCATTTTAGCTTGGTATGCAGATGGTCCTATCACAACAAGCCTAACCTATGCATTGTTTTTTCTGTCATCACACACATCTATGCTCCACCATCCACGTACACATTCAAAACTCTTCTTCCTTTCACATATGCATCCACTGTGGGTACCACATCATCACATGCATTGGCTCTTATAAGGTTAAGTTCCTTGTTTTTAGCCCTCCTAGTGCTTACTAGCTTGGACCATTCTCTCCTAGTCTTTGAAGATAATTGCAATAATTGTGGCCAAGTGATATTTGGTTTCTGTGTGGATATATCTTCAACTAGGTCATAAGGTTCGATGCCCTTACCTAGAGGAAATTCTTCCATCATGATCTTCCTCCTTGGCCTTCTCGTTCTTTTACTAGCTTCTCCTTCTGCAACTCTTCCATTCTTTGTTTGTGTGCCCATGCTGGAATCTTCATCTTGAGATCGGTCTCTGTCTTGCACCCTTGTCCTCTTGATTGGCATTGTATCCATAGTCTCCTGTTCCTCGTTCAGCTCTAAAACATTCACTTGCCTTTGGTCACCTTGAGCCATTGGGACAGGTGGAATATTTGCTTGCGGTTGTTGTTGTTGTTCCTGTGCATATTGTGGCGGCCTCGTGACAGGATACACATCATCTAGATTCCTATGAGGATGAGGACAATTATACATACCATGACCATGTTCGTTGCAATTGTAGCATATAAACTCTTGTGCCTGTCATCGTTGTCCTCGATTTTGTTCCCTTTGTGATCTGTCTTGTTGGCTCCTCACCAAGTTGAGTGTTAGTTGTTCTAGCTGTTGTGTGAGCTTTTGCAAGATATCTGGTTGTGGATCTTCTCCTTTCTCTACCTGTGCAATTGTTACTAGGGGAACAATATCCATAAATTCTACTTTTTCAACTTTTGAAGACTGAAACTTTAATTTTCTACACTTAACTCTTGCTATATCTAATGCTTCTTCAAAAGTACCTGGAAATTGTGACTCCACCATTTGTTTTAGAGAAGGAAAGAGTCCTAAGATGAATCTATCTCTTTTCAAAAACTGTGGAGCTACTTCATTTTCCCCCTAGGCTACTTTCCCAATTACTCCACACACACTCAAACTTGGACTCATAATTGGAAAAGTCTTCAAGATTCACTTGCCTTATGAGAGCAATTGTTGCCATAATCCTTCGGGTGTATCCTTTTTGCCATAATGTGTTAAGAATGCTTCACGCACTGCTTCCTAGCTTCCTGTTGCATCATTTGAGAGGTTGTTGTACCATACTCCAGCTTCCTCCTTCAGGACCAATGAAAAAGCCTTTAGCTTGATATCTTCTTGATCCCTTCCTGAGACAAGGTATGCCATCTCCAAGTTGTCCAAAAACTCTACAGCATCTTCGTTGGGTCTTCCATAGAAGTGTGGGAAGATTGATGCCATGGGTGAACTTGAAACTGGCTTCCTTACAAAAGAATGAATATCCGTCAAAGCTAAGGTTATACTCTAGAACTGGAAAGATAAAGGGTTCTTGAGATTCAAGGATTCCTTCCAAACGCTCTGCCCCGAAATGATAGACTATGCATTGTTGGAAGAATATCTTTTTACTATATGTGATATGGACAGAAAAAGGGGTCTTGGTTGTTAAGGTTGGTTGGGACGAATGGGACAATTTTGGTTGTTGGGGTTTTGGAAATTCATGAATGAGTTCCTCAGTGGGGGCACTGGGTTATGAGAGGGGCACTAAAGAAATGGCCTCTAACACTCCTTTAGCACTCACGCTCATAAGCAGGGATGGATATGACGGAAAGGAAGGGTTCTTAGCTCCTTACACATTCACTTCGCACATATGCACACAACACAAAGAGCAATCTTAGGGTACGGGTGGTCCACACTACCCTCTTAGCACCCACACAAAAATGAAGATGCTCTTAGGACACGGGTGTTCCGCACTGCCCTCTTAGCATTCACACAGGTAACACATACACATGCACATACACTGTTACATCAAATGCCCTTAGGACACGGGTGTTCTGCACTGCCCTCTTAACATTCACACAACAATCATTCACATATATAAACACAAGGAGCAAGATAACCTCACTTCCCAATGGATAGAAGTTGAAGGAAAATGATGAGGGTTAGGAATTGAGGGGGAATGTAGAGAAGGAATCAGAAGAAATAGAAAGGGTGGGAGATAGAAGAGGAAGGACAAGATAATTGGATTAAAATGGAAATAAAGCTCATATTAAAAGATATGGATACAAAGAATATGGAGTACATAAAGGAAAAGAGAGTGTAGTACCTCTCTTGTAGCCAGTATCTCCACCTCCAAAGGGGTAGCACTCTGATCACCACAGTGCTGATAGCATGTACCTACACACCACTTGCTTGTTTTGAGGGCACACAAGGGGGTCCTTTTATAGGCCTTTTGGAAAGATATTTGGAGATCATATTATTTAGGAGAATCTTCTAGATGTGAAACATGTGTGGTAGAAAATACAACATTGATAAAATCCTAGAAGATTTTTGGCCATTCTAAGGTATGCACCTTATCCCATATGGTCATATCTTTGTTTTTTCATGAAAAATCATAAAAATACTATAAATAGCACACTCTTTTCGTAGGAATAAGCCTCATATCCGAGTTGAGGCGTTTGGAATATTTTATGCTTCATTTTGGGCCCAAAAAGTCAATCACATGTGTCCTATTCTCAAAAGTCTATGGTGAGGCTTGAGTCTTTGAAAAGTTTTTTGGACTCTTTCAAAAGGGAGAGTGGGTCAAGCTTAAGTATTTGAATTTATAAAACTACTTGTCCAACTCCATATTTAACTTGGGATTTGATTCTACCATTCACTGCAGGTAAGGATAGCTACTTTACTAGGGTGGGGCCCACCTTATTCTTGGATTTTTATTTCCTTCAAATACCTATATTTATGGTTTCCATGAAGCTTTCAAAAATACAAATACTATAGGTTACATATCTACACATAAGGTATTATTAAGGAGGGGTTTCAAAAAATATTTCCTCACTGTAAGATACAGAGAATACCGATTATTTGGGTTTAAGCATAAATGGTATTCTCGACACTTTGAAAAAAAGCACCGTAAATGATACAAATGCGCTGAAGTATTGAATAGGTCTAATGCCCAAGGAAAAGATGATTGTGGAAGCCTTTATTTTGTTCAAAACCCTCAGAATCGGTCCAATTGGATCACTTGGAGCCCATAATCATCTCACAATGGATTCTTCTTATGTCTATGCACTAGCTCATATGTTCCCGGCAGATGCACCAAAATGTTTGGGTCTTAATCCAAGGGAAAGTGCATACACGCAATGGTATTTTGCCCATTTTTCTTGATACTAGGTCAATTTTGGTTTCCCCTAAGTCCACAATTTCACTCCTAAGTTTTGATGGAGGAGGCGAGAAAACGCATGCGTAATTTGATATCCACCTCCAGTGGTCACTTCCTGTAACCTCCCTTTTTTTCACTTAACCCCCCCCTCCCTTCACTCCGAGTTCACCAGGTATGTCGAAGAGTTTTCTTGGAAAGGGGGATGATGAGACAACAAGCCAATTCTAAAGTCATAACTTCATACATGGAAAGGATACTATAATTGTTGGTGCATGACAATCATCAATTGAAGAATTATGGAGGAATGAAGACAAGGAGTCAAGAAGAAAACAAAGTCAGGTGATTGAAGGAAGGACATGTTCAGAAAATCCAAAGATATGTACACATATGTACATTAGCTGACTTATATCTTTGTTTAGTCATACACTTGTATATATTCATCTATAAATATGTTGGAAAATGTCGGGCAAAGTGAGTAGAAGAAGATTAGAGAATAGGGAGAGAGAAATTAGTGTCATTAGACACATTGTAAGTGAGTGAATCATCCATCCTCACTAGTATGTAATTTTCTGAAGAAATCGAGAAACTTGCGCCCGATGTTTAGCAGTCTGCTCCTTCTGTGTTTAATCTTTTGAGAAATCCTTCTGCACGTGTCTAAGTCCATAGCTAATCTATCTATGGCTAAAATTTGAGAGGTTAATTGTAATCAGGTTGAGAGAATTTTGATTAGGAACATTCATATGTAAGAATGTTCTAAGAGTCGAAAAATCTGGCGCACATTTCATCTTCAAAGAAATGGTCAGTGCTCAGTCCACAGTGTAAAGTTTTACACAAGTGAGGGCTCAAAATCTAAGTTGGAAGGTAAGCCATCTATGGCTAGAAGATCTTGATCAAACGGGTTCAGAATTGGGAGAACCAGTGCTAAGAAGTTGCAGGTGTCAAAGTCGCCATTGCAAGGAAGCAGTTTCAGACATAGGTAAAGTGTTTCACATATTTCTCACAGTATACTCAATCATTTTGAGAGATTTAACTTGGTAAAGTTGCGCAACCTCAAGGCGAAGTGTTGTACAAAGTTTTATCAAAAACTTTACAGGATTGATTAGTCAATGAGTGATTAATCTGCAGCAGACTTTTCTGAAGAAACTGAATTTTTCAGAATAATCAATTTTCTGATAAATTGGTGAATGATCTCTAAGTTTGGTGGAGTCTAAAGTTAATCTTGATATAGAGGTGATATAAATTCAAGGTTAACTTGTTCTTTTGGAGATTAACACTCTCCATCAATAATCATTCAAACGTCAATCATATGCTTCGATTAGTCAAACTTCGGCTATAAACAACACCCCTTAATGTTTATGCTCTTAACTTAGATGCTTTGTTACACGGAACGACATGTAGCATGCTTATGCGATTAAAAGCTTCATCCCATAAATGGTAGCTTGATTAGCCACCACATTTGCTCTACAAAATTACAAACACCACCATCGATGTAGAACTTCTCTTATTTCATACAAATTTCTATGGGTTCATATATATGCCACTTTCAAACACAACTTCAAAGACTAAATACGGATAATTCTTTCGCATAATCTAAGTCTTCGATTTCAATACACATGTTCATTTCTATTTCCCAAGGTCTTGTGGATAAGTTATGGATTAAGCAAATTTCAGTTGTACATCACGTCAAAGAAAACAGGTAATTACTGCTTGGGCATGTATTTCCGGTTGCTATATTGAACAAAACATCGTTAACATCATTTCCAGATTTTTATTTTGTATACAACCATTTTCAAAAATTAAAAGTTTAGATTCACAACAAGCAAACAAAGGCGAAAAGGTTTCTCTCTTCAAAAATTTTTTATTCACTCCATTCGCTGCTGATAGAGATTGAACAGCCATAAAAAAGAGACAAAATGAACCTACTGTTCTAATCTTCTCATTTCATTCACTCTCAATAAACAACATAATCATCCTCTCTCGCTTTTTCTCTTTCTTCTTTATGATTATTTGCACAAACACCCATATAATTCAAAAATACACACACAAACGTTGCGCTAACATCTTCGTGTAATCTTTCTAATGTTCCGTTCCATCACATGATTTTCCTTCAGATATCTCTCTTTGATTATGTTTATTATCTGTAGTACTACTTTCTTAAAAGGAACGCCATGTTCACACGTAAACATGCTTACGGATATCTTTTTTATGTTTGGATATGTGTACTATCCATTATAGGAAAAGACCACACTAAAAACGAGATAAATGCATACGTTGCAACGTATAAGCCATTGAACATGTATAGATGTAAGCACCTCTAAGTAGATTGATGGCATATGTTCAAATAGCATGTAAGCTAAGTTATGAGAGAATAACCTGTGAGTAAGTAAAGCTCCTTCACTTTTCATCAAAATCTCGAGCAGAGAATTTTCCCTTCCTTCATCCTGCACATCTATCAACCCACAAAATCTATTGCACCAGCTCTCATCACTTTTGTATCCTCAAATCTTCAGCACAACACTACGTCAGACCTCTGCATCGAAAATCTCCCTGCCACCAGTCTGAGAGCAACTACTGCAAATAAAAACGACTCTGCCCTTCTTCACAAGTCGCACACAGAAGTAGTCATTCTATCTTCCAGATCGGTCCTCCTTGAGACTCCCAAGTTTTGCTCGATGTAAGGCTCTCCTCGCACATCAGATGAGTCCCCCCTTTTCTGTTCGCGTCGAGAAAACGAGAGGGAGAGTGCCCATGAGCATTGCAGAACAAGCGAGAGAAGTAGCCTCCTGTCCTGCAGCCCTTATGGAGTTTTGAAGTAGTCGGGTACCTCCCCCCTTCCCACTCTTCAGTGATCAAGTATAGCTTGCCAAGGACTATTCTTTGTAACTAAGTATATTGGTTTTGTTGCCTCTCTTTCTTATGTCCTGCTGCTCTCCCTCCCCTTTCTGTTATGGATAAGCTCAAAAGCGGCGATAGTTTTGACAATATCTTTGTTGATTTTTGTTGGAATACCAACCATTGACAGATTAGAAGCGAACTTCTTCATAAGATCTTCTTCTATTAGGCTGGGAACTCGTGGGTCAACCACAGATACACTCTCGTATATGTTCTGAATCACCAATCCATATGGACGAAAGGGACGTATTCCCTGCCTTGCTAAAAGAGCTGCTTGCTAAGAGCCCATGTTCTTCCCCCCCGCATAGAGAAGAGGACCATCAGAAACCCCCTTGGTAGCATTCAGTTCCTATGCTTCTTCTCCCTCTTTCCATAGCTGCCTTGAACATGTCCTCTTCCTTCCCTCTCTAGCCGTGGAGAATAGCCCTCTGCTATTGAGTCCTCCCTTCTTTCCAAAAAACAGCTGCGACCTATCTCTCTTCTTCCCTCGATGTCTGCACAAAAGAGAAACTTGCCTCTGTTGACGTCGCTTTTAGCCCCAGAGAGCCAACAACTGTCGCCTTCCTCTTTTCACGAAAAATACTAGCACAACTCTAGAAGTTGCAGTTGCTGTTGCATTCTGATCATGCCGGACCCGCTTCAGATAGAGAATCAGGTTAGTAAAAACCCCATAGAAGGCCACTTGACAGCAACAATAGGCACCTAAAGGCGAGATGGACTTTCTCGAGAAAATCAAGCTTTTTGCCTGTGAGGGAGAATGAATCAAAGTTCATGTGGGAGTTTCAGTCACTTGGAAATGGTTGTTAGATCGGTGACCGCTGTTCTAGCTGCTGCATACTACCCGCCTCTGTCTTGTCTTCATACCAGCATGAAATAGCAGAGATAGCCTCTGCCACAAGTGCTGTAGATAAAGGCTCCCGATCTGCTGTCAGCAATCCAGGACGCCTCCCACACCGCACCCCACATACCCCCCCGCTATGCAATCTCTCCAAAAAAACGAAGAAGAATGGGGGATGTCCACGCCCAGATAGACAAAAGAATGAATGAAGATAATCTAGAGAGAGAGAGCAAAAAAAACGCCTGCCCTCATCCCCTTTTTTGGCAAAAAAACGGAAAGGGAGTCTCCTGACAAAAATGACCTTCCCGTCAGAACTGAAAAAAAAACGGCCTGCCAGCAAATTTCTTTCAAGTCTGATCCAGTATAATTATCACACAGAGCAGCCTTCTTCTCAATGGCTCTATTAGGATCCAAATGGCGGATTCCCACAATGAGCACGATACAGCTGAGGGCAGCACTCAAAGCATAGCGGAACAAATCCGACATGGCTTGACTCGTTTCCATGGAAATAAACGAAAATATGATAATTATCTGTCCAAGTGATGAAATGGAGATTCCAAGTGGATAACCGGCACACCAAGGTGGGAGTAGACAGTAAATTTGTCTTGGAGGCCACGCTTCGCTTTGCGACACTGGACTTGACCGTGGCTATGTTGAGCATATCATATCAACCAAAGCATTGCCGACTACAATATCACTCCTATGTAAACCATCTTTTGCAATCTTATTGTGAGTTTGCTCCCCCTTGTCAACTGCTCCTATGCTTCCGCAACCTCTTATTAACAATGTGAATGTCACTGCATTTGGAGTTACCCCCTTCAAGTTGCATGCATACGAATCATCATTGCATCTCATTTTCACAATTTCTGCATACAGCTCCTGCCCACCGTCAATGCATTTAAGTCTTGCACTAGCTTTCAATACAGCCACTGAAGCAAAACACCGGCCATCTATTCTTATTGCAAAACACCTATGTTCAAACAAATACTTTCCAAAATGGGCATGTTAGTGCATCAAAATCGACCAGTTCATGAGCTAACATACTCCCCTTTTCTTATTTGCGAAGTCGTCCTCGACGAGCCATTCTCGCTGCAATCTAATCAAAACAGCCATGAAAATATCAGTGTATAACAAGCTTGCATACCTTTCCATCGAGCCATTATTCCAAGTGGACCTGCACTCATTGAAGCTATTAGTGCTTTTAAAAAAAATAAAAAATAAAAAAAAAATCACTCATGAATACATACAAATCAGTCATTTCCAAAATGATCCAAGAACATGCACATATATGCGATTCCATTTCAGCCATGCATCAATTTGCTCATACATTCCATTATGAAAAATGGTCTCAACCAAAATAACACATGCATACCTTTCCATGTTTTACACATGCAACTACCATTGCGGAAAACAAAAAAGAAAATACCGAAATGAACAACGACAACTGGAATGAATCCACTCGGAGATGAAACATACCAAAAATGCATACCCCATTCTTGCACCTACTATTCGCTATGTACAATTATTCCATGACTAGACGTTCCCGAAGAATCCCCATTGTCGTCCTACAAAAGCCGTCGAAACTCGAGTACAAGTCAAGACATACATAAAAACCTAGAGTGTCCCACATACTAGAAAAACCCTCAGATAGAGCACACAAGTTATAAAGCAATACCGTTGCATTACCTCGCTAAAGCCTCATCCATCAGTACATATAGAATATCTGTGCCTTCAAGAATGTTGATTCAAAGTGAGCTGATCTGTCGCAAGCCAACACATACCAATCACACAAGAAAATAACGTTCCCTTCCAGGCGATCATCGCCCTCTCCTCTCTCTCTCTCCCCCTCAGGAGTGGGGAATAACTTCATATGAAAATTTTATTTTAATCACACGTTGGCCTACATTGACACTGGATGCGATTTGTGGACCTGACCACCCGATCAGGTTGATTCCACCCATCTACCAATGCAATGCAGCGCACAACACACAAACACATAATGATAACACATAACATATATCAGCTAGCCCATAACGAAGCTGGATGCGGCTCATGGTCGTGACTACCCAGCCACGATGGCTCCACCTACCTACCAACCCGTTATGGCGCGTAGCTAAGACACAACATATACTTCCCAAGCCTATGGCGAAACTAGCTGCGGCTCGTGGTCCTAACCACCCGGCTAGGATAAATCCACCTGCCTACTAGCCCACCATAGCGCATTGGTACGATCACAACAACACAATAATTTTTTTTCTTTCTTTTCTTTTTCTTCTTTTTTTTTCATAGTTTATTAGTTCACCCAAGTCCTGAGAATTAGGGAGAGGAAGAAAGGGACTTTCCCACTTTTCCCACACATGCATGCAAACATATACACTCTAGCCTTTGACAGATCAACCACCTCTTCACTCCATCCTCTCAATTACAGACACTACATATGCATTCATCGATTTGACTTTTCACTAGGTAACATCAACCAGCTATGCCTTAGTCCCTCCTGTACCTATCCCTAGGTGTCCTAGAATGTGAGTCTCCGGGATGTCTCATGTAGCCTCACATCGTACTCACATCCCGACAACTTCCCTAGGGCGAGTCAGGCTCAACTTCAGGAGCTCCGTCATCACTTCCTACCGTTAGCACATCTGCCCAAGCCCATGTGATATTGTTTTCCTCATTAGGCATTTCCCTCGAAGGATCAAAATAGTAGTATCGATCTCCTGCCCATCCTACATGTCGAGTTAGGTATTTGTTGAGCCCATAACAGTCATGTTGGTCAAGTCAACTGCAGTCAAAGTCAAACGGTCAAAGTCAACTGGTCAAAGTCTACAAGGTCAAAGGTCAAAGTCAATAGGTGCAAAGTCAAAGTGCAGGTGTCAAAGTGCAGGTGTCAAAGTGCACAGGTGGTGCATAAGTAATTGTCCACAAAGGGTAAATCAGAGAAAGTGGGTTGCAGGTTGCAGAGGTATTTTCTCTAATTGCCCCAAGTTCAAAGTGTGTTTTAAAGTGTTTTGGAAGGTTCAGGTGAACCCCCCTTATGTGCAAAAGTGAAGAATTAAAAGGAAATGTGAAGGCATGTGAAGCGGCAAAGTGTACGCACAGGTGAAAGTATGGCCCCCATTAAAATTTTTGGTTTTAGACTAAAGTCACTACAGGACAAAACAGTGAGTAGTTGGCTGCCACTTGTGAGAGCAATCTTGGGACATCAAAGTGAGCACCAAGATTCACTTGCAGTTAGGAGCGTACGTGATCGACACACTCAAATCAAGGCAAGAGCCATTCTTGGACCAAGGTTAGAGTAAGCAAAGGGAGCATAGGCTAAGTGGAGCAAGAGAGAGAAGTGCAAGAGTCACCAGAGTACGTCGCACAGAAGTGGAAGTGCAAGGTGCATAGAGAGTGACCAAGGATTTTGGTGCAGAGAAGTGCTAAGCTATAGTTCCCCCAAGTATCTCAAGGTCCTTTGGCAGTGTACGCTTGCCGACAGCAGGTATTCACTCCTCCCCCTTTGTGGAAGCTTGGTGCAAGGTGTGCACAAGGAGAAGCTTGAAGCAGGTGGAGGTCTGTTGCAGAGGAGGTCGGCAGCAAGAGGACATTGGGATATTGGATATTTTGTAATTGGGCACTCTGTGGGATTGTGCACAGAGGTATTGGTGTATCTTGTATTTCAAACATTGTACTTTTCTTACTGTAATCAAACGGCAGAAACTTCCAAGGTGTATTTTCTATTTTGGTCTTTTCATTTTCTCCTACAAACCCTCAAACTCCTTCTTGTCAAAGAATCCCCCAACAAAGTTGTCACGCACGGTGGGACTTCCAAGGAGCTTTGAGCATAGGAGAATATATATTGCCATTGGAGGACAACATTCCAGTGTCGACAACATTACTCCAGTGGGCCAAAAGGTACATCCTTTTATCAAGTGTCTCATTTTAAGTGGACTATGAATAGCTCATGACCGCGACCCGGTCACAAACCTTGAGAATCAAGTGCAAGCAGACAAGAAGAAAGACGAACCGAAGATCATCGAGTCCACTTTCATCGACTTCATCGGTAGGAAGCATGGCAGGACAGGTGGACCTAGAAATCTTGCTCTCCAGGTTAAACATAAAATTCCCGTCCTTCAGAGGTTTAGCCCATGAGGACCCAGATGAGCACATTCGACGATTTCTTTCATTATGTAAGACTAGGGGACTAATGGGTAGGGAAGATGCTTTCTTGATACTCTTCCCCGCCACATTGGAAGGTCTGGCAGACAAGTGGTTTAGTCAGTTTGCCGAAAATCACTTTACCTCTTGGGATTTGATGAAAGAGGCCTTTAAGAATCAATTTCAGCATGGCAACACGGCTGAGATCATTATAGAAGAATTGGAAAACTTGAGGTTGGGTCCAGGAGAGAAGTTCCCCGAATTCGTGACCAGGGCCAAAGCATTAATGGCTAAACTACCGGATCCACCACACGACTTCTTTGTCAAGAAGTGGTTAGCCAAACCCTTACCTGTGGTCACCCAATGCAAAATAAAAGAGTTAGTGCTACCTACTGCCTCTGTTGAGGAATTCATCAATATGGCCACCCGCTTGGAACAGATAAGGCACCAGTAT
This sequence comes from Ceratopteris richardii, assembly GCA_020310875.1. NCBI lineage: Eukaryota > Viridiplantae > Streptophyta > Polypodiopsida > Polypodiales > Pteridaceae > Ceratopteris > Ceratopteris richardii. Next base: position 75,841,638 of record CM035406.1, on the reverse strand, counting down.
GGTGCAACTTCTTCCCAACCATCATATGGGTCAGAACTGGAGGACCCAGTGAGCCAGTTAAGAAGGGAACTGGAAGGCTTGAAAAGGAATAAGCCCTATACAGAGGAGGAGACCACTGTAGCCCAGCTGAGAAGAGAGATTGAGGCCCTCAAACTCCAAAAGGAAGAGGAAGCCCAGGCAGAGGAATTAGCTCAGCTGCGACAGGAGTTGCAGGAGCTCAAAGGAGGGGGCATCAAGAGTGGTCTTTGGTGTTCCATGTGCAGCAAACAAGGGCATATAGTAAGTGAGTGTCCTCTGTTAAGTGTAACTTGCCAATTATGCAGGAAGGTTGGCCATGAGGCCCATGAATGCCAATCAAGGGGAATGCCTGCAACGACATACTGGACCCAAGGAGGACCCCCAACAACCACAAATGTGATGGCTGCACAAAATCAAGGTAACAACTATAACCCTAGACAGAGGAATAATTTTGGAAATGGGCCTAGGAGGCCAATAATCTGTTTTAGGTGTGGAGAATGTGGGCACTACCAAAGTAGGTGCACCCTACCAGAGAATGCACCTCCTTGCAGGAACTGCCCTGAGGCCAGAGACCATTATACAAATTGTTGTCCTAAGAATCAAGCCTCTTCATCAGGGCCCCATATCCAAATGATTTCTGTGCAGGAAGAAGAAATGGCAAATCAAGTTAAGGTGCCATCACCATCTACCAGGGTGGTGCAGTTAGAGGAAATTGACTCTTTTACTGTGCAGACAAGAAGCAAGGGGAAGGCTCCAGTGGACATGGGTCAAGAATCATTGATTAATGGATTAAACAGAGACAAAGGTGTGTCCGAAGACCTAGCCACCACAAGTGCAGACACAAGGCAAAAGGAAAATTGCACAGGTACCAGTGATGCCATTGGACATGCATTCAGCAGGGCTCATGAGGAGTTGGATAAGTCAAATGGAGCCCAAGCTCTTAAGGAATCAAAAGCCTCCAAACTGCTCAAGTCCATGAAAAAGGAGGTTAGTATTTTTGATTTAATAAAGATGGATGGGAAGTTCAGGTCAGAACTCTTGCAGATAATTGATGAAGCTTCCACTACAAGTTTGGTGGCAAAGACTGCTGTTGTACATGAAGGAAAATTTGTAAGGGAAGCACCCCTTACAGATTATAAAAGTCCTCGGCTGACAGTATCTATCAAGGGTCATGAATTTAAAGGAGTTATTGTGGATGGTGGTTCTGGCATTAACTTGATGCCTGAACATACAATGAAAAAAATTGGACTCCACCCTTCAAGACCTGCAAATTTCACGGTTACTTTGGCAGATCAGAGCAAAGTAAGGCCCTTAGGGGTAATCCCAAAAGTTCCACTTGAAGTACAAGGTAATCTATTTACCTGGATTTTGTGGTTTTAAGATTGCCCCAGGTTGAAGGAGGATTTCCTCTCTTAATTGGAAGACCTTGGCTGAGGCATGCCAGCGTCATTCATGATTGGGGTAAGGACACCATGTGGGTACAAAAGAAAGGGCAGGAGCTGACACAAATTCATTTAGAAGAAGGCCCAGACAATCAAGGAAACACTAGTATGATGCAAACAGTGAGCATTTGCATGGAAACAGAAGCGGAGGATCAACCCCAAATAGATTTTGAGGAAGAAGAGGATATTTTAAGTTGGCTCCAAGCAGGCTACTCTTCCTCTTGTTTTGGAGTTTTCATTAATAATTGTTGTACAATTGAAGGTTATGATGAAGATAAGGAAAAAGTCCAGGTTGATGGATTGGGAGAGCCCATTACAAACCACAGAAGGGGCAGGAAGACAACCCTCAAATGCATTTTTGAGGAGGATATGACTACTACAGAAAATGAAGTTAATAAGGCTAAAGGCAAGGTAAAAGATTCTAGTGAAGAGTGTTCTTTTCCAATTCAAGAAATACCTGCAGGATGGATGCAGGATAAGGAAGAACAGATTGAAATCCAAAACACCCCTGCTTATGAAGCAATGCAAGAAAAGCTAGAAGACAAAGACAAGGAAGGAGAGGAGAAGGAAGATACTCTGGTAGAGAGAAATCCTGTCAAAGAAATACAATTAGATACTCAAAACAATAATCGGCCACTTTTGGTGGCCACTTAGTTGTGGAGCCACCCAGGGCTCCTTGAAAAGGTAAAATCATTCTTGACCCAGTATATAGATGTTTTTGCATGGCATTATAAATACTTAGAAGGAGTGCCTGCAACTTATGGAGAGCACAGAATCCCTCTGGTTGATGGAGCAAAACCTATAAGAGGGAAGAGTTATAGACTTAACCCAAAATATGCTGAAGCTGTCTATGTGGAAATCCAGAAGATGGAGGATGCAGGAATCATCATTCCTGTAGAACACTCAGAGTGGCTCTCCCCTATGGTTATAGTACCAAAGAAGAATACTAATAAAATCAGAATTTGTGTTGATTTTAGAGCACTCAATAAGGTGACCATTCCAGATGGTTTCCCAATGCCTTTTGCAGAACAGGTCATTGAAGAAGTAGCTGGGCATGCCTTATATAGCTTTATGGATGGATTCAGTGGCTATAATCAAATATCAATACACCCAGAGGATCGAGAAAAGACTGCTTTTATCACACCTTGGGGAACATATGTGTATGTAAAAATGCCATTTGGGCTCAGAAATGCCCCAGCCACCTTTGACAGAACGATCAATCTCATTTTTGGCCCCCTATTGCTGGAATCACTTAGAATCTTCATGGATGACTTCTCTTCGTTTTCAGGATCTCACAAAGAAACTCCTCTAGATTGTTTGGACCACCACTTGAGGCAGCTGCAGAATGTTTTCAAAAGATGCAGGGAGACTAAGTTAAAGCTCAATCCAAACAAATGTCATTTTCTTGTGACAGAAGGAACTCTCTTAGGACATGTGGTGTCAGCTAAAGGTATGGCCCCGGATCCTGACAAAATCATTTCTATCTTAAAGTTGCCTAAACCTAAATCCCCTAAAGAGATCCAGAGTTTTTTGGGGCATACTGGATACCATAGAAGGTTTATTAAAATGTATGCAGAGATAGCTAGACCTCTGGCTAGACTTACGGGTAAGGAAGTGCCTTTTAAATGGGAAGAAGAGGAGGAAAAAGCATATCAAGCATTGCGGTCAAGGTTAGTGTCTGCTCCCATCTTGATCACACCTGAGTGGTCAAAAATATTTCACATACATGTAGATGCTAGTGCCTATGCAGTGGGGGCCGTTTTGACACAACCTAGTGAAGAATTTAAGATGGATAGACCAATTCAGTATGCCAGTAGAATTTTGACTAAGGCTGAAAGGAATTACAGCACCACAGAAAGGGAAGCCTTGGCAATGGTTTTTGCTGTCCAAAAATTTCGTCATTACTTGTTGGGAGTAAAATTTGTTATTATAACAGATCACCAACCACTGAAATATTTGCTCAACAAACCACAAGCCACTGGTAGAATATGGAGGTGGTTATTGTTGTTCCAAGAATTTGATTTTTCTATGGTCCACAGACCAGGTAAAGAAAATGTTATGGCGGATCACCTTTCCAGAATCAATATGATGGAGCAAGTTAGTGGAATCAATGATGATTTTCCAGATGCTCATCTGTTTGCTGTCCAGGCTCAAGGTTGGTATTATGACATCAAGAATTTCATTAAAACAGGGATGTATCCAGAAAAGGCTAGTGCTGTGCAAAGGAAGAGATTGCTACTCAAGAGCAGACCATATACCTTCCTTGAAGATAAATTATATAGACAGGGAAAGGATGACAGACTTAGGAAGTGCTTGGAGGAAGAAGAAGTGAGGAAAGTCCTTCACTCTGCACATGAAGGACCAGGTGGTGGGCACCTTCCAAGGCATATTATGAGTCAGAGGATATTAGATGCTGGTCTATGGTGGCCTACACTATTTAAGGATGCAGATGAATGGGGAAAGGCATGTGACGTTTGCCAGAGGTGTGGACCTAAGCCCACAAAGCAGAGACATAACCCCTTGATTGTTTCCACTTCCTGGCAACCATTTGAAAAGTGGGGGCTGGATTTTGTAGGGCCCATCTATCCTCCGACAATTCCAAAAAGAGAGAAATATCTCTTGATAGCTACCGATTATGCGACCAAATGGGCTGAAGCTATTGCTTCCCCCGACTGCACTGCTCAAACTGTTGCTGATTTTATCTACACTAGCATCATTTGCAGGTTTGGATGCCCACTTGAAATTTGTACAGATCAAGGTACCCATTTTGTCAATAAGATTCTGCATGAAATTTTCAACAGGTATAAAATTCTACATAGGACCTCTTGTGCTTATTACCCAAGAGCCAATGGACAGGCTGAATCGACAAATAAGGTTTTAATCTCAATGTTAACAAAAGAGTGTCTGTTACAGCCCACTTCATGGGGCATTGCTTATCAAGGTACATTATGGGCATACAGGTTAGCATACAAAGAGACCACCGGATATTCTCCTTTCCAACTGGTTTATGGCATATTGCCCATTGAGCCCTTTGAATTTTTACATGGCTCACCTAAGATAGCATTCATGCAGGGCAAAAAAGACTGTGATGTCTCTCAGAGAATAGGGGCACTACATAAAGTGGAGGAGATTCGTCTCCTAGCAACAAAACAATTGATCGAGACTCAGATGAAGAGGAAAGAGGCACATGATCGACACCTGTGGAACAACAACATTGAAGTAGGCATGTTGGTTCTTCTCCATAGACCTAACCTTCATACACAACTGAGAGGAAAATGGCTTCCAAATTGGGAAGGACCTTATAGAGTCAAAACAATGCTAAACTTGGGTGCTGTGGAGTTAGAGACGCTGAAAGGAGAGGCCTTGCCACTGGTCAACATTTCAAGGCTGAAGGCCTATCATCAACACACTTAAAGACGTATGGATCACCTGGAACTGCCAAATATGTCCAGGTTGTACATAACTTTCTCATCATATTTTGCTCAGTTTTAGTAGTTTTCCTTATCAATTTCATCTTTGTTATTGGTGTTTTTAGAAAACCTAGAAGATATTTCAAAACCACTGCCAAAGCAAGCCTTTTGGGCATTTTTGGAAATTTTCTAGCAATTTTAGCATTTTTCTAGCATTTTTTATCCCTTTCCGATGTCTTTTTATTGCCCAATTTGAGGAATAAATGGAGGGTCTCTATGGTTTGATGAAGGATTTTAGGCTCAACATGTAGAAAATTTCATCAGAATTTTTTCAGAATTTTTTTAGAATTTTTCGGCCAATTTTTGGCATTTTTTTCAGATTTTTCCTTGATTTTTCTCTAAATTGGGCTATTTATAAAATAAATTAAAAAAAAAAAAAAACCCCACCCCCCCCCCCCCCCGCCCCCCCGCCCGCCCCCCCCCCCCCCGCCCCCCCCCCCCCCCCCGCCGCCCCCCCACCGACCAACCGACCATCCCCCCCCCCCCCCACCGACCAACCGACCACCCCCCCCGCCCCCCCCCCCCCCCCCCCCCACCGACCAACCGACCATCCCCCCCCCCCCCCCCCCGCCCCCCTATTTAAACCCCTCCTTTCCCCCTCCGCCGGCAACCCAGCGTGGACCACTCCACCAGGTATTCCTTTTCTTTTTCTTTTAGTTATTTTATTTTATTTTTTACTTTCTTATGTTTACTTTTTAATTTTTTTTTCTTTTTTTATTTATTCTTTATTTTTCTTTTTCTTTTTCTTTTTTTTTTTTTTTTTTTTTTTTGCCTTATACCTCTCTGTTTTTATTGTTTTTATAGTCATTTTTAGGGTAATTCAGCGTGCCGGATCCAAAATTTGGGTCCTCCGTTCTCCGTTTCAGTGTTTTTCTAGAGTTTTTTCAGATTTCCTCTAGAGTTGCCGTTTTCAGCCCTTGTTCTCTGTGGTTGCAGCACCTTGTGACAGAATTTTGCTCTGCACCTATGGCGTCTTCTGCTCCTCAGACAGATTCCTCCATGGCTACCGAGGCATACTCAGAGTTTGCCCCTTCGGCCTTGGCTTTCGGTCCACTCCATCCTGAGGTAGGCCCCCTTATCCCTAGGACCACATCCCTGTCCGCCCCCCTGGCCTACAGCCCGACCATCCCTGTAGCCACCGTTTATCCTGCCCCTAGGGCCCCCCTTCCTCCCATTGTTCACCCCGTCCCTCGCGCACCACTCGCACGCCCTGCAACCCCCTCCACCACTATCCATCTACCACGTAGTCAGCCATTCGCGGGTTCACTTCCCTGTTTATCCCTCTCGGGTTCCTCATTACATAGCCCTGGGTCTCTCCCCCCTGGTCACCACCTTCCCGTTGCAGCAACCCACATAGCCGTGCCGACGCGATCCGATGGTTCTAGTGGCCACCCCACACGCAGCTCCGGAAGTCATTCCACCTCCACTGTTCCCCGTCCCCCGTCGTCCTCCATAGTTGACTATAGAGAACCATCTTTGACCATCTCCCTCCGCCTGCATTTAGCTTTGCCTACCATCCCGCTCATCGATCTCCTTCCCGAGGGTTGCCTCCGTCAGGCCGGTCTTTGGCGCCTGGCCTCCCTCCTCCTCTCCGAGGCAGAGGGGTCAGATATTCGCACGGCGCTGTTGGACTTCCCTAGTTTTCCATCGGGTTCACTAACCCCTGCGGTCGTAGCTGCAGGTATAGGTTCGAGCCTTTCTTCGTTTCCCGCTCCCCAGACACTCTACTCGGGGTTATCTCGAGAAGATACCATCGCTTTCTGCCTATCTTTATATGGCGCAGATGCCATCCCCACTCCCTACCAGCTCGCCGTCCTTCACTCATTCATTTTCTTCTTTTTATTTCATAGTCCATCCTCCGACCTACCCTTGCATGATATCCATATAGCCGACCCGCTTTTCTGTTTTTTACATGGCCGACCCTTTCCCTATAGCTCACTCATGTTCCAGTCATTTCTTCTTCGTTCTCGACGCTTCCACGACGCCCTCCATCGCGGCACTCGTTCCTTTTCTGTTTATTCTGCCCCAGTTTTAGCTTGGCTTTTCCATCTGCCTAGTACACACACCATTGCATCCAGCCCTCGTATTGACCCCTCTCATCTTATACATTCCACTGCCCATTCTCCCCATCCCCATGCTCCGCCGTCCGTCGCCATGCATTCGACTCCTAGCTCTCTTCCACAGCCACCTCCTTCCATGGCAGCCTCCACTCCTCCTCCAGCTCGGCGCGTACGTACCCGGCTGATGGATTCCTTTCCCACTTCACTCCCTACCTCACCCATCCAGTCACCACCCCCGGTCGGTACCTCACAGCCTCCTCCATCTCCGGCCATCTCCATTGAGTCTGCCTCCACCTCCCATCCGCATCACTCGCCTCCAACCTCTCCGACTTTTCCCCAGCCTATTCCTGTACCACCCCCACCACCTCCCACCTCGCAGCCTTCCATCCCGGCCACCCTAGACGATGATCCACCTTTCTTGAGCCTACTTCGTGATGCGAGCGTCGTAGCGAGTGATGGGGCCGATGCTGCCCGTCACTCCCTTGATTCTGTCTCCGCGACGGCCGCGCTTCATCAGCAGTATGCTCAGACGATCGATCGTATTCGTGCGGCTGCAGCAGCTCAGTGGCAGACGTCACGCGAGGCCTTGCGGGCCATGCAGCAGGACCGCGACCGCTACCGCGATGAGGCTGATGCAGCGACTCGAGCTCTTATGGAGATCAGCCAGCGTGCGGCATTAGGCATTTGTGATAGTCCTGCGTGTCGATTGGTCCGACGAGAGCGCGATCATCTCCGACGATATAGGAGCCGGATTGCTGCCTGGACTGAGGAGGCAGCCATCATTCCTCCCGCCTCACGCGACTTACCTCTACCTCGGGATGACGTTCCACCTGGGGAGAGGCCGCCTTCACCGCCGATGCCTTAGTTGGTTTCCCTAGTTTCCTTTGTTTTCTCCTCGCCCTTTTTGTTGTTGAGGCTCCGTGTAGGATGCATATATTTATCTTTTGGTTTCGTTGCACCTCATTGGCTCCTTATTTATCTCTGCTAGGTAGATATTGGCATTTCAGTGGCACTTCATGCATTTCTCATGGCAGCTATTTCCTTGTTACTTTCTGCTTTTATATGATCTTCTGGTTCAGTATTCATGGTGTGTTACTTGTAAACTTTCTGGGTTATTATTGATGGTTATTTCTCTGCCTGTGTCCAGTTTGGTCTCTACTGGAGTGTTGTCTTTCCTTACCCTTAATAAAATTCTGTTCCCCTCTTTCCTTTTTCCCTATGCATCCCACTCCCCTCCCCCGTCATTTCCCCCTCCCTTCTTCCTACCCACCCCCCTCTCTGATGCTGGGTTTCTATGATGTTCTGGTGGACTTCGTTGCTGCTTAGAGGTCCTCTTCCAGTTTCTACTCCTACATTATTTGATGTCCTCTATGTTCAGCGTTTTGGCTATCGCTCTCCGGGACGGAGAGCACATTAGGTGGTGGGCAACTGTTGAGCCCATAACAATCATGTTGGTCAAGTCAACTGCAGTCAAAGTCAAATGGTCAAAGTCAACTGGACAAAGTCTACAAGGTCAAAGGTCAAGGTCAAAGGTCAAAGTCAATAGGTGCAAAGTCAAAGTGCAGGTGTCAAAGTGCACAGGTGGTGCATAAGTAATTGTCCACAAAGGGTAAATCAGAGAAAGTGGGTTGCAGGTTGCAGAGGTATTTTCTCTAATTGCCCCAAGTTCAAAGTGTGTTTTAAAGTGTTTTGGAAGGTTCAGGTGAACCCCCCTTATGTGCAAAAGTGAAGAATTAAAAGGAACTGTGAAGGCATGTGAAGCGGCAAAGTGTACGCACAGGTGAAAGTATGGCCCCCATTAAAATTTTTGGTTTTAGACTAAAGTCACTACAGGACAAAACAGTGAGTAGTTGGCTGCCACTTGTGAGAGCAATCTTGGGACATCAAAGTGAGCACCAAGATTCACTTGCAGTTAGGAGCGTACGTGATCGACACACTCAAATCAAGGCAAGAGCCATTCTTGGACCAAGGTTAGAGTAAGCAAAGGGAGCATAGGCTAAGTGGAGCAAGAGAGAGAAGTGCAAGAGTCACCAGAGTACGTCGCACAGAAGTGGAAGTGCAAGGTGCATAGAGAGTGACCAAGGATTTTGGTGCAGAGAAGTGCTAAGCTATAGTTCCCCCAAGTATCTCAAGGTCCTTTGGCAGTGTACGCTTGTCGACAGCAGGTATTCACTCCTCCCCCTTTGTGGAAGCTTGGTGCAAGGTGTGCACAAGGAGAAGCTTGAAGCAGGTGGAGGTCTGTTGCAGAGGAGGTCGGCAGCAAGAGGACATTGGGATATTGGATATTTTGTAATTGGGCACTCTGTGGGATTGTGCACAGAGGTATTGGTGTATCTTGTATTTCAAACATTGTACTTTTCTTACTGTAATCAAACGGCAGAAACTTCCAAGGTGTATTTTCTCTTTTGGTCTTTTCATTTTCTCCTACAAACCCTCAAACTCCTTCTTGTCAAAGAATCCCCCAACAGTATTCCTCAAAACACTCAATGTAAAATGCAACACCCAAACCCTGATTTATAAAGCATACCAGCCAATGCGCTTCTTCAACATCGTATTCCGTCTCAAGGTCGTCGACATCTATGTCCATGCGGGCGAATGTTTGGTCTGAGAAATATATCCTTAGCTCGTACAAGTAGAGTTGCGTTATCTGATCTGCCATTTTGTTACTTAGCTCCTAACAGTCTCTGCGCAACACAAGAAAAATAATTAGAAGTCCAAAATTCTTGAGCTAGCAAGGAAGAATATTTATGGCACACAAATCATAGCTTACATATGCGCATATATATATATATATATATATAACTATACATGTATGTACAAGGAATCTACTTCGTCCTTCTGCTTGAATCTCGTCTGGCTTCTCCCGTCCTAATATCACTTGAAATATGGTTTAACTCGAAGCGCGTTAACCTTCACGGGAGCATATTCTTCTCCTAAATCTTGAATTTGCATGGAACCATTGGAGTTGAGTTCCACCACCTTAAACGGTCCTGCCCATCTTGTCTGTAACTTCCCCGGGAATTTATAATATTTACTATCATAAACTAGTACCAAATCCCCTTCTTGAATCGCATAGGTCCTGAGATTCTTGTCATGCCTCTCCTTACGTCTCTTCTGAATAGCTTCCAAACTTTGTTGTGCAATAAGTCTCTTTTCTTCTAGCTTGACCAGTTGTATGTACCTTTCCTTTAATGACTCTTCCACTCCCATCCTGGCTTCGATGGCCACTCTTAATATCGGAACTTCTTTTTCGATGGGGAAGATGGCTTCCTCGCCATATACTAGGGAGAACAGAGTGCTCTTGGTCGTCACTCGGTAGGATGTTCGATATGCCCACAAGGCTTCCAAAAGTCTCTCATCCCAGTCTCTCATATGCACAACTACTGTCTTTGTTAGAATCTGTTCCAGCACCTTGTTGGTGACCTCCACTTGTCCATTCGCTCTCGGGTAATATGGAGTGCTTTTTCTATGTTTGATCTTATATAATTCCATTAATTCTTTGATCAGTTCGTTGACAAAATGTGTTCCTCTATCACTCACTATTTCCAACGGGCATCCGAATCGAGTGATAATTTGTTCATACAAAAATTTAGCTACATCAACAGCTCGGTCAGTCTTCAGAGCTTTGGCTTCCACCCACTTGGTAACATAGTCAGTACAGACCAAGATATACCTATTGGATTTTCGTCGTGAGGGAGGATCAATAGGCCCCACAAAATCAATTCCCCATTTCTCAAATGGCTTAAGAGCCAACACCGGCGTGAGAGGAGCAGCATGTGCTAATGTGGGTTTGCCCATTCGTTGGCATTTGTCGCATTTCTTACAGTATGTGTGCGAGTCTTTGAACAACGTTGGCCACTAATACCCAGCCAATAAAATCTTTCTTGCCGTCAGTTCACCAGCGAAATGCCCACCGCAAGGTTCCTCATGCGAAGCCCTCAACACTAGGTTTGCTTCTTCTTCCTCGAGACACCTCTGATAAATGCTCTCATGAACAAAATATCGATAGAGTTGCCCCCCAATGATGCTATGGTGCTTCGCCAATGCTAACAGTTTTTGCTTCTCTCTCTTGCTTGCTCCTGGTGGATATTTAGTAGTGCACAAGAAATTCACCAAGTCGGCATACCAAGGTACTTTAGCATCAACCTGGAATAGATGTCCATTAGGAGCATCATCGGGCACACCAGAGATTGGCTCCTCATTAACAATTCGAGATAAATGGTCGGCCAATATATGTGCTTTGCCTGGTTTGGTTACCACTGTGAACTGAAATTCTTGGAGAAGTAGCATCCACCTCATCAGTCGCCCTGACAGCTCGGGTTTATTAATGATATACTTAAGGGCTTCATGATCCACATAAAACATGAAGTGTTTTCCCATCAAGTAATGCCGATACTTGTTCACCGCAAAGATCATCGAGAGGCATTCCTTCTCTGTGGTCGTGTAGTTCCTCTCAGTGCTATTCAAATTGCGACTTGCGTAATAAATAGGGTGGTCCAACTTCTTTTCATCGGCTTGGCATAGTACTGCTCCAACCGCAGTATGAGAAGCGTCGGTATGCACATGGAATTCTTTCGTCCAGTCGGGTGCTACCAAAATCGGTGCATTTATCAATCTCTCTTTGATCGAGTCGAATGCAACTTGACACTCTCCAGTCCATTGGTATTGTTGGTCTTTCCTCAAAAGATTCGTCAGTGGTGCCGCTATGGATGCAAAATTTAATATAAATCGTCGATAATAATTCGCATGGCCCAAGAATCCTCTGAGTTGCGGCAAATTTTGAGGAGGTGGAAGTTGTCCGATCTTTACCACTTTATCCTCGTCAACCGCAATCCCTTTTTCGTAAATAACATGTCCCAAAAGCAATCCTCTTCGTACTCCAAATGTACACTTTTCAGGATTTAGTGCGATGCCTTTTTCAATGCTTCTTCTTAAAATCGCTTCGATCCTCTCCATCATGTTTTCATCGTAGCCTTTGATCGCGAAGTCATCGAGAAATATCTCCATCCAATCCTGCAAATAGTCTTGATATGCAGCTATCATTGCCCTCTAGAATGTGGCCGGTGCATTGCATAATCCAAATGGCATCACACGATATGCGTACGTACCCCATTCTGTCATGAAAGTAGTTTTTGATTGATCCTCTTCATGGATTTGGATCTAGTTGTACCCATTGAAACCATCCAAGAATGAGTACAATTTATGGCCAGCCACTCTATCCAAGATTTGATCAGTAAATGGCAAAGGGAAGTGATCCTTCTTTGTGCGCTCGTTCAACTTTCGATAATCTATGCAAATACGGATTTTCTTATTTTTCTTCGGAACCACTACAATTGGTGATACCCACTCGCTAGATGCAATGGGATATATGAATCCTGCTTCCAATAATTTGGTCAATTCCAGCTTGATCAATTCCGAGTAGATTGGATTCGTTCGCCTGAGTCGTTGACATATTGGTCAGGTACCTTCTTCCAAGTCTATATAATGTTGGCAGATTCTAGGATCAATTCCTCTCAAATCACTGTATGACCATGCAAAGGCCTTACCAAAATTTTTTAGTGTCATTTTAATACAATCTCGTACTCTGTCTGGTAGCTCTGACCCTACACTCAAGAACTTTTCTGGAAAAACTTCCCATTTTTCCAACTGAGCTTCTCGCGAATATTCCTTATTCCTCGATGACACTGTGATTGGAATGTGCTCTCCGATCACTCGTGCATGGTTGGCCAGTAAATCATTGTTTTGTTCTGTTTCGATTGAACCTAATTTCTTTAATTCAGCTTTTGCAATGGCTTCCGACACTTTAGTTTTACTCTTCGCTTCTTTTTTCGACTCTCGACTTCTCTTTAGAACCTCTGCTTCTAGCATTCTAACTCTTTCTCTCAACTGTTGCACTTCCATTGTCGGAGCTAACTCCAGCTCCAGCTCTTCTTTTGAAGTTCCCTTCTCCAGGGATTGAGTAGCTTTGTTTTTACTTGCGTCTATACTCAACATGTAGCACTCAAATTCTCTTGTATGCGTCAACCATCCTAGCAACTCCTGATCGGAATCGTCGTTATAGAGCAATGGATTTTGATACTCTCCCATCTTCGTGTCTTGATTCTTAAAGAGCTGCAAGTTGAACCCGTCTTGAAGCAGATTCTTGTAGTTGTCTGTGTTCAAAGAAAACCTAGCTCGTGCAATCTCATGGCTTGCTTTCTCCTTCTCTTTCTTTTCCATCTCATCGACTATTATTGTCTTCTTCTTGTTGCTCGAGGGTGGGGATACTTGTATTTGAATCCGATCAGACTTTGGCCCTATTGAAATAAAACCTGTGCGCCAGTCATGCACACATTCGGCTTGCACCAGCCATGGCCGTCCAAGTAGGATCGAGAAGGTAGCCTCTGAGGTCCTTGGTCTTACTATCAGATAATCAACTTTAAACTCTAGACCGCCCACAACTGTACTTACATTCTTCAAAAGACCCGCAGGCTTCACTTGTGTTTGATCCGCCATTCTTAAAGACATCGGTGTTTCTTCCATGTGGTTGAGGCCCAAAGCTTTCATCATGAACTCGGTCATAAGGTTGACTGCAGCTCAACTATCTAACTGAGCACCTGGGACTGCATACCCTTTAATCTCAACCGTCACAGCTGGAGCGTTCGAATCAATTTGCGTCATAATGCTTTGAATGATCCCTTGGACATCTTTACCTTGTCTATTTTTATCTCGAGCTTTCCTCGACTTCTTAATATATTCGTTGTAGAATTGTTTCCTATAAGCAGGTGAACATTTTAGCAATGTGCCAATATCCAGCGTGACTTCCGTGTCAGCAAGCAACTTTACAATATCTACTTCTTCCGAACTTTGTCTTTCCTTTCTAATCTTAGGGGCTTTCAATCTTTCAGGGAATGGTGCTATGCCCGGCACAAACTCCTTGGTCACGGGTGGAAGAATCTCAATCTCTTCCCCATCCTCAAGCTCTTGCTGCTCAGCAAATCCTCCAACTTGGTTTTCTACCTCTTCACGCTCAACGATCTTCTCTTGACTCCCTTCTTCACCTTCGCCTCCTGGATTCTTCTTCGAATACTCTTGAGTCCTTGTGACTACTGCCATAGTTGGATCTTTGTGTGGTTTCTTGGCCTCGTACGCATCCACAAAGTGCATTGACGAGCTAGAGCCTTCTTGAGGGTTCGGTGTTTTGAACACTACTCCGATCGTAGGAACGTGCTCTTGAGCTCTCGATGTGGAATCCATCTGAGTATCAACATAGTTCAAGGACCCTACTGGTCCTTTTTCCTTGCCGGCGGCAGCCCTTCGTTTTGGACAATCTTCATCAAAGTGGCCCTCTCCACTACAGTACCTACATAGTGGAGTGTAATCAATTGGTTTCTTTTCGTTTGGACATCTAGATTGAGTATGGCCAAAGCCATGACATCTCCAGCACTGGATTGGACCATCTCTTCTTTGATCACGCGCGGCTCCTCTTGGATAGTCTCCTCCTTGACCCTGAGCACCATATCCATAAGTAGGTCTGTTTTCCCAACGAGAGGTAGGTGGGACACTTTGAGCGGGCAATCCCGTGTAAGGTCTTTCTCTTGTATCTCCTGATTTCATGGTCCTCTCTTCATAGGCCCTCTTGTTGTAACATCGGTCCTCCGTGTGATTTGTTCTTCCACAAAAAGTACAACGCATCCTAGGTGGCGATCTATCTATGAATACTCTCGAGACTGTAGGGCATTCTGAAGCCAAATGGCCGTAACCATGGCACTTTCCACACCATGTATTTGATCGAAACACTTGATTCGGGTTCGTAGTTACCTCTGGCTTTACTGTGTATGTTTCCTGGGTTATTGTGGCGGCTTTTATAGCTTGTGAGACCAACTCTAATATTCGTTCTTCGGTTAGCGCAGGCTTTACCTCGCCTGGCGTGCTAGTGGCGGCTACAAAAGCTGGGGTCGTCAATGCGGGACTTCCTTGGCCCGGATCCTTCATTGGTATGTTTCCTGGGCCTCCCATTGGCTCGTATAAGAGCTCCATCTTCCTTTGTTGGCATAATTGTACTTCCTCCCAAAGTCTCGCTTGTTCCTTAGCATCCATTAAAGTCGCAGGTCTTGTTAGGCTGATATGCTGCTGTGCCGTAGGATCTCTCAATCCCGAAATGAATCTTCGTTTCAATGTCTCATCGTTCGGGGCATTCGCGCCCATCTTTCTTACCAACGTTTCCATTCTCTGAATGTAGTTATCGATGCTCTCATTGACTCCTTGTCGCAAATAATCCATTTGTTGGGCCAATCTATCTTGGAAGCCTTGTCGTCGAAACTTTGCCAAGAAGGCTTCCTTGAGCATCTGATACGTTCCACGCTCTTGTGGTGTCAGATTCCCATACCAATTGGCTGCCTCATCACGGAGAATAGCCGGAAAAATTCTCAACCTTTGATCCTGGTCAACTACATCATTGGCCTCACAGGTAACCTCAAACAACTGGATAAAACTATCCGGATCTTCGTCCCAAGTACCTGAAAACTTGGTGAAGTCCCCCAAGTGAACTGAAATCCGCTGAGCCATTTCGAACAGAGATGTGATATCAATATCACTTCGATCCCAAAAATTTAGCACACGTGGCTTCAGGATCCCTCCTTCAAACTTCCGCACTTGATTCGCGACTCTCCTACGGGAGTACACGTTTTTGGCTGAATTCTTCGAGCCAATCGAGGTCCACTCACCTGGCGGTTCCCACCTTCTTCTTTCTCTTTCAAGGGCTCTTCTTTGAGCGCGTTCCTCTCTTTGCGTTTGTGTTGCTCCTGACGATGAGCTCCCCTCGCTCATGTACTAGGTCTTGGGGTCCGCAAGCTCGGCCAACCTGTGGCGCTAGGCGAACCTATGGCACTCTCTTATAGAGACGTACCAAGCTTTTCCCGGCAAACGCACCAAAATGAATAGGTCTAATGCCCAAGGAAAAGATGATTGTGGAAGCCTTTATTTTGTTCAAAACCCTCAGAATCGGTCCAATTGGATCACTTGGAGCCCATAATTATCTCACAATGGATTCTTCTTATGTCTATGCACTAGCTCATATGTTCCCGGCAGACGCACCAAAATGTTTGGGTCTTAATCCAAGGGAAAGTGCATACACGCAATGGTATTTTGCCCATTTTTCCTGATACTAGGTCAATTTTGGTTTCCCCTAAGTCCACAATTTCACTCCTAAGTTTTCATGGATGAGGCGAGAAAACGCATGCGTAATTTGATATCCACCTCCAGTGGTCACTTCCTGTAACCTCCCTTTTTTTCACTTAACCCCCCCCTCCCTTCACTCCGAGTTCACCAGGTATGTCGCAAAGTTTTCTTGGAAAGGGGGATGATGAGATAACAAGCCAATTCTAAAGTCATAACTTCATACATGGAAAGGATACTATAATCATTCAAACGTCAATCATATGCTTCGATTAGTCAAACTTCGGCTATAAACAACACCCCTTAATGTTTATGCTCTTAACTTAGATGCTTCGTTACACGGAACGACATGTAGCATGCTTATGCGATTAAAAGCTTCATCCCATAAATGGTAGCTTGATTAGCCACCACATTTGCTCTACAAAATTACAAACACCACCATCGATGTAGAACTTCTCTTATTTCATACAAATTTCTATGGGTTCATATATATGCCACTTTCAAACACAACTTCAAAGACTAAATACGGATAATTCTTTCGCATAATCTAAGTCTTCGATTTCAATACACATGTTCATTTCTATTTCCTAAGGTCTTGTGGATAAGTTATGGATTAAGCAAATTTCAGTTGTACATCACGTCAAAGAAAACAGGTAATTACTGCTTGGGCATGTATTTCCGGTTGCTATATTGAACAAAACATCGTTAACATCATTTCCATATTTTTATTTTGTATACAACCATTTTCAAAAATTAAAAGTTTAGATTCACAACAAGCAAACAAAGGCGAAAAGGTTTCTCTCTTCAAAAATTTTTTATTCACTCCATTCGCTGCTGATAGAGATTGAACAGCCATAAAAAAGAGACAAAATGAACCTACTGTTCTAATCTTCTCATTTCATTCACTCTCAATAAACAACATAATCATCCTCTCTCGCTTTTTCTCTTTCTTCTTTATGATTATTTGCACAAACACCCGTATAATTCAAAAATACACACACATACGTTGCGCTAACATCTTCGTGTAATCTTTCTAATGTTCTGTTCCATCACATGATTTTCCTTCAGATATCTCTCTTTGATTATGTTTATTATCTGTAGTACTACTTTCTTAAAAGGAACGCCATGTTCACACGTAAACATGCTTACGGATATCTTTTTTATGTTTGGATATGTGTACTATCCATTACAAGAAAAGACCACACTAAAAACGAGATAAATGCATACGTTGCAACGTATAAGTCATTGAACATGTATACATGTAAGCACCTCTAAGTAGATTGATGGCATATGTTCAAATAGCATGTAAGCTAAGTTATGAGAGAATAACCTGTGAGTAAGTAAAGCTCCTTCACTTTTCATCAAAATCTCGAGCAGAGAATTTTCCCTTCCTTCATCCTGTAAATCTATCAACCCACAAAATCTATTGCGCCAGCTCTCATCACTTTTGTATCCTCAAATCTTCAGCACAACACTACGTCAGACCTCTGCATCGAAAATCTCCCTGCCACCAGTCTGAGAGCAACCACTGCAAATAAAAACGACTCTACCCTTCTTCACAAGTCGCACACAGAAGTAGTCATTCTATCTTCCAGATCGGTCCTCCTTGAGACTCCCAAGTTTTGCTCGATGTAAGGCTCTCCTCGCACATCAGATGAGTCCCCCCTTTTCTGTTCGCGTCGAAAAAACGAGAGGGAGAGCGCCCATGAGCATTGCAGAACAAGCGAGAGAAGTAGCCTCCTGTCCTGCAGCCCTTATGGAGTTCTGAAGTAGTCGGGTACCTCCCCCCTTCCCACTCTTTAGTGATCAAGTATAGCTTGCCAAGGACTTTTCTTTGCAACTAAGTATATTGGTTTTGTTGCCTCTCTTTCTTATGTCCTGCTGCTCTCCCTCCCCTTTCTGTTATGGATAAGCTCAAAAGCGGCGATAGTTTTGACAATATCTTTGTTGATTTTTGTTGGAATACCAACCATTGACAGATTAGAAGCGAACTTCTTCATAAGATCTTCTTCTATTAGGCTGGGAACTCGTGGGTCAACCACAGATACACTCTCGTATATGTTCTGAATCACCAATCCATATGGACGAAAGGGACATATTCCCTGCCTTGCTAAAAGAGCTGCTTGCTAAGAGCCCATGTTCTTCCCCCCCCCCCCCCCGCATAGAGAAGAGGACCATCAGAAACCCCCTTGGTAGCATTCAGTTCCTATGCTTCTTCTCCCTCTTTCCATAGCTGCCTTGAACATGTCCTCTTCCTTCCCTCTCTAGTCGTGGAGAATAGCCCTCTGCTATTGAGTCCTCCCTTCTTTCCAAAAAACAGCTGCGACCTATCTCTCTTCTTCCCTCGATGTCTGCACAAAAGAGAAACTTGCCTCTGTTGACGTCGCTTTTAGCCCCAGAGAGCCAACAACTGTCGCCTTCCTCTTTTCACGAAAAATACTAGCACAACTCTAGAAGTTGCAGTTGCTGCTGCATTCTGATCATGCCGGACCCGCTTCAGATAGAGAATCAGGTTAGTAAAAACCCCATAGAAGGCCACTTGACAGCAACAATAGGCACCTAATTGCGAGATGGACTTTCTCAAGAAAATCAAGCTTTTTTCCTGTGAGGGAGGATGAATCGAAGTTCATGTGGGAGTTTCTGTCACTTGGAAATGGTTGTTAGATCGGTGACCGCTGTTCTAGCTGCTGCATACTACCCCCCTCTGTCGTGTCTTCATACCAGCATGAAATAGCAGAGATAGCCTCTGCCACAAGTGCTGTAGATAAAGGCTCCCGATCTGCTGTCAGCAATCCAGGACGCCTCCCACGCCGCACCCCACATACCCCCCCGCTATGCAATCTCTCCAAAAAAACGAAGAAGAATGGCGGATGTCCACGCCCAGATAGACAAAAGAATGAATGAAGATAATCTAGAGAGAGAGAGAGCAAAAAAAACGCCTGCCCTCATCCCCTTTTCTGGCAAAAAAACGGAAAGGAGGGGGGGGAGTCTCCTGACAGAAATGACCTTCCCGTCAGAACTGAAAAAAAAACGGCCTGCCAGCAAATTTCTTTCAAGTCTGATCCACTATAATTATCACACAGAGCAGCCTTCTTCTCAATGGCTCTATTAGGATCCAAATGGCGGATTCCCACAATGAGCACGATACAGCCGAGGGCAGCACTCAAAGCATAGCGGAACAAATCCGACATGGCTTGACTCGTTTCCATGGAAATAAACGAAAATATGATAATTATCTGTCCAAGTGATGAAATGGAGATTCCAAGTGGATAACCGGCACACCAAGGTGGGAGTAGACAGTAAATTTGTCTTGGAGGCCACGCTTCGCTTTGCGACACTGGACTTGACCGTGGCTATGTTGAGCATATCATATCAACCAAAGCATTGCCGATTGCAATATCACTCCTATGTAAACCTTCTTTTGCAATCTTATTGTGAGTTTGCTCCCCCTTGTCAACTGCTCCTATGCTTCCGCAACCTCTTATTAACAATGTGAATGTCACTGCATTTGGAGTTACCCCCTTCAAGTTGCATGCATACGAATCATCATTGCATCTCATTTTCACAATTTCTGCATACAGCTCCTGCCCACCGTCAATGCATTAAAAGTCTTGCACTAGCTTTCAATACAGCCACTGAAGCAAAACACCGGCCATCTATTCTTATTGCAAAACACCTATGTTCAAACAAATACTTTCCAAAATGGGCATGTTAGTGCATCAAAATCGACCAGTTCATGAGCTAACAAGTATCACCGGATAAGGAGAAGTCATCCAGGTAAACTCTCATGAATGTGGTTAGATAAGGAGATAAAATTTCTTGCATACAGCACTGAAACATACTTGGAGCATTTCGGAGACCAAATCCACATCATTGTACATGCATAAACACCCCAATTGGTTATAAATGTTGTCTTTGGAATGTCTTGCTCTGCCATTCGTACTTGATTATAACCGCTATATCCATCCAAAAAGGAATACATCTTGCGACCTGCCACATCATCTAACTTTTTAAGGTCATTTCAAAGATAGCTCCTTGAAGAGTAATAGGAATATCTCACACCAATCCAACCGGATGAACTCGGGATCAATCAGCCATTCGAACAAAAAATTGGACAGGTTCAATTTGTGTCCATCCCATTCGTTGACAAAGTGTTGTTGTTGCAGTGTTTGCACTAGAACCTCCATCAATTAATACTTGAGTAATTTTGTGATTCTTATACCAGACCATAATCAAGGGTACTGTATGATCCATCGTCGGATCAAGTTCAGGCTGAATTGTAGTTGTCGAAGGAGCACATGAAGATCCTGGACTGACCTGTTGCTGGAACTGTTGTCGTACGCCAGGAACCAAAGCCAATAGTTGTCCCAATGGCACTGTAATAGACGGCTTGGATAAGACATCCCATACTAGATCAAATTTTGTTGTTTTCGGTACGGTGTCCGATGGGGACTCCGATACTCTTTGGGTCATGTTTCTGCCTTCCGATACTGTATGCAGTATACTTTGCTGCATCACCGGAACTGAATCAGGAAAAATAGTTTGCCTTGGGTTGCCCACTTACTCGCTTTAGTAAACACCTTCTGCTGTTCACGAATTCCAGGTTCAAAAATCTCCGCAGCTTCCTGTAATTGCTTTCCTGAGCATGTTTGCACTGCTTTTGTTTGAGTGTCGACTGCTGAAATGTACACCATGTTCGCCATTGAGTTTTGTCGTTCCTTTTTCTTTTTATCGTACTCGGCCGCATCTTTATAGTACCTACGGATATGCCCTATTTCACCGCAAAAATGACATTTAGGTGGTGGAAAAGGTGCATCTTCACCTAATGTACCCGCATTCCATCGAGTTTTTCCAAAGTTAGTTGACCGTGCTCCTCTGTAATTCTTGTATCCTTGGTAAGGAGTATTCCTCATTTGCGGTGGTACGTAGTGATTGGCCAGTTGCCCTTGTTCCTGGATGATAGCATTGACGGCTACTCTACTCTAGACCTTTGCATTATAGGGACAAGTTTCCATAGTGTGGTCCGTTGTATGGAAAATAGCATAGTACATCTGATTTAGGGCGCATGTTGAGCTATTGTGTCCTGTGTTTTTACATTTAGTACAATAAATTTGTTTCAAAGGATCTTGGTTTGAATGCTTGGACGCCTTCAACCACTCTAAATCTTTAGTGAATCCACCCACTTTATTTTCTAACTGTAAAGCCATTTCAATTACGACATCCAGGGTCATTCCTTCCACACAACGAATAATCATGATCTGTTTCAATTGGGGATTTAATCCGTTTATGAACCAGTGAGTAATAACATTGTTTGGTAAATTGGCATGCGTTGGTGGTAACTGTCATAAATGAGTCCGAAATAGAGTGGCATAGTCTTGGACATTATGGTGTGGCTTCTACCTGTTATTTTGCAGATAATCAAAAATTTCTGTTGGGTTTTTCTTTAACTAGAATCGTTGCATAAATGCATCCTTCACGTCATCATACTGCCAAAAATGATTCAAGTCATACTCGGTTAACCAGCGAGCAGCTTCATTGACCAAGGTTGATTGGAACACAATGGCTTTATAAGCAGGGTCTACTGGGTAATTCAAAACTGCATAATTAATTTCAAATGTCCACACATGCACGTCGGGATCATCTCCTGAAGAACCTCCAAATTTTGTGTACGTGACTCCGGTCAGCACCCGACGTGGTGGAATAATCTATTGTTGTTGTTGTTGTTGCTCCTGCTGCTGATGTTGTTGCTATTGTTGTTGCTGTTGTTGATGGGAACTACTCATGTTGCCTTAACTTTAGGGACAGACTTCTTGATGTCCCTAGACCTTATGGTCACTTTGCCAATTTTCCAATCCAAAAATATCTTTGAGTTGATTACTTAGCTCAACATCGAACAACCCTTTCTCAACCTTAGTATCGAAATTGGCTAGACTTGCACCTAAAAACAGTGAATGCAATAAATTCCTTCCGAACAGAACTACAGTATCATCAAAAAGCACGAATTGTCACCGGAGAGCACCGAATTGTCACCGAACAATACCAAATTGTCACCGAAAATCATCGAATTGCCTCCAGACAATGCCGAATTGTCACCGAACAGCACCGAAATACCACTAGGAACTAATGTATTGTCTCCAAAATCTACCAGACTATCACCGGAACACACCAGATTATCACCACATTCTACCGAACTGCTTCTACATAGCATCGAACTGCCACCGAAATTGCCACTCGCTTGTTGAATTGAACCTTCTGCGATTGACCTTAATTGTTCTTCACTTCTACCACCAGAGGGTGATCCTAACAGATTCAAAACTGCCCAGGGATGTGGGTCACTTGGATATTTGGGGTACGATTCACCAGAGCGTGTTACTGGCATATATCAAAGGATTTGTCTTCGAGCCTTAACCTTCTTCTTCAACTGGCTACTCCATTTCCCACAGACGGCACCAGTGTTAAACTTTATTGTTTAATCTATTATCAATTCTAGGTTCTTGGGATGGTTAGGGGTCTGTGAAACAAAGGCCCTATTGTATTTTCCCACTTCTACAGATTCCGGTATATACTACTTCACAGACTTAGTGCACTAAATTATATGATTCTTCAACTACTATATGTTTGCGTATCACCGCATTCTTCTATCTAAGGTTCATAAGCTTTGTCTTTTAGTCCCAATTTTCCCAAGTACAACCATGTTGCAATGTCCTTTTGTATCAGTTACTTGTTCTTTTATAAATTTCTCTAGTGTAATCTTGTCTATTGAATATTGCTATTAGGAATGCTTAACTCTTATCACAACTTGATATGTGTTCGATCCACTTATGTTCTTTTTCCTTTAGGGTTTGCCACATGAATATTTTAACTTATAATTGAACTTGAATAATTAGGTTTTCTTGTACTTGTATTGTGCCTATTGTAACCCTAATTAATCAATTTCACTAGTCGCACTTAGCCTGAGCTAAAGAATTGACTAAGGGGGTTTATTATTCTTCCAACCTCGAGTCTGTTGCTTTGAAGAATGGTACAATGCCCAAGAAGTAAGCTCCCCAATCGAGATTCGATTGTTTACAATCCCTTGCCTTGCCAAGAAACTCCAAGATGCTCCAAGATCCTAACAAAATAGCCCAAAAGTTAGCTCAAAATGTACAAAAATTTAACACCCTAATTTTCAACCAAAAAAGGTTGTCTATCACAATCAATCAAGTTGTCAATCGTGATAGAAAGAGCTATCTATTGTGGCCTATTTGTCATGATGGAGAGATCCGTCAGGGTTTATTTATTGTTTATCATGCGACGGATGCCTATCAATTGTGATGGATGGGTGTCAATCGTGATGGGCTGATGTGGTGATGGATATTGTCAATCATGGCCTATCAATCATGATTGGATAGAATTTTTCATAAAATGTTATCAATTGTGCGAGGCTTTCTATCATGATGGATAGATTGTCTATCGTGATGGACACATGATACGTCTATTTTCCATCATCTATCATGTGATGGACACCTGTTTGTCATGATGGACAAAGGCGTCTATCGTGATTGATAGAAAAAACACACCTTTTCAAAAACTTTTTATGTTTTTGTGATATTCAAGATGTCTAGACTACAGTAATGCACTTAGTTTTACAAAAAGATCAATTTATTTATCTGTTGGGATTGACAGAATGCTATGCCTCGAGGCTTGATAATTTTTTGTACATGTTGGAGCTACTGCAACTCTTGTGGATGTTGGAACTTGCAAGGAGGCTCAAGAAACATGCAAAAACAACACATACACAAACACACTCTCTCTCTCTCTCTCACTCTCACAACTAAAATGACAGAAGGTGAGGTAGAGGTGGGCATATGGTCCAAAGCCGAAAATTCAGCAAAGAAAAGATGGAGGTGGGAGATGGTGAGGAAGGTGATGATGATGTAAAAACTAAGAAAATTAAAGAAATCACCTAATTACTTACCATTCCAATGCTGAATCTCTACATCTTACCATCACACGCTCATCCTCGAAGCTTGATCCCTGGCAATGGTGCCTAATTTGGTGTCAATCTAGCACAACAATGAGTATCAACATGAGGAGATCCATTTCATAATTGTTAATCCAAGAAGACATGAGGGTGGTATGACGACCATGAGCAAATGAGAGTACAAGGGTGTGAGTGAGAAGAACATCAACATGCACACACATACACATGCATGCACACACGACAAGACAAAGATATGGAGCAAGGGAATGTTTGATTAGCCAAGAATACAATTAGAATGTCTTTTGTTCACTTCGATTCCCAAAATGTTCTCCAAAATGAGCTCTCTAGCTCTTTTTATAGTTTTTCACTAGCTTTGGCCCTATCAAGACCTAATGTCTAACCTAGTTTAAAAATACGTTCCTATGCCTAGTTGGAGGCTCAAACGAGATCATAAAAATATAAAATTTGATAAATAGGTACTTCTAGTACTACTCAAGCTAGAGGAATCCTAGGCTTGAACAAAATGGGTTTGGGATTATCATAAATGGAATTTACAATGAGGTGTAGTGATTAAAATCGGTGTTTTAAAAAAAAGTAGGAAATTTGGAAATTTAATTGGCCTAATTGTATGATCTTATTTGATTAATTTGTCTGCTCATTGTTGCTTGGCCTGCACTCTGTCCTGACTCTCTTTGACTAGTTTGTGTCATGCTCCCTTGTCTCGTTAGACTGCCTGGACCTCCTTGGCTACTGTCAACATCAAGGATCCTTTAACATTAGAGAATACATTAATGTATCCACAATGTTATGCATCTATGAACGCATATCTTGATAGAATTTAGCAAAATGCTACTTGAAATCTTGCACATCCGTCCAAAAATAATAAAGTCATTGTTATATATTTAAAAGTCAAAGAGGTGTGAACCTCTTCTTATGTAAGGTAGCACATGATTGCCATGTGGCAATCATGTCGACACCCAAGTGGTTGTATTGCATGGAGAAAGAGGGAGACTAAGAGGTGGTAGTCACGTGGTGGGGAGGAAGAGCAAAGAAACATCTCTGAGTTGTCACTCTCTAGTTTTATCATCATTTTCCTTCATGTACGAACATGGAGAGGAGTCTCTGAATAGAAGGAAGCCCAAGGATTCATTGAGAGAAGGCCCTCCAACATTGGTAGTAGAGACAACAACTCGCGAACACCACTGAAGGCCAAGAACCACTAAAGGACAAGCGCAGCCAAAAGGCTCTTCACACACAAGATTCTATCCATGCTAACGACAAGTGCAGCCAAAAGGCTTCTCTCCACGAGAGACGCAAAGTGAAGGATCCTTATAAATACTTGCTCAAAGATCCTTTTGCCATTGTCCATGGGATTAAACTCATGCATGTGAGTGACTTATGAGATGGGCAATAAGGACTCCGTGAAAGCTTAAGAATTGAGGCATTCAAAAGTTTTTTTCTTAATATTACGAGGATCTTATCAAGGTCATTTTCTTCAAGAAAGAGATAAGCGATCATGCACACATGCTCTATAGAGTACATTCCTTCAAGATCCATAAGAAATTTTTCTTGCATCAAATATTTTTCAGAATTTTGAGAGCTCCAAAGTTACCCCTTTTGCAAGATTGATTTCTGCATCTTCCACTCCATCCCACAACTACACATCCAACTTCAGCAAGGTGTTTCTCCTCATTCAAATATCTGGTTTTCATTATTATTTTTGAAACTTGAAGTTTGTCTTATAAACTTTCTAAAAACACCAAGAACTCAAGATTTTGACAACAAATTGTAGGTCGAAGACTCTTTGTAAATTCTCTATAGATTTTAGGTACATGTATTGGAGCTCATTAAGGAAATATAGGAGTCCAAATTCACTTTTTTCACTTGGTAATACATCCTCAAGATAAGACCTAGGTGCTAGACATTATTGCTTTGATTGGCAAGACCTAGCAATGATTATTGAAGACTAGTGAGAATTCAGATTTGGTCACAAGTCACTTATTTTGTGCAGTTTTGAAGACTTGATGGTTTCTTGGACATTTCCAAATCATTTCCAAATCATTTTTGGGACTCATAACTGTTAGGCCATCGAGAAGGAATTTATGTAAAACTATATTTTTGATGAAGAGTCCTCACTGAATTGATGGACTACTTGACTTGTAACCCTTTATAGAATTAATAGAATCGGATTCCTTCTAGGTAAAAGTAGAGAGATAGGCACCATACATGTTAGGCTATCAAACTGTGGCATTGTAGAGAAATTTAACCATATGCAGAGTTTTTGTGAATTGTGTCTTTTGTCAATTTTGTCTATATGTTGATTATTGCGATTGTAGAAGTATCTATGAGTGTAATCAGACTCTACGTAGGATTGTGTGAAGTTCTTCTTTCAGAAGTCTGAGTATTTGGTGTCTCTGTATAACTAAAGAGTTGGAGAAACACAGGGACTAGATTTTGCCACCCAAGAAGCCCCTGAACCTATTTGTTTCCTTAAGCAAACTGGATAGAGGTTAACATTGTAAATCCTATTGGGGAGTGGTTGTTATAGCCTACATGTTGGTAACATGATCCGAAAAATCCTAGCCAAAATATAAAAGTGATTCGCATCCTGTTTGAGTGAAGAGCACATTAGGTACACTGTAGCATAAAGCAGGCAAAGTCACAAAGTCCAAAGAGAAGATTGTAATGAGTCACAGCGCTCCCTCGATGCAGTCCTTAGTTTTTTGTCTATGAGAAATACCAAAAACTTCTTCTTTGTTGTCCAATGAAACTCCAGTGTTTGATAGTGCTTTGGTGTCCAGTGAAATTCCGGGCAATCCAAAGATTGTGGTTGGGGACAAAAAGATGCAGAATAATTAATATGTACAAACCAAATCTCCACCAAAAGTTGTAGTGGAGAATAAGAAAATTTTATAAGAACCATTTTCAAAAGTGACTAGTACTGGATAAGGGTGGAGAATTCCTATAGAATGACAAATTACAATTGCCTTTCTGAGATTTTGGAGTAGCAAAAAAACACCTTAGAGAGAAGAACTAGAATCCATCCAACAAGTAAACTTGGAAATTCCAAGAAGGCTAGCATTACCCACTGGTCAAGCATCACCCACCGTTTCCAATTCTGAAGATGTCATGGACGCACTTGAATATTTCAGCCCTAGATTGATGGGAGACATGTAAGGTGGACAAAGAAGGTAGTATCCAGCTAGAGTATCTTATGCCAAATTCAATGGGTTTTCGGGTGATGACCTAGATGCTCATGTTTGCACATTTGAAATCAACTATAATGTATTAGATAACCTGAATGATGATGAATATAAGGTTTACTTGGAGATCATGATTCCTTGAGCTCCCAAGTCTAGCATCTACAAGACTGAGAATATATGTGGCCAACCCTTCCTTATGTAGGTTTTCAATGGTAGTTCTAGGGGAGTTCTAGGGTGGTTATTAATTGATGATATCATTGATGATATCATCAACTAAAAACAAGACCTTCGAGTGTTAGAATCAGACAAATTGAGATAGTCAATCTTGGGGTTTTGGCATGTTTTGAATGTGATGGAAGCATTAGTTTCTCCAAATTCTAAACTGAACAAATTCAAATCCTACTTAAATTTTTTTTTAACTCCTTCTCAAGTCAAAAACCCATGTAATATGTTTGATATGCATAGTGCATGCCAAGCATTCACACCTTTATTGGAAAAGTCGTAGCAAGCATAAGGTTCGAAAAATGAACCCCTCCTTAAAGCATGTTGAAGTTCCAAGTTTAGAACTTTGTTCATTCAGAAGATGGTGCAAAATTTTCATGTATCTTTCTTTCTGTGCATATGAGTTGCCATAATGCATATGTCATAAACCATGACCGTATTTATGCACATCAAATCTTTTTTTTCCAAGCCCATATTAACATGATGTGTAGTGCAAATCATTTCCATGACTATGCCACCAAGCAAATTGGCTCACCTAAATCTATGCATCCACTTTTGAGTTCATTTATATTGTTGAATGTAGTGCATGCTTCATGGCTTGAAAGGAAAAGAAAAGAGGGCAAGAACTTATTTGGAAATTAAGCTTCGTTCATCCCTAGACTTTACTTGAGTGTTTTCATGGTGATGAAGTAGGCTTGGACCATCCCACCTCATCTATTGTTGAAATCCTTCTTGGCCATTTCATATGTACTTGTGTGCCCATATGTGTGCATCTTAAAATCATGCATGGGATATCATGAAAATTGAGAAGAAAAATTTAATGAAAGACCTACCCAAACCTTGTTATTTCTTTCGATCCTAGTGAGGAGCTTTTCAGAACTTATGGTTGCCCCATAGTGCATTGCTTTTTAGTACTCATGCACTGATGTATGCATTCTATTGGTGCAACCTCTATGCATAGCTAATGGATATCACACACATGTACTCCTTACTATTGGAAAAGAAAATTTCCAAAAAGAGACATGCTTCTTATATATACGTGCTAACATTTTCCCATTTATGCATGACAAATGTATATACACCCATTCTCACTCTTTATAGAGCTTTTATAATATAATAGTGTGCTCAGTGCATGGCAAGAACTTCGTAATTTATTGTGCATATAAAAGATTAAACCATTATTATCATACATGGTATTAAAAACCTAAAAAGATCCCAAAAGAGGGATAATAGATGACTTCACATATGTCTATACTTTCAATATAGAAGTTGTAATCCATTGGGTAACATAAAAAGAACTGTGTTCACCCTTCATGCATACGGATTATAGAAGTCATGCATACGGATTATAGAAGTAAAAGGGAAACCATGGAGTCATGAAAGAGGGCAAAGTCTCATAACGAATTAACTCTCAAAACGTTATATATACATAACGACTTCATATTCCTCACAACTCAATGTCATTTTATTTTTATACAACGTTTTATACTCGTGTCGGCAATCTATTAGCCTTCAAATTTGGCCACACACACCACTACTAGTCATGCAGCTTTTAAAATTGTTTATGGTAAAAACGTTCCCACTCCCATGTCACTCACTCAAACTAACATTTTGATGAATGATTCTAGTGCTCAAGGTCACATTTCTATACTTCATGATGTTCACGAGCACATTAGGAAAATTCAAGAACATTATACATGTAATGTCAATAGAAAATGATTAGCCAAGGAGCACTAGATTGTGCTCTCTGACTACAGTAGACAAGATTTTAGAAATACACTTCTCATTACAAGAACACCCATGCAGGGAGAACAATACAAGAATACATAATTGATACAAGATGTCTCACAACCCGAGACCAATAGGTATGGAAAACTAGACTAGAGATGATACAGGAGATCCCACAACCCGGGATCGTAGGTATGGAACAAGATATCTCGATTACAAGAATTCCCTTCAAGGATATGAACTAGATACAAGAATTAACTATAAAGGATCTTGTACTATGAGATTAGAATAGGACAAGAAAGGATGTCCATGATACAAGACTAGACAAGACTAGAGCAAGAGATAAGACTAGAACTTAATTGAATTGGAACTTGAAAGTACTTACTTGGCGGTCACGACTCCTTGAGCTCCCAAGACTGGCATTGGCAAGACTGAGAATGAATGTGGCCAACCCCTCATTATATAGGTTTTCCAAGGGTGGTTAAAGGGATGTTACAAGTTGATGGTGTCATCGATGATGTCATCAACTAGAAACAAGACCTTCGGGTGTCAGAATTCAGCAAGTAGACAGTCGATCTTGGGATTTTGGCATGTTTCGGATGCATTACTTTCTCCAAAATCTGAGCCAATCATGAGATATGAAAAGTAACATGAAATATAAGGTTTAATATGGTTCCTTGTCCATGACAACACCTCCCCCTCAATCGATGAGTTCCACGAGGAGCGGCCATGTTCTCTAGCTTGGGTTTCATTGGATTCTTCCTCTGGAATTCATGAACCTTGAATTTTTCTCTCTGAAGATTTTTTGTAGGCTCCCAAGTACGATCACTGAAGTCATACCCTTTCCAATGACTAAAGCATTCTAATCTTCCTCGAGAGATCCTTGAATCTAATACATGCATGCCCTCAAATTCTTCATGATCCTCGATCTTGATAGGTGGTAAGGTTTAGGTCTCCCTTGAGCTCTTGGTCATCAAAAGTCCTTGGTTCAATTTTTTGAGGAATTGTGTCATGACTATTCAACACTTCTAGCTCTTTGACTTGGATTTCTTTGAATAATTGATTCTCACATTGAACTGACTGATTGATAAAATCCTCCAAGGTATTTGCTTGAGGCATGGATAGCAAGAGATATTTGACTTTAGGATTGAGGCCACTTCGAAACTAATTAACCATGTAGTCTTCTTGATATGTAGTTCCACGAAATAGCATCTTGCTATTCAAGGCATAGCTTGAAATTGATCGATCATCTTGTCGTAGTAATCTTTTCATCTCTTGGACATGTCTGATCAAGTCCTTTATGGTAGATTGAATCTCCTTGCATAGGGAATCCATGGTGCCTGGTCTTGATGAAGGTAGTCTTGCCAAAATGTCAAGCGGGCACTAGATTGTGCTCTCTGACTACAGTAGACAAGTTTTTAGAAATACACTTCATTACAAGAACACCCACATAGGAACAATACAAGAATACATAACTGATACAAGATGTCTCACAACCCGAGAACAATAGGTATGGAAAACTAGACTAGAGATGATACAGGAGATCCCACAACCCGGGATCGTAGGTATGGAACAAGATATCTCAATTACAAGAATTCCCTTCACGGGTATGAACTAGATACAAGAATTAACTAGAAAGGATCTTGTACTACGAGATTACAATAGGATAAGAAAGGATGTCCACGATACAAGACTAGACAAGACTAGAGCAAGAGATAAGACTAGAACTTGAAAGTACTTACTTGGCCGTCACGACTCCTTGAGCTCCCAAGACTTGCATTGGCAAGACTGAGAATGAATGTGTCCAACCCCTCCATATATAGGTTTTCCAAGGGTGGTTCAAGGGTGTTTACAAGTTGATGATGTCATCAACTAGAAAGAAGACCTCCCGGTGTCAGAATTGAGCAAGTAGACAGTCGATCTTGGGATTTTGGTATGTTCCAGATGTAGTGGAAGCATTACTTTCCACAAACTTTGAGCCAATCATGAGATATGGAAATTAACATGAAATATAAGTTTTAAGATGTTTTCCTTGTCCATGACATCATCCCGTGCAACTGAAGAGCTATATAAAGTGCTGGTGTCATATGCCTTCTCACGGAGCTTCGTGAGTTCTTCACTTGAAGAGTAGCTCGAGTATATCGAGGTCCACCTAGTTTATTTGGGGGGCAGGATCTCCATGGCCATAACTTTAGCAATGAACCGATCATCCCTTCACAAGGGGAAGTTCACACTATTTCTTTTTTCTTCTTAACGAAGACAAAAAATGCTCACGAGACCCGAATCAGTTCATAGACTTTCACGCAGAGGAAGGTAAATGAATGAAGCAAAGCTCTTATGCCACTGTTGTAGAAGGGCTCCATAGCCTCCACAACCAACCCTTCCAATATATAGCTCCAAGACCAAGGGGGTAAGTCCATCTCAAGGGTACATGCGTACCTTCCATCACATGGGTCCCTAAGGTGGTCATGGTTTCCAAGCTTAGGAAATCATATGAAATCACATGGGTTCTAAAAGAAGACTCTTCAAGTGATCTTAGGAAATCACATGAAATCACATGGCTTCTAAAAGAAGACTCTCCAAGCTCTCACGTACAAACCAAGTGGCTAGGAGAAGCTTCCAATCAAGCCTAAGGTACTCAACCTTAGAGAATTAACCCTAAGGTTCAAGACCCATCTAAAAGGGGTAAATAAACCATAAATCCCAAAGGTTTCACACATAGAAACCCAAGGGTTCTACCCCTTAGACCCATGTAATTATACAACAACTCCCTTGGCCAAGAGGTATGTATATATATGGTTGGATTAGGTTGGGTGGATATGTGCATCTCTCATCCCCTTATGGATATAGAATAGGACCTTGAGTGGTATCTTTAGGATTAATTGTTGTATGGAGAGTAGAAGCTTTCATATTACACTAGCGTGAGAGCCAATCTCCTTGAAAATGTGCATTTTTTGCAATCATTTATGCTCTTCTCACCTCGGTAGTAGTTTTCCATGTGAGCCTTTATGGTCTCTAAGATTTGCAAAAGGATCTTTTGTTACCTTTGTTGATATATTTAGGTAGTGATGTGTGTGAACACACTAGGACCATTGGGACACTTTTTCCCACTTTGTGAGGTTTTTTCCCCCGACTTGTATATATGCCTATAGCCTTAACGGGTTACTAATCTTTGTACATTCTAGTGGTAGTAGAACTCATCAGGGTAGTTCTGTTCAACTTTTTTAGATACACTCATTTTTTTGCATCAGGGTATTTTAGTCAGTGGCCATGGCTGAAAGCAGTGATGTATTTTGTATGTTGTATGTTGAGTATAAGTTTGATGGTACCAACTACCCATTCTGGGCTTATATGATGCGACATGTATTGGTTGCAAAAGGACTGTGGAACATTGTGCAGGGTGTTAAAAAACGTCCTATTACACCTGCAAATACAAGTATTGAAGCTGATACAGATGGTGTTGAAGATGCTGCTATTCTTCATATTCTGATCGCGTTGCGGTTTCTACTGCACTTGCTATAGAGCAAATTTGTTGGTATGGCAAAGATGCTCAGGCACATGTAATGATAGCCTTGTCTATCAAACATGCCATTATTTCTCACATTCCCTCTTGCACAACAACTAAGGATACTTGGGATACACTTACCACATTGTACCAGGCTAGTAATGAGACTCGTGTTGCTTACCTCTGAAAATAGTTGGAGAGTGAGCATATGAATGAAGGTGATTCTATGGACAATTTTCTAACAAAGGTCAAAGACTTGAAGGAACAATTGATTTTTTATGATGAAGTTGTACCAGATAGCTCACTTGTGCAGACCATTTTGAATCGTCTTCCCAATTCATACTAGAGTTTTGCTTCCACTCTTCATTTGATGATGAGAGGCAATCCAAATGCCTTGTCATTTGAAGGGTTAGTCTCTGTTCTGTTGCAGGAAGATTAGTCTAGGCAGAACAGGTCCATTATGCATGTTGTAGATCAAGCTTTCCTGGCTAGTCAGAAAGACAAAGGTAAATGGAACTCATCTACTAGTAAGCAGAAATTTGCAAATGTTGCACATTCGAAGAAGGAAGAAGAAGATGAGAAGAAATTAGAAAAGTAGAAATTCATTTGTAAGTACTATAAAGGAAATGATCATGTCAAGAACTATCCAAAATTGGTTGCAAAAGAGGCAAAGAAAAAAGAGGCTGGAATGGTTGTTGCAGAGTCATCTACACCAAAAACAGAGTCTGCTAATCTTGTGCAGAATGAAGAATGGGCCTTTACTACTGTTTGCAGTTTTGATCTTCTCCTGAACAATGTATGTCTGCAGTAGACTTGGATGTTTGGTACTTTGATAGTGGGGCAACCAAACATATTACCTTGCAACATAGTTTCTTCACTTCACTCGAGCATGCCCCTATAGGGAATACTATCACATGTGCTAACAACTCCTCTTATCCTATCATGGGAGTTGGTAAGATCATTCTGACTACTACTGATGGTAGTTCTTTCACCTTGTCAGATGCTTTATTTGTGCTAGAGACCAAGAGAAATATGTCATCAGTTTCAACATTAGCGGCGCAAGATTGGCTTGGTTGTGAAATTTGTTGATAACAGATGTACATTTCATGATATGTCAAATGGCGACATGATTATTGCTTCTGGCATTTTATGTCGTGGGTTGTATAAGTTCATAGACTATGAAAGATCTATGAATGATTCAGCATGTGCAGTACATGATTCTCAAGCTATATCAGATGCAAAGCTTTGGCATGCATGCTTTGGTCATCTGGATTTTGCTAGTTTTCTACGCGTATAGAAATCTGAAATGCTGTCCTCTTTGCCCAAACTTGAGGCACCCAGAAAGCAAGTGTATTTTCGGCAAAATGTAGCATTCCTCCTTTCCAAAATATGGTTCAATTTGGGCTACTCAAAAATTGCAACTTGTACATAGTGATGTATATGGTCCTATGCAAACACCTTCTTTTGGAAACTAACTTTACTTCATGACTTTCATTGATGATTTTTCGAGGCATGCATGGGTATATCCACTCGAAGCAAATTTTGAAGTGTTTATGTGCTTCAAACAAATTTTGGTTTTTGTTGAAAATCTATCAGCATGTAAAATGGGCACCCTCCATTCTGATCGAGGGAGGGAATATATGTCTTCTGACTTTAATGCATTTCTAGTGGAATATGGGATAAAACATCAAGTGCCGTATACACCTCAATAAAATGGAGTTGCTGCACGAAAGAACAGGTCACTCATCGAGATGGCGAGGTGTATGGTCAAGAGTCAGGCTCTACCACATAGTTTCTGGCTTGAGGCTGTCATGTGTGCATCATATGTACTTAACAGGTGTCCCACTTAAGCACTACAATCTATCACTCCATATGCGGCTTGGCATGGTTGCAATCCATATGTTCCTCATTTGCATGTTTTTGGTTGTCTGCAAAGGCTATCATCTGTATCATCCATAGACTAAATGCATTTTGGTTAGCCATGATGTTGTTTTTGTGGGAGATGCTATTCAGGCTTTATTTTCATGTATGAAGGAGATATGTGTTAGCTCCAATGATATGTATGATACTTTGTTGCCTCTTTTTATAGATGGACAGTCTATTGATGGACCTAATGAGGCAACTTTGCAACCTTTATAGGTTTCATGTGATGATGCAGATCATTCCATTTTTTATGCAGATTTGCATGATGCACTTGTTGATGAGAGAGCTAATATTGAAGAGGCAAGAACTATGCTGAAATGCCTAGTGCAGACTTTTCTTGACAGCAAATTAGATGCACCTCTATCATACCATACTCATTTAGGCTCTCATAGTGCCTCTTTTGCATCAGATTGCTATGCTAGGGCTGCTTCTAGTCTTTGTGATGAGACTGAGCCTATTTCATTTGATGAAGCACAAAATTATGAACATTGGATGGCTGCAATGCAATCTAAATATGATGCATGCTATAATGAAAAATGGTAGATGGTCTTTATGTGACTTGGCTCCTGGAAAGAAGGCCATTGGCACTAAGCGGGTAAAGTTGAAGTGTAAACCTGATCAAACAGTTTACAAGTATAAGGTTAGGCTTGTTGCAAAGGGTTATATGCAGGAAAGAGGCATTGATTTTGATGAAACCTTTGCTCCTACTTGTCGAATGACTACTGTTCGTAGCATATGTGCACTTGCACCTCATCATGGTTGGAATGTACATGAGTTGGACATTAAAATAGCATTTCTGAATGGTGACTTGCATGAAGAAGTGTATGTTTTTCAGCCCATGGGCAAAAAGGGCATGAAAACTAGGTGTGCAGGTTAAAGAAGGCATTATATGGTTTAAAGCAAGAAATACATGCTTGGTATGAAAAGATACATGCCTATTTCATTGCACATGTTTTTGAGAACAATCCAACTAAAAGCACCTTGTATGTTAAGCATGCTAATGATGTGCTTCTAATCATTGTTGTGTATGTTGATGACATGCTACTCATTGGTCCTCATGAAAAGCATATTGTTGATTTCAAGGCTGATTTGCATGCCTCATTTGAGATTTTTATTTGGGGCATTTGCATCAATATTTGGGCATTCAATTTATGCACGTTGATGGTGGAATGGCTTTGTGTCAAATGAAATATATTGACACATTATTGGAGCATTTTGGCCTTGAATATTGTAAACCTACTACCACTCCTATGGAGATAGGTTTACAATTGAGTCTTTATGATGTTGGAGATGCATTTGATATTGTTCTCTATCAACAGGTTGTTGGATGCTTGATTTACTTATGCATTACTCGTCCAAATATTCTGTTTGTTGTCTCACAGATCAGCAGGTTTATGCATTGTCTAGGTGTCAAGCATTGGCAGGCGGTTAAGCATATCTTTTGCTACTTGAGTGGTATTGGCTACTTGGGTTGTTTTATCCCAAGGGGGGATCACTACTGCCAAATTTGCATGCTTTTTTTAACCCTGATTGGGTTGAATGCTATGACACTCATGTGTCCACTAGTGGTTTTTGCTTCATGCTTGGTAGCTCATGCATATCTTGGTTGAGTAAGAAGCAGCCTACTATGGCCACTTGTGAGGCTGAGTATATGGCAGCTTTCACAATGACTATTGAGTGTGTGTGGCTCAGATGCCTTATGGCTGATTTGGGTGTTGGTCAGTCTTCTGCCAACACCATCTTCATTAACAGTCAAAGCGCATTGGTAGTTGCGAGGAACCCTATGTTCCATGCTCGCACCGAGCACAATGAGGTGCATTATCATTATGTCAAGGAGAGATCAACTTGGCATATGCGACCATGCAAGAGAACATTGCAGACCTTTTCACAAAGGCTCTGCTAGGGAGAAGTTTGAAGCTTTCCGCAAAGCTTTGGGCTTACTTCCTTTTGTGGATTGACTCCACATAGCTTGGCAGTTCCTTATACATGAGTGCCAGCTCCTTGTTCAACTCTTTCACACACTCATTGATATATTTAGGTAGTGATGTGTGTGAACACACTCGGACCGTTCGGGTACTTTTTTTCCTCTTTAGGAGGATTTTTTCCCCCGGCTTGTGTATACACCTATAGCCCTAAGGGGTTACTAATCTTTGTACATTCTAGTGGTAATACATTCAGTATTGTGTGTTGTGCTCAAAGCTTCTTCTTCTTCCTTGTGATGTTCGTGTGCTTTCGCAGACATCTAAATCCAATAACCTCAATGGGGTAGCAATGCCCTCCTAGGGGTTATGTTGTTCATCTACATCCTAGAGGAAACTCATTGTACTATCAAACTAGTCTGATCGAATGCCTTAGTGGTATGAAAGGGGGAAGAAGCAATGCCCATGGAGCTTCCTTTATCCTCCCTCCTTAGAAATGATACACATTATGTGCTAGATTTGGGGTGTAGATTTTCTCAAGAAAAGGATCACGTCCACTCAAATTCTAAGTCGCCCACATGTCACAGGAGTAATACTTGGGTTGTAGATTTTCTCAAGAAAAGGATCACGTCCACTCAAATTCCAAGTCGCCCACATGCCTTATGAGGTGTCTAGTCATGATGGTTGTGCATATCCTTTCACTCATATGAGATGAGATAAGGAATGAGACAAAGTTGTTATTATAGCTTTCTTTGAACAAATAGAACATCCCCTATGCTAGGAGAAGCTTCCAATCAATTCTAAGGTACTCAGCCTTAGAGAATTAGCCCTAATGTTTAAGAACCATCTCAAAAGGGTAAATAAACCATAAATCCCAAAGGTTTCACACATAGAAATCCAAGGGTTCTACCCTTGATACCCATGTAATTATACCACAATCCCCTTGGCCAAGAGGTATATATATGGGTGGATTCGGTTGGGTGGATATGTGCATCTCTCATTCCCTTATGGATATAGAATAGGACCTTGAGTGGTATCTTTAGGATTAATTGTGGTATGGAGAGTAGGGGCTTTCATATTACACTAGCATGAGACCCAATCTCCTTGAGAATGTGCATTTTTTGCAAGCATTTATGCTCTTCTCACCTCGGTACTAGTTTTCCATGAGAGCCTTTATGGCCTCTAAGATTTGCAAAAGGGTCTTTTGTTACCTCAATGGGGTAGCAACACCCTCCTAGGGGTTATGTTGTGCATATACATCCTAGAGGAAACTCACTTTACTATCGAACTGGTCTGATCAAATGCCCTAGTGATATGAAAGGGGGAAGAATCAATGCCCATGGCACTTCCTTTATCCTCCCTCCCTAGAAGTGATACACATTATGTGCTAGATTTGGGGTGTAGATTTTCTCAAGAAAAGGATCATGTCCACTCAAATTCCAAGTCGCCCACATGCCTTATCAGTCACAGGAGTAATACTTGGGTTGTAGATTCTCTCAAGAAAAGGATCACGTCCACTCAAATTCCAAGTCGCCCACATGCCTTATGAGGTGTCTAGTCATGATGGTTGTGCATATCCTTTCACTCATATGAGATGAGATGAGGAATGAGACAAAGTTGTTATTACAGCTTTCTTTGAACAATTAGAACATCCCCTATGGGATATGTTTCTATGCCTATCCTCTCCTTTTGATAGTCATGTGTGCGCCTACTCTTTGGGCTCTACTTCAAGACAATAGACCTTCATTTATATGCATTTAGGAGCATAAGATCTATCATCTACCCTTATATTGATAGACCTACCTTTTCACTTTTTCCATATTTTGAAACGCAAGAATGCTCAGGGAGAAGTTACTATAATCACGAGGTGGATATAGGGGGTAAATAATAACACCATGAAAGAGTAGCAAGAGGAAGCACTACAAGGAATATGGGAGCATAGCAAGATTAATGCGACACAATTTTGTCGCTATAAAATTGCAAAATGCTAAAAAATGTCGCATTTGCGATGCTAATTCCAGTGGTATTTATGACGTGTTACCATTGCTTACACGATGGTCTATTGATGGAAAAAAATTAAAACATTGGAGGCTCTTCAATCGGCATTTTCACACATCTGATCAAAGAGCTCTCCAACGTTCGCAATTGCGCTGCGCTTACGAACTGAAACAAGTATATGCAAAATTGTTGTTTTGCCTAAGCTCTATCTTATTGTCTCTCTCTATCTCTATTTCTCTCTTTCTACATCTTTCTCTCTTTGAATTCTCTCTCTCTCTCTCTCTCTCTCTCTCTCTCTCTCTCTTTATTGTAGGTTATTCAAGAAGCTAACAAAGCAAAAAGTATGGCTAACTATTGTAAGTACAATTTCTATTCTTTGTATATCATTTGAATTGTGTCATTTTCATTAGATAGCATACTCACACTTATTGATATGCACATATACACTTATACATGATGAAGATGCACGTTCACACATATACACATGTACACATGCACATACACACACATATCTACACACAGATACATGTGCACATACACTTACACATACACACACATACACATGCATATGCACAAAAAATTCTACAACCACATAAAAAGACTTACATGCATGCATTATTGTATATGTATATATACACATACACACATTAGACTTACATGCATGCATTATTGTATATGTATATATACACATACACACATTAACATATACTTAAATACCTGTATATGCACATCCACATGCATGTACATTCACATGCATGCACATGGATGCAAATGTGCATCCACACACACATGCATGTTTCATACATATACACATGCATATACATACATTTGTATATGTTTATACACATACACATACATATGCACATATGTATATATACACACACATACACATATATACACATATATATGCACATACGTGCACACACATATACACATGCACACACACATGCACATACATACATATACACATATACATGCACATACACACATATACACATAGAGTTACACATATACATGCACATACATATACACACACATACACATGCACATGCACTTAGTCATATACACACATATACACTTACACATGCACATGCACATACATACATATACACACACATACACATGCACATTTACATACATAATACATACATATACACTTACATACACACATATGAATGAATTATATAATTAAATTACTAAAACACATGCTTAATCTAACAATAATAACAATCAATAGAACAAAACTTTTCATTACTTAATACCATACACACAATTCAAAACATATATATATATATATATATATATATATATATATATATATATATATATATATATATATATATATATATATATATATATATATATATATATATATATATATATATATATATATATATATATCAATGTAAATACATATAATCCAATGTCATAATCAAGAATCCTAATCATCATGGTCATGATGATCATCATCATCAACAGCATCATGATCATCCTGATCATCCTCATCATCATGATCACCGTGTGATGATCGAGATCGTCCCTCCTATGTCTGTCTCTCCACCTCATCCATATCTTCCTCTCCATAATACTCTTGTATTACATATAACAAACATAAATAAGTAAAACAATTAAACATTCATAAAAATAAAATAATTAAGATAAAATTTAATAATACTCACAAAGGCATCCGGATGATCTCACATATACTCGCTCAAACGCCGATATCCAAAATGTGTAGCATACTCGATCTCATGTTCCATAGGATATCGACCATAATCCTTTCGCTGCATTCAAACAAATAAAAAAGATTATTTTCTTGCATTTTAACTAAAATAAAAAATATACTCACAATAACACATATACTTACAAATGTAGCTACAAAACCATGATGGCCCATTTGGCCTAGGTGCGATGTGTGGCCCGACACAACTCTCTTCTTTGCAGCAACCTGTTTATTTAAGAAAAAAGAAATACATAAATTAAATGTAAAAATTTACTAAAGTATATGAAAATTATAAATATAAAATATTAATTTGTATACCTTCTACTGAGGAAATGACTCTTGAAGACGTAGCTGTCTACGAAAAAACTGCCATGTCTCAGGTGGTATGTTAGGTCGCCTCTTCTTTTTTTCCACCATACAATATCTCTTGTTAATTTAATCTCAAACAGAAAAAAATATATATGCATACATATACACATATACATACATATAACATAAACACACATATACAAATCCACATATATACGTACACACACATGCATGCATATACACTCATTCATACAAAATACATGCATTTATCCCACTATAAAGTGTATTTCTGTATATGTGAATATGTGTGTATGTGTAAATGTGTATATGTGAATATGTGTGTATGTGCATATATGTATATGTGAATGTCTATGTATGTAAATAATCAGATTATTAATATCAAATACCATCATTTGTAGATTATGATCAATCAGATGCAACTCCACCACCGTCTCCTCATCGTGCAACGACTATATACTGTAAGCATATCAAACATTTAATTTTAAATATATTTGATGGATACATAACTTATATTTTTTTTTGTTTCTTATTATAATCAGATTCTGATCAATCAAAGGGTACTCCACCACCTCCTACTCATGCAATGACTTCACATGTGTCCTCCGATAGGAATTATGATGAATTTTACTATCAAGAGCATATTATATGTTGGTGTAACTCTTGATATGGCACGTATCAAAGACCACGATTGGAATGTATTGAACATGAGGCAAAGTATGGTACTTTTGAGCGTGCACCATCACCTGGTCAATGTGATAGTGCTTTGGTATGTATTTTTTATATAAATTAATGTCATTATTTTATTTAAAAACCATATACAAAATCAAATTACTGTTGATATACAGGAATACTTGCTCGATGATGATGATGATGATAATTTTTCTCATAATGTTAATATACATCATACACATCATGGACTTGTTGTTCATCAATTACGAGTAGAGGTTTCTAGAAATCCTCTACCGCCTGGTTTAGAGACTGAAATGGCTAGAGATTATCCATTGTGAGCTCGTGATCGTTCTCTAGTACAAACATATGATAGAAGAAGATATGGAGGATGGAATAGAGGACCACTTCCTTTAGATGGAGAGGTTTTCAACTTTTGGGGTAATCGCTATATGATTGTGTAGCTCAGTGATGAGTAGCACCTCCTTTAATGTCAATCCGGGAAGACGTGAGGATGGTATGAAGACTTCGAGCAAGTGTAGGCACAAATGCGTGAGTGAGAAGCACACTAACATGCACACACATACACACACACGCACACACACGACAAGACAAAGAGTGAGAAGCAATGGAGTTCTTAGATTACTTTCAAAAAGCTCATACAAGCTCAAAACTATTACAAGCTAACCCCAAAAATGAGCTCTCTAGCTCCTTTTATAGTTTTTGACTAGCTTTGGCCCTGTCCAGACCTAGTGTCCAGCCTAGTTAAAAATTAGGTTCCAGGGCTTATTTGAGGGCTCAAACGAGATCTAAAAAATATGAAACTTGGCAGGTAGATACTTCTAAAGCTCCTCAAGCTCAAGGACTCCTTGGCTTGCACAAAGATGAGCTACAAAAATACGAAATAGTATTTACAATGGTTTTTAGTGATGAAAATCACTATTTGTGTAGGGATTTTCTCTATTGATTTGTCGTACATATCTTTGAGCTCCCTACTTGCTCCTTCTCCTAGTGTTTTTACTTCCTTGACATACTTTAGCTTCCAGAAAAATTGATGGCCTATTTGCCAGATCGTCGTTGACTGCCCTGTTTGCTTGTGCCTTCTCTTCTCTCTGGCTCCCTTCGTAAGCTTCCTGGCCTTATGAATGCTGAGCTTCCAACACCCCCCCACTCTCGCGTCTGTCGCCCCTGACAGACCCTTGTCTAGCTGTGCGTTGGACATAATATTGGACGACATCGGCAGCGAGGTGGTGTTCTTCTAATCTGAGCCCCCGTGCTAGATCTGTTAATAATGCATCCCAATTCACTGGTCCTGGTACGTCCGGATGAGGCACCCGCAGTTGTTCTGAATGGATGGTTCTCTCCACAGCAAATAAGTGGAGGAGATGTGAGGGCCTGGGCACAAATATCTCTGAGTGATATTCCCAGAATCCTGTCATGAACATCTCCTCGAATGTCTGTTTAAAGCAAGCTGGGAGGTACTTTATTCTGGTGTGCCAAGCATATATTACCTCTATTGATGGGGTTGTGCTCATGTCGTATACCAGATCTTGGTTTCCTGTAAGAAATTCGACACCTGAGAAATGCACCTACATGTGCTAATTGCAACCATTTAGCGTACTCGTCCTCTTCCACACAACACGCCAAGATCCCTTGATCTGTGTGCTTGTACATACTTCCTGCCATGATGTGATACTTTTGGGCTTTTACTACCTCTCTATCCCGTGTATTTACTACTGGGTGCCTAGGCCCGTATGTCAACACTGGCACTAATGGCTTAGCCCACTGAGGTACGACTTCCAAATTAAACAAGTAAGCATCAGGAAGGTCATCTGATATTCCTTGTGGGGCTTCTCCCGATGTTAGCCTAGAGAGATTATCTGCTCTCAAGTGAGTCTTCCCTTTCCTTACCACAACCTCGAAATCGTATTCCATTAGCAAGAGAAACCATCTTACTAATCTACCTGTGTTGCAAG
This sequence comes from Ceratopteris richardii, assembly GCA_020310875.1. Classification (NCBI taxonomy): domain Eukaryota; kingdom Viridiplantae; phylum Streptophyta; class Polypodiopsida; order Polypodiales; family Pteridaceae; genus Ceratopteris; species Ceratopteris richardii. The sequence goes on along the minus strand of CM035406.1, from coordinate 75,798,336 downwards.
GTTTGTTTACCAAGTACAACAATGCCTGATTATCAGTAAAACATTTAAACTTATTTGCAAGCAAGTAATGTCTAAACTTTTTAACTGCATATACCATGCTTAGTCCTTCTCTCTCCGTAGTGGTATAATTTCGTTCAGCTGCGTTCAACTGTCTACTAGCATAGGCAGTTGGAAGATCCATATTGCCCTCACCGGTCGATTGTGCAAGTACACATCCAATAGCATAATTGGAGGCATCCACATGAACATGGAAAGGCTTATTCCAATCTGGTGTGGTCAAGATTGGTGCTAAACATAATCGCCGTTTAAGCTCATTGAAGGAATTCTCACATTCATCAGTCCATTCAAAGTTAGTCAAAAGTCCATACAGAGGCTTTGCTATGATGGCATACATGTGTATAAACCGTCGGTAATACCCACAATGCCCCATGAAAGCTTGTACTTCCTTGACATTCTTTGGCCTAGGTAGCTCGGCTATGGCTCTCACTTTCTCCTCATCAGTGGATATGCCATTCTTTGACACTATGTGTCCTAGAATCTTGCCTTGCCTGACCATAAAGACGCACTTTTCTGGGTTCAGGCAGACTTGATATTCTCTGCATTTGTCAAAGATCTGTCTGAGTTCTGGTATATGTGTCTGTCTAATGTTGGAATGAGCACAAAGATCATCCACATAGACTTCTAAGTTCTTCCTCAGGAACTCTTTAAATACATGGCACATCAGCCTCTGGAAGGTAGCTGGTGCGTTGGTAAGCCCAAATGGCATTACTCTAAAGGCAAAAATGCCCCATTCTGTGGCAAAAGCTATCGTATGCTGATCTTCTAGAGCTATGGCTACTTGATTGTAGCCTGAAAATCCATCCAGGAAGCTGTACACCTCCTTGCCTGCTACTCTTTCTAAGAGATGCTCTATGATAGGAAGCGGATAGTTATCTCGAATTGTGGCAGCATTGACTTTCTTTAAGTTAATGCATACACGTAGCTTTCCATTTTTCTTGGGCACCACTACAATGGGGGATACCCATTCAGTGTGCTCAATTTCATAGATAAATTCGGCTTCGACTAATCTATCTATCTCCTCCTTGATCTTTGCAGCATAGTTATCGTTGTATGTGTAAGGCTTTTGCTTAGAGGGTTTGGCATCTGCGGTCATGGGAATTGTGTGTGAGCATATGTCGAGGTCAACACCCTTCAAATCCTTGTAGCTCCAAGCGAATACATCTCTGTATTCTCTCAACAAGGCTATCAGTTCGCACTCTTCTTCTTCCGTTAAGTCGTGCCCTATATAAGTACACCTCTCCTCGCCTTCTTCTAGGGCTACTACTATTTTCTTGGTGGTTTCTTTGTTATCATAGGCGTCTCCTGATTGTGCCTCCCGTTTAGGCATTCTGATCATGACTCTTTGGTCATCTATCTCATATTTTTTAAAGTTTTCAGGGACCTCAAACAAAGATTCTTCCTCTTCTGGTGTGACTGCTCTCTTCTTTCTTTTCTTTCCTTCTTCCTTCGGGGTCACATGTGTGGCTAGTCTTACGTCATTGGTAAGCTCTCCGTGCCTCTGGGGTTGAAACTCTACTTCATAGAAATATTCTTCATCTGATGCAAAGGGTGGGTCCATAATGATTGACTCTAGATCGGAGTCACTTGCATCCTCAAATGCATCAAGGCTAGGTTCACATTCTTCTAACACTGGCTCTCCCATGATTGGCTCTATGGAGAAGACTGAAATATCATAGCCATCTTCATCACAGTGGGGTGTCCATTGTTCTTCATTGATGGCTACATCCATTGTTGCTAGAATTTCTGCCTAGTCGTGAGGTTCAAATTCTTCGTCCGGAAATACTACAGGTGCATAGGCTGGGTCTTGAATTGATCTATGTGTTTCCTTCGCACCTACCTCTCTGGCTTTTTCTCTCTTCTCTTCCTCTATGGCTACTTTGCACATCCATAAGTGGGTGTCTTCATGCATCCAGGAGGATCCAGATCCTATGGAATGCACCGATTCCATATCATCTTTGGCTCTATGGATGGGATTCCATTGGATAGGAGGGACATCTCTATGAGATTAATCCTTGAGATTGACTTTGGTCGTAACACCTAAGTGTTGCAGGTACAAGGAATTGGTTCCCCAATCCTGGACCACTTGCAACTGTCGCATAAATGGTCTTCCCAAAATCATCTCATAGGCATGATTCTTGCTAAAATCACAGATGGCAAATGTATGCTCGAACTCGACACCACATGTGGTGAGAGTTACTCCTTCTAACAACCCTAAGGGTCTCTCTAAATGACCATCGGCCATTTGCAATTTCATCCTCGTGAGCCTGAGTGCTGGCTTGCCCCAACGCTTCCATAGGGAAGTGGTAGCAATTGCAACTCCTGCACCTGAGTCTAGAATGGCCTTGGTGGTGTATCCTTGTTGGGTGATAGGAAGGTAGGTGTTTCCCTCTTCGCCCTCACTCATGTCTCCTATCTTGTCCAGAGGAATTTCTGGTACAGTCCTATGAGAACCTACCTGGGAACGTGGTTTGGCTATTTCTGGTACCTGTTTGGCTACATGTTTCCATAGTTCTGGCCTAACTTTGAGTAGCTCTTCTAAAGTGAGGTTGCACTGTACTTTAGTGTTTTTCACTACTTCTGTGTTCCTAGGTATGACTGAGCCTTTGTTTCTTACCATGACTGTGGGAGCTCTCATATAGGTAGACTTGGCTTCCCATGGGCCTGTGAAGTGGGGTAGTTCATGTAAGGAATTAGACTCAAAGTCTAATCTCTCTTGAGACTGGGTGCTCTCCTGCTCTCCATAAATGGATGGAATATCTTGTGGGAATTGATCGTGTGCCTCATCCACAAGTTCAATGGGAGGAGGGACTTCGCTTTCCTTAGCCCATTTGTCTTCTTGAATCTCTCGTAGGAATTCTTGTTTGAACCGATTTATAGAGGAGGAGGTGTCTGGTCTAGTGGAATTGGGCACATGAGCTTCCTGTGGGGGATGGCTTATGTTTTTGCTTGCCTCCTTTTTTTCTTGACTTTTTTCCTCCTTGGCAGATCTTGCAATTATGCTCTCTAGCTTTCTAGGAGTCCATCCAAATGCAATTGTGTCTTAGCCGAGCCTGAGTAGTTGAAAAGGCGACTGGCTTCAAACATGGTCTGAGCCAATGCTACCATTTTTGCACACAGCTTGGTTCTCTCTATCTCTAGGTCAGCTCTAGGGTAGCACTTGTCATGATCCGTCACATTTGGCCCTTCTCGGATTCTGGCCTGATAAGCCTTAAGCATCATGTCTATGTCTTCAGGAGTGGGGTCAGCTAACATTGATCCTACTCTAGGGGGTGGTCGGATGTTCTGAGGTATGGGGTCAGATGGTGATGGAAATGAGGGTGGTGGTGGTATGTGAGAGTTTGTTTGAGAGGTGAGTTCAACAATTTTGGCTTTTGTCTCTTTTATGCTTTCTTCTAGGTCGCTCATCTTTTTAGACCATTATCTTTTCATTCTTTCTCGACTATCCTTCCAGGCTCTCGATCGTTTCTTGGCTATGCTCTCGGTTTCGCTGACTTCCGCGCTCTTCTCTTGGCCTATTCCTGAGTTCTGCTGCAAAGCGTGAGCTCTAGTGACCACTTGCACCGGTGCAGTGGAAGTCATACTCCCTGTGAAGTCTACAACTAGTCCGATAACATTGATGGGAGTTATTTTTGGCATATTGCTAGGGTTCTTAGGGCAATCTCATAAGAGATGCTCCTTTCCGCAGTCTTGGCAAAAGCCTTGAATTGTTATTGACTGGGGTTGTGTAGGTGGAGATAATGGGCAATCACGAATGAGATGATCTCCCTGAATCTGTAGCATGGCCCTCTAGGGAAGGGTGGTCTTACCTGCCTAGGTTGGGGTCTAGAGTTGGGGTTTGCGTACATTACATTTGTGTACTCTGGTTCCCAACTAGGTTCACCTGGTTCTTCACTGTAGTAGGACTCACCATGTTCAAGAGATTGCATGTAGTAAGCCTGGGGAGTATCCACATGTGTAGAGTCAAAGCTATGGTCACTAGGGTCATTTTCGGAAATTAATGGTGTTACTGGGACTATAGCTCTATTCAGGTTTTCCTCAGCTGCTGCATACTTTACCGGAATCACATTAGCTGGGGTTGGAGGTTGTTGAGCTAACACCGGTTGTGGCCTTTGTTGGTTTTGGTAGGGTTGTTGATAGGGTTGCTGCGGTCTACCATATGGTTGTGGAGGGTACTGGTTCTGGTATCTTCCCTGTTGTGGATAGGGTTGAGGGTAAGTTTGTCTAACCGCTTGCTTATTGTATGGGCAATCTTGTGTTGTGTGATTTGTGTATCTTCGTTCTATGGTGCAGTACTGGTTACTTGGATTTAGTTGGGGTTGAGCCATAATGGGACATACATTTGCCATATGGTCACCACCACAGGTATAGCACCTCTTTGTTGGGGCAAACCTTGGGATCTGTTTGCTAGAGATGCCTAGTTTTTGAGCTACTTTCTCCGCAAGTTCCTCAATTGATGTGGATTGCGAGGAGGAGAGGCTAGAGGCACTATCCGACTCTTTGTAGATTTTGGAAAGCTCTAACTCCTCCCCTAGGTTATCCTCGATGTCAATGCACATGTGCATGCACTCTTCTATGGTCCCAAGATCCTTCAAGTACACATATGATCGCAACTTTGTACTTAGCAATCCATCCAAGAACAATGCCACTTGTTTGACAGGTGTGGGTAACTCGGGAACAGGGCATCTCTCAAGGTACTGCCTAAATCTTCTTCCAGCAAGTCTCACAGTCTCTTGAGGGGTCTGCTTGAAGCTGTATATCAATGAGGAAGTGTTATGCCTTATGCCACTTTTGGAGAATTCGGTGATGAAAGCCTCCAAGAGTTGGTCTATGCTCCTGAATTGTCTCTCATTCAATGGTTGAAACCACGTAAGGGCTGTGTTCCTAGGTGTTAGACCAAAGGCATTGTACTGCGTGAATAGGTCCTCAACTTGTTCAGCTCTCAAGACTTGCCTAAACTCGGCCACGTGATCATATGGGTCTCCGGTGCCATCGAAGTAATCCTTCATGGACTTAACTAACTGAGTCGGTCTCAATATCCTGGTGTGTTCCCTAGGCCTTGGTAGAGGGAAGTCATCTGTATTCCTTTGATTCCTTGGGGCTCTAAATCCTTCAGGTTCCAACATGTTTGTTTCCATTCTTGTTCTCTCTCTGCCCACAGAGTTGGCAAAGCTTACCTCAGGTCTATCTCTATGTCTGTCTCTTTGAGCTCCATGAGCTTGGGATGTTCCAGCCCCTGGGTGACCGAAGGACACATTTGATCTTGGTTGGGGGAAAATGAATTCACCTTTCCAAGTGTAAGCATGCCTATCATTTTCTGTGACCACAAAGATCCTCTCCGAAGTGTGATCTAAGTAGGTCACTCTGCCTGGGCTATCCGGGTCTTTGAGCTCATAGATCATGATTGACCCTATATCAGTTGGCTTATCGGACTTGTACCTCCAAAAGGCTTCATCTATCTCGTGGTTTAGGAGAAGATCTATTTTCTTATTGTCCTAGGGAATCCACTCTAGCGTGACAATCCTAGTGAGAACGGATTTTCCTCGAGGGGTCCTAGGTTCTTCACCCATGTTTCCTTGCCCTAGGTCACCTAAGTCCGCTTCAGGGATCACATTCCCAAATTCATCTGTCCTTTCTGGGTGACTAGTGATCACATATATGGTTCCCTCCTTGTCAAGGTATGCCCCATGTTCAAACTTGACAGCTGGGTGTTCTACCCCCATGGATTGGTCAGGACTTTTAATCCGGACCACGGGTCTTCCTAGGCCATCCTCATAGATGCTAGCACCTAATCGGTTGGTCCTAAGATATTCTAGCTGCGTCTTGTAAGGGCCTTCCACCCTGTACAAATATGGCACACCTGAACTTCCTATGGGTCTGTCCATTCCTTGAGACATCTCTGATTCACTAGTCTCAGAGCTAGGATAATATGAGTGGTGGCTCAACTGCTGGGCCCAAGACCTAGCAGTGTGGTTGATACTAGCCTCAGAAGACCTAAGGCTCTGTCTATCTCTCCCTAGATGTCGCCCTGATCTAAGGTTCATAAGCCCAATTGAATAATCACAAAATTTCCCAAGTACACTTTATGTTGCTAAGTTCCTTTGTATCAGTCACTTGTCCTTTTTTAATTGCTCTTAGGATGTCACTTCTTGTCTAATTAATCTTCGTCGCAAGGAATACTTAAGTTTTTATCGTACTTGAGTGCGGTCGCTCGATTTAATTTCTTTCCCTTAGGTCGTTTCGCAATTTGTAATCTCTTAGCACTTGCACTTGAGTGATTAAAGTTCTTGGACTTAGTCATTCTTAACGTATTCCTAATTAATCAAAACCTCTATCCGTACTTAGCCTATGCTAGGGATTGACTGAGAGGTTGAGAATTTGCGACCTTAAGTTCTTCCCTTGGTTGCCCTTGTATGCCCAGGAAGTGTGTTCCCAAGCTCGCACTTACTGTGGCTTCAAGTACTCTTTGATGCTCTCCAAGAACCTCGAAAAGTTCACAATTAGCTCAAGAATTGAATTTAGTTGACAAACAGATCACTTTCATGCATGTAATTCACAAACCCAATTGCCTTTTGCCGTTACAGGAATATATCCCAAGGGACCCTCAATCTTTCCTACCCCGGTATGTAGTCAACTTCAAATGATCCTATCTAATAATTCTGACATTAATTCTACAGTAACCAGTCGAAGTTTTGGTTGTATTCCCCACGAGCTTTCCAACAAAACAAAAATCACTGCAATCGGATTTCGTATGAGGAAGTTATATCCGTTCAGGGTTTTGGGGCTAAAATGGAAGCTTAATTCACTTGAAGAAAGGACCATGTGAACTTATGCTTATAAGTTCTTACTTCTTTACCCCTTGTAAAAGTCTAAATGACTTGGCATGTAAATGATCACACCTACTTGATTGGATTCGTGGAAATTAAAATGCATAAGTGGAGAGAATATCTCCCCACTTTTAGATGAGTGATTATAGGGAGCCTTAGTTTGAATTTGAATTTCAAATGTATCTCCATCACATATAAAAGTCATGTAAAAAACTCGCGGTAGAGTGAGTGAACTTCCGAGCTCCATTCTTCACTATTTCTGAGTGTGTGAGTGCTACACCATAGCCTACACATCTCCAACTCATTAGGCTACATCTATCAAGCCAATGAGATTGTACATTCATGTGAACTAATAGAAAGATTTACATTCACTATCTCTGGTTTTCTCTGAGTCATCATCTCCAAGTCTGTCAACTTCCAAGAGGCATATCTCAGTGCCTACTGAACCAAATCAAGTGATTTAAGGCTTGTTGAAACCAGCTCCAAGCATACTACATACCTTAAAAATTTGAAGATCATTGGATCAGCCATCTCGGAGAAATCTCGCTCGAAGTGGTCTCTGGTATTTTTCTCCAGAGTTCCTAAAAAGTCGGGGGTACATATAATTTTGCTAAACTTCTTTCTCAGAGTATAGTTTGTCATTTCTTCTCATTCCACTTGCAAATGGTAGCTTGTTAAGCTAATTTAATATGTCCAGAAGGAATTTGATCAATTGTAAGAGTGCTGGTCATACTGAGTGAAAGACTGAGCAGGTGTCAATACCAAAATAGCAAGTTTTCTTGGATTCTTGAAGTCTCAAGTAGTCTGTTTTGATTTGATCATTACACATATCATTTGCAAAGAACATATATACTTTCTTTGTATCAATTGGAAGCTAATCAAGTGTACTAAGCATTCCTGGAGTCAAAGGAGGGCTGGTGTGAAGCAGGTTTAGCAGCACCTCCTCAATCTCTGAACCGCCAGACAATTCAATGGTCTAGATATGAAAATCTACAAACCACAATTTACAAAAAAACAATTAAAAACATATACATACATAAACATGTTATGAGAGTAAGGTCAAATTATACATACCTGTATCGAATGAAGATGTTTTGTCCATTTAGCCTTTAGATTTATCCACCCAACCTTTAGAATCTTCTTGACACATATGTTTCTCCTATTTTAGTATACCCAATACCTGTGCTGCTAACGCTTTTGCATACAAATATTAAGTATTAGTTAGCTATGCAGGTATTAAGTCGTTAGTAAATGGGAGAACCAAATTTATCTTAAAGATTTTGAAGGATGGAAAAATAATTTTAAAGGATGGGCGGAAAAAAGTGTTCATTCAATGCAAGTTTTTATTCTTACTTTAGCTAAGGTAAGAACAAGAACTTGGATTGAATGAATACTTTTTGTCCGCCCATCCTTTAAAACTATTAATGCATCTTTCAAAATATTTACGATAAATTTGATCCTCCTATTTTACTGACGACTTAATACCTTTATAGGTAACCGATACTTAATATTAGTAAACAACCTAGGAAGACAGGTAATAGATTGACTATAAAATGGGAAACTGCCAGACGATTCAATGGTCTAGATATGAAAATCTACAAACCACAATATACAAAAAACAATTAAAAACGAACTCAAATATACACAGCTACACATGCATACATATACATACATACATACATACACATTCATACATATATACACATACATACATACATACATACACATGTATACTCACATACATATACATATATGCATACATATACGCATACGTATATATACATACATATACACCTATAAAACATATATATATATATATATATATATATATATATATATATATATATATATATATATATATATATATATATATATATATATATATATGGACATACACATATGTAACGCATGCACATGCATATACACATCCACATCCACATACACATAAGCATACACATATATAAAATTATATGCATGTATATATGTATATTTATTTATTTACTTTTTTTAATATATCCTTTTTTTATGAACTTACAAGTTATTATCTGAAAAGTTTTTACCAAGTCAGAATATTCTTCCTACCTCACATGATGAAATGAAGAAGTTAATCAACAATCTTGGTATAGATTATCAATGTATACATGCATGTCCTAAAGATTGTATTTTATATAGAGGTGAATATGCAGACTCTTTGACATGTCCCAAATGTCAATCTCCTCGATATAAGGGCGAAGAAGGTAAAATCCCGAAAAAGGTATTGAGACATTTTCCATTGGATCCATGGATTAGACATATGTTTCAAAGCCTCAAATTATCAAAGCTCTTGACATGGGGACATGATCATAAAAGTATTGATGGAATAATCAGAATTCCTCATGATAGTGTTGCTTTTCAGCATATTGATTCTACATGGCTTGAATTTGCACAAAATCCACAAAATCTAAAGTTAGGAGTTGCATTAGATGGGGTTAATCCGTTCTCCATGAAATCCAATAAATGGTCAACATGGCCACTGGTAGTCATAAGCTACAATCTTCCGCCATATCTTAGCATTAAAAAGGAACATTTAATGCTTTCACTTTTAATCCCAGGCAAAAGAAAAGTTAAAGATATGAATATATATCTTGCTCCTCTCATTGACGATCTCCAAGAGTTATGGAGAGGTATTAATGTCATTGATGTATCGAAGAGCATCAATGAAAGACATATTATGGTTTGTGGTATTGTGGCTTGGACTATTCACAATTTTCTAGGATATGGTGTTTGTTCAGGTATCGATGTAATTCTTTTATTCAATATGCATGTAAATAAATATGATTTAATATAATTATATTTTTATCATTTTCATGATGCAGGAATATCTACTAAGGGTTATAAAGCTTGTCCATATTGTGGTGATTGGTTGAGATCAATCTATAGTAAGAATCTCAACAAAAATATTTATCTTCAACATCGATGATTCTTGTCTGATGATTATCCATTAAGATCTAAAAGAGAAGTGATATATGATGGAGAGTGTTAATCTCCAAAAGAACAACCTACTCTTGAATTTAGAACACCTCTATATCAAGAGTAAGTCAAAACCTTCACCAAATTAGAGGTCCAATCTTCAAATTATCAAAAATTGAGAAAATCTGTGAAGAAGATAAAACACAGAAAGTCTGCTGCACAATTTCTTCTCATTGACCTATCAAACATGTAAAGTTTTCTATGAAATTTTGTATGGAGTGTCGCCTAGAGATTGCGCACCTCCTCCAAGTTAAAGTTCTTCAAAAGGTTTAGTATAACTTGAGAAATCAACTTCACAAGTTACCTATGTCTGAATCTGCACTTCTGAGAAGTCGATTTAGACACCCCTAACTTCTTAACTTCAATTCTCTCAGTATAAAACCCGTTTAAGCAAATACTTCTAGCCACGAGTAGATTACCTTCCAACTTAAAGATTAAGTGCTTGCTTGCACAAAACTTTAAACTATGGAGTGAGAACTGACCAAAAGATTAAGATCGAAATTTGCACCTGTTTCAGAGAACTGTGAACACTCAACACATATGAATGTTCCTACTAACAATTCTCCTAGCCTGTTTGCAATTAGACTCTGAAACTCAGGTCACAAGTTCTTCAAATACCTTTCTTGGGTCACAAATACTCCATGTTGAGTATATGTAATCTCCATGCCCAAGAAGTATGAAAAGTCTCCCAAGTCACTTATCTTGAACTCCTTTTCGAGTCTTTGTATTCCTACTTCATCTGTACCTGTAAGAATTATATCATCAACATATATGCACATGTATATGAAAACATTATCACTTGCTTTGACAAGCAAGCTACTATCTGCTTTAGACACCTGAAATCCAAGTTCTTTTAAGAACTTCACAAGTCTATAGTTCCATGCCCTTGGGGCCTGCTTCAAGCCATACAAAGCTCTCTTGAGCTTGCACACATGATCTGGATACCTCTTATCTCTGAACCCTTGAGGTTGCTCCATGAATACATCATCTGAAATATAACCATTCAAAAAGGCATTTTTCACATCAAGTTGACATAACTTCCAACCTTTACATGCAGCAATAGCTATAAGTGTCCTGATGGTTGTCATCTTTGCCACAGGACTATAAGTCTCATCATAATCAACACCATAAGTCTGAGCAAACCCTTTGACAACAAGTCTAGCTTTATATCTAGACACACTTCCATCTGCAAATCTTTTTGTCTTGTAGACCCACTTGCATCCAATGATCTTCTGACTATTTGGTTTTGGAACCAAATCCCATGTTTGATTCTCCAATAGTGCATCATATTCTTCCTGCATAGCTTTCTCCCATTTTTCCTTACCTTTTGCCTCTTCATATGTAGAAGGGTCTTCATCTGTTTTCATCATATAAGCATAGTCTTTTGTGGCCAAAAATGAAGTATCATAGCTATACCTTGTAGGTTGCCATTTATTCCTTGTAGACCTACTAAGCTCTCCACTTCTTGAGGTTTCTGGTTCTTCATATTCAGGATCAAATCTTGGTGTTTCTTCCACTTCAACCTGCACTTCATTATTCTCTTGTTCATCAAATATTTGAACCTTTGATTTACCTTTCCTTTGATTTACTTCTTCTTCATCACCTGTATTGATATTGATTGTACCTGCATACCAAGTACTTTGCTCATCAAATGTAACATCTTTAGAAACCATGAATTGTTTTGTAGATGGACTCCACAATCTATAACCCATCTGCTTATCATCATAACCAATGAAAACATATTTTTCAGCTTTAGGCTCCAACTTGTGCCTTAATTGTGATGGCACATATGCATATGCCACACATCCAAAAACTCTGCAATGATCCAAGGTAGGTCTCTTACCCCACCAAGCCTCATATGGTGTCATACCCTGCAAGGCTTTACATGGTAACCTATTGACCAAATAAGTGGCTGTATTTACAGCCTCAGCCCACAAATAATTAGGGTAATTTTTCTCCTTCATCATGGATCTTGCAAACTCAACAAGTGTTCTATTTCTCCTTTCTGCAACACCATTTTGTTGAGGAGAGTACCTGCAAGTAACTTCCCTTTTTATACCTGCATTCCATAAGTAATCACTGAACTCATTAGAGAAATACTCTCCCCCTCCATCTGACCTTAATCTCTTCAACTTATGACCTGTAATTCTTTCTGCATATGCATGATAGTGTTTAAATGTATTAAACACTTCTGACTTATCTTTGATCACATAGATAGTGATCCATCTAGTAGCATCATCAACATAAATCACATAATACCTTGACCCATTTATACTGAAATCCTTTGATGGTCCCCACACATCTGTGTGTACCAACTCAAGCTTCTCTGAGTACATAAAACCATGCTTGGAGTAAGAATTCTTATGAGCCTTACCTAATTGACATGCCTCACATTTGTATGTCATATGTTGACCTGCAACATTAGGCAATCCAAGCAATGAACCATTGTTAACCATATCTTTAATACCTCTTTCATTGAAATGTCCAAGCCTCTTGTGCCAAAGATCTAACTCAGAGATCTTATGTCTTCCATATGTGAACATAGCATGACCAATATTGCCTTGAATCTTCAATGTAAATAATCTTCCTTCCTTTTTCCCTGAAACAATCTGTTTATACCCTTGGCTAGGGTCTTCCACATATACTCCATCATTAGTAAACCTTACTTCATATCCCTTTTCAACAATTTGTCCTACACTTATCAAATTCTTAGGAATTGTAGGAACATACAAGACCTTACTCAATAAGGTGCTACCATCCTTGGCCTTCACTGATCCAATTGACTTCACATTGTGCTTTGTGTTGTCACCTGTTTGAACAACATGATTAAAAACATTCTTCTCCAAATCAGTCATCAAAGATATATTACCACTCAGGTGATTGCTACACCCTGAGTCAATGTAGAAGACTCTTTGATCTTCATTCTGCCTTTCACAAGTTGCATTCATTATCAATGTTGAATCCTCCTTTTGATCTGAAGCATAATTGTAGTAGGTGTTGTTATATTGTTGACTTTGGAATCCTCTACCTGCATTTCTTCCAAAGTAACTTCTACCACCTCTACCTCTGAAATTACCTCTTTGACTTCTGCCACCTCTTCCTCTTGCATTATAGTTTTGACTATATCCATTATTACTCTGAGTATTGTGCCAACAATCATTAGCTAAGTGATTTGTCTTACCACAAATCCAGCAAGCTTTGCCTCCATCTTTGTTATTCCTGCCTCTTCCTCTACCTTTGCCACCTCCTCTTCCTCCTAGGAAGTTGGCTTGAGTAGTTGTTCCTTCATCTTCACCTGCTTGTTGCTTTCCTTTGCCATTCTTCTTCTTGTCCTTTGAGTACATTGCATGACCTGCACTCTTGTCACCATCTCCTTTAACATCCTGCTCAAATGTTAGCATATGACCTAGCAACTGATTTAAATCAGGAGTGAAATGGTCAAGTGATAATTCTGTAGATAAAATGAATGGCTTCCATTTGTCATCACCTCTCAAACCTGTAAGGATTTGCCTTACCAATTTATCCTCCTCAATGTCTTCATCAACAGCTCCTAATGCATCTGCAATGTCTTTCATCCTTGTTACATAGTCTGAAATAGATTGAGAGGCCTTCTTCTTGAAGGTTGTAAACTCTGCCCATAAAGATGCCTTCCTTGACTTTGTAGTATTCTAGAAATGCTCCTCCAAAGCATTCCAAATATCAGTTGCACTTTCAAGACCTCGAATATGAGGTAACAAGTAATCATTGACTGCCATATAGATAATGCTCCTAGCTTGAGCATCTTTCTTCATCCAATTTTTCAAATCTGCTAATTCTTCCCTATTTGGAACACTAGGATCTCTGAACTGTGGCTTCTCTTCTTCTCCTGTGATGTAAGCAATCAAATCTTTGCTCATAAGATGAGCTTCCATCCTCATTGACGATGCAGGATAGTTTTCCCTATCCAATTTCTCTATCTGTAGAGAATCTCCCATCTTGTGTCCACCTGTGTATTGAAATCTTCAAGCTTTATGAACAATATATGTACCTTTACTTCGAATTAGACTCCTTTTGTCCTTCTTGATGTCGTATGGTCTCCTCCTCTTGCTTTACCTTCAACCTTTCACCTTTTAGTTCTTCAATAGTTGAATTTCTTGAATCTGCAGCAGTCGGGGCCCTCCTTTCCTTGATTTTATGTCTCCTGCTCTGATACCACCGATGGAGAGTGTTAATCTCCAAAAGAACAACCTACTCTTGAATTTAGAACACCTCTATATCAAGAGTAAGTCAAAACCTTCACCAAATTAGAGGTCCAATCTTCAAATTATCAAAAATTGAGAAAATCTGTGAAGAAGATAAAACACAGAAAGTCTGCTGCACAATTTCTTCTCATTGACCTATCAAACATGTAAAGTTTTCTATGAAATTTTGTATGGAGTGTCGCCTAGAGATTGCACACCTCCTCCAAGTTAAAGTTCTTCAAAAGGTTTAGTATAACTTGAGAAATCAACTTCACAAGTTACCTATGTCTGAATCTGCACTTCTGAGAAGTCGATTTAGACACCCCTAACTTCTTAACTTCAATTCTCTCAGTATAAAACCCGTTTAAGCAAATACTTCTAGCCACGAGTAGATTACCTTCCAACTTAAAGATTAACTGCTTGCTTGCACAAAACTTTAAACTATGGAGTGAGAACTGACCAAAAGATTAAGATCGAAATTTGCACCTGTTTCAGAGAACTGTGAACACTCAACACATATGAATGTTCCTACTAACAATTCTCCTAGCCTGATTGCAATTAGACTCTGAAACTCAGGTCACAGGCTCATTAACTAACAACTTAGATATCCTCAAAAGGATTTCACAATTGATCAAACACAGACGGAGCAGACACGAAAAGATCGGGTGCAATATTTCTTCATTTACTCAGAAAGTTACAGTTGAGTGATGAGACGAAACTCAACTAACTTTTCACATGTCTCATGACATCTCTCTTCCTCATTCTTTACTTCTATCTATTCTTCCATATGCTCTCATATCACGCCTCGACATTTTCATGGTATTTATAGATAAATTTGTACAAGTCTATGACTAATCAAAGATCTAAGTGACCTATGTACATATGTATACATTCCTCACATACTCTGAATGTGTCTTCCTTCCAAGCTTCAAGAATTGATTTCATCCTTCATTCTTTAGTCTTCAAACATTCAATTGGTGATTGATCTGCACCAACAATATATTTTAATGGAAAGCTTGAAACACGTCAGTGTCCAAAACCTACAATGCCTATGGATTGGTATAAAATATGGACAGATGGACCTCTGATAGATCTAGAGTCAGAAATCTTTAGTGATGATGAAGATAATGAGTATGTGAAGAGAGGTAAAGGAAAATTGGCACTCGCAGAGAACATATCAATATGGTATTCTTTGGAGTATTGGAAAGAGTTAAAAGTATGTCATCTTCTTGATCCTATGCATATATACAAGAATATTGGTTATTCACTATGGCATCATCTTCTTGGACTAAAAGATACCATAGCATCAAGGAATGATTTGAAAGATCAAAAATCAAAACCAAAGTTATGGCCAGTTTTTTATAGACATCAACACGAAATGACATGCACCTACTCCTTGGGTACTTACAACAAAAGAGATACAGACTATCAACAATAGAATTCAATTGATTAGGACTCCTACATGATGTGTATATATCTTTATATATATTATGATCCTTGTTGATTCGAGTAGCTATATATAGAGGCATAAGGTTGGGAGGAAAGACATCTCTCTAGTAGGACATCGGAGGAATAGATGCAGTGTGTACATATACTTCAATCATATGGCTAAAAGGCTGAATTAGAGTTTTTAAATTAGGGGTTTTAAAACCCTAATATCAAAATTAGTATTTTCAAATTAGGATTTTTGAAATAGGATTTATTTATTTATTCATATATATATATATATATATATATATATATATATATATATATATATATATATATATATATATATATATATATATATATATATATATATATATATATATATATATACATACATACATACATACATATAGATATATCAGTGTGCATGCATGTGTGTATGTATGTGTTTCTATATGTGTGTATGCATGTGTATGTATGTGTATCTATATGTGTGTATACATGTGTTGTATGTGTGTGTGTATATGTATATATGCATGTAAATATGATTATATGAGTCTATGTGTGTGTATGTATGA
Source organism: Ceratopteris richardii (assembly GCA_020310875.1). Taxonomy (NCBI): domain Eukaryota; kingdom Viridiplantae; phylum Streptophyta; class Polypodiopsida; order Polypodiales; family Pteridaceae; genus Ceratopteris; species Ceratopteris richardii. The sequence continues at coordinate 75,782,217 of CM035406.1, read as the reverse complement.
TTATGCATGTGTATGTGTATGTGAGTATGTGTATGTGTATGTGTCTATGTGTATTCGTTATATGTGTGTAACTGCATGCATGTATATGTGTGTGTAAAAATGTACATGTATGTGTGTGTATGTATAAATGTGCATGTATGTGTATATGTGTGTAAATGTGCATGTATGATGTATATGTGTGTGTATGCGTGTATTTGTACCTCTAGTCTCACTCTTTTCTCTCTCTCTCTCTCTCATATACATACATACATACATACATAAACACACATACTCATATCCACGTATATATACATAAAAGAAATGCATATCGTGGATTATTGTGACGATGAGCCATAAGTGTCCGCATCTCTTTTAGACACCACTTATGCGACCATCCTGTCCCAAACTCTATCTCAAGTGAACTAAGTACGTATTTTTTATCCCTCTCATCATGCTCACTACAAAAATAAAAAAAATCATGTAAATAAAACATAATATATTTATTTCAATTCATATGTAAAATTTATATTTACTTCCACGGTAAGTGGACAAGACGCAGGTAAGAGTCGCATAATGCCCACATTCTTCTCTTGAACTCCAATCCATTCCCTATGTACACAATGTTCCCCTCTGGCTCTATATCACACTCTAGCCCTAAGGTGCCTATGCATGTCCTCATAGGCAACTCTGCTCTACTATCATGAGCTGGAGGTGATATAGGTGTCCTGAAAATAGATAGATAAAAATAAATAGAAATATGTGTTATAATATCATTAAAAAAGTTTATGAAAAAGAACATACCTATGAGCAGATAGATATCTTCCTGCATGTGGAGCCGTAGAAGAGCCCTCCTCTGATCACTCGGTAAGCATCTGGATCGTATAATCTAGCTCATCCTCAGGCATCTCTGAGTACTCATGCATGATGATCCCTAGAGTATCAGGCGGAACTCTTTCTCTCATAAGACTTTTTATGAGATTGAGTTTCACCTTTCTCTCTCTACTAGGATCCATAATACCTAACATATAAAACAAAATGGGTTAGAAATCAATATATATACATGTACATATGTATGTGTGTATATGTGTATGTAGGTGTATATGTGAGTTTGTGTATGTATGCATATGCATGTGCATTATGTATGCAAATGTATGCAAGTGTGTGTATGTGTGTGTGTATGCATGTAAGTATGTATGTATGCATATGCATATGCATTATGTATGTATGCATATGCATATGCATTATGTATGTATGCATATACATATGCATTATGTATGTATGCATATGCATATGCATTATGTATGCATGCATGTGTATGTGTGTGTGTATGTGTCTCTATGTGTGTGTATGCATATATATGTGTGTATGTCTCTATGTGTCTTTCTATGCATATATATGTGTGTATGTGTCCATGTGTGTGTATGTGTGTGTGTCTATGTGTGTGTGTGTGTATTTGTGTATATATGTGTGTAATTGTATATATGTGTCTATGCATTTGTATGTATGTGTGTAAATGTGTGTGGATGTGTGTATGTGTCTGTGTAAGTGTGTATGTGTCTATGTGTGTATGTGTGTGTATATGTGTGTGTCTATGTGTGTATATATGTGTGTATCTCTATATATATGTCTATATGCATGTGTATATGTGTGTGTAAATGTGTGTGGATGTGTGTGTGTAAGTCTATATGTGTCTATGTGTGTATGTGTTTGTTTATATATATGTGTGTGTGTATCTCTGTGTATGTAAGTTTGTATGTGTGTATGTGTGTGTGTCTATGTGTGTAAGTGTGTGTGTGTCTATGTGTGTATGTCTGTGTGTATGCATGTGTAAGTGTGTCTGTATATGTGTGTGTGTGTGTCTATGTGTGTGTGTAAATATGTGTGTATTTGTGTGTGTATGTGTATATGTGTTTATGTGTCTATGTGTCCATGTGTGTGTATGTATCTATGTGTGTGTATGTGTCTATGTGTGTATGTGTCTATGTGTGTATGTGTGTATGTGTGTATGTGTGTATGTGTCTATGTGTGTATGTGTATGCATGTAAGCATATATCTATGCATATGCATGTGCATTATGTATGCATATGTACGCATGTGTGTGTATGTGTGCGTATATGTTTGTATGTATGTGTATGCATGTAAGTATGTATGTATGCATATGTGTGTGTATATGTGTGTATGTCTGTGTATGCATGTAAGTATGTATGTATGCATATGCATATGCATTATATATGCATATGTATGCATATGCATATGCATTATATATGCATATGCATATGCATTATATATGCATATGTATGCATGTATGTGTATGTGTATGTATGTCTCTTTATGTGCATGTGTATGTGTGTGTGTCTCTCTATGTGTGTGTGTGTCTATGTGTGTATATGTATCTGTGTGTATGTGTGTGTATGCATGTAAGCATGTATGTATGCATATGCATTATGTATGCATATGTATGCATATGTATACATGTGTGTATGTGTGTGTTGGCAGTATACGGGAAGAAGCAAGTACGGGCATACATGCAGATCTAGCACTAAGGCAACCCTTTATTTTTTTTCAAAACCCTTACACCATTTAAAAGTGATTCTCATCACTAAAAACCCCTGTAAATACCATTTTCACCTTTTTATAGCTCCATTTTGTACAAGCCGAGGAGTCCTCGAGCTTGAGGAGCCTTAGAAGTAGTTGCCTACCAATTTTCATATTTTTTAGATCTCGTTTGAGCCCTCAAATAAGCCCTGGAACCTAATTTTTAACTAGGCCGGACACTAGGTCTGGACAGTGCCAAAGCTAGTCAAAAACTATAAATAGAGCTAGAGAGCTCATTTTTGGGGGAGCTTCTTGTAGTTTTGAGCTTGTATGAGAACTTTTTTGCAAGAGAAGTGATTCCATTGTCTACTCTCTCTTTGTTCTTGCCGTGTGTGCGCGTGTGTGTGTATGTGTGTGCATGTTAGTGTGTTTCTCACTCACACATTTGTGCCTTCACTTGCTCGAGGTCTTCATACCATCCTCATGTCTTCCCGGATTGACATTAAAGGAGGTGCTACTCATCACCGAGCTTTGAGGACGAACGTGTGATGGTAAGACGTAGAGAGGACGTGTTGGAATTGTAAGTAGTAGGTAAATTTCTGATTTTTCTCCATCTCCATCTTCATCTCCACCTCCATCTCCTTCTCCACCTTATATTCTCAGTTCCAAACCATTTCCCTCATTTGCTTTGTGCGAGTTTGAGAGAGAGCGAGCGTGTGTGTTCTTGTTTTGTGTGTTTTTGCATGTTTCTTGCAGGTTTCAGCTCCATCATCATCTCCAGCAAGCTCAGCAGGTATGGAATCTATCAGCGCAAGCCCCGAGGCGTCGAGCTCGACCTATCGCAACACACCAAAAAGTTGCCCCAATCACGATTCTGAGTGCACCACGACACTGCGCAGCCCTAGAGCTCCTAGGATCACTAGACTGAACAGAAAAATTCACCATATCTTGACCTATCACGACACCTCGAGGTATCGCGACACTCCGGGGTATCGCGACACTTCCAGGTATCGCGACACTCCCAAGTATCGCGACACCTCGACCTATCGCAACACCTCGACCTATCGCAACACTCCCACCTATCGCGACACTCCCAAGTATCGCGACACCTCGACCCCGACCTATCGCGACACTCCCAGGTATCACGACACTCCCAAGTATCGCGACACCTCGACCTATTGCGACACTCCTAGGTATCGCGACACTCCCAAGTATCGCGACACCTCAACCTATCGCGACACTCCCAAGTATCGCGACACCTCGACCTATCGTGACACTCCCAAGTATCGCGACACCTCCACCTATCGCGACACTTCGACCCGACCTATCACGATACATGGGCTCCATGCATAAAATTTTAGAGTAAAATTAATGGAGTGAATTGAGGTACATTTGGGCCTAATTTTGGACACATTGGGATAACATTAGAGCCTTAGGAGTGGGCAAAAGACCTAGAAACTAGGGAGGAATTTCCTGAACCCTGAGAGCCTGTTTTGACCCCTAGGTGCCTGAATGGTCATAACTTCACCATACGAACTCCGATTGATGAGATTGATGAGATTAGGTGGAACTAGGTGGTCATAAGATTTTGGAGCTACAGTGAGTTACTCCAAGGGGGACCTGTAATTGTTGATGTGTGTCAGTCAATCCCTTGTGGTAATAGAGCCATATTGACTTGTGAACTTTTGCAGGAACATTGTGTGCAAGCAAGGCATTCCAAGGCAAGCTAGCAAGGGTGAGTACCAAGCTTGGGAGAAGGCTTCCTGGGCTTGTGCAGCAGTCTGAGCAACCAGAGAATTGAGGTTGGAAGTTCTCTCAACCCTCCTTTGTCAATTCCTAGCCTAGGCTAAGCACGACTTAGGTGTGGTGATTAATTAGGGCTACGATAGGCATGATTCAAGTCCAAGAGAACTAATCAACTAAGTGCAAGCAGTAAGTAGGGCCTAAGTGCGAAAACCCTAAGGGACAAAAGTAAACTTGAATCGATCACTTATCAAGTGTGAAATTCATTTAAGTATTCTTGACGACGTGATATCAGACAAGATCATAAACAAAATAATCAACTAAAAAGAACAAAGTGATTGGTGTTAAATAACCTGCAACGAGAGTGTACTTGGGACCAAGGGGGTAGAGAAACCAGGCATATGAACCTTAGGTCAGGCAGACATTTAGGCAGAGACAGACAAAGCCTCAGATCTTCTGAAGCTAGTGTCAATCACACTGCTAAGTCTTGGGCCCAGCAGTTGAGTGATTACCCATACACTCCACGATCAGAAACAAGTGATTCTGAAATGTCCTATCGCATGGAGAGACCAGTAGGTAGTTCAGGGTTGGCTTATCTAGAAAAGCCAGAAGGACCTTACAAGACTCAATTGGAATACATCAGGACTAATCGTCTAGGTGCTCGCATCTACAAAGACGGCCTGAGAAGATCTGTGGTCCAGATTAAGAACCCCGATCAACCCCATGGACTAGAACACCCAATAGTCAAGTTTGAGAATGGAGCATACCTAGATAAAGAGGGGACTATATATGTAGTCACCACTCTTCCTGATAGAACAGATGAGTTTGGAAATGTGATTGCAGAGACCGACATGGGTGATATAGAGCAAGGGAATTTAGAGAGAGAGAGCCAAGAACTCCCCGTGGTAAATCCGTCTTGACCAGAATCATGACTCCAGAGTGGATTCCATAGGATAATAAAAGCATAGATTTGGTTTTAAATCGAGAAACTGATGAGGCCTTTTGGAGGTATAAACCTGCCCAGCCTAGGGAAGTAAGTGCTCTCACAATCTATGAGTTTAAAGACCCTGATAGCCCAGGCAAAGTAACCTACCTAGACAATACATCAGAGAGGATCTTCGTGGTCACCGAGCATGGCAGACATGCCTACACATGGAAGGGTGAATTTGTTTTTCCCCAACCACGGTCCAATATGTCCTACAGCCACCAAGGAGCTGGCACCTCCCAGGCTCATGGATCTCAAGGAGATAGAAGTAGAGATAGACCTGAAGTAAGCTTTGCCAACCCCTAGGGAAGAGAAAGAAGGAGAACAGGGACGGATAGAGAAGAAACCGAGAGATTTAGAGACCCAAGGAACCAAAGAAATGCTGATGATTTTCCTTTGCCAAGGCCGAGAGAACACACTAAGACCTTGAGGCCAACTCAACTGGTGAAGTCCATGAAGAATTACTTCGATGGCACTGGTGACCCTTATGACCATGTGGCAGAGTTTAGGCAAGTCTTGAAAGCTGAACAGGTAGAGGACCTATTCACTCAATATAATGCTTTTGGTCTAACCCTTAGGAACACTGCCCTCACGTGGTTCCAACCACTGAACGAGAGGCATTTCAGAAACATAGACCAGCTCTTAGAGGAATTTATCATTGAGTTTTCTAAGAGTGGCATAAGGCACAACACTTCCTCACTAATTCATAGCTTCAAGCAAACACCTCAAGAAACGGTCGGACTAGCAGGAAGGCAGTTTAGGCAATACCTAGAGAGATGCCCGATGCCGGAGTTACCCACACCCGCCAAGCAAGTGGCCTTGTTCTTAGATGGATTGTTGAGCACCAAGCTCAGGTCATATGTGTATCTGAAGGACCCCAGAATGATAGAAGAGTGCGTGCGCATGTGCATAGACATTGAGGACAATCTAGGTGAGGAGTTAGAACTATCAAAAATCTATAAGGATTCTGATAGCTCTAGTAGCCTCACAACTGGTCAATCCACATCCATTGAGGAACTTGCAGAGAAGGTAGCTCAAAAACTAGGTGTCTCTAGCAAACAAATTCCGAGATTTGCCCCAGTTAAGCGGTGCTACACTTGTGGAGGTGACCATATGGCAAATGTATGTCCCATTATGGCCCAACCCCAGGTGAATCCTAGTAGCCAGTATTGCATCATAGAGCGAAGGTACACCAACCACACTGCACAAGACTGCCCATATAACAAACAAACTGTTAGGCAAAATTACCCTCAGCCATATCCACAACAGGGTAGATACCATAATCAGTACCCACCACAACAATACAACAGACCACAACAAACTTATCAGCCACCTTATCAAGGGCAGCAGAGACCTCAACCAGTCCTAGTGCAGCAAGCCCCTGCTCCAACCAATGTGATCCCAGTGAAATATGCATCTGCTGAAGAAAATCCGAACAGAGCCATAGTCGCAGTCACCCCATTGCTATCAGACAGTGATCCAAGTGACCATAGTTTTGACTCCACACATATTGATAGCCCACAGGCTTACTACATGCAGTCTCCCGAGCATAACGAGTCATACTATTATGAGGACCCAAGTGAAAATAGTGGGGAGCCTGAGTATGCTAATGTCATGTACACAAACCCCAACTCTAGACCTCAACCTAGGCAGGTACGACCCCCATTTCCTAGAGGACCATGCTTCAGATGTCAGGGAGATCACCTTATACGTGATTGTCCATTGCCTACTCCTACACAACCTCAACCAGTGACAATTCAGGGTTTCTGTCAAGACTGCGGAAAAGAGCATCTCCTACGAGATTGCCCAAAGAACCCTAATAACATGCCCAAAATCACTCCTATCAATGTCGTTGGGTTAGTAGTAGACTCCACAGGGAGTGTGACTTCCAGTGCACCTGTGCAAGTGATCACAAGAGCCCAAGCACTACAGCAAAACCAAGGTGTAGGTCAGGAAAAGAGCCCCGAGGTGAGTGAAACAGAGAGCATAACCAAGAAGAGGACTAGAGCCTGGAAGGATAGTCGTGAAAGAATGAAAAGGCAATGGGCAAAAAAGATGAGCGAACTCGAAGAAAGCTTGAGAGAAACCAAAGCAAAGATAAGTGAACTCGCATCTCAAAACCACTCTCACACCACCCCTCCGCCACCTCTCCCTTTACCTGCCAATCCATCTTCTTCCATTCCCCAACCTTTCAATACACCACCCTTAACCCACCCACCACCTAGAGTAGGATCCGTCCTAGCCGATCCCACTCCCGAGGACCTAAACATGATGCTTAGAGCATATCAGGCTAGAATCCAAGAAGGGCCAAACGTAACTGATCATGAAAAGTGTTACCCTAGAGCAGAACTAGAGCTAGAACGAACCAAAATTTGTGCTAAGATGGTGGAATTGGCTCAGACTATGTTTGAAGCCAGTCGCCTCTTTAACATCTCTAGTTCAGCTAAGATGCAGTTACACTTTGATGGACTGCTAGAACGAATAGAGAGGCTAATTGCACAATCAGAAAAGGAACCCGCCTCTCAAAATAAGGGCAAGGCAAGTGAGAACGTGAGCCTACCTCCCCAGGAAGCCTACGTGCCTAACTCTACGGAGCCAGACACATCATCTTCTATGAATCGATTCACACCAGAATTCCTACGAGAGATTCAAGAAGACAAATGGGCTAAAGAAAGTGAAGTCCCTCCTCCCATTGAACTTGTGGATGATGCACACGATCAATTCCCACAGGACATCCCATCCATTTATGAGGAGCATGAGAGCACCCACTCTCAAGAGAGATTAGACTTTGAATCTAATTCTCTACAAAAATTACCACATTTCACAGGCCCATGGGAAACCAAGTCTACTTGTCTGAGAGCGCCCCCAGTCATGATAAGAAATGAAGATTCTATCATACCTAGGAATACAGAGGTAGTGAAGAACACTAAAGTGCAGTGCAATCTCACTTTAGAAGAGCTACTCAAAGTTAAGCCAGAAGTGTGGAAACATGTAGCCAAACAAGTCCCAGACATAGCAAAATCGTGCTCTCAAGTAGGATCTCATAGAACAGTGCCTGAAATACCATTGGATAAGATAGAAGACATGAGTGAAGGAGAAGAAGGAAATACCTATCTCCCAGTTACCCATCAGGGTTACACAACCAAGGCGATTTTGGACTCAGGTGCAGGAGTTGCAATTGCTACAACTTCCCTATGGAAGCGTTGGGGCAAGCCAGCACTCCGACCGACGAGAATGAAATTGCAGATGGCCGATGGTCATATTGAAAGGCCCTTAGGATTGCTAGAAGGAATAACTCTCACTACATGTGGTGTTGAGTTTGAGCATACTTTTGCTATATGCGACTTTAGCAAAAACCAAGCCTACGAGATGATTTTGGGAAGGCCATTTATGCGGCAATTGCAAGTAGTCTAGGATTGGGGAACCAATTCCTTGTATTTGCAACATCTAGGTGTTACAACCAAAGTCAATCTTAAGGATTACTCTCATAGAGATGTACCGCCTATTCAATGGAATCCCATCCATAGATCCAAAGATGAGACTGAGTCTGTGCATTCCATAGGGTCCGGATCCTCGTGGATGCATGAAGACACCCACTTATGGATGTGTAAGGTAGCAGTAGAAGAAGAGAAGAGAGAGAAAGCCAGAGAGGTAGGTGCAAAAGAAAACCATAGATCAATTCAAGACCCAGCCTATGCACCTGTAGTCTTTCTTGATGAGGAATTTGAACCCCATGGCTGGGTAGGAATCCTAGCAACAATGGACGTGGCCATCAATGAGGAACAATGGACACCCCACTGTGATGAAGATGGCTATGACATTTCAGTCTTCTCCATAGAGCCAATCATGGGAGAGGCAGTGTTAGAAGAGTGTGAACCTAGCCCTGATGCATTTGAGGATGCAAGTGACTCTAATCTAGAGTCAATCATTATGGAACCACCCTTTGCATCAGATGAAAAATACTTCTATGAAGTAGAATTTCAACCCCAGAGGCACGAAAGCTTACAAATGACGTAAGATTAGCCACACATGTGACCCCGAAGGAAGAAGGAAAGAAAAGAAAGAAGAGAGCAATCACGCCAGAAGAGGAAGAATCTTTGTTTGAGGTCCCGGAAAATTTTAAGAAATATGAGATAGATTACAGGAGAGTCATGATAAGAATGCCTAAACGTGAGGCACAAGCAGGAGAAGCCTATGATAGCAAGGAAACTACCAAGAAGATAGTTGTAGCCATCGAGGAAGGAGAAGAAAGATGCACGTACATAGGTCATGACCTGACAGAAGAGGAAGAATAAGAGCTAATAGCCTTGCTAAGAGAATACAGGGATGTATTTGCTTGGAGCTACAAGGACTTGAAGGGTGTTGACCCCGACATATGCTCGCACACTATTCCCATGACCTCAGATGCCAAACCCTCTAAGCAAAAGCCTTACACATACAACGATAATTATGCTGCTAAGATCAAGGAGGAGATAGATAGATTAGTTGAGGTTAGATTCATCTACGAAATTGAGCACACTGAGTGGGTATCCCCCATTGTAGTGGTGCCCAAGAAGAATGGAAAGCTGCGTGTATGCATTAACTTAAAGAAGGTCAATACAGCCACAATTAGAGATGATTATCCGCTTCCTATCACAGAGCATCTGTTAGAAAGAGTAGTAGGCAAGGAAGTGTACAGCTTCCTAGATGGGTTTTCGGGCTACAATCAAGTAGCCATTGCTCCAGAGGATCAACATAAGACGGCTTTTGCCACGGAGTGGGGCATATTTGCCTTTCGGGTAATGCCATTCGCGCTTACCAATGCACCGGCTACCTTTCAAAGATTAATGTATCACGTGTTTAAAGAGTTCTTGAGGAAGAATTTGGAAGTCTATGTTGATGATCTATGCACTCATTCCAACATTAGGCAGACCCATATACCTGAACTCAGACAGATCTTTGATAAATGCAGAGAATATCAAGTCTGCCTGAACCCAGAAAAGTGTGTTTTCATGGTCAGGCAAGGCAAAATTCTAGGACACATAGTGTCTAAGAACGGCATATCCACTGACGAAGAGAAAGTGAGAGCCATCGCAGAACTACCTAGGCCAAAGAACGTCAAGGAAGTACAGGCTTTCATGGGGCATTGTGGTTACTACCACCGGTTCATTCACATGTATGTTGTCATTGCAAAGCCCGTGTACGGACTTCTGACTAACTTTGAGTGGACTGATGAATGTGAGAATTCCTTCCAGGAGCTTAAACGAAGATTATGTTCAGCACCAATCTTGACCACACCAGATTGGAATAAGCCTTTTCATGTTCATGTAGATGCATCCAATTATGCTATTGGATGTGTACTCGCACAACCTATGGGTGAAGGTAATATGGACCTCCCTATTGCCTATGCCAGTAGACAATTGAATGCTACTGAACGGAACTATACAACCACTGAACGAGAAGGATTAGGCATGGTGTACGCGGTTAAAAAGTTTAGACACTATTTGCTTGCAAATAAGTTCAAGTTTTTTACCGATCACCAAGCTCTACTGTACTTTGTAAACAAGCCGTGTAATACAGACAGATTAGTAAGATGGTTTCTCTTACTAATGGAATATGACTTTGAGGTAGTAGTGAGGAGAGGTAGAACTCACCTGAGAGCAGATCATCTCTCAAGGCTCACATCAGGAGAAGCCCCACAAGGAGTGTCAGATGACTTACCTGATGCTTACTTGTTTAACTTGGAAGTTGTACCACAGTGGGCTAAGCCATTAGTGCCAGTGTTGACATACGGGCCTAACCACCCAGTAATAGACACACACGATAGAGAGGTAGTAAAAGCCCAAAAGTATCACATCATGGCAGGAAGTATGTACAAGCACACGGATCAAGGGATCTTGGCTTGTTGTGTGGAAGAGGACGAGTACGCTAAGTGGTTGCAATTAGCACATGTAGGTGCATTGGAGCAACACCACTCAAAACAACGAACCCTACAGACCTTGAGGAGACTAGGAGTGCATTGGCCAACCATGGAAGTTGACGTCCATAGAATGTGCAAGGAATGCCCAATTTACCGCACTAAGCCACTAGTGGAACATGCCACCCTTTATCGCGTGTCTCTAGTGCCAAATTGGAGCGAGCCATTAGTGGCGTTTCTGAGGACGAAAACATTCCCTCAAGATATGACCCTGACGAGACAAAGAAGTTTAGAACAAGAGGCCCTAGATTACTCACTCATTGGTGATAATCTATACAAGCGCGGTAAAGATGGTTACCTGAGACTATGTGTTCATGAGAGTGAATATCTAAAGATCTTGGAAACTGCTCACCAGGGTGTAGCAGGAGGACACTTTGGTCTAGATAGGGTGATCAAAGCAATTCTATTTGCAGGATTTTGGTGGCCCACCCTTCACATGGATGCACATACCTATGTGAAGAGGTGTGAGATTTGTCAGCGAACCCAGTATCCTATACACAAAGATGAGATGCCACTGAAGCCTATGATGGGTGGACGTGCATTCTCTAAGTGGGGAATAGACTTTGTAGGTCCTATAAATCCCCCAGCCAAGGGTTCACATGCTAAATTACATTGTGGCCACAGACTATCTAACCAAGTGGGTAGAAGTGAAAGCTACTACAAAAAATGATGCTCAAATAATAGCAAAGTTCTTATTTGAAAATGTGTTCATGAGGTACGGATTGCCAATAGAGTTGGTGAGTGATAGAGGCACACACTTCTTGAATGAAGTCATAGAAAACCTTCTCCAAGAATTCTTGGTGATACATAAGAAATCTGCTCCCTATCATCCACAAGCTAATGGCCAGGCTGAGAGCACTAATAAGATCTTATGCAATGTGCTGACTAAACTAGTGAACAATAAACGCTCTGATTGGGACAAACAGCTACACCACGTTGTTTGGGCATATTGAGTTGCCTATAAAACGGTACTCCAAGCCACACCTCTTCAGATGGTGTTCGGTCAAAATGCGGTGCTACCCTTAGATTTTTTGATACCTACATTGAAAGTAGCACAAGAGCATGACTGGACAGGCCATGAACTCTCCTCTCGAATCTTTGATCTTGAACGTCTAGGCGAGACACGATTGAGAGCTGCTGCAGGAATCTATGCAGCGAAGAAAAGGCAAAAGGCATATTTTGATACACATGTGAAGGATAAAGGCTTGAAAGCGGGAGACCTAGTCCTAGTTTACACATTGAAGCAACATGCACGAAAATTAGAGAAAAGAGGCTATGGACCAATGATTATCAATAGGATCTCCACAAGTGGAGCAGTACAACTAGCCACTCTAGAGGGTGACATACTACCAAGTTACATAAGCGGATGTAGAGTCAAGCTATATCAAGAAACCTTAACTGAAGAAATGCTCAATCGACTTAATACTGCAAAGAAATGCAAGGATGAGGAAAAGCGAATTTGTGAAGAAGCACAGGCCAAAGCTTTAGAACGCATTCGACGAATGAAACTGTGAAGACAAGGTAGAGATCAGGCCATGACCAACAATCATGAAGCTCATGGTTATCACATTTCCATGTGTGAGGCTTCAGGTAAGCGGACCCATACGATAGTTGATCGGCGACCTTTTGTGACCCTAAAAATAGGACAAAGAGACAGCACAACGAGTGTGAGAGCTTTAATTGATTCAGGAGCAGCCACTAGTGCAGTTCGGCTTTCTTATTGCCAGTAGCTGCAATTGGAGGTAAAACCCCTAGAAGCATATCTGATAGGATTAGGAGGTGTTGAAACCCCTTGAATGGGAGAGGTGGAACTTCCCCTCTACATACAAGAGGTCCTCATGCCAGCAAAAGTGCTAGTATGTGAAGACGAGGATCTTACCGAACCTCTGGTCTTGGGCCAAGACTGGATCTATGATCACGTAGTCAACCTCAACCTAAGAAGTGGACTTCTTCAGGCTTGTGTAGGCCAAAGCCGTCTTACGATTGAATTAGAAAATCAAGCACTCAAACCAATAGAACAGGCACCAACTCCTAGTCCCTCCAAGAATCCACATAAAGATAATGATGTTGTTCTTGTCCAAAGTTCTATGGTGCAGAGGGTTGTCAATCTTACCAAAGGTACCGGAGCCAATGAGGAGTTCGCAGCTGGGCCAAAGGAGATTCTAAACATGCAGACCAAACATCATACAACACGAAGGAGGTCGTTGATCAAGAAGCAGGAGCGCCAACTAGTGCAACATGGAATACCTCGTGGCGTGAAGCAGATCTGTATACGCAAGGATGGAAAACCCACAGCTCTAGTAGCAGGCTCTCGAGGAGGCAACAAACAAGCCACACCATCACGGACACAAGTGAAGGAGTACCCTAGGCAACCTCCTAGGCACACCACGTCTATTTGGGTCCCTAAGCGGTCAATGAAGGCTAGCCCCAATGCTAGACACATATGGGTGCCCAAGGCCTGTTTACGAGCCCAAATAGCTCCAACTCTAGTCACTGGCATAATTCAACACTCACAAGTCCTCTTGAAAAACAACGCAGGAACTCTACCTAAAGACCACCCTAACCCACACTCAGCCAAACCGAGGAATGTCTGGAAATGGGTACCCAAAAGGTCCCAAATCCATCACAACCTAGTTCATAAATCTTTGCCTGTCTTTAGCTCTAAGAGCTACGAATCCTCCATCAAGGTTTGGAGACTTAAACCGTGTATCAAACCCCCTGAGTCCATTGCATAACCAAAGTATGCATCTAGGATAACACTAACCTCTAATAACCACTCACATCTATCACAAACACCACCTCTAACCACTAACCATCAGGATTGTCATGTTAGTATTGTGGAGGGAACACCGTTACATCCTGTTTCCTATGCAACACTAATGTGCTTTCTTCTTCGAGCAGATAAGCATCAAAAGTATCATGGCAGCAGTAGCAGGAACAAGCTCCCAGGCGGGCACTGGTAATCAAAGCGATTGGGATACCATGCCTGTGGAAGCCCCACTGACAGCAAGGCCTGAAGAGCTTTTGAACGTGAGAAGAATTCCTATCTCAAATCCACCAAATGGCCTAACAGAAAGAGTGAAGGGGCATTCTCACTGGTTCAATGAGATGCCTGGAGACTTGGGAGATGCCGACCACATCTAGGAGTCAAAGTTGGAATTTGGAGGAGTCTGGTGGACATTTCAATTCTTCTCGAGAGAATTTGAAACATTACAGAATGCAGATCCTCTTCATAATATTTGGCAGAAAGCGGGTTTGCAAGATTACTTTAGTGCAGCTTTGCCTAGGCCGGATTTTCTTAGGTGCTACTATTTGATAGCCACACTGAAGCCGACTGGAGATAAGGATCATTCAGGCACATTCTTGGTGCCCTCTCTATCAAACCAGGAAGAAATGAAGAAGTTTGAGTTGAATGTTACTTTAATCAGGGAAGCTCTTCAGATGTATGGAACCCATGTTCCCTCTGATCGAGATCCTTTGATACCAGAGTCGATGAAGAACAACAGAATCAAGAAGTTAAAGGAAATGTGTGCCCTCACCCCCAACATCGCCATACCCCTGCGGATGTGCCTTCAGCACTTTGCATTTCCAGCTCAAGACCACTTCACCCAACCACATAAGAAAATATGGTATGGATTGTACCTAGCAGAGACTGGAAGCTTGCCAATTAAAATGCCTGTATGGATCTTGGACCACCTATATGAAGCAGGCAAGCGGGGCGTGAGGAAGCATACCTTGAATGGCTGTTGTGCGATTACCAGAATTATCTATAGATGCCTTGCATATGATGTGCCGATCGCAAGGGCCCTCAAATATTCACAACTAGAATTCTTCAAGGGGCAGAAGTCAGGAGTACAACCTACAAAAAGAATGCGTGGTTCGCTTTCCCAGGTTCTCATTCCCCGTGAGGCCACCACAGAAGCCTCCCCCAGAGAGGAGGAACAAGTAGCCCCTTTCACTATCCATCTCCAAGGAACACAAACAGGGGGTATGGTACAACCCACTCCATCTGCCCCTCCACTACCCATAGATGCTGAGTTTGCATCCATGGCCACTTTGGCAGAGGATCCCAATTTTGACTTTGAAAGCTTCTTGCAGACAGCCCATTTATCTGATAGTGAGTGTTTTCCTGACAACGACGGTCCCGGGACATCATCCCAAAGAGAACAGCCACAGAGTGAAGCAAGAAGGTTACACTGGGAAGATGTGACACAACACCCTCATGCCCAAAGCACACAGACTCAGGAGGAAGCACAGGGAAATGATCCAGAGGAGGGTGAAGAGGAAGCTCCTGCCTACACGGCACAGCTCAGACGACTCTACAAGACAATCAAACAGGTACAGAAAAGACACAGGTTATCAGAAGAGGCAAACAGGGCACTGATGAACCAGATGTTGCATGCGGAGAATGTGGATCCGCATTTTGTTGACTCATTGAATCTCTTGGCGGAAACCTACTTAATAGGCGAAGCCATGAGGACCATGGTACAATGCACCACCCATCAATATGACCAACGAAGGATGGATACGCGACCGCGAAAGGGAAAACTGATTCAAATGGAAGTCTCTACCATCCTACCCACCACCACTTCAGAAGAGGTTCACATGGCCACCCCAACTCACAGTGAGGAACCTAATGTAAATACACGGATACCATCTCCACCATCACCCCCCATCCAACCGTCACAACCACTCACCACTAGCCATCCTACACAACCAGTATCCACCCAAGGTGAACCCATTCTACACACCACCATTTCTCCATCCTTCCCTTTACCTACCTCCACCATGCCCACCCAATTTTCTGAACCTTATATAGGTCATCTCGCCACAGATCAAACTATAATAGGTCACCCTTCATATCTCCCAGCCCTCGGACCCATTAGCCACCAGCCAAACCTTAACACACCCATTTCCATCCACCAATACAATTCCCCCCACCCAACTCCTATCCACTGTACCCCTTGTAACCCCTTCGGAATCAACCCAAATCACCCAACCTCCTTTCTGGACACACCTTGTAAATATACTCCAACAAGTTGAGAATTATAATAAAAAGTCCCTTCCCCAACCCCACTCCCCCACATTCACTGCCACCACTAACACACCACCTACCATTCCCGTATTCACAATTCACACTTCACACACTATCACATCCGATCCCATGGATATTTCACCACCCACAGGAGCACCCACCACCACGTCTGTTCCACCATCATCACATTTCACTTCACTCATAGGCACATCATCCACTTTTCCCTTTCCCATTTCCCGACCCTTTGCATGTTCCACCTCTACCCATGCATCCACATCATTTAGTAATGCACTAGACACCATGGTTGAAGCGGCCACTCAGCTTAAGCAAGAGTATAAATTATTGGAAGAAAATAACTTAGAGCTGTGCAATCTCTCGGCTCAACTCCAGGCACGCGTCGATGCCTTGGAACTAGGTAATACAGCACTACAACACCAAGTGACTGCCCTCCAACAATCGAATGCAAGACTGGAAGCTAAGTATACAGACACAGGTAGAGCTATGGAGGAACAACTTAGAGATCAATTGGGCCGCAATGCTAGATTACAAAGAAACATGACTCTACTTCGTCGCCACTTAGCAGCAGCTCAAGAAGAAAACCGAAGACTACAGCAGCAAAACCAAGAGAATCTAGAAGCAGCCATTGAAAATACTCCAGGGGCACCCATCGACCCTGCCAAATTCCAAGCCATCCCCTCAGAAAGCATACAACAAATATTGGAAACCTATGCCAATCTCTTAGAAGCACATGATCAGCTTGCCGACCAAGTAAAGGACCTACAGAGATCCCAAGTGCCTACACCACACCAACGAGAACCTAAAGAGATGGCCAATGCTACAACCTCTCCAGAGCCCGAATCATCAATGACGAATGAGGTACTTGAGCTACGACAGCAGGTGGCTGAATTGAAGCTCAAGTTGTTACAGTATGAACGACCCCCCTCTCCACCTGATCAACCAATAGAAGAAGAAACAGTAGTCATTCCAGTGGAGGAGACATTTGAAGACAACTATGAGCCTCAACCCCTTCCAGGAGGCAGAATTACGGAGGAAGGCTAAGACACATATGAGGAGCCCCCGTCGGCATGGATGAAGCAAGTAGAGGAGATGGGCCACACTCACGAAGAGCGCATAGCAACTCAGATGCTGGCCATGAAAACCATTGAGGAGACCATACTCAAGTCTGAATATTTCTCGAACTTGGCTCCTAGGCGGTTGATCACCAGTTTGGAGTTACAATATAAGCCCTATTTTGTACTGCTGGTTGACTATAATGCTGAGATCAAACGCATAACCAACCAGTACCCTACGTTCGCAACACAATTCGAACCCGAGGACATTCCAGAGGCAGCCAAAAAGGGGGCCATATTCCAACCCATATGGAGGCAAAAGTTACTGGAGACCTATCCGGAGATGTTACAAACATGGGATCACGCTCCCATGCATCTGGAATATAACCCTTGCTTTGGGCCAGTACAAAGAAGAAGATCATGGAAAGCATTTGCCATCAAGGTTCAGAACAATGTGAATTGCAAACAATGGCTAAACTACCCCTCGATCGCACCACCAACAGGCACACCTACAGTAGCATATATGATGGCTACTATCCGACATTGGCTTCCATGCCTCCATCCCATGCCAGATGTAGCTGCCCAGATGATGCTCAAAATCTTGGATATGATGCAAGTCATGCTCAAAACCTTCTGCAATGTATGTAAGATTCAGCCTCCGATTCCCGGCTTCATAAATGGTAATTATGACCTACTTTATGACATGAGCACAACCCCGAGCATACGAGTTGCTTATGCATGGCATGCACGAATCAAATATCTCCCTGCCTGCTACAAGCAAACCTTTGATGATATGTTCACCACGGGGTTTTGGGAGTCACACTTAGAAGTGTTCGCACCACGCCCAACCCACCTGCTACAACTATTCACGTGTGAACAAACCATGCACTCGGAGCTCTACACCACACCACACCCTGATATGCCAGGAGCAGTCAATTGGGATGCCCTCCAGAGAGATTTGGTCCGGGGAGTACGCATCAAGGAACAAGAAGTGGCAACCGACCTCCTGCAGAAGTACATTGATCAAACAGTGGAGCAGAGGTCTGTCAGAGGAGACAGACGCTAGGGGGGGGAGAGTGTTGGCAGTATACGGGAAGAAGCAAGTACGGGCATACATGCAGATCTAGCACTAAGGCAACCCTTTATTTTTTTTCAAAACCCTTACACCATTTAAAAGTGATTCTCATCACTAAAAACCCCTATAAATACCATTTTCACCTTTTTGTAGCTCCATTTTGTACAAGCCGAGGAGTCCTCAAGCTTGAGGAGTCTTAGAAGTAGTTGCCTACCAATTTTCGTATTTTTTAGATCTCATTTGAGCCCTCAAATAAGCCCTGGAACCTAATTTTTAACTAGGCCGGACACTAGGTCTGGACAGGGCCAAAGCTAGTCAAAAACTATAAATAGAGCTAGAGAGCTCATTTTTGGGGGAGCTTCTTGTAGTTTTGAGCTTGTATGAGAACTTGTTTGCAATAGAAGTGATTCCATTGTCTACTCTCTCTTTGTTCTTGCCGTGTGTGCACGTGTGTGTATGTGTGTGCATGTTAGTGTGCTTCTCACTCACACATTTGTGCCTTCACTTGCTCGAGGTCTTCATACCATCCTCATGTCTTCCCAGATTGACATTAAAAGAGGTGCTACTCATCACTGAGCTACACCAAATTTTGTGTGTGTATGCATATGTATGCATGTGTGTGTGTTTGCATGTAATTATGTATGTATGCATATGCATATGCATTATGTGTGTTTGTGTCTATATGTGTACGTGTGTGTGTATGTGTGTGTGTGTCTATGTGTGTACGTGTGTGTATGTGTGTGTGTGTGTCTATGTGTGTATGTGTGTGTATGCATGTGTATGTGTGTGTAAATCTATGTGTATATGTGTGTCTATGTGTCTATGTGTATGTATGTGTCTATGTGTGTTTATGTGTCTATGTGTGTGTATGTGTATGCATGTATCTATGCATATGCATGTGCATTATGTATGCATATGTGTGTGTATGCATGTAAGTATGTATGCATGCATATGTATATGCATTATGTATGCATATGTATGAATGTATGTGTATGTCTCTCTATGTGTGTGTACGCATATATGTGTGTGTATGTGTGTATGTGTGTGTATGTGTGTGTGTGTCTGTGTGTGTGTGTCTGTGTGTATGTGTATGTGTTTATGTGTGTGTATGTGTGTGTATGCATGTAAGCATGTATGTATGCATATGCATGTGCATTATGTACGCATATGCATGTGCATTATGTATACATATGCATGTGCATTATGTATGCATATGCATGTATGTGTGTGTATGTGTGTGTATCTATATATATGTGTTTGTATGGATGTGTATGTGTGTGTGTGTAAATGTGTGTGGATATGTGTGTGTAACTGTGTGTGTCTATGTGTGTGTATATTTGTGTGTATATGTATGTGTGTGTGTCTATGTGTATATGTGTGTGTGTCTATGTGTGTATACACGTGTGTATCTATGTATATGTGTCGGTGTGCATGTGTATGTCTGTGTGTAAATGTGTATGGATGTGTGTGTGTAAGTGTGTATGTGTCTATGAGTGTGTGTGTTTATGTGTGTGTATGTGTCTATGTGTGTCTATGTGTCTATGTGTGTATGTGTATGCATGTATGTATGCATATGCATGTGCATTATGTATGCATATGTGTGTATGTGTGTGTATGTGTGTGTATGCATTATGTATGCATATGTGTGTATGTGTGTGTATGCATTATGTATGCATATGTGTGTGTATGCATTATGTATGTGTATGTATGCATATGTGTGTATGCATGTAAGTATGTATGTATGCATATGCATATGCATTATGTATGCATATGCATATGCATTATGTATGCATATGTATGCATGTATGTGTATGTGTGTGTATGTGTGTGTATGTCTCTCTATGTGTGTGTATGCATATATGTGTGTGTATGTATGTATGCATGTGTATGTGTGTGTATGCATCATTATGTGTGTATGTGTCTATGTGTGTGTATATGTGTGTGTATGTGTGAGTGTGTCTATGTGTATGTGTGTGTGTCTATGAGTGTGTATGTGTTTATGTGTGTGTATGTGTCTATGTGTGTGTATGTGCATATGTGTGTATGTGTATGCATGTATGTATGCATATGTGTGTATGTGTGTGTATGCATTATATATGCATATGTGTGTGTATGCATTATGTATGTGTATGTATGCATGTGCATTATGTATGCATATGTGTGTATGCATGTAAGTATGTATGTATGCATATGCATATGCATTATGTATGCATATGCATTATGTATGCATATGCATTATGTATGCATATGCATTATGTGTATGTGTGTGTGTATGTCTCTCTATGTGTGTGTGTCTCTCTATGTGTGTGTATATGCATATATGTGTGTGTATGTGTGTATGTGTGTATGTGTGTATGTGTGTATGTGTGTATGTGTGTGCGTATGTGTGTGCATGTATGTGTGTGTATTTGTGTATGCATGTGTATGTGTGTGTATGCATTATGTATGTGTGCATTATGTATGCATATATGTGTGTATGCATCATCATGTGTGTATGTGTGTATATGTGTGTGTGTCTATGTGTATGTGTGTGTGTATATGTGTGTGTGTCTATGTGTGTCTATGTGTGTATATGTGTGTGTATGCATATGTATGTGTGTGCATGTGT
This sequence comes from Ceratopteris richardii, assembly GCA_020310875.1. Taxonomy (NCBI): domain Eukaryota; kingdom Viridiplantae; phylum Streptophyta; class Polypodiopsida; order Polypodiales; family Pteridaceae; genus Ceratopteris; species Ceratopteris richardii. Next base: position 75,761,231 of record CM035406.1, on the reverse strand, counting down.
GTGTGTGTGCATGCATACCTGGCTTCAATGAGTGCGCTCTTGCTCTCTCTCGCTCTCTCTCTCTCTCTCTCTCTCTCTCTCTCTCTCTCTCTCTCTCTCTATCTCTCTCTCTCTCTCTCTCTCTCTCTCTCTCTCTCTCTCTTGTGCATCCAAATCCCGGCACAAATGTGTCGAGAGAAATCGAATTTCTTTTTTAACATTCCAAAGTGTCGCTTATGCGACGCTCTGGAACACAGGACGTCGCTTATGCGATGCCAAAACATCGCAGCTAGTTTGCCAACGTCACAAATTGCATCGCTCATTAGCGACACTATTTGCGACGCATAGTTTTAGCATCGCATAAGCGACATTAGCATCACTTATGTGACGACTGCTCATTTAAAAAAAAAAAAAAAACAAAAATAGGACCGTCGCTTATGCGATGGTAGCATTGCATAAATGATGGTTCTCGTTTTTTTCAATTTGGGGGTGTCGCTACGCCCCCCCTATTTCTTGTAGTGAAGGAATATTGGAGTAAGAGAACCCTTGGACCAAGTATAGTATGGAAAAGCTTTCACAAGAGGAACAAAAGAAGCAGTTACTCCTCATCATGCAAAATTAAGTCTTAAAGATCGAGGATGGCTCTTTCCAAAGGAAAAAAGAAGGATGAAGCTTGAAGTAAAGCTAAGTTTTTATTTTAATGTTTGAATTTCAATGTTTGTTTTCCTTAACTTTTATAACCTTTTCCAACATCCATAATTGAAGTATAGGATAATTGTTCAATTATGGTTCAAGTGCAAATATATACAAAAGGTACTTGAAGCACACATGTTTTGAAACGGAATCAAGTACTTCAAGTACTTGCATGCATCCATGCACTAAAAATAAAGAATGTATGCGCATTCCCTCTTGACGAGGGATTGATTCAATGCACAAATTTAAGTCCTAAGCTTTTCATTTTGCACATATATCCTCTTCATTTAAAAGGCTCTAGATGCACAAAAGCATATGCATTTGCATGATGATGCATAGAAAAGAAGCAATGTTTGTGCACAAAGGAATATAAGAACATTATTGGTAGTAGCTCATGACACAAAAAGAAAAGAAGCACATGTTTGTGCATAAAGGGATTATAAGAACATTATTGGTAGTAGCTCATGACACAAAAGAAGGGGAAGCATGTAAGAAGGAGAGGAATGAGACCAAAGGGGCCCCACCAACAAATTTTCCACTTAATATTGATTTACAATTATCAAACCTCATCAGAAGCAACAATAGGGATTTTAATCACTACCCACTATAACATACAAACACCCAATTTTTCCATGCAATGCTCCACTTTGTGCAAGCTGAAGACTCCTTGAGCTTGAAGAGACTAGATAGAATGTGCCTACCAAGTTTTATATTTTTTGGACACCGTTTGATACCCCAAAAATAGCTTGGGATATAATTTTTAATTAGACCGGCCATTAGATGTGACATTGGCCACTTCACCTCAAAAAGTATAAATAGAGCTAGAAAGCTTGGCTTTAGCTAGTTTGAGATGTGATCTTGGTAAGATATCCTATGTACTTTGAGTAATGAATAGAAGTGTTTCTCCTTCAATTGCCTCTCCTATTGCCTCTTCCATGTGTGTGTGTGTGTGTATGTGCATGAGTACTAGCATGCTTCTCACCTTCTCCTTCGTGCACATCACTCTTTGATGATCTTCACATCATCCTTACATCTCCATGGATTGAAAATTAAGGAGGTGGAGCTCCACAATGTGATACTCACCCTTGTCTAGAGAAACACCAAATTTGGCACCATTGTTGGGAACGTGCTCAAGGACAAACATGTGATGTTCATAGTGTTAGGAGATAGGCATTGGAAGGTAAGTAGATAGAGTTTTTTGCAAGATTTTTCTACTTTTTTTTGTGTTTTTCTTACCTCATATCACTTCCTATACCTCTATCTCCCATACACATGCATCATCATCATCACCATTTTTTTTTTCATATCCATCCACATTCATCCCATCTCCCTCATTTGAACGTGTGAGAGAGAGAGAGAGAGTGTGTGATAGTTTCGAATTTGTGTGTGCTTGAGTTGCTCTGCAAGATTTCGCTCTACAATCAAGCTTAACAACCAATGCAAGTAAGAATTTTTTTGAATTTTTAGCATCACCTTGCTCATTGGTTCAGCCTATCGTGATAGGTTGCCAAAGTGCTAATTTTCAGCACACATCTACAACACAGGAAAGAGTGTCACAACACCTTCCAAGATCCATAGTTAGATTTGTGAAAATCTTTGATTTCCAAAACATCAGGATTGGCCGACACCATCATGATTGGTCGACACCATCACGATTGGCCCAGAATATTGCAATTGATCAACACCATCGCGATTGGCCAACACCATCGCAATTAGCTGACACCATCATGATTGGACGAAACCATTACGAACTCTTGGCACCATCGCGATTGGCCAAGGCCATCATGATGTTTCACACCATCATGATGCCCCCACCCCATTGTGATGCTTCATGATGCCATCATGATGCCCCCACCCCATTGTGATGCTTCAACCATCATGACGCCCTCATCCCATTGTGATTGGCCTAGGCCATTGCAATGCTTCACCCTATCGGGACGCTTCACCACATTGTGATGCCCTCATCCCATCTCGAACCCTTCAACCCATGGTGACACCCTCATCCCATTGTAACACCTTCACCCCATCACCATGCCCTCACCCATTATGACACTTCACCCTATTGTGATTGGCTCATACCATCACGATTAGCTCATACTATCGTGACAAAGGCCCCATACCAGTTTCTCTTTTTTTTTAAATATTTTGGGTATTTTCAGGGCCTTTAATGTAAGCGATTGTGAATATCACAAAGAATCCAGGCAAGCAAAGATGCTCGAGAGATTTTCTGGGCAAATTAGGGCATACCAGGGGCATACAAGGAGCTAGGCATAAGGTGGGAAGTCACTATACCTCCTTTGTCAATTCGACATTACACTAAGATGTAGTACTAATACTCTAGCATAGGTGGTGCTAAGAACTTAAGCTCAAGAGAATTAAATAATTCAAGTGCAAGGCCTCATTGTATTGTAGTTGCAAGAATATTAAGGGAAACAATCTAAACACATGCCACACCACTCAATCGAAGAAATAAAAATTATTTCTGATGGACATAAGGAAACAAGGCCAACATCCAAGAGTACTAAAAAGAACAAGTAAGTGATACCAAAAGAACCTTACAACATGTGTGTACATTGAGTGAGTGAGGGAAGCAAAATTCATGAACCTTATGTCAAGAATACATATAGGCAAATAATATCGATGGGGTATCACATAATCTTAGGCTAGTGTTAATCAGACTACGAGATCATGGACACAACAATTGAGTGACTACCCCTACGTAGCAAGTTGAGACACTGGTGAGCTAGAGATGCCATTTATCATGGAGAACCCCATAGGTGAGATGGGATTTTCCAATCTCCAAACACTAGAGGGTCCCTAGAAAACCCAATTTGATGTTGGAGTTCGAGGTCTACAAAAGCACGCGAACATCACAAGGAAGAAGAAGCAACTTGGAGCACAACACACAATATTGAATGTATTACCACTAGAATGTACAAAGATAAGTAACATGATAGGGCAATAGGAGTATATACAAGCCAGGGGGAAAAAACCTCCTAAAGAGGGAAAAAAATGCCTTGACGATCCTAGTGTGTTCACACACATCACTACCTAAATATATCAACAAATCCCCCCAAGGAGTGATGCGGTGAACAAGGAGTTGGCACTCATGTATAAGGAAGTGCCAAGCTACGTGGAATCAATCAACAGAAGGAAGTAAGCCCAAAGCTTTGCGGAAAGCTTCAAACTTCTCCCTAGGTAGAGCCTTCGTGAAAAGGTCTACTATGTTCTCCTGCGTGCGCACATATGCCAAGTTGATCTCTCTAGCAGAGAACCTCTCCCTGACATAATGATAAAGCGCCTCAATGTGCTTAGTGTGAGCATGGAACACATGGTTCCTCGCAAATGCCAATGCGCTCTGACTGTCATTGAAGATGGTGGTGGCAGAAGAATGACCAACACCCAAATCAGCTACAAGGTATCTGAGCCACACACACTCAACAGTCACTGTGAAAGCTTCCCTATACTCAACCTCACAACTAGAAGTGGCCACAGTAGGCTGCTTCTTGCTCAGCCAAGATATGCATGAGCTACTAACTATGAAGCAAAAACCATTGGTGGACACACGAGTGTCATAGAAAACAGTCCAGTCAGAGTCAAAAAAAGCATGTAAATCTCACGGTAGTGATCCCCTCTTAGGATAAAACAATCCAATTAGTCAGGTATCACTCAAGTAATGAAAGATGGGCTTAACCACTTGCCAATGCTTGACACCTGGGCAATGCATAGACGTGCTCATTTGCGAGACAAAAAATTGAATATCTGACTGAGTAATGCATAAGTAAATTAAGCATCCAACGGCCTGTTGATAGAAGGCAACATCAAATGCATCTCCAACATCATGAAGACTCAATTGTAAACTTGTCTCCATAGGAGTGGCAATAGGGTTATAGTCTTCAAGGCCAAAACACTACAATAATGTCTCAATATATTTTGTTTGACACAAGGCTATTCTGCCATCAACTTGCAATAATTGAATGCCCAAATAATAACGCAAATGCCCCAAATCTGACATCTCAAATGAGGCATGGAGATCAACCTTAAAATCAATAATATGCTTCTCATGAGGACTAGTGAGCAACATGTCATCAACATACACAACAATGACCAGAAGCACATCATTAGCACGCTTAACATATAAGGTTCTCTCTGTTGGATTGTTCTCAAAACCATGTGCAAGCAGGTAGGCATGTATTTTTCATACCAAGCACATGGTGCTTGTTTCAACCCATATAATGCCTTTTTCAACTTGCACACCTGGTTTTCATGGCCTTTTTGCACAAAGCCATGGGGCTGAAAAACATACACTTCTTCATGCAAGTCACCATTCAGAAATGTAGTTTTAATGTCCAACTGATGTACATTCCAACCATGATGAGTGCACAGATGCTACAAACAATAGTCATTTGGCATGTAGGTGCAAAGGTCTCATCAAAATCAATGCCTCTTTCCTATGTGTAACCCTTTGCAACAAGCTTAGCCTTATACTTGTCAATTGCTCCATCAGGCTTACGCTTCAACTTGTATACCCACTTGGTGCCAATGGCCTTCTTGCACGAGACAAGTCACATAAAAATCAGGTATCATTTTTCATGATAGCATCCTATTTTGATTGCATAACAACCATCCAATTTTCAGAACTTTGTGTTTGATAAAACGAAACAGGCTCATTCTCATCACAGAGACTAGAGGCAGCCATAGCATAGCAATCTGATGCAAAAGAAGCACTACGAGAGCCTGAATGAGTATGATATGATAGAGGTGCGTCTAATTTGTTGTCATGCAAAGTCTGCACCAACCATTTTGGCTAGTTTTTGCCTCCTCAATATCAGCCCCCTCATCAACAAGTGCATCATGTAAGTCTACATCAGAAATGGGATGATCTGCATCATCAAATGAAACTTGCAAAGGCTGAAAAGATGCCTCATTAAGGCAAGCACTAGACTGTCCACATGTAAAAAGAGGAAGCAAAGTATCATACATGTCTTTGGAGCTAATAAGTGTCTCCTTAGTACATGAAAGTAATGGCTGAATAACATCTTCCACAAAAACAACATCACGGCTAACCAAAATGTGTTTAGTATGTGGATGATACAGATGATAGCCTTTGCTTTCAAAACTGTACCCAACAAAAATACATTTCACTAGTTTATCATCCAATTCCCTACGTTGTTCTTCAGGCTCTAATGCATATGCCAGACAACCAAAAACACACAGGTGAGCAATAGATGTCTTGCGACCATGCCAAGCCTCTTATGGAGTGATATACTGCAATGCTTTAGTGCGGCACCTATTAAGTACATATGATGCACATATAATAGCGTCAAGCCAAAAACTATGTCGTAAAGCCTAACTCTTGACCATACACCTCGTCATCTCCATGAGTGACATGTTTTTTGTTTAGTAACTCCATTTTGTTGAGGTGTATATGGAACTGTACACTAAGGTTTTATCCCACATTCAGCCAAAAATGCATTAAAATCAGAGGACATATATCCCCCCGCCCCCCCGATAAGAATGGAGGGTGCCCATTTTACATGTTGATAGATTTTCAGCCAAAATGAGAAATCGTTTGAAATACATAAACACTTCAGACTTTGCTTTCAATGGATATACCCATGCATGCATGGAAAAATCATCAATGAAAGTCATGAAGTAAACATATTTTCCAAAAGGTGGTGTCTACATAGGACCACATACATCACTATGAACAAGTTGCAATTTCTGAGTAGCTTGAACAAACCATCTTTTGGGAACGAGGAATGTTGCATTTTGCCCAAAATACAGCCTTCATATACATGTTTACCGGGTGCCTCAAATTTGGGCAAAGAGGACAACATTTCAAATTTCTATAGGCGTGGCAAACTAGCAAAATTCAGATAACCAAAGCATACATGCCAAAGCTTTGCATCTGACATAGACTGAGAATCATGTACTGCACATGCTAAATCATTCACAGATTTTTCATAGTGTATAAGCTTATACAACCCATGATATAAAATGCCAGAAGCAATAATGACATTGCCATTTGACATATCATGAACTGTACATCTGTCATCAACAGATTTTACAACTAAGCCATTCTTGGCTAATGCTAAAATTGATAACAACTTTTCTTGATCCCTGGCACAAATAAAGCATTTGAGAATCTAAAAGAACTACCATCAACACTAGTAAGAATGATCTTACCAACTCCCATAATAGGATAAGAATTTGGTGTCACTCTAGCACAATGGTGAGTACCAACGTGAGGAGATACACCTCATAAATGTCAATCCGTGGAGACGTGAGGACCGGTATAAAGACCGTGAGCAAGTGATGGCACAAGTGCGTGAGTGAAAGCACACAAGCATACACACACATACACACACACGCGCACAAGAGCAAGGAGTGGAACAATGGAAGATATTCAATTATACAAGAGCTCTCTTACAAAGCTGAAATCTACAACAAGCTAACCTCAAAAATGAGCTCTCCAACCCTTTTTATAGTTTTTGAGTGGTTTTGGCCCTGTCCAGACCTAGTGTCTGGCCTAGTTAAAAAATAGGTTCCAGGGCTTATTTGGGGGCTCAAACGGAGTCTAAAAATTATGAAAATTGGTAGGATGGTAGATCTAATACTCCTCAAGCTCGAGGACTCCTCGTCTTGAACAAAATGGAGTTACAAAAATGGAAAATGGTATTTACAATGGTTTTTAGTGATAAAAATCACTATTTTTGTAGGGATTTCTTCTGAAAATTTGACAGGTGCTTCTTGGAGCTCCCTACTTGCTCCTTCTTCTTGTGTGTCTACTTCCTTGATGCGCTTCCATGCTGTGTCCTTGACCTTGAGCTTCAACACTCCCCCCCTCTTGAGTCTGTCGTCCCTGACAGACCCTTGTTGTCGTGGTTGTTCCATGTAGTACATTGAGAGGTAGTGTCCGTTACGTTCAACAGGGGCGATCCCTCTTCCCAATGTATCCTGGTCATTTGTCTAGGTCTTCACTTTGCCATTGTTATCTCTTTGCAGTTTATAGTCCCGTTGTACGTACTTCTGCCTTATACTCCATCTGGGTGGTGCATTTGTAAGTTTTCCAAAACTGCTAGCTGCTCAAAGGAGGTGGTCAATGTTGATTGGGAGCAACTCTCGGTGGTGGATGGCTTCCTTGCTCTTGTTGTTGTCATCTCGATGTCGTCTGGTTCTTCCAAAGATGGCTTTTCATAGTTTTCATGCCAAGTACTTGTAACCCATAATGAATGGTGGGTAAGTGCATTAGTGCATGGGTTGAACAAAATATGTGCCTTGTGCATGGCCTTGTAATGTGGCCCTACATATGCGTACTTGGAAAATGCATGGCAAGAAGTATGGTGCAAGAGATTGGGTCTTGAGCTAAGTGCTCAAGGGTATGCTGACGAAGAGGTTTCCTAATCTATCCTGGTGATAGTGTTGTTGAAACATACACGTCTTACCATGGTGAAGGGTCCGTTGATCTTCATCTCTTCGTGTTGTGGTTCCACTTGGTGTTTGACCATCGGCTTGTCCTTTTTGTTGAGGGATGTTCTTGCTGGAAGTTCACTGATGAGCATTTTCAAGCACAATCCTCTTCTTTGCCCCTCTTTTTTTTTTTTTTTTTTTTTTTTTGGGGAACAATGGCATCAAACAAGAAGAAAGATATTAGTATCAATAACATATTTTGCATGTGAAAATTGTGTTGTGTCTCATGTGCCTGGGATTTCTCAATTGTGTCTATGCACGGCCATGTAAGGTGGCCCTATATTGATGCATACTTTGGAAATGCATGACCTGAATGGTGCAAAAGACAAGGTTATGCCAAAGGCACATGGTTGCTGCACGTCGAGGCTTTTGATGTTACTTGTATACTTGATGAATTCTTTGATTGGAGGTGTCTATCGGATCTCGAAATGATGTAATCCTCCGGATTGTAACCCATTTTGGAATAGGGTTTGGTACTGTAGAGATCACCTCAGGCCAGTTCTTCTTTGGATGCTGTCCAAACTTTGGTATCCAGTGTAGTTGGCCCCTTGGTTCTGTGGATGTTGCATGTGCTTTTGGCTTCCAAACCCATATCTTGGGTGAGTGCCTACCTTTTTTTGTAGAAGGGTTGAGTTTATCTTCTTTTGGTCTTTGTGCTCTGTTCTTACCCTTTGCTTTCCTTGGCTTCTTTGTTGAGGCCTTTCGCATGGTGGGGAGCATAGGCCTTTGTACGTGTAAGAGCTTCTTGGGTACCCACATCTGTAATCGCCCTTGTTGAGCTGTAGCTAATTTTTTAGGCACCCAAATTTGTACCTTATTGTGGTCGGCCTTCATTGATAGCTTCGGTTCCCGAATTTCATGGATTCTTCGTGCTTGAGCCTGTCGTGGGTTCTTGGTCCCTCTGTTGTCATGGTTGATCTGGTTGGGTGGGAGTCTTTGAGGCAACATCGATGGTTGTACTCCTTTCTTTACCCAGATCTGTGTCATACCCAACACTTCTTTCCTCTTGAAGGTTCTTTGTCTATTTGATAGACTGGCTGTCTTGCACTGTTTCGCTTGCTTCTGAGGTTGAACTACTGTGGATGCTTTACTCTTTGAAAAACAAGAAGAAGGTTCATCTTGCCTTTGCGACTGTCCTTCCGTGATTGCATCCGTCTGGAACATAGAGCTTTTGACATCTACAACATCTTGTTCGAGAAGATTAGCGTTAGAGGAAAGAAGAGAGCGTGTGGTGTCTGGGTCAGTGGCCATGCAATTCTCCAATTCTAATGTAATGCATTGTTCATGTGCCCAAACATGAAGAAGTTGACTTCTTAGGTTCAAGTTGACAGCATGGTCGTAAATCCAATCTTGACCCAAGACAAGTGGTTCTGTGAGGTCCTCATCATGACACACTAGCATTTTGACTTTTATTGGAACATCTTGAAGGTAGATGGGAAGTTCCACCTCGCCCAAACAAGGTGTTTCCACGCCTCCTAATCCTATGAGATAGGCTTCTATGGGCTTGATGTCCAATTGCAGGTCTTGGCAGTATGAAAATCGAACTGCACTAGTTGCTGCTCCTGAGTCAACCAATGCTCTCACAGTCCTTACACTCTTTCCTTGTCCTACCTCTATAGTCACAAAGGGTCGTTGGTCAATTATTTGAGAAGTAGTTATGCCCGATTTTTGGCACATGTCCATGTGATATTTTGGAGCCTTTGTGTTGACATCTAGGCCTAGCCGCCGTAACTTATTTCTTCTGATGCGCTCTCTAGCCTCTGCTTGTGCTTCTTCTCTAACCCTTAACTCCTCTTCTTTTCGCTTCTTAGCAGTGTTGAGTCTCATGAGCATTTCCTCTGTAAGAGGTTCTTGATATAATTTGACTCGGCATCCACTAATATAGTTTGGTAAGATATCACCTTCTAAAGTGGCCAATTGAACTGCACCGCTAGTGGAGATTCTATTAATGATCATGGGTCCATATCCTCGTTTCTCCAATTTGCGGGCATGTTGCTTTAGCATATAAACCAGCACTAGATCTCCTTCCTTCAATCCTTTATCCTTTACATGGACATCAAAGTATGCCTTTTGCCTTTTCTTTGCAGCATAAATGTGTGCTGCTGCCCGTAGCCTCGTCTCACCTAAGCGTTCTAGATCAAAGATCCTGGAAGACAACTCATGTCCATTCCACTCATGCTCGTGTGCTACTTTCAAGGCTGGGATTAGGTAGTCCAATGGTAGCACGACATTCTGTCCAAAGACCATCTGAAATGGGGTAGCATTGAGTACCGTTTTGTAGGCAACTCGGTATGCCCAAACAGCATGATGAAGTTGTTTGTCCCAATCAGAGCGTTTATTATTTACAAGTTTCGTCAATACGTTACATAGGATCTTATTCGTGCTCTCGGCTTGTCCGTTAGCTTGTGGGTGATAGAGGGCAGACTTCTTATGTATCACCATGAATTCTTGAAGGAGATTTTCAATGACCTCATTCAAGAAGTGCGTACCTCTATCACTAACCAACTCTATTGGTAACCCATATCTAGTGAATACATTTTCGAATAAGAACTTAGCCGTCGTTTGAGCATCATTCTTTGTCGTGGCTTTTACTTCCACCCACTTTGTAAGGTAATCTGTGGCTACAATGATGTATTCTGCATGGGAGTTTCTAGCTGGGGGGTCAATAGGACCAACAAAGTCTATGCCCCACTTCGAGAATGCGCGTCCTCCCATCATTGGCCTTAAAGGCATCTCGTCTTTTCTTATCGGATATTGGGCACGTTGGCATGTGTCACATTTCTTCACATAAGTATGTGCATCCATATGAAGAGTGGGCCACCAAAGTCCTTAGAATAGAATGGTCTTAATTACTCTGTCAGGCCCAAAGTGTCCACCTGCAGCACCGCTGTGTGCAGTTTCTAAGACTTTCAAATAGTCTGATTCATGAACGCACAGTCTTAGGTAACCATCCTTGCCTCTTCGATATAGGTTGTCTCCTATTAAGGCATAGTCTTGAGCCTCTTGCTCCATGCTTCTTCTTCTTGATAGACTAGCCTTGTTCGTTAGTGTTCCTGATCTCATAAATTCTACCAGTGGAGCGCTCCAATCTGGAATTAATGACACGTGATAAAGAGTGGCATGCTCCACTGGGGGTCTCTTCTGGCACACTGGACAATTCTGGATCCACTCTTGTATTTCTTTGTCCATGCTAGGCCAATACACTCCTAAACGTTTTAGATTCTGCAATGTTCGTTGTTTAGAGTAGTGATTTCCCAGCAATCCCTCATGGGCTTGTTGCAACCAACTAATATGTTCATCGTCCTCGACACAACAAGCTAATACGCCCTCTGGATCTTGTTTGTACATGCTTCCGGCCAATATTTGATACTTTTGTGATTTTACAATTTCTTCTTTGCTTGTTTTCACATTCTTATTTGCAGGACCGAAGGTTAGGACTGGTACCAACTTGTTTGCCCATTTAGGAACAACTTCCAAATTGAACAGATAAGCATCGGGCAATTCATCAGACACTCCTTGCGGTGGCTCTCCTGAAGTGATGCGAGAAAGATGGTCTGCCCTAAGATGGGTTCTACCTTTCCTGACAACCACTTCAAAGTCGTATTCCATTAGTAAGAGGAACCATCTCACCAAGCGGCCTGTATTGCAAGGTTTATTGACCAAATATAGTAAAGCTTGATGATCAGTGAAAAACTTGAACTTATTGGCCAATAGATAGTGTCTAAACTTCTTCACAGCGTATACCATGCCTAAGCCTTCTCTCTCCGTTGTGGTATAATTTCGTTCAGCTGCATTTAATTGCCTACTAGCATATGCTATCGGCAAATCTAGGTTTCCTTCACCTCTTGGTTGTGCTAGCACACATCCTATTGCATGATTGGAGGCATCTACATGGACATGGAATGGTTTACTCCAATCAGGAGTGGTCAGTATTGGTGCTGAGCACAAGCTTCTTTTTAGCTCGTTGAAGGAATTCTCGCATTCCTCGTTCCACTCAAAATTTGTTAACAACCCATAAAGAGGTTTAGCTATGATGGTATACATGTGGATAAACCTACGGTAATATCCACAATGGCCCATAAAGGCCTGTACCTCTTTAACATTTCTTGGTCTTGGCAACTCTGCTATCGCTCTTACCTTGTCTTCATCTGTTGAAATTCCATTCTTAGAAACAATGTGACCTAAGATTTTACCTTGTCGTACCATGAACACACACTTCTCTGGGTTCAGACACACTCGATAATCTCTACACTTGTTGAAGATTTGTCTGAGCTCAGGGATGTGGTAACTTCTCTGTTAGGAATGCGCACATAAATCATCCACATATACTTCTAAGCTCTTCCGCAAGAACTCTTTGAAGACATGACACATGAGCCTTTGGAATGTTGCAGGTGCGTTGGTGAGCCCAAATGGCATCACATGAAATGCAAAAATTCCCCATTCTGTGGCAAAGGCCGTTTTGTGTTGATCTTCGGGGGCAATGGCTACTTGGTTGTAACCTGAAAATCCATCAAGGAAGCTATAAACTTCCTTGCTTGCAACACGCTCCAATAGATGTTCGGTGATTGGAAGTGGATAACTATCTCTGATCGTAGCGGCATTAACTTTTTTAAGGTTAATGCACACGCGCAATTTCCCATTCTTCTTGGGCACCACCACAATGGGGGACACCCATTCAGTGTGCTCAATCTCATAGATGAATCCAGCTTCAATCAGCCTGTCAATTTCCTCCTTTATTTTGGCTGCATAATTGTCATTATATGTGTAGGGCTTTTGTTTGGTGGGCTTGGCATCAGCGGTCATCGGAATCGTATGAGAGCAAATCTTTGGATCTACTCCTTTCAAGTCTCTATAGTGCCATGCGAACACATCCCTATATTCCCTTAATAGAGCTACAAGCTCTGCTTCTTCTTTTGCACTTAGGTCATCTCCTATGTACGTACATCGTTCTTCGTTCCCTTCAATGGTCACTACAATTTTTTTGGTCTTTTCTTTATTGTCATATGCTTCTCCTATAATGGCCTCTCTCTTAGGCATCCGTACCAAAATTTTTCGGTCTTCCACTTCATATTTCTTGAAATTATCTGGTACTTCAAACAATGATTCTTCCTCTTCTTGTTTCACTGCTTTTCTTTTCTTTTTCTTTTGACCTCCTTCACTTCCTTCCTTTGAATTTATCGTTTTAATACTCGTGAGGGGTTCTTCTTCTTTTTGGGTTAACACTCCTATGTCTTCTAAATAGTGTTCCTCTGAGTCAAAGTAAGTATCCATCACAATGGATTCTAGATCATCATCATTCTCTTCTTCTTCTATGAACTCATTAGGATCACACTCTTCCAACAGGGGCTGACACATGAACACTGAAATATCATAACCCTCCTCATCACAGTGAGGTGTCCATTGTTCTTCATTGACTGCTATGTCCATGGTAGCTAAGATTTCTGCCCAACCATGAGGTTCAAATTCCTCATCTGGAAATATCATTGGTGTATAGGCTGGGTCTTTTATTGGTCTATCTCCTAGGGGAGTTCCTTCTTCTCTCGCTTTTAGGCGCTTGTCCTCTTCCTCTGCGACCTTGCACATCCACAAGTGAGTATCTTCATGCAGCCAGGAAGGATCAGGTGAACTTCCAGAATGCACAAAGATTGAATCTTCTTTTGCTTTGTGGATAGGATTCCACTGTAGGGGTGGTACATCTCTGAAGGTGTAATCCTTCAAATTGACCTTGGTGGTTACCCCGAAGTGCTGTAAGTACAAGGAGTTGGTTCCCCAATCCTGTACTATTTGCAATTGTCGTAGGAAGGGTCTTCCTAGGATCATCTCGTAGACATTATTTTTTTCAAAGTCACATATAGCAAATGTATGTTCAAACTCTACACCACAAGTGGTTAGAGTTATCCCCTCAAGCAATCCTAGAGGTCTTTCAAAATGACCATCTGCCATTTGAAGCTTCATTCTTGTTGGTCTTAATGTGGGTTTGCCCCATCGCTTCCACAAGGAGGTGGTCGCAATAGCAACACCAGCACCTGAATCTACGATTGCTTTGGTTGTGTAACCTTGATAGGTGATTGGAAGATAAGTATTACCTTCTTCACCTTCGCTCATGTCTCCTATCTTGTCGAGAGGTATCTCTGGAACTTTTTGCTTAGAGCCTACTTTTGGCATATTGGATTCAAGTTCTGGAACCTGATCCTTCACATTATTCCAGAGCTCAGGTTTTGCTTTGAGCAGCTCTTCCACAGTGAGATGACATTGAACCTTAGTGTTCTTCACAACATCAGTGTTTCTTGGAATCACTGAGTCTTCATTTCTTACCAATATTGTGGGAGCTCTGATCTGGATAGATTCATATTCCCATGGGCCTATGAAATGAGGCAACTCTTGTAAAGAATTAGATTCAAAATCTAATCTTTCATCTTCTTGTTGCCCTGCTTGGTCTCCATAGATAGACGGAATGTCTTGGGGAAATTGATCATGAAGATCATCAATCTCAGGAATAGGAGGGGAATTACCCTTCTCCTTGGCCCATTTCTCTTCCTGTATTTCCCGCAAGAACTCTTGAGAGTACTGTTGAATTGAAGGAGGTATTCCAACATCCGTGGAATTAGGAACATAAGCTCCCATTGGTGGTGAGCTTCCTCTTTCAATAACCGGTTGAGCCTGTGGAGGTAAAGAAACTTGTGGTTTGTTTACCAACTGCTCTAATCTTTCTAGTAAGCCTTGGAAATGCAAATCCGGTTTGACAGAGTTTGTCTGATTGAACTTTTGACTAGTCTCAAGTATAGCTTGAGCTTGTTCTACCATTTTCATGCACATTTTCATCTGTTCAATCTCTAAATCTGCTCTAGGGTAACTCTTGTCCAAGTTTGCAGTTGTTGGCCCTTCTTGAAGACGAGCCTGGTAGGCTTTGAACATCATGTCCAAGCCTTCTGGGGTTGGATCTGCAAGAACAGACCCTGGTTGTGGATTATTTACAATGGGTGGTGGGGTGGAATGAGGTGGAGTGGATGGAGCTTTGGTATGTGAGGGGCTTTGAGATGCAATGTCTTCTATTTTTGTTTTGGTATCCCTTAGGCTTTCTTCTAGCTCGGATAGCTTTTTGTTCCACTTGCGATTAGCCTTCTCTCTGGTATCCTTCCATGTTCTTGGTTTCCTCTTACTAGGTTCTCCTGCCTCACTTGACTCCGATTGCTCAGATAGTTTTGCTTGTTGTGCAGCCTGTGCCCTAGTAACTACCTGTACAGGAGCCACCTTATTACTACTTGGACTTGAATCTGCCACTAAGCCTACCACATTGATGGGTGTAACCTTGGGTGCACTAGAGGGGTTTCTCGGACACTCTCTAGGAAGATGTTCCTTGCCACACTCAGGACAAAAGCCTTGTATTGTGATGTTTTGTCCTAGTCCCAGAGCTGGTTGGTGGGGACATTCACGAATGAAATGGTCGCCCTGACATCTAAAGCATGGTCCTCTAGGGGCTTGTGGTCTTACTTGTCTCAATTGGGGCCTAGGATTTGGATTCGTATACATGACATTGGAGTATTCTGGCTCCCAATTTTGTTCCATAGGTGGTGCCTCATATTGACACTGAGAAGTCTCACTTTGCTCAGGTGACTCTATATAATAAGCATGTGGACTATCTTCATGGAAGTAGTTTGAACCATGAGCATGAGAATCATTTTCTGAGACCAATGGGGTTAGTGGCACCAATGCTCTATTAGGGTTCTCCTCTGCCATCGTATATTTAACTGGGATCACATTGGCAGAAGTTGGCGGTTGGTTTCCTAGGACTGGTTGTGGCCTATATGGTGCCTGATATTGCTGCTGGTATTGAGGTTGATATTGTTGTGGCCTATAATATGGCTGTTGGTACTGATTCTGATACCTACCATGCTGGTAAGGTTGCTGATAATTTTGTCTAACAACCTGCCTGTTATACGGACAATCTTGGGCCGTATGATTTGCGTATTTTCTCTCAATGGTGCAATACAGAGCATTAGGGTTTCCTTGGGGTTGAGTCGTCAACGGACAAACATTAGCCATGTGATCTCCTCGACATGTATAACATCGCTTCACTGAGGTGACCCTTGGCATTTGTCTATTTTGAACTCCTAGCTTTTTGGCCACTTGCTCAGCTATCTCATCTATCTCAGTGAAGGCTCTAGAGGTATGACTTGTAGAACTATCAGAGTCCTTATAGAGTTTGGATAGTCCTAACTCCTCACCCAAGTTGTCTTCTATGTCAATGCACATCCGTATACACTCTTCTATGGATCTAGGCTCTTTCAAGTATACATATGACCTTAATTTTGTGCTCAACAGGCCATCTAAAAACAGTGTCAGGTCGATTGGTTGGGTCCCTCGCCTCTTGAGGCGGGGGCGAGGGTTCAACCCCCCTGCGCTGCGGGACAGTGTAATCCGCCTTCAGGCGTGGAATCCGGCCTTCGGGCGTTAATCAGTTGGGCCTTCGGGCCGTCCACCTCGATGTATGGGCCTTCGGGCCGTCCACCTTGTCTGCCCCTGTTCTTGTGGGATAAGGGGGGTCCCATGGGTACTATGCCCTTCATTGTACAGTTGTTCTCTTTCAAAATTAAAGTCAGGGGGAGTAGGCCTCGGCCGAACCTCCATTTAAAAAAAAAAAAAAACAGTGCCACTTGTTTAGCTGATGTGGGTAATTCTGGTACAGGGCATCTTTCCAAGTACTGTCTAAACCTTCTTCCTGCAAGTCGCACTGTTTCTTGGGGTGTCTGTTTGAAGCTGTGGATCAAGGATGATGTGTTATGCCTGATACCACTCTTGGAAAATTCTACAATGAATTCTTCTAGAAGCTGACCTATCTCTCTATAGTTGCGACTGTTTAGAGGTTGAAACCAAGCTAAGGCAGTACCCTTAAGAGTCAAACCAAATGCCTCGAACTGGGTGAATAAGTCTTCAACCTGTTCAGCTCTTAGCACTTGTTTGAACTCCGCCACATGATCATAAGGATCTCCAAATCCATCAAAGTAGTTCTTCATTGTCTTAACCACTTGAGAGGGTCTAAGGGTTCTTGAGTGTTCTCGTGGTCTAGGCAATGGGAAATCATGATCATCTCTTTGATGTCTATGAACTCTATGTCTCTCCCTTTCAAGTCTTTCCGTTCCATATCCTGATCTGTCTCTGCCTATAGTGTCTACAAAGCTTACCTCCGGTCTCTCTCTAGTTCTTTCCCTCTGGGTTTCATGAGCCTTGGATGATCCGGCTCCCTGGAGGCCCTGGGAAACATTAGATCTTAGTGGAGGGAAAATTGATTCACCTTGCCAAGTGTAAGCATGTCTGTCATGATCTGATACCAAGAATAATTTTTGAGATGTGTGATCTAGATAGACAACTTTCCCTGGTATCTCTGGGTCCTTGAATTCATAGATGGTGATTACTGGGCTGAGTTGATCTGGCCTAAATCTCCAAAAGGCTTCCTCCGTTTCTCTATTCACGAATAGTTCTATGCTTTTGTTATCTTGAGGAATCCATTCTGGAGTGAGCACTCTGGTTAAGACTGACTTACCTCTAGGGGTCTTGGGTTCTCCCCCTAGGTCTCCTTTCTCTAGGTCTCCTATCTCGTTCTCAGGAATGATATTTCCAAACTCATCTGTCCTATCTGGTAAGTTGGTAACCACATACATGGTTCCTTCCTTATCAATGTAAGCACCCTCTTCAAACTTGACTACTGGGTGTTCAAGTCCAAAGGGTTGGTCAGGATTTTTGAGTTGAACCACTGATCGCCTTAGACCATCCTCATAGATGCGAGCACCTAATTGGTTGGTCCTGATATACTCCAATTGGGTCTTATAGGGACCTTCTGGTGTCTGTAAATAGGCAGTGCCGGAGCTACGTGTGGGTCTTTCCATGCTAAAAGACATTTCCGAGTCACTGGTTTCTGAACTTCGTGTGTAAGGATAACCACTAAGCTGTTGAGCCCAAGACTTGGATGTATGGTTGACACTAGCCTCAGATGACCTAATGCTTTGTCTATCCTTGCCTAAGTGTCTGCCAGATCTCAGGTTCATAAGCCTTGGCTTCTAGTCCCAAAGTTCTCTTATATTGCTCAAAATCCTTTGGAACACCTTGGTTTTCCAATTTTCCTGAGGGTCAACTTCAAAATACCCTATCTAATAATCCTGATATTAATTTAACCATAACCACGAGCTTTCCCCACGAGCTTTCCACGAGCTTTCCAACAAAACCAAAATCACAGCAAACGGATTTCGTATGAGAAAGTTATGCCAGTTCAGGGTTTTGGGGGTTAAAACAGGGAAACAGGATCTCTCTGGGAACTCAGAACAGGCGATACGATACCAGATTTTCCACGATACGATACCTTTGTCTTACACGATACCCCTTCAGACGATACCACCTAGACGATACGATACCACTAGGATAACTGCGATCGCGATACCAACCTCACGATACGATACTGCTCTCTTAGGCGATACGATACTGAAAGTGGTCACGATACGATATCTCTAATTTGCACGATACGATACCAGAATCTCAGGCGATACGATACCACTTGGTCAACGATACGATACTGTGACCGTCGCGATACGATACCACTGAGGCAACTACGATCGCGATACCAACACTTAACGACACGATACCAAAATGGTATCGCGATACCTCAAGTGGGCATGCACGATACGATACCACTTAACCTCGCGATACGATACCAAAATTTAGACGATCGCGATACCAACTTGGCCGGCGATACGATACTGCACGGTCGACGATACGATACCAAGACTGGCACGATATGATACCACTGGGGCGACCGTGATCGCGATACCAGCACTTAACGATACGATACCAGAATGGTATCGCGATACCTCAAGTGGGGCATGCACGATACGATACCTCAACAAGTGTCGCGATACACAGGAGTTCTGGTATCGCGATACCACAACTCAACCGGACACGATACTTGGAGATTTTGACACCCAAATTCAAAAATTTTTGCAGATTTGTGTACCTTGTGTCCACCTTGTCACTTCTATCAGCCTGTAGATGCAAAGTCACGATACAACGCTCGCGATACCAGGCGCTGTTCCTCTCACGCCGCGACACCACCGCTCAGATTTTGGTGTTTTTGAGAGTTTTTCAGTGTTTTTCTTCAGCGTTTTTGGTTCTCAGCTCCTCCTAAGCTTGTTCCTCACGGCCACGAGTAAAAAACGAGTGAATGTAGTGGCGAAAATGGAAAAAATCAGAGAATACGAAGAGGGAAGAAGATGATGATGAAGGTGAAGATGAAGAAGAAGAAAAAACTCAGAAACTAAACTGAAAATGGTGATTTTTTACCTTCCAACGTCGCTACTCTACGTCTTACCGTCACACGCTCGTCCTCCAAGCTCTCTCCCCGGCAACGGCGCCAAATTTGGTGTCACTCTAGCACAATGGTGAGTACCAACGTGAGGCGATACACCTCATAAATGTCAATCCGTGGAGACGTGAGGACCAGTATGAAGACCGTGAGCAAGTGATGGCACAAGTGCGTGAGTGAAAGCACACAAGCATACACACACATACACACACACGCGCACAAAGTAAGAGCAAGGAGTGGAACAATGGAAGATATTCAATTATACAAGAGCTCTCTTACAAAGCTGAAATCTACAACAAGCTAACCTCAAAAATGAGCTCTCCAGCCCTTTTTATAGTTTTTGAGTGGTTTTGGCCCTGTCCAAACCTAGTGTCCGGCCTAGTTAAAAAATAGGTTCCAAGGCTTATTTGGGGGCTCAAACGGAGTCTAAAAATTATGAAAATTGGTAGGATGGTAGATCTAATACTCCTCAAGCTCGAGGACTCCTCGGCTTGAACAAAATGGAGTTACAAAAATGGAAAATGGTATTTACAATGGTTTTTAGTGATAAAAATCACTATTTTTGTAGGGATTTCTTCTGAAAATTTGACAGGTGCTTCTTGGAGCTCCCTACTTGATCCTTCTTCTTGTGTGTCTACTTCCTTGATGCGCTTCCATGCTGTGTCCTTGACATTGAGCTTCAACAGAGGAGTTGTTGACACATGTGACAGTATACCCTGTGGGGGAAGGCTCGAGCAAAGTGAAGAAACTACACTACGAGGTAATATTTTTGGTTGCCCCACTATCAAACTACCAAACATCTCAGTCTAGCATTGACAGGGGAATTAAGGAAATCGCCTCTAACACTTCCTCGATGCTCAACTCATAAACGAAGAATGTAATTGAAGATGAGGGACACTAGGCTCCTATAAAATCACTCACATGAAAAACACACACAGCACTACCAGAGCAGGGGTGGTCCGCGCCGCTTTGTCACACAAATACAATGGCACTCTTAGGGTGGGGGTGATCCATGCTTCCCTCTTGATACACTTAAACACAATCAACACAAAGGTACTCTTAAGGTAGGGGTGATCCGCATCGCCCTCTTAGTACCAACACACAAACATTACACAAGCACTCTTAAGGCAGGGGTTGTCCACACCGCCCTCTTAGTATCAACACAGAAAATGCAAAACACTCACAAGAAAGAGATTCTCAATGACAAGAGGAGCTGAGTGATACCACAATCTTCAATGGGTTTTGGGAATGATGGAGAAGAGGGAAGGAATATGGAAGGAGTAGGAAATGAGAGAAGAAGAGAGGGTGTATTGGATAAAATAAGCAAGGGTTCAGGGTAATGGAAGTGGAAGGAATTGGAGAAATGAACTTGATTGAAATAGAAAATATTACAAAGACATGGGGGACTTACAAATTAGGAGCTTGTATAGCTCTCTCAATACAATGGCATAGGGTAGACTCCTCCTCCTAGGGTTGGAGTGCTAACTACACCCACAACGCGTACCTGCATAAAACTCTTCTTATTTTGAGGGCACCCAAGGGGGTCCTTTTATAGGCCTTTTGGGAAGATATTTGGAGATGATATTATTTGGGAGAATCTTCTAAATGTGACACTTGTGTGGTGGAAAATACAATATTGACAAAATCCTAGAAGATTTTTGGCCATTCTAAGGTGTTCATCTTATCCCATATGGTCATATCTTTGATTTTTTCATGAAAAATCATAAAAATACTATAAATAGCACCTCCATTTCGTGGGAATGAGCCTCAAATCCGAGTTTGGGTGTTTGGAATATTTTATGCATGGTTTTGGGCCCAAAAAGTCAATTACATGTGTTCCATTTGTCAAGAATCTTTGTGTAGGACTCAAAAGTCTATGGTGGGGCTTGGGTCTTTGAAAAGTTTTTTGGACTCTTTCAAAAGGGAGAGTGGGTCAAGCTTAAATATTTGAATTTTATAAAATTACTTGTCCCACTCCATATTTAGCTTGGGATTTGATTCTACCATTCACTGCATGTAAGGGTAGCTACTTTACTAGGGTGGGGCCCACCTTATTCTTGGATTTTTATTTCCTTCAAATACATATATTTATGGTTTCCTTGAAGGTTTGAAAAATAAAAATACTATAGGGGTACATACCTACACATAAGGTATTATTAAGGAGGGGTTTCAAAAAAAAAATCCTCATACTTAGCCCTCCCCTTAGCTAGAGGCATTCATGTCTCTAGCCTTCAAAGAGTTTGTTGAAGCTCCAAGGTGGGTCATCTTCTTGTACTACTGATATGTATTTCTCCCTTGATTGTTCCTGTTGTGCATTGCTTTCTTCTGTCCTCTGCGAGTATTTCTTTAACCTCCATCCATTGACCTTCGTCTTGTGCAGCTTCCCTGACATATCCATGCGTTGATAGCTTCCATTCTTGAACTTTGTCTTGATCAGAAACAGTCCTTCCCATCATGGTTGGAACTTTGTATCATGCCTGTTATCAAAGAGATTATCATACCTTAAAACAAGAGTTCCTTCTGTTAACCCTTTATCCTTTACTTGTTTGTTAAATTCCTCCCCTCTTTTCTCTACTTGATTGATGTAATGTTCCACTGCAAGCTCCCTTTTCATACTCAATTGTTGTAGATCTATAAGCCTCTTTTGAATGACCTCTTCTTCACTTTCTGCACTTTCTTTTAGCAGTACGCGGTGACTTGGGATTTCCACTTCTATGGGTAATAAGGCTTCTTGTCCGTACACTAAATGAAAAGGAGTGAATCCTAAGGATGCCTTGTAGGATGTGCGTGTTGGAATTTGGGGCCCCAGGATCGTTCCAATACTAAAACCTCTTGAGCATACACAACTTAATTGACAAGATGATAAGTGAGATAGAGAAAGAAAGAGATCTTGAGACAAGGATAGGGAACGTAAGCTAGATGCTTACTTCACTAAAAATAATAGATATCCAAATTACAACATGGGAGTACTACTCAACCATATAAAGTGGTGCACTCACTAATGGAAGAATAAGAAGATGATGATACAAAATTTAGATTATGTCGAAATAATCTAATTGTGTGTGAAGAGAATGAAGCAACGAAGCTAACAAAATAGTGTAACGAAATTGTAAATCAACCCCAAGGTTAACTCACAAAAGATAGTTACAACCACCTCGTAGAAGACTTCCTGCTGCAATGAGAGTAGCCTCTCCTTCACCACAACTTCACCTCCTTCAAGAGTGTGAGAACACTCTGTCTTCAAGAAGATCTCCAAGCTCTAGATCTTTGAGTGAGTGATTATACAAGGAGCCAAGGCCTTGTTTATATAGTTGTTCTCCTCCTTGAAAAGCTAAAAGAAAGCACAACGATCGTGATTGATCGCTTACGAAAAAAAAACTCTTCCGTAGTCCGTCCGTGTGCGTTTCCTAAAAGCAAACTAAAATATGAAATAACCTTCGCTGTCGACGCTAGGACTCGAACCGTGGTCGATCAAGGATGCTTTTAGACACGTTGGGCTAGACCAAGTTGACCCGCTTTGACTTATTGAAGATAGAAGAGAATCTATATTTGGATACTGCGCCCGCCTGGAAGGATATGGAGAAAGCTTTTTATGAAGCTGTTTGTTGGACCAATGAGGACATTGACTTCCAACAATCCCTCCTTCAATGTCATATTGGTACAAGATTCTGCAAATCTTCTCATGACTATCTCTAGTCAATGCTTTGGTAAATATATCTGCAACATTCTCACTAGTAGGAACATAAACCAGCTCAATGTGCTTCTTAGCTATCTGCTCTCAAATATAGTGGTAGTGTACCTCTATATGCTTTGTCCTTGCATGATGCACTGGATTCTTAGCTATAGCTATAGCACTCTGGCTATCTCAAAATATCTGAATGGGTTGATGTACTCTTACATCAAGATAACTGAAAATCTTCTGCAACCATACTGACTCTAGAGTAGCTGTAAATGCTGCACGATATTCTGCTTCACACGATGAAGTGGCAATAGTGGGTTGTCTTTTTGAAAACCATGAGATAAGACAATCTCCAAGATAAAAACAAAATCCACTAGTACTTCTTCTTGTGTCTCTATCACCTGCCCAATCAGAATCTGAAAATCCTTTTAGTAACAAATGTGTAGATTTCGAAAATACCATAGCATAATTTGAAGTTCCCTTCAAATAACGAAAGATCCGCTTTACTGCTTTCCAATGTAACACTGTCAGATTCTGCATGAACCTTGATACTTGAGAAACTGCAAACTGTATATCAGGACGTGTATTACAAAGATATATCAAGCAACCTACTGCTTGACTATATAGAGTAGCATCAAATGGCTCTGCATCTGCTACCATTTGTAAAGACGTGTTCTGATCCATAGGTGTTTGCATAGGTTTAGAATCACCCATCTGAAACCTTTCCAAAAGTTTCTCAATGTACTTCTGCTGTGTCATGTAGATACACTCATCTCGAAACAGAAACTGAATCCCAAGATAATAATGTAGAATGCCTAAATCATTCACATCAAATGTTTGCTTCAATTCTTCTTTGAACATCTACAAATCTTCATCTCTGGGACCTGTGACTATAATATCATCCACATAAATGATTGCTATAATCATCATACCTGTTTCAGCTTTGACATAAAGAGTTGGAGCTGCATCTGAGTTATGGAAACCAACGGATAAAAGATATGTATGTATCTTTTCATACCATGCTCTAGGTGCCTGTTTTAAACCATACAAAGCTTTTATAAGCTTACACACTAAGTGTTCTTTACCTGTCTCTTCAAAACCTTCTGGCTGCTGAATATACACATCTTCGTGTAAATCACCATTTAGAAAAGCAGTCTTAATGTCAAGCTGATATATATGCCAACCAAAATGTGCTGCTAGAGCAAGTACTGACCTAATAATAGTCATCCTAGACGTAGGAGCAAATGTCTCATCATAATCAATACCTTTTTGTTGTGCATATCCTTTGACAACCAACCTGGCCTTGTATCTATCAATAGTACCATCTGCTTTCCTTTTTATTTTGAAGATCCATTTTACACCTATAGCCTTCTTTCCTTCTGGTAACTCACATAGCTGCCAAGTTTGATTCTTATGAATAGAATCAATCTCTTCTTGCATAGCTTTTCTCCAAATAGGAATGTTAAGTGCATCTTTAACACACGCAGGTTCATCTTCAACAGTCGTAAGTGCCAAAATATCATGAATCTCGAAATCTTCAGCAAAACTTACATGATCTTTTTGCTGTCTAGTTTGACTTCTTGTTCTTACATGATCTTGTTGTTGTTGTCTAGTCTGACTCCTTGTTCTTCCAATAAAAGTCTTTATACCACTATCTTTCCAAGTCTGATATAACCACGTAGGTGTATCCTTGAATAGTGGTGAAACTCTTTCGGAACTTTCAACTTCCACAGGTTCTGGAACTTGTCCTGTCGAGGTACTAGGACTTTCTGGAACTTTAACTTCTTCCATTTCTGGAACCAAAGTTTCTTGTGGAACTGACTCTGTAGAAGGTTGTGAAATTCCTCTTTCTTCAACTTTTTCTTGAATACTAGGAATTTGAGGTTTAACTCCCTCCTGATATGGCTGAACATCTACATCCATAATCTTTTTAAAAATTCCATAGTCATTTTCACTAATGAACTCCGGAATTTCTGCTTCTTTATCATAAACCTTATCTTCAGCAATATAAGCATTACGTGAAAGAATAACTTCACCTGTCTCTGGAACATAAAACCTGTATCCTTTGCTTTCAACAAGATATCCAATAAAAACAGCTTTCTTTGCCTTTACATCTAATTTGCCTCGGTCCTTTTTTTCAACATGTACATAAGAAAGTGATCCAAACACTCTGAAGTAACTCACATTAGGTTTTCTACCATAATAAGCCTCATACGGTGTGATTACCTTTAAAGCTTTTGTAGATGACCTGTTTAAAATGTGATTAGCTGTATGTACTGCATCAAACCAGAATTTCGGTGAAAGCCTCTTGGACGCCATCATGCTCCGCATCATTTCAACAAGCACTCTATTCTTTCTTTCTGCAACACCATTTTGCTGAGGAGTATAAGCAATAGTAAGGTGTCGAGTAATACCTTTCTCATCGAGAAATGTCTGGAACTCATTTGACAAGTATTCTCCACCTCTATCATTTCTGAGAATCTGGACAGTTTCCTGACTTTCATTTTCAACCATAGCTACAAACTTCTTGAACATAGGAAAGACTTCTGACTTCGACTTAAGACCATAGATCCATGAGTATCTTGTAAAATCATCCACAAATAGGACAAAATACCTGAAACCCTGAATAGAGTCTGCTCTCATAGGACCATTCACATCTGAATGAATAATCTGCAATTTCCTGGTAGCTGTAATATGACCATGTTTCTTGAAAGGTAGTTTATGCATCTTACCTTCAAGACAACCTTCACATATATCTAAATCATCAGGTAGCTTGAATGAGGGTAAACTCTCATCCATACCTCTATCTTTGATATTCTTGAGAGCTCCAAAACTGATATGTCCAAATCTTTCATGCCATAGCTTCATATCTTCCACCGGTGACGAAGATTTGACTGCATATGCTTGACTGATTTTTGACAAAACAAAGACCCCTCCTTTATGCTTACCTTGTAAAAGACACTTGTCTTCTTTATGTGATAAGATCTTACAAAGATCTTTCTCAAATACAACTTTAAAACCACCACTTAAAAATGCAGATATAGATAGCAGATTCTTCTTCATTTCAGGTACATAAAGGACATCTGAAATTTGAAAAACACTACCTTCTCTTGACTTTAGGGTTACTGTACCTATTCCCACAACATCCAAATCATTGCCATCTGCAATAGTAACTCTTCTACCTGAAGAATAGGAAAGAGAAGAAAATACATCTCTACAACCTGTCATATGCTTTGTAGCACCTGAGTCGAATATCCAAGGACTTGCTGAAAGAACTTGTAAAGCTGCTTGATCAAAAGCTACTTCCTCAATAGTGATACAGGCATAAGAATCACCTTGAGATTTCCCTTTTTTATCATCTTCTGCAACATTACCTGATGCCTTTTTCTTTTCTGCTGCAATCCTTTTATAACATTCTGACTGAATATGTCCACGTTTCTTGCAAAAAGAACATATTTTTACCTTCTTCTTAGAAGAATTCTCTTTAGATGTCGTAGATACAGAATCTGAAGTAGAAGGTGAGAGGGATCTACTTTCCTTCTTGGATTGTTTTTCCTTCTTCTTATCCTTCTTCTTCTTACCCTTTGATGAAGATGAAAGTGCTTCTTCATTCTCTTCCATTCCCTTCAACTGATCTTCATCTTGAAGTAACAAGAACTCTAACTCTTCAAATGTAACCTCTCTATCTCTTGTGGTAAGAGTAAGAGTGGTTATGAAAGATCGATATGAAATAGGAAGTGAATTAATCAGCATATTTACCATTTCTTCATCTGATATCTCAACTCCTACATTTAGAAGTTGATCTCTCAAGTCAACGAGTCTCGTAATGTGGGTTTGAATTGACTCACCAGCTTTCATCCTTGTATTTGCTAGTTGTCTCCTCAAGTGAGCTTTTCTAGCAGGATTTCTGCTCTAAAAAAGATTCTCGAGCTTTAACCAAGCTTGACTAGAACTTCTGCAAGATCTGATCTGTGGTAGAATATGCTTTTTGACGCTCATTGCTATGAATGAAAGTGCTAAAGCATCTCTAGCATCCCATCTTGCCTGATCTTCAGTAGGAGGAACTCTAGGTAAAGACCTAGCAGTGACTCTGGATGTCGAAGTGGTTACCTCTTCTTCTGTTGGTTCTATAATAGCAATTCCAGTACCTCTTGAAGCTTCTGTAGACCCTTCTTCGCCTTCTCGTCTTGGTCTTGTTAAGGATCCATTGACGATACTCCATAAATCCTTTGTCACTAACAAGTTCATCATCATGAAACTCCACATGGGATAATTAGAAGATCCATCCAACTTGTCTTCAATCTCAATTCTAATCTCACTCATCTTATCTTAAGTGTGTATGTCAATTATGTAGCTCTGATACCAAAACCCTAAAGCTCTGATACCAAGTGTTGGAATTTGGGGCCCCAAGATCGTTCCAATACTAAAACCTCTTGAGCATACACAACTTAATTGACAAGATGATAAGTGAGATAGAGAAAGAAAGAGATCTTGAGACAAGGATAGGGAACGTAAGCTAGATGCTTACTTCACTAAAAATAATAGATATCCAAATTACAACATGGGAGTACTACTCAACCATATAAAGTGGTGCACTCACTAATGGAAGAATAAGAAGATGATGATACAAAATTTAGATTATGTCGAAATAATCTAATTGTGTGTGAAGAGAATGAAACAAGGAAGCTAACAAAATAGTGTAACGAAATTGTAAATCAACCACAAGGTTAACTCACAAAAGATAGTTACAACCACCTCGTAGAAGACTTCCTGCTGCAATGAGAGTAGCCTCTCCTTCACCACAACTTCACCTCCTTCAAGAGTGTGAGAACACTCTGTCTTCAAGAAGATCTCCAAGCTCTAGATCTTTGAGTGAGTGATTATACAAGGAGCCAAGGCCTTGTTTATATAGTTGTTCTCCTCCTTGAAAAGCTAAAAGAAAGCACAACGATCGTGATTGATCGCTTACGAAAAAAAAACTCTTTCGTAGTCCGTCCGTGTGCGTTTCCTAAAAGCAAACTAAAATATGAAATAACCTTCGCTGTCGGCGCTAGGACTCGAACCGTGGTCGATCAAGGATGCTTTTAGACACGTTGGGCTAGACCAAGTCGACCCGCTTTGACTTATTGAAGATAGAAGAGAATCTATATTTGGATACTGCGCCCGCGTGGAAGGATATGGAGAAAGCTTTTTATGAAGCTGTTTGTTGGCCCAATGAGGACATTGACTTCCAACAGTGCGATATGCCCATAATGCAGCAGTGAGGTGCTTGTCCCATTCCTTAGGATGCTTCTTTTCCTGCTTACTGATGATTTTACAAAGAATTCCATTGGTCTTTTCAACAAGAGCATTACATTGAGGATAATAGGGTGTGGAATATTTGTGCCTTATGTTTAATCTAATCAATAGATCATTCAAAATAGCTGATCTAAAACCTGGACCATGATCAGAGACTATCTCTAAAGGTATCCCAAATCTACAACATATGAAATATAAATGAACTTCCCAATATCTTGTGCAGTTGTCCTTTTTGTGCTAGCTGCTTCTGCCCATCTAGTCATGTAGTCCACTGCCACAATGATGTACTCCTTCCCTGAGCTTGTCCTTGGTAGGGGTCCAATTGCATCGATTCTCCATTTCTCGAATGGCCCATAAGATATGACTAGTGTCGTTGGTTCATACATAAGCCTCTTATTCCCTGTAATCTGACATTTATTACATGTTTTACACCAATATTGAACATCTTTATGAAGTGTAGGCCATGTATACCCTGCTTGAAGTACTTTCCTTATCGTTATCTCATGTGAGAAGTTTCCTCCACATGCATGATCATGACATGATTCCAGAATGCTCTTTATTTCATATGATATGGGGATCCTTATAAGGATAAGATCCTTACCTTTCTCATAGAGATGATCTCCTATGAGTTGGTACTGTAGAGCCTTCTTCGCTAATCTATGCATTTGTACCTTGTTAAGGTGCTTGGGTGCTTCTCCAGTTTCAAGAAACTCGATGATATCTTCTAATCCTTCTTGACCTACAAATCTGTTGTCTCCCAACTTCATGGATGCTATGAAGCCATCAAATTGCTCATTTGCTAATGCATCTGCTTCCTTATTTTCGGTCCTCGGTACATGACATATTTGAGTGTTATCAAGTTGTTTCAATAACACTCTTACCTTTTTCAACCATTCAAACAAATTTGGGCTTTTGCAACACCAAACATTTTGTAATTGCTTAATTATCAACATTGAGTCTCCTTTGATAATCAATCTTTTGATACCATGTTGAACACATTCATGCAAGGCCTCACATAGTGCTGCATATTCTGCTTCATTATTTGAATGAGCATTAGGAAGAGCTATACCTTTCTTGAAGATGAGCTGTTTGTTTTGTTCATATATCAGAAATCCTCCTGTTGCTTTTCGACCTGCTTCTTATAGGCACCATCAAAAAATATAGTATGTGCATCTTCAATATCTTCTTCATGCAAGGTTGCTCCCCTCTCCCTCTCATTGGATATTTTCCTCTCCCACTTCTTGTAGGTGAGTATGTGTGCAAAACTGGCTCTTGTGCTTTCCTCTACTACAAAAGTATAGTTGTATTCTTGAAGTTCAAGAACCCATTTAGCTATTCTAGATGAGGTGCTCATATGTTGTACCACATATGGAAATGCAGGCCTCGCAAGAAGGTAAGATCGAAACTTCCTTACTCCAAACATAAGTGCATACATGAGTTTCTCTGCATCTGTGTATCTCTTCTCATTTTCTTTCATTACCTTGCTAGCAAAATAAACAGGATGCATGTGAGATATCGTTGTATCCTTCAAGAGTAAGACCATTCTGATTGCTTCTTCACCTGCACTTGGACACACATAGAAAGTCTCTCCCATATTTGGTGGCATCAATGTGGGTAGAGTGTTGAGTACTCTTTTGATTTCTTCAAAACATTCATTATGGATATCCTCCCATGCAAAGATACTATCTTGTGCAAGCTTTTGTAATGGAGATATGATTTCAAACAGAAGGTGGATGAACCGTGACATGTAGCGGACCTTTTATACAAAAGTGAGGGTCTGCTTTGTTGTTGCTGGAGGAGGTAGAGCCAATAAGGCTTCCACTTTGGATGGATCAACTTGAATCCCCTTTTTTGATATGAGATGTCCAAGAAGAACTACTTCTTTCTCGGCAATATGACACTTATCAAGATTCAATTGACCTCCAAGCTCATACAATCTTTTTAATCCTTCTTCCACTTTTTGACAATGCATGGCTCTAGTGCTATATATGCAAAAGTCATCCATGTACACCCTTATTGATGATCCAAAGAATGGTTGAAAAACATAGTTCATTGGTTAGGCCAAAAGGCATTACCCGATAAGCAAAGCATCCCCATGGCGTAATGAATGTGGTCTTCCTTTGGTCCTCCTCAGCTATCCGGATTTGAAAGTATCCCAAGTATCCATCACATACAGTGTACCTTTCATGACCTGCCACTTCATTTAGAATCTCATCTTGGAAGGGTAGTGGAAAATGATCTCTCTTTGTTGCTGCATTTAAGGGTTTATAGTCTATACACACCCTCCATTTACCATTCTTCTTTGGGATAACTACTACTAGAGACACCCATTCTGAATTTGATACAGGGTAAATGAAACCAGCCTTTATGAGTCTATTTAGCTCATTTAACAGAGCCTCTTGTTGAAGTGTTCCGATCCTTCTGAGTTTTTGTGCCACTGGCTTTGCTTCTGGCTTGATTTCGATATGATGCTGAATAACAGTTACACCTTGTATCTCATTATAATATTTAATGAACAATTTGGGGTTACTTTTGAGCATGTTGATGTACGTGGTCCTTTCCTCCAAGGTGAGATCTTCTGCTAGCATCTTTTTGAGATCCACTTCAGGCATGGAGTCCTCACTTTGTGGTTGTTGTAGATCATCCTCTTTGCCTCCATCTTCCCTTGAAAGATCACGCCCATGACTTCAAGTGTTGATGAATCATTTTCGGTTGTCGATTCCTCTCTGCTAGAATCACTATCATAGCAAGAACTCTCTTCATCCATAGTTGTTTCATACATGTGATCTTTCTTCTTTTGGTCCTTCAAATCATAGGTAACTAACTTTGTTCTATCATTTGGTTTGAGAACTAGAAGGCCAGAACCCCATTTTTGATCTACTTTCACTGCAATTAACTATGGACATCCTAATATGATGGGGTAGCCCTCCCCCTTGGTTGCAATTACATACATATCCAGGGCAACCTCTATATCACATACTATAACTCTTAAATTTTCAATTACACCAACACATTTAACAACACTATTATTTGCCATTTTAGCTTGGTACGTAGATGGTCCTGTCACGTCCAAGCCTAACCTATGCATTGTTTTTTCTGTCATCACACACATCTGTGCTCCGCCATCCACGTACACATTGGAAATCCTTTTCCCTTTTACATATGCATCCACTGTGGGTACCACATCATCACATGCATTGGATCTTATAAGATTAATTTCCTTTTTTTTAGCCCTCCTAGTGCTTACTAGCTTGGACCATTCTCTCCTAGTCTTTGAAGATAATTGCAATAATTGTGGCCAAGAGATATTTGGTTTTTGTGTGGATATATCCTCAATCAAGTCATAAGGTCCGATACCCTTACCTAGAGGAAAGTCTTCCATCATGATCTTCCTCCTTGGCCTTCTCTTTCTTTTACTAGCTTCACCTTCTGCAACTCTACCTTTCTTCATTTGTGTACCCATGCTTGAATCTTCGTCTTGAGATTGGTCTCTGTCTTGCACCCTTGTCCTCTTGATTGGCATAGTATCCATGGTCTCTTGTTCCTTGGTCAGCTCCAAAACATTCACTTGCCTTTGGTCACTTTGAGCCATTGGGACAGGTGGAATATTGGCTTGCTGTTGTTGTTGTTCGTGTGCATATTGTGGCGGCCTCCTAACAGGATACATATCACCTGGATTCCTATGAGGGTGAGGGAAATTGTACATACCATGACCACGTTCATTGCAATTGTAGCATATAAACTCTTGTGCTTGTCGTCGTTGTCCTCGATTTTGTTCCCTTTGTGGTCTGTCTTGTTGGCTCCTCACCAAGTTGAGTGTTAGTTTTTCCAGCTGTTGTGTGAGCTTCTGCGAAATATCTTGTTGTGGATCTTCTCCTTTCTCTACCTATGTAGTTGGTACTAGCGGAACAACATCCATGTGTTCTACTTTTTCAACTTTTGAAGACTGAAACTTTAATTTTCTACACTTAACTCTTGCTATATCTAATGCTTCTTCAAAAGTACCTGGAAATTGTGACTCCACCTTTTGTTTTAGAGAAGGGAAGAGTCTTGAGATGAATCTATCCCTTTTCAAGAATTGTGGAGCTACTTCATTGGCCCCTAGGCTACTCTCCTAATTACTCCATACACATTGAAACTTAGACTCATAATTTGAAAAGTCTTCAAGTGTGACTTGCCTTAGTGAGAGCAATTGTTGCCACAATCCTTCTGGTGTATCCTTCTTTCCGTACCGTGCTATGAATGCTTCTCGCACTGCTTCCCAGCTTCCTGTTGCTTCATTGGATAGGTTGTTGTACCATGCTCTCACTTCCTCCTTTAGGACCAACGGAAAAGCCTTCAACTTGATAGCTTCTTGGTCCCTTCCTGAGACAAGGTATGCCATCTCCAAGTTGTCCAAAAACTCTGCAGCATCTTCGTTGGGCCTTCCATAGAAGTGTGGGAAGATTGTTGCCATGGTTGAACTTGAAATTGGAAATTTCTTACAAAAGAATGAAGATCCAGACGTCAAAAGTAAGGGTATATTCTAAAACTGGAAAGATAAAGGGTTCTTGAGACTCAAGGATTTCTGCCAAACGCTCTGCCCCAAAGTGATAGATGATGCGTTGTTGGAAGAATATATTTCTACTATATGTGATATGGACAGAAAGAAGGGGTCTTGGTTGATAAGGTTGGTTGGGACGAATGGGACGATTTTGGTTGTTGGGGTTTTGGAAATTCATGAATGAGTTCCTCAGTGGGGGCACCAGGTTATGAGAGGGGCATTAAGGAAATGGCCTCTAACACTTCCTCGATGCTCAACTCATAAACGAAGAATGGAATTGAAGATGAGGGACACCAGGCTCCTATAAAATCACTCACATGAAAAACACACACAGCACTGCCAAAGCAGGGGTGGTCCGCGCCACTTTGTCACACAAATACAATGGAACTCTTAGGGTGGGGGTGATCCACATTGCCCTCTTAGTACACTTAAACACAATCAACACAAAGGTACTCTTAAGGCAGGGGTGATCCGCATCGCCCTCTTAGTACCAACACACAAACATTACACAAGTACTCTTAAGGTAGGGGTTGTCCACATCGCCCTCTTAGTACCAACACAGAAAATGCAAAACACTCACAAGAAAGAGATTCTCAATGACAAGAGGAGCCGAGTGATACCACAATCTTCAATGGGTTTTGGGAATGATGGAGAAGAGGGAAGGAATATGGAAGGAGTAGGAAATGAGAGAAGAAGAGAGGGTGTATTGGATAGAATAAGCAAGGGTTCAGGGTAATGGAAGTGGAAGGAATTGGAGAAATGAACTTGATTGAAATAGAAAATATTACAAAGACATGGGGGACTTACAAATTAGGAGCTTGTATAGCTCTCTCAATACAATGACATAGGATAGACTCCTCCTCCTAGGTTTGGAGTGCTCACTACACCCACACGCGTACCTGCATACAACTCTTCTTGTCTTGAGGGCATCCAAGGGGGTCCTTTTATAGGCCTTTTGGGAAGATATTTGGAGATGATATTATTTGGGAGAATCTTCTAAATGTGACACTTGTGTGATGGAAAATACAATATTGACAAAATCCTAGAAGATTTTTTGCCATTCTAAGTTGTTCATCTTATCCCATATGGTCATATCTTTGATTTTTTCATGAAAAATCATAAAAATACTATAAATAGCACCTCCATTTCGTGGGAATGAGCCTCAAATCCGAGTTTGGGCGTTTGGAATATTTTATGCATGGTTTTGGGCCCAAAAAGTCAATCACATGTGTCCCATTTGTCAAGAATCTTTGTGTAGGACTCAAAAGTCTATGGTGGGGCTTGGGTCTTTGAAAAGTTTTTTGGACTCTTCCAAAGGGAGAGTGGGTCAAGCTTAAATATTTGAATTTTATAAAATTACTTGTCCCACTCCATATTTAGCTTGGGATTTTATTCTACCATTCACTAGAGGTAAGGGTAGCTACTTTACTAGGGTGGGGCCCACCTTATTCTTGGATTTTTATTTCCTTCAAATACATATATTTATGGTTTCCTTGAAGGTTTGAAAAATAAAAATAGTATAGGGGTACATACCTATACATAAGGTATTATTAAGGAGGGGTTTCAAAAAATATTTCCTCAACATATACTGTTTAGGAGAAGATGGGTCAAAACTGCAAACAATAGTAAACACCCATTCTTCATTCTATACTAGATTAGCAAACTTCATTTTTGGTGTAGAGGCCTCTACAACAACCATTCCAACCTCTTTTTTCTTTGCCTCTTTTGTAGCCAGTTTTGGCTAATTCTTTATGACATGATCATTTGCTTTACAATACTTGAAAAACAATTTTTGCTTTTCGGTTTTCTTGTCATCTTTGTCATCCTTCTTTGATTGTTCACAATTAGCATATTTTTGTTTACTAGTAGAAGAGCTCCATTTACCTTTGCCCTTCTGACTAGCCAGGAAATCTTGATCTACAACATGCATAATGGACCTATTCTACCTAGATTGATCTTTTTGCAACAGAACAGAGGCTAACTCCTCAAATCTTAAGACATTTGGATTGCCTTTCATCATCAAACAAAGAGTGGAAGCAAAACTTTGATATGAATTGGGAAGACCATTCAGAACAGTCTGCACAAGTGAATTGTCGGGCAAGACTTCATCAACAAAAATCAACTATTCCTTCAAATCTTTGATCTTTGTTAGAGCTGTGGAATCTCCTTCAAGCCAAACTATGAGCAGAGATGACATCATGATTCCTGTGCTGCAAAATCTTCAAAAGGACCCTTGAGGAGCTACCAAGTCCACGAGGAGCAGAAAAGAACAAACACCAGTGAAGAACCAAAAGGTGGAAATTTTGCATTGAAGAGCAAAGGATGGAAATGGAGGGTAAGAGGATTTTGGAAGGGCGGCTGAGGAGATGAGAGGGATAGGGTATGGAGGGGTAATGATGGGTCTTATGAGAAGGAGGTAGGTCAGGGAGTAGGGTTATGGGCTTTGGAGAGGGTTAAAATGAGAAAATAGTAAAGCTACAAAGGGTGAAAATGTGAAAATATGAAAATATGAAACATAGGGTAAGCTAAAGTGAGAATAAACCATGGGGACCACTTGCAAAATGAAAAACATGTGATCAATGTGTGCAAAACAAGCGGGTTTTGCCCAAAAGTCAGGCAAAAGTTGGGATTTTGGAAAAACTAAGTCAAAAAATGAGTCCAAAGGTGCTAAAAGACATGAAAATGACACCAAATTTGAAAAAAATAGCCACTTGAGGCACGATCTAGAGCCAAAAGTATTAGATTTTTTATTTTATTTTTTTTTGCGAGGCGCGGTATGGGGGGTGGGTGGGGGGTGGGCGGGGGGATGGGGGGGAATCACGAGGGGCAGTGGGAGGGGGGGGGGGGAAGGGGGGTGTGGGGGGATGGCGGGGTGTGGGGAGGGTAAGGGAATGGCCGGGGGTGGGCAGGGGGTGGGCAGGGGGTGGGTAGGGGAATGGCGGGGTGTGGGGTGGGTAGGGGGATGGGAGGGAGAGAGAGAGAGAGAGAGAGAGAGAGAGAGAGAGAGAGAGAGAGAGAGAGAGAGAGAGAGAGAGAGAGGTTTTTTTTTGGAAAAAAATGAAATTAGCCACTAGGGCCCCTTTTTTTTTATATATAAATTACAAAAATACCTTAAAAAATATAAAAAATACTAAGAAAATATGAAAAAAATCAAAATAAATGCAAAAAAATTGAAGAAAATTCTCAAAAAAAATTCAATAGTTCTAAGCCACTTCGTCACTCAAACCACAGAGAGCTTCCTTTTTTTCTCCATTATATCAAGAAATTGACATTGAAAAAGATGAAAAGTGTTAGAAAAAATCCTAAAAATGCCTTAAAAATTCCCAAAAAATTCCTAAACTTTTTCCTTATGCAAAGGTTAGGAAATGGCTTCTAAGCTACATAAAAAATCAAGGAACAAGCATGAAAAATGGAAAAAAACTGCTAGAACTTAAGCAAAAATAGAATGAGAAGGCTGTGTACAACCTAGACAGATTTTTCAAGTTCCAGGTGATCCATAAATCTTTAGTTGTGCTAATGATAGGCCTTGAGTCGTGATATGATGACAAAGAGAAACCCTTTGCCCTCCATAATATCCAATTGTACTACACTTCATTTATTTCGTCTTCTTTTTGGGCATACTAGCCATCTGATAGGGCCATCCTAAATCCTTCATTAGAATACTATTTCCTCCTTATTGCATTTTTTGTATCTTTGTTTCAACTACTGTGTGACGTAATTTGCAAAATGTTATTTTTCCTATTCCAGCTTCTTCATCAAATGGAACCCTCTATTTCCAAAGACTTGCAGGTACTCCTTCCACATCCTTGTAAAGCCATGCACTAACTATCATAAAAATTGACATAACAGATGATATCCATACCATTATCCATAACAAAGTGGCCATTGATATATGATTTGAAGTAGCTTCATCACTACTACACTTAAGGGCTTTTCTTTTCCTCTCTCTTCTGTGGCCTTTGACTGAGACTATCTCACTCGAATCAGTAACCTGAATGATGTCCTCTTTTTCTTCATAGACTTCCTCTCTACTTGACTTTTGGAAAAATTCCATAGCAAGAAGATGGGTCTTCTGCATGGATCCAAGCCAACATGTTTTCGTCTTCATATAAATTTGCTTCTTCATACAGGCATGCCTCTAGGTTATCCAACAATACATCTTCCATACAAATACCAATTGTTTGCATTGTGCTCGCATGTCTTTGATTGCTTGGTACTTCTTCTAAAAATATTTGTTGCAACTCTTTCCCCTCTTGCTTTACCCACATTGTTTCCTTACTCTAGTCATGTAATACATTGGCATGCCTTAACCAAGGTCTCCCAATTAATAGGGGAAACTTCCTTCTACCTGTGGAAGCCTTAGAACAACAAAGTCCAAGTTAAAGACGGTACCTTGTATCTCAATTGGGACTCCAGAAACCACTCCCATAGGCCTTACTATGCTTTGATCTGCTAGTGTTACAGTGAAGTTGGTAGGTCTTGAGGGTTGCAGTCCAATCTTTTCCATGGTATGTTCAGGCATCATGTTAATGCCATATCCACCATCCACAATAACTTCTTGAAACTCATGACCTTTGATAGAGACTGTTCGTCGAGGGCTCTTATAATCTATGAGGGGTGCTTCCTATAATTTTATCTTTATGCATGACAACAACCTTTGCCACTAAACTTGTGTGGACGCCTCATCAATTATCTGCAAGAGTTCCGATCTGAATTTCCCATCCATCTTTATTAAATAAAAAATACTGAACTCCTTTTTCATGGACTTGAGTAGTCTTGAAGCGTCTGATTCCTTAAGAGCATGGGCTCCAATTGACTTATCAACCGGCTCATGAGCCCTCCTAAATGCATGTCCGATGGCATCATTGGTACCTGTGAGATTTTCATTTTGCATTGTATATGCATGTGTGTTGGATTTGTCATCAGATGTCTCTTTGTCTTTGTTGAGCCCATTTATCCTTGATTCTTGACCTATGTCCAATTGAGCCTTCCCCTTACTTCTTGTCTACACTGTAAAAGATTCAATTTCTTCTAAGTGCACCACTCTCATAGAATGTGATGGCACATTGACTTGTTCCACAACTTCTTCTTTGCTCACAACAATCATTTGAATGTGTGGCCCAGATGAAGATGCCCGATTCTTAGGACAACAGAGGGTATAATGGTCCCTAGCCTCTGGGCAATTCCTACAAGGGGGGGCATTTTCTGGTAGAGTACACCTATTTTGGTAATGTCCACATTCTCCACATCTGAAACAAATAATTGGCCTCCTTGGCCCATTTCCAAAGTTGTCCCTGTGTCTAGGGTTGTAATTGTTACCTTGATTAGGTGGAGCCACCATCACATTAGCTGGTGGTTGGGCTCCTCCTTGTGTACAATATGTTGTTGCAGGCATACCTCTTGACAAACATTCTTGGGCCTCATGGCCAGCTTTCCTGCATAGCTGGCAAGTTACACTTAGAAGCAGACACTCACTTACCACATGATCCTGTTTGTTGCACATGGTGCACCATAGTCCACTTTTGATGCCACCTCCCTTGAGTTCATGCAACTCCTATCAAAGTTGAGCCAGCTCTTTTGCTTGTGCTTCCTCTTCCTTTTGTAGCTTCAATGCTTCAATTTCTCACCTCAACAGGGATACTACATTTTCTTCTTCCTTTTGAGGTTTAATCCTTTTTAAGTTCTCCAGCTCTTTTTTTAATTGAATCACTGGATCCTCAATTTCTACCGAATAGGGTAGTTGAGGAGAACTTGCTCCATATTGTTGTCTTATTTGTTCCAATCGTGTAGCTATATTGATGAACTCTTCTATAGAGGCTGTTGGCAACACTAATTCCTTGATTTTACATTGTGTAGTCACTGGAAATGGTTTAGATAACCATTTCTTAATAAGGAAATCATGTGGAGGATCTGGAAACTTAGACATTCGTGCCTTGGTCCTAGTTACAAACTCTGGAAACGTTTCACTAGGACCTAGTCTCAAGTTTTTTAACTCCTCTATGATTATCTCTATAGTGTTCCCATGCTGGAATTGAGTTTTGAATGCATCTTTCATTAAATCCCACGTGGTGAAATGGTTTTGTGCAAACTGACTGAACCATTTATCTGCTAACCCTTCTAATGTGGCAAGAAAGAGGATCAAAAAGACATCCTCTCTTCCCATTAAACCTCTTGTTTTGCATAATGCTAAGAATCTCCTAATGTGCTCATTCAGATCTTCTTGAGCTAAGCCTTTGAAGGATGGACATTTTATATTTAATCTAGAAAGTAGAGAATCCAAATCTACCTAACCTACCATGTTCTTTACTGACGATGTTGATGACAGTGGGCTGGGAGATCTTCTAACAGCCTTCCTTCTTGTTGTTTTACAAGTGATCCTCAATGTTTGAGACCGGGTTGCAATCATGAGATGTTCATAATCCT
This sequence comes from Ceratopteris richardii, assembly GCA_020310875.1. Lineage (NCBI taxonomy): Eukaryota > Viridiplantae > Streptophyta > Polypodiopsida > Polypodiales > Pteridaceae > Ceratopteris > Ceratopteris richardii. The sequence continues at coordinate 75,721,793 of CM035406.1, read as the reverse complement.
CTTAGGCTGAGATAATTAATAAGAAGATTTACCTCTTAACCCAATGAAGTAGGACTGTAGCACTGTCGAACTTGAATAATGCTTCTCCCCACTGCAATATTGCTCCTCCTATGCTCAAGCCTCCTTAGGTCCCACCAGGCATGCCAAAATTTGTTGGGGGATTCTTGTGCAGAAAGGGACTTGAGTGTTTGTAGGAGAATGGAGAGTGAAAACAAGAGAATTAATGACACTGAAACCTTCTGATCAATTAGGAAGAGAAGAATACAAGCTTGTACACAAGCCAAATGCTTTGTGTAATATACCCAAGACTAAATAATGCTCATGAAACAAGATTACAAAATACTCAGAATCTGCCATCAACCTCTGCACCAAACCACCTTTTCCAAGCTTGCCCTTGTGCACACCTTGCACCAAGCTTCCAATAAGGGGAGGGATGGACACCTTCTTTCGACGCACACTTTCAATGGGACCTTGGAACTCTTGCTATTCCTTGCTTCACCTTCTCTGCATACAATCTAAGTCACTCTTCTTGCACCTTGCAATGTCTCTCTGTGTTGCACGCACTCTCTCTGAATATGTCTCTTGCACTTCCCTTATTCTAGACTATCCCCACCTTGCTTAGTCCCCAAAGAATAATGCCTTGCCTTGATTTGAGTGTCGGTTCATGTACGCTCCTAACTGCTAAGGTACCTTGGTGCTTACTTTGATGTCCCAAGATTGTCTTCAAAAGTCGGCAGCCAACGAATCCCTGTTTTGTCCTGTAGTGACTTTAGACTAAAACAAAATTTTTAAATGGGGGCCATACTTTCACTTTTGCATACTCTACTACTTCACATACCTTCATATTTTGCCTTTTAATTCTTCAAATGTGCACCTAAGAGAGGGTTCACCTGAACCTTCCAAACACTTTGAACCTTAGAGAAATTACAGAAAGACACTCTGTAACCTGCAGCCAACTTTCTGTAAAATATGATCTTTATGAATAATTAATTGTGCACTACCTGTGCACCTTGACACCCGAACGCTTTGACTTTGCCCATGTTGACATTGACCTTGAACATGTTGACTTTGACTAATTTGACTTTGACCCTTTGACTTTGATTGTGATTGACTTTGACCAATGTGACTTTTATGGGCTCAACACTCTCCCCTCCCAACGAATTTGCTCTGCAATAGGTGCAGCAAAAACTACAACACGAACAAGAATCTGTAGAATATCATCATCTTCAATGCCATCTTCATCAGCTTCAGTACCTATATTTTCAAGTGTAATAGGATGTTTTTCAACACCTTTCACAATATTCCATAGTCCTTTTGCGACCAATACATGATGCATCATATAAGCCCATAATGGGTAATTGGCATCCTCCAACTTATCCTCAACAACCAACTTTCAAAATACATCATTGCTTTTAGCCATGGCCATTGACTAAAATATCATGATGCAAAAAATTGATCGTGTCTCAAAAAGTTGAGCAGAACTACCCTGTCAAGTTCTGCTAAACCTGTAGTAGACTTCGAGATGCTTATATTGGCGAACCGAAACGTGTATATATCTTTATTACAAAAAGAAGAAATAGCCTACATAACTGCTACAATAGTGCATTCGGGGTGTCGATGATGCCCTAGATGAAGTGATGACCTGCTCTGAGACCAATTGTTGGAATTTGAGATCTGTAGAAGCACACGAGCAACACAAGGAAGAAGAAGAAGCTTGGAGCACAACACACAATATTGAATGTATTACCACTAGAATGTACAAAGATAAGTAACCCGTTAGGGCAATAGGCATATATACAAGCAAGGGGGGAAAAACCTCCTAAAGAGGGAAAAAAAACGTCTCGGAGTTCCTAGTGTGTTCACACACATCACTACCTAAATATATCAACACTTGAGTACATTAGAACCAACCAACTAGGGTGCGCACATCTACGAGGATGGTCTACAAAGTTCCATAGTTCAACTTAGGAATCTTGAAAAACCCTTCAAAATTGAGCACCTAGTGGTCAAATTAAAAAAATGGTTCATACATAAAACCTAGGATTTTAGTACTTCTGATGCAAATTTGTATGTTACGAGAAAAGATAAACAACTAGTGATTGTCATCTTGTATGTAGATGATTTGATCATTCCATTAGATCATGCAAATTTCATCAGACAAACTCGTGCTATCTTGAGCAATGAGTTCGAGATAATAGATCTCACACTACTCCATCATTTCCTTGGCATTGAAGTATGGTAAAAGGATGATGGAATTTTCATATCGCAATAGAAATATGCTACAAAAATCCTTAAAGCTTTTGGGATGATGGACTGCAAAGCCACTAGCACACCTATGGAGGTAGATCTTAAACTTTCAACAGAGGATGATACATAAGAAGTAGATGCTAGGAAGTACAAAAATTTTGTTGGGAGTCTTATGTTTTTGTGCAACACTAGACCAAATGTTTGTTATGCGATTGGTGTATTGAGCAGATTCTCCAACAAACCAAATTAGAGCCATTGGAGGCATGCAAATTCTAAGGTACATTGTTGGAACCTTGGATTTTGGTATTCTTTATAGCACATGTGATACACTTCAAGGATATTGTGATTTGGATTGGGTTGGAGATTGTGATTCTAGAAAATCACTTCATGGATATTGTTTCTCACTTGGTTCAGGAATATTTTCTTGGGTAGGTAGGAAACAACCAGCTCTGACATTCTCCTCCATTAAAAAGAAGCAAAGTGAAAATTAGTTTTCTTTGCCTCTTATGAGGCAGTCTGATTAAGGAGAACTCTTCCAGATCTAGGCTTTCTATCATAAATGGTGACTATACTTAAATGTGATAATGAAAGTTGTATGCCTATTGCAAAGAACCCATTATTTCATGCTCGCACCAAGAAGTACAATACCACTATGTTCATTAGATAATTGAAGATGTCATTGTGGAGCTAGAGTATCATCCAACAATTAAACTTGTGCTAATATATTCACTAAAGCACTTGGAAAAGAGAAACTCAACATATATCTTCAAGAAATGGGCATAGGACCTATACCTACTTGAATTATCATTTAGTAAACATTGAGGGGAGGTGTTAGTATATGAACAAGGTCTAACCCCCATGATTGTATGTACTAATGCATATTTTGTAAGGCCCCCATTATGAGGAGAAGTCAATCATGCATTATCTAATTGATAGGAATCCAAACTTGCATGTTGGATGCAAGTCAAATTGGACCATCTAAGGTATTGTAAGAAAAGGGAGTTACCAGTTCCCCAATTGTGAGGTCTTGGGCAATGAATAGCAGCCTTGACTGGGGGGGTCCAAGGGGACCATTGGTTCCCCCTAGTGGGCCAGGCGACAATGGGCTCGACACAATGATAAAGGGAATATTCCCTATGAAACACAAAAATCACTCATATTTGTTAGGTCGATTGAATCGGCGTGAGCCACATATGAGAATACGTGGGTGGTGATCACCCACAATCTACCACCCATGTTAACATGTCCATGGAAGGCCTCATTACTCCATTAGCCTCTATATACATGGTTTCTGCATTACTCTAGATATCGAATTGAGCCAACATACCTCTACCTTTAACTCCCTATCTAAATTGTCTAGATCACTCTTTAAGCTCTACTTTGAAAATCTGTGGATAGACAATACCATCATCTTTGTAATTGCTATTAGAAGTAAATTTTTGAAATTCTATCATATTTGTTACACCATCATCTTTGTAATTGCTATTAGAAGTAAATTTTTGAAATTCTATCATATTTGTTATCTTGTGTGCTTGTGGTCTTTTTGCGTAACTATTTTCTTACAATATCTTCTTAAAATATGTATCCCTTCGTGACTCTCTTATATATCCTTTTCTCTTCATTAAATCCAAATACTTTTAGAAAAAGAGAAATTGTAGTCATATTATTTCTTTTCAATTAAGTTAGAGTATTTAAAAAAAGAAAAAATGTAGGACAAGGCTCATTATATTAATCAGAAAATGTATAAATACTATATAAAAGCTATAAAAACACGTGCGATGCGTGATGATTGAAATTGATGTTCTGCCCGCCAGCTTTGTGCGTCTGGGACTCTAGGCTGGTCCCTACGAAGAGACTACGAAGAGATCTTTTGTATATCCTCTCTCGTCTACTAACACAGTGTCTCTGTGCTACAGTCCATAGCCTCGCTCTCTTGATCTGTGTTTGCTTACCTTCATACACAATGAGAGAAAAGAAAGGAGGGGACCAGAATGAGGAAAAGATAACGGGTCTTGTCATCCTCTCCAGCATTGTTGCTGCAACTTCGGGCCTCGTGGTTGGCTACAACATTGGCATATCTGGTTGGTTCTCCTCCTCCCTTCCACGGCTCAAGGATTTCTCGATATGCATACAAAATTTAAAATAGCAGGAATCACAGATAGATAGATGTTAGAGTAGGATTCGTTCGTACAGAGTAAAGATACACGCAGGTAGTTGATTTACGTATCCAGTGCTCCTAGTAGGATCTGGATTTTCAAGTAATAGATTATTATTGATACAGCAAAAATGGTTTTGGAGGTTTTTGATTCTTATACGTATGCACATGCATCTCTGCTTGCACACATACATACAGAGAGACACGTGCCCATGGCCACACGCACATACATGTACGCACGCTAGCATAGATACATTTGAAGAAACATGTTTTTTTTCAATTATTATTACAAATGTAGAAAAAAACATGCGCCCGCGAGGACAATATATACAAAGGTTGTTGATGCGGCCTAAAGAATGGATGATATGATGCAAAGTATAGTTGAGTGAAGCTCAGGTGGAATCGCGTGAATAGCAGATATCAAGCATTCCCGAAGAAAGCAAGGGGAAATGGAAGAAGGGACATTTAACGTCGTTTGAAAATCAGCACTTGCCGAGTTTGCCCTCTTCTGTTTGCTCTGTCTACCCATTCACTCTACTGCTTTCTTCATGCTTATGTTCGAGATGTGGGTGTATATAGTCTGGGCTTGGGATACTGCATTGTTATTGGTGCTGGATATGCTGCTGATACATATATACGTACATATATACGTATGTACATAAATTCACACATACGTATATACGTACATGCATATACACACATACATACAAACATATGTAAACACACACGTACTTCTTCTTCTGATAGAAAACCTTTATAAAACTTTAGAACACCTATTGATGAAATAAGGTGATCTACAACATAAGATCAAGGAGATAATTTTTATGCTGCCTTCGATCAACTTTGAGTGAAAGAAACTTGATCGATAGAGTTTCCCATGGGTTCATGCTTGTGGTGCAATGCTTGCCCGTGTGTATTGTAGTGTGTGAGCATGCATTCATTCTACCTTTGATCATCTTTAAGTGATAGAAACTTGACTCATAGAGCTTTTTATTCAAGCTTGTGGGCTCTATGTGTGTGTCTGTGTGTGTTTTGTGCAGCATGTGAGGCTGTGAGCATGTATTCATTCTTACTTCTGTACCCACTATTGCGTAATCATGTCATTGGTGGGCGTATCATAGTATTTGGCCAATATTTTCTATAACGGAGCTGAATCCTATATAATCTTGTGGTTGACGACCATGAGCTTATAGTTGCACCTTTTGTTAAGGTGATTTTCGGGTTTGCTTGGACTCATCTGGCTATAAAAATGTTTTCCATTTTAGAGGACATGAAGATTTCACTTATGGAATCTTCATCTGGGTTGTGACCAGGTGCTGTTTATATCTTGTCAACCATGCATTTGAATTAATTTGTTTAACCTCCTTGTGTTAGGTTACATCATGGTTGAGTATGCCCATCACTTTTAGGCGTGTTTGAAATGTGATTTACACAAATCTATTTGAGTTCTTGCTTGTGCTGTGCATTTGTAGGTGTTTGTAGTGTTTGTGTGTGGATGTGAACATGTATTAGTTCTTAGTTCTATACCCATTATTGGGCTGTTATAATGTTAGTGGGGATGCCATAGTATCCATTCAACTCCAATGGAGACTATGGCATGGTCTTATGATTGACTACCATGAGTTTATAATTGCACTTTCTTGCTCGGATGAATTCTAGCATTCGCCTGGATTTTTTCGTATATATGTTTTTCATAATAGTGGACTTAAGAGGCTTCACATGTGGAATTTTCATTTGTGTAGTGACTAGTTGATAAATGCAAATACATTGTAAACTATGCATTGACGTCATTTTCTTTTCTATGTTTTAGATTGGATCGTGAGCTAGGCTTCATTATGAGCTGAGTCCAAGTCTATCAATCATTGCTTGAAATAACAAAAACCTAGTTTGCATAGCTTTTTGTGAGTTCATGCTCGTGGTGTGTGTGAAAGAGCATGTACTCTTTCTTATTTCTATGCCACTTTTGGAACTGATGATGTTAGTGGGAACGCATAGTAATTGAATGATAGAATGAGCAATGGAGCTCTTCACTATATATCTTATAGTTGATTTATGGAAGGTAAGAATGTAAGGTATATTATTTCTCAAGGATTGTGATGAAGTACTTGAGAAAGTGAAACTTGAATTTATGTCAGATGTTGCTTGGGAGAAACTTCAATATACTTATTGCCAATTGGGAACAAATATCCAAATTGTTTACCTGGAAATAGGCAGATCCATGAGTTGTTATGTCAGTTGAAAAGTATCATGAAGCTGAAGTATGGCTGAATTTGTTTGAAATTTGATGTGCAAATGAAATAGATAGACAATCTATTGGATGTGTCCTACAAAATCCACATTATCATCTATACCTGCATACAGATTATGTCAGGTGAAAGGAAATGCAGAAATGACACTTCATGCATGCATACATTCTTTCTTTAATGCTTGATGGATGCTTTGCAACCTGAAAGACATGCAATTAATACTGCTGGATCTTTTTGCAGGTGGAGTAGCTTCTATGGATAGCTTCCTCTTGTACTTCTTCGCATCAGTATATGAACGAAAACAAGAAGCTTCTGAGAGCAATTACTGCAAGTTTGATGATCCATTGCTTCAAACCTTTACATCATCCTTGTATATAGCAGGATTGCTAGCTACATTTGTATCAGTGCAGACAACACAGAAGCTTGGTCGAAAGCCAACTATATTGATAGCTGGATTATTCTACTTGATTGGTGTATGTTTAGTAGCTTTGGCGCAGAATATTTCCATGCTCATGATAGGCCGCATTATGCTAGGTTTTGGCAGTGGATTTGTTGGTCAGGTACGACTTTCTGTTTAACTATGTTCCTGCTTATATGATGCTAGTTTACTTTGCATTACCAATTGATTGTGCTACATGAAATGTTCTCCACCTTTTTTTTGGCCTCATCTAATAAGAATAAATATTTAATAAATATGCTTGAACTGCACTTTATTTCTACATTAATTTAAGATTACACTGATCACTGAAGCTTCTTGCAATGATAAATGTGATGCTGTTCTTTTTGTAATGTTTGCACTTACCTATAATTCTTCGCTACAAATGACAGGTACCTTGAAGTTTCAATGCCAAGCCACTCACCCAACTTCAAGTGAGTATTTAGCACTAAAAAGTTCAGACTTTGGAGCTTCCAGTAAGAAGTTGTGAGCTCTAGATTGAGAATAACCAGTAGGTTCATTTTGTTAGTTGTGAGTTGCTTATTCAACTTACATGAGCTACGCAAAAACACAGATGGGATCCTGAAATAGAATGGATGTCTCTATGAAAGGGACAATTTACTTGATGATGCAATATTGTTGCCATAAGTGGGATAGAGGACATTCACATATCACAAGTGATATTTTGGAGTTTGCTTGGAGTCTGGACATGCCATCCTTGTGCAAAAACTCATGATTGAGACTTTTATAAACTTTCTACAATGCATTGGCTCAATTTAAGGTTTAGGAAAGAATATGGATATAAAGGTTGATAAGCATGACAAAAACTCCTCATGGATAACTCATACATGTGAGCAGGGTCAAAAAGGAGAAGAGAAGAGAGTGATCTGAGGTGGGTTGATGAGTGTATGGAATAGGGAAGGAAAGGAGATAGTAGTGTTTGGAAAAGGCCAAATTGGTGCCTGAGAAAAATACTCAATGGTAAACGATATAACATCCTGTCATTGATAGAAAAGAAATAGAAACAACTGCAAAAGGAAAGTATTGTGTATTGAGTACATCTTATGCTAAATCTGGGTGTACAATGGCAAGATGGAGATGGTGGAATTACATGCTTTAAAAGTACAATCATGATGGGTGCACAAGAATTCCTCATTCCATCATTCTGTATAGTGTGTGGTAGCTCTCAAGGTATCTTGCATCTACCTAGAAAGCTGCTGAAAAGATGTATTCAACATTCCTTGCAGGTCACTAGTTATACATCCTTGTTTGTACATTTTATGCTGCTCTGGCAACTTGTATCCATCAGATATCAGCTCTCCATTAGATCCCTGATGGTTTCCCAATTATTCTTGGGCAATACAGTTTTAACTTTCGTACCATCTTATTCTGAGTCTAGCACCTTGTACCCATTGGATACCAGCTCCCCATTAGATGCTTAATGCCTTTCCAATTGTTTTTGGGCAATACAACTCATACGACTTCGGCAATTACACAAATAGTATTATTCTTTGTTTTTTAAATTTCCTATCTTATCCACACATGTTACAGATCGAGCATTATGTAGATTTTCTGGTCGCATAGATCAGTTTGGCCTCAAGGTTTTGATATATCATTCAATTTGTTTCACTTTTCCATCATAGTGCCTAGCACGGTTGGAAACGGTATGTATATATATATATATATATATATATATATATTCATACATTATTAATTTATTACATTGATGATTGATCAACTTACAATTTACAAGTTCAACTATCCACATTAAAGATTTGTCACTACACAATTTATAAAGACTCATAATACTTCCAGAATCCAAAATTCCAAGCCAAAATGATAGATCATAGATAAAAAACTGGAGTGTCAAATACATATCATCATGAAATGTTTTTCATAAACAAAATATATCAATCAAATTCTACATCAATAGAATCTTGGGATCCATCATCACTCTCTATATCCTCCTCACTACTAGGAGATAATATATCTCTAGTAGGCTCATCTGCATGCCTCATGCTATCACCATGGCGTCGTCAGCGTGTGTCATGTGCAGGCTGAATGGACTCCTCATAGAGCAAAGTGTAGAGATCTTTATCCTCATGAGGAATCTTTAGAATGTGATGTGCCTTCTCAATATCAAGCTTATCAACATCTATCTGTATGGAATGAGGAGATGTTGAAAGTCTCTCTAAAAGCTTCAAGTTGACATTGCAGAAGACAAGTCTCTCAAGCTCTGCTTTCGTAAGTTTATTTCTCTTTTTTGTGTGAACCCATGTACTCCAATTTCTCTCACACGATCCAGAGCTCTAATCTTGGGAGAGAACTCGACGAGCAATACGATTTTGTTTAGCAAAAACATAATGGTATTAAGTTAGCAAAAACATAATCTTGAGGAGCACTAAGTAATAACTAATGAAATCAAAGTAAATAAGAAAATTACTAATGTAGGCGCATATCCACTATATTTCTCTCACCATGAGTCAGACTAGATTTGAGTCTTTCGGAGCTTTGCTGTCGGTCTACCAAAGTGGTGGGTCTCATTCCTGAAAGCAAGGAGATCATCCTCTATGCGAAGGATTATCTTTAAATCACCACCACTAAAATGTTGTATATACTCTTTGAAAGCCGAAACCTAGTTCCTCACTCTAAAGTTGGTCCTCACTATGCCATAATGGATGCGATATGTGAGCGACAACATGAATTGGTTTATGAAACCAATCCCAACGCCTATTTCATAGCTATTGTATCTCTTCTACTCTACAATTATGAAAAGAAAAATAAAGAATTAATACATTACATATGTCATGTTTATATAATGACTAATAAAGATTGAAGAGTAATAAAAACAGAATACATGGAAAAACTTACTTCTTAAGAGGGAAATATGTGTTTTTATTCAAAGCTTCTCCAATTCTGTCCATGTACTTATGGAGAAGACCCATGGTACTTCCCTCCACGTCGGTGATGCATAGGATGTTGTATATAGGGTTGAGGTTTTTAATTAAACCCTGTGCCTAAACCTACCAAGACTCATTCATAACATGGCGTCTAAACTCCAAGAACTTTGGAGTGGTTCTCTTATCCCAAGCAATCCACTTATCATTGCTCACTCTGCGAAACAAATTTGTTCGCACACATGTAATACCTCAAACATGTAAGCAAACCTCTAATAAGTGTCTCTAATACCTCAAACATGTAAGCAAACCTCGTGACGGCAGGCTTGAGTTCTTCGACTCACTGTGAGCTCAAAACATAGTCAACATCTTTGGTGGTTTGGTAAAAAACCTGACCATACTTCTTGCTGTAGCAAAGATTGCATTCATCCAATATATGTTGGCCATATCCTCAATCAAAAGATCTAGGCAATGAGAAGCACATGGGGTCCAAACAATAGAAGGATACTCTTGCTCAGGTAAATTTCGCATGGCTATATAATTGCTTCCATTATCTATTATCACTTGCACCACATTGTGAGCCCCAATTTCCTCTATGATAATTTTTATGTGCTCCCAAATATATGCACATGTAATAATCATAAAAAATCAGATATTACAATTTACACTTTATATAATACACATGAAGTCAAAAATAATGTACTCAATCAACGGAAAGTACCTGTAATGGAAAGTACATGTAATGGTAAGACTAGGAGTGACGCATCTATGGCTTTCTAAAACATAGACCCTTCGCAACATGAGATAATAACATTATATACATGTCTCTTGCGAGTATCAGACCAACCATCACACAAGATGGCACATCATACTTCTTCCATATATCCCACAAAAACTCAAGCTTCACTTCTGAACATGCTTTTTCCTTCTTTAATTCCCTTGTGCGCAAGGTCTCTGTTGAAGGACCTTCCCACTTACATCCAATGCAGCTACTCGATTTTATGGTCTTTTTCCATTGATGGGTTCTAGCCACATTGAAGGGGATAGCACAACGAATGAATAATCGCGTGATTTCCCTAGTGGTCTCCCTCGTTGCTTGCTTTTGCAAGGTAGCTTTGACACTTGCACTTTGTAATGAACTTCTTGCATGGCTGTCCACTTTGGGTAAAGGTGTCCTTATTGCACTAGGACCTTCACCCACACTAGAGGAGGTATCAATACTAGAGCTTTCAACTCTAGTTCTCTTTGAAGTGCCAACACATTGGCTTGAGGCAGCTGTTTGGGTGCCTTCCTCTTCCTTTTCCTCATCACATGAGGGCATTCCCATCCGTGATCGTCTCCATGCCTGAAGCCCTATATACACATCATTAGAGGACCTCTTTGCATGGTTTGGTATCTCTACATGGGACACGTGCTAAATGATCCTTCACTTGTCACAGAACCTGTCTTTTCATATACAAAAATGACACTTTCATTTTTTTGATCCACCTCCACCAGAGTAGTCTCCGATCTTTTTAACGTATCTCCAATAGGGATCTGAAGCCATGTCTAATATTCAGCTAGTTGTTAGAGAACCTGCATACATAAAGAAAATTAGACTTTAGTGATAGTAGACTCATGATGAATGATGCATGCAACATACATATATACACACATAGTGCACACATATTGCATACATACATATTACATACATACATAAGGTGCTACATATGTGCATATACATAAATTATAATGTACATGTAACATTGTACATAGATATTACATAATAGATATGACTACATAGTACATGCCATACATACATGATAGATCATATCATCATAGATTCATAGTACATACATGGCACATGCATCATTGGCCAATGACAATTGCATGCTCCATACACACACAATGCACACACATGCACTCATACATTTGTAGTATATAGTATATACATACCCAAGTAACATGGGGGCACGTCCCTGGGTCCTAGGGATGTCGGGACGTCGTCCTCGGGTCCTAGGGATGCCAAGACGTCGTCCCCAAGCATGAAGAAGGTGGGACGGGGGACATCCTGATCAGAACATGCATAAAAGGCTTCCATCCTGGGAACATGCCCCGGCGATGAAAATCGGTGACAGATGAAAATGGGGACGTTGGGCAGATTTGGAACACTTTTTTGAGTGAAATTTTAAATTTGAAAATCGAATTTCGGTTTCGATTTTTAAAGGTTCAAAGTTGGCACCTTTTTTAGGAGCTCTAGAGGCTTGTTTACAAGCATAAATAGCCCCTCATTTCAACTCTTCAAGCCACATGGCACAAACTCACTTAGAGCCTTCATTGCAAGCATCTTGTGTGTGTGAAGGCTTGAGTTATCTTCACCCTTGCATACTCAAGGGTTGAGCTATATCTTCTCAACCCTCTCTTCACCCTTCTCTTTCTTGCTCCTTTCCTCGTAGTCTTCTCTTCTCCTATGGATTCTTCATCTCGAACAAGTGGGTCAAACACAAGGAGGCATGCTACAAGCAAATGGACATGGTGGGAAGAGGTGGAATCTCCCGTATGAGCCGGAGAAGGAGGAAGCGCAAGACAATGAAGTTGCAAGTTATGTGGCTACAAAAGAATGGGTGGAACAAACTAGGTGCGTGCACACTTACTTCATGAGCGTGGACATGAAGTAAGATTTTGTTCTGCAATCACTTCGGAAAAGAAGCAAGAATTACTCAACAAACTTGCTATTAGTGATGCTTAAGCTCATGCTCGTCATGCTCTTCACAAGCTCCTATCGACCGGCATCGTTTGTGAGGTCTTCTATGCCATCCTCTTCAAGAGCATCATCTTCATTGGCTCCGGTTCGTTCTCCTACTCCTACTCCTACTATTCCTTTTTGTACTCCTACTCCTACTATTCCTTCTTGTACTCCTACTCCTGTACTCCTACTCCTGTACTCCTACTCCTCATCCTACTCTTAATTCTTCCACACCATGAGGAATGCCCTATGTACGTCAATCACAGCAACAAACACTCCATGAGAATTGGAATCCCGTATTGAAGGAGGAGGTGGACATTGTAGTGGCATGTTTTTTTCTTACCATGACCCTTTCAATGCGGATCGGTAAGAATTGAATCTTCATTCTATTTTAATATTTGGCGATTTATTGTTCAAACTTGAAAAGTTCACTAAGTTGTTTAACTTTTTCCATAGATCACCATATTTCAAAGATATGGTAAAGAAGATTGGTGAATATGGAGCACACTATGTGCCTCCATTTTTCGAGAGCTTGCGCACCACTTTATTGAAGAAAGAGAAGAAGCTTATTGAAGCCGCATGCGAGACCATAAAAAAATAATGGGAAAGAAATGGAGCATCAATGCTTGTGGATGGATGGAGTGATGTGCAACGATGCTCTATCCATGGAGTGGTGGCTTATTCTCGTGGGGAGATGTACTTCATCTCATCACATGATGCATCCGACACACGAAAGTCCGCTGATGTACTCGCTGCAGAGTGGGCAAATGCCATAGAGATTGTGGGGCCATCAAATGTGGTTTGCATTGTAGCATATCGGGAGCTTGCAAATAGAGCTTCATGTGCAATTATTGAAAATTTGTACCCTCACATCATTGTTTGCTTTTGCATGGCTCATTGTTTAAATAATATTCTCCAAGACGTTGGGAATTTGGATTGGATTTCGCTTATAATCAATGAGGCAAATTCATTGGTTAGCTTCATCAACAACCATACTCGTATGAAGAATGAGTTTAGCAAGAGTAGATGAATGAGTTTAGCAAGAGATCTACTCTTGCTTTGCTCAAGTACTCAGATACAAGGTCTGCATATAACTTTACCATGTTACACCGAGTAGTGAAATGTAGTTGTGTCTCGAGAGGCCTTTTATTGAGTGATGATTTGTGAGGATGCCAGAGGCTTCTACTTCGATAGGAAGGCAATTTAGAAGATTAGCTAATGATTAGGCATGGTGGGATAACATTTCGTACATCGTGGATATTGTTCATCCACTTTGCACTTATTGAAAATTGTGGATTCCATGGAGCCATGCATTGGTAAAGTGTATGAACCTATGGATTGCACAATTGAAGCACTAAAAACATTGGTGAAAGACAATGATAAGTATGAAGAAATTTCAGTTATTTGTGTTAGCAGATGGGATGCATACCACTCCCAACTTCATGAAGCAGTATACATGTTGGATCCAGAATTCCAAGATAAAAAGCAATATGCAGATCCAGAGGTGGCTAATGGATGGAGGATCATATTAGAGAGATTTGTCCCAGATAATGCAGTTAGACAACTTATCAGAGATAAGCTATCCAAATATAGAACAAGGAAAGATGCTTCATATGCATGTGCAGATGCCCAAGAGGATAGGTTACGTGTTGGTGCCTCCCTATGGTGGGAGGATTTTGGTTTTGATGGTCCAGAGCTTCAACAATTGGCCATTCGGATACTTAGCTAGGCTTGCACCACGAGTTGCCTTGAGCAACTATGGAGTGTGTATGGACATGTAGCCTCTAAGAAGAGGAACATGCTTAGTGTGTAGTGTGCTAGTGATCTTGTGTTTGTCAGTGCAAATTTGAGGATGCTTCGACGGACACAATGCATGGAGGGAGATCCTTTCAGAGAATAGGAGGTAGAGTAGGGATCTGACCAAGTGGTAAATGAAGAACATGAAGATGCAGCAACCAGTGATTGTGTTGTAGAAAATGAGTCTGTCACAGTGAGTCCCCACTTGGATTCTCCATAGTCATCACATTTATGTTGTAGACTTATACATTTGTCATTTATGTTCCTATCATATGTAGTCTTTTTGACATTTGTCCATCGATCGTATGATATAAGATCTTTTTATCTCATGATGTAACATCTTTTTGATATGATGATGATGTAGAATTTATTTTATGACATGATGAAATACATGAGACTTATCACTTGTAAGTTGCCACTCTTGGAGTAACTACTAACTTTGAATGTTCAACTGTCGACTCAATCTGCTTCCTATATGTTCATTGTTTATACTTAAAAAACACCTTGTTTCTATGTTTTGCTTATTATTGGTCATTTCATATGTTGAGGAATTATTTGTACATGACTTTCATCTCATTATTTTGAAAAAAATCAGCATTTTTTTTGCCATCCCGAGGACATGTCCCCGGTACACCCTAGGCTCTGTCTCCGTCCTGGAGACACCACCATTCTCGGTCCCCGTCCCCGTCCCCGTCCCCGTCCCCGTCCCCGTCCCCGTCCCCGTCCCCGTCCCCGTCCCCGTCCCCGTCCCCGTCCCCGTCCCCGTCCCCGTCCCCGTCCCCGTCCCCGTCCCCGTCCCCGTCCCCGTCCCCGTCCCCGTCCCCGTCCCCGTCCCCGTCCCCGTCCCCGTCCCCGTCCCCGTCCCCGTCCCCGTCCCCGTCCCCGTCCCCGTCCCCGTCCCCGTCCCCGTCCCCGTCCCCGTCCCCGTCCCCGTCCCCGTCCCCGTCCCCGTCCCCGTCCCCGTCCCCGTCCCCGTCCCCGTCCCCGTCCCCGTCCCCGTCCCCGTCCCCGTCCCCGTCCCCGTCCCCGTCCCCGTCCCCGTCCCCGTCCCCGTCCCCGTCCCCGTCCCCGTCCCCGTCCCCGTCCCCGTCCCCGTCCCCGTCCCCGTCCCCGTCCCCGTCCCCCGTCCCCGTCCCCGTCCCCGTCCCCGTCCCCGTCCCCGTTGATACATACACATACATTCATGCATTCATACATGATACACAAGACACAATAGTAAATGCATATATCCTACTTAGTACTTGTAACTTATTTAGTAAATTGTAATATTAAATACACACATGTCACATGCCTCTTTAGAAGTTAGTCCTTTCCTTTGAGCAATGAGGCTTGAGCTCATGGTTCACCTCTCTCTCTCTCTCTCTCTCTCGCTCGGGAGACAGGGTCTCGTGGCACTGTATCAAGTTGATCGCAAGACTCGGGAGTTGGGAGCATATACAAACAAGCACGCGAGGAGCCTTTAAGAGTATAAAATGCATCTTGAAAAAAGTGGGTCAAAAAACAACGTTTTTGGGCCGGTCCGTTTCCTAGAAACGCCGTTCCTGGGCACTATGTTTTCTACGCATTTCTCCAATTGTCATTATATCAGTTATTTTTAAGGCATGTTCTGAGATGTTTCTTTTGCTTAGGATGGGTATGTGTATATGCCTGTCTTGATCCATGTAAAGTCTCTGCCAATGTACGGGTGAGTTCCTCCAATGGTCTTAAAAAATTTCGAACCATGTGCAATACCCATGCCTATCATGTACCTTTGGATATCTCTACATCTTGCCATGTAGGCATTTGGCAAGCCTGATATCACTAATTGAAAGCTGTCTCAACATCTCCTCTGAAGTATCATATAAAAGTGTCTTATTGGATTCCTGGTTAGACATTGAAGTCCCCGGGGAGGATGATGTCCCCACACCTAGAGAACTCCCAAACATCATGATCTACTTCAACAAGCATGCCTCTGGATAAACCGAGGGAGATCTAATGAGAGATATCAAAGAGCTTTTATGACACATTGTTTCTCCTATTGCATCAAATTGAATGGCAGACTACTATTTTCCCCCTCTCATAAAGCATATTTGGCCTCTCAATCAGTTGTGGCCTGTACTAAATTAGATTGAAGTCTACTACCTCTTATAGAAGGTGCAAAACTCTACTTTTAGCCTGTCGTAGAGTTCTCAGCATAATTTTCATATCTATAAAGCTTTTCATGCATTTAAATCATCAATTCCATGCATGTCTAAGGGTCTCTGCCTGGCTTGGCATAGGACTGATCTTTATTGATGTGGCTTCTTATTTGAGTTTTCACCTCCTAGCTTTATCAGACGATAATGGAACTGTGGCAACTTCTAGTCTTATAAAAAAGTTATTTACAAAATTCTTGTCCCCTTTATCTGAGGAGGTGTATTTACAAACTCTAATCACTTCCCTCAAAACTGCCTGAGCTCTCTGAAGGTTTGCGGTCAATCCTTACAATGACTGAACTTTCCTCACAGTAAATCTTTGCATGGTGAATGTTCTGACCAGCCTACAAATGATTATTCTTTTCTCTGTTAACAGATTTATTCTCCTTTCTTAACAGAAATATTGATAATTTCCCACCTAGCACAGCATTGTTCCAAAGCTTTGGCAAGGTATTTTCTATTCATCACAAGAGCAAGTGTTTCACTGGCAGTGCAATACACCTGTTTGGCGTTTGCCCTACCTCTTCGATGAGGTATCCACTGTGTAAGATGACCATAGCTAGAATTATGGAGGGTCTGCCTCAGTTGTGTTTTTGTATTTAACAGTCGGGTGCATGTCAAAATCTGTAGATTAAGTAACGGTTCCTCTACAGAAAAATACAGTTCACCTATTGAATGCATGAGGTCGTTTATTCAAGTTTTTTGAATGCCATCTCCAGGCTGTGACGTGACAATTGTATATCAAGTTCTCTGACACTTACGATTGCCACCTGGTGATGCCTCGGTCTGAACCCTGATAGTCTGCTTGGTTGTCATACTCTACTCCTCTCTCAGCTTCCTTTAGTGTAACTATATATGTCTGAATACTGGAGGTGGCCTCAACACTATGCTTCTCTTTTCTGAAAACGTGTCTTTGAAGATAAGTTATGACAGTGATCTTATTTGATTTATCCTTTTTATTTGTATATATTTCTTTTTACTAAACAAAGCTGAAAATAGATAAAATCTTTGCCAAAACTACCTAAACCCTAATTTTTACACATAGATTGATTTTTGGCTCCAATTGAAGTAAAGATTAATGAAACTTATGGGGGCTAGTCACCTTAAGCTAGGAACCTGGCTATGTCTTTAAACTAGGAAATGTGATAAAAGACCTTTGAATTTCAAAAAACCTAATTTGTGAATACCTAACTCAAAAACGCTAATCTAATGAAATAGCACCTTCTAGTGAAGGTTAAAATACTCTCTAACAGTTTTCACAATATTTCTTTTGTATTTTGGATTCTTTGAACACTTACAAATTGAAAGTGGAGAAATGCAGATTGATGTTTCATTCCTGTATAATCATTTAAGCATTTATCTCGACATAACAAAGGTTAGAATTCTTTGGCATACTATTTTGACTTGCAATAGTAGACTTCTTAGGAAGTTGTTCCACCTCCAGAGTCCAAACTAGTCGTTTCAAGGTCCAAAATCACTTGTCTATTTTAAGCGCCAAAAGAAAGTGCATCAAAAGCATTAGTTGTTTGGATGTGTAAAAAGAATGGTGCGAGGGTACTCTATCTAAAGCCCCTCCTAAACTAACCCCTAAACTCAATTCAAACACATTGAGTCCATGGCACATGCATGCATGAATCATGAGTACAACTACTCATGCATATATAGACTATAGACTAGTATAGAGGGGTTGATTTCCTTGAATCATGAGTACAACTACTCGCGTGTATATAGACTATAGAGAGGTTGATTTCATTGCCTAATGAAGATTTCTATAAAAACTTGACATTATCTCATTTGAGTTACTAGACTGCTCCATTCCTTTACTAGATATACTCTAGGAGCATCACCTACAACAAAAGGATTAACAAGGAGATAAACAACTATAAGAGAGGAAAAGAAGGCTCTATGGACCTCAAAGAAAGAGCTATGTGAAAAAAATGGTTTAAGCTCCACTAAAGAGAAATTTTCGATAAGAGAACCATGGTACATGTAACCGAATCATCTTAGCTTGCCCAAAGCACCAAGTGAGGTACTTTCTTGCAAAAACGAAAATGCATAGAGTTAAGGAAGTTATCCTTTTCCTCCAAATTCACCAACATCTTCAATCGATATTGTGAGAGAAGCAAGGAAGTGTCTATCAACATTGCATAAAACACATGCAGAAGAGGGTGGCACATATAGAAGTTTTCCAAGCTCTTTGCCAACATCTGCTAATCATGCGAGAATTAATAAGGAAGGTCTAAAA
This sequence comes from Ceratopteris richardii, assembly GCA_020310875.1. Classification (NCBI taxonomy): domain Eukaryota; kingdom Viridiplantae; phylum Streptophyta; class Polypodiopsida; order Polypodiales; family Pteridaceae; genus Ceratopteris; species Ceratopteris richardii. The sequence continues at coordinate 75,702,871 of CM035406.1, read as the reverse complement.
GATCAACCCAAACAAGACAAGTTTTGAGCAATTCCTCCTCATGTATATAGCTTATTGGATTGCAAGGGAAGACATGCTAAATAAAGAAATAACACATTGATTAACTAGCATATCATGGTTTGCGTGGGACTCGATAACAATCTCACAGTGAGCTTGATCGGAATTTGCACTGGTTCCCGTTGGACAGGTGGTAGCAAAATGAAGCTGGAAACTCAAACCCTGATTATTTGGTCAAAGTTATTTCTCATCAATTTTAGATTAATGGTCTAGATTTGAAGATCAAAAAACAACAAAATCAATGATCAGGATTATTTTCAACCAAAATCATCCAAAAGCACTTAAAAAAAAAAGCAAAAAGCAGATTTCTGTAAATTCTGCTGAAAATTGCATGTGAGTGGACAGCTCACACTTGCTTGTCATAGCTAAATGAAAGTCCGGATTGCTTAAGCTTATAAAAAATGATTGTGGGATTTCATTCTCCAAGAACATAAGGTGCAATACAAATGGCAAGGAACATTCGTTTTCAGTTATATATATATATAATGGACATAAATTTATTTTCTCCTTTTCTGTGACTGTATGTCTTCCATGAGGCATGTGTACTGGATAGCTTTTGTTCTCCCCACCATCAGGAATTATGTTGAGGCTAATGATGATTAATTTTTTTTGATAATGGCCCATGGGTGCTGCCAGGATCAGTTTTGAAATGTCATGTTCATCAGAGATACAGCGATGGTTTGCAGGCACTCTTTATTTGTACCTGAAAAGCATATTCATTTGTATATTTATTTTCAGTATAACAGGTGGAGCATACAAGGATCTCACTTGTTTCTTCCAGCAAAGGTAAGATTGTATGTAGGGTTGGGTGAAGTGAGTGGACAGCTCACACTTGCTTGTCATAGCTAAATGAAAGTCCTAATTGCTTAAGCTTATGAAAAATGATTGTGGGATTTCATTCTCCAAGAACATAAGGTGCAATACAAATGGCAAGGAGCATTCATTTTCAGTTTGAATATAATGGACATAAATTACTTGCTCCTTTTCTGTCACTGTATGTCTTCCATGAGGCATGTGTACTGGATACCCATTGTTCTCCCCCCCATCAGAAATTATGTTGAGGCTAATGATGATTAATATCTTTTAATAATGGGTGCTCTCAGGATCAGTTTTGTAATGTCATATTCATCAGAGATACAGTGGTTTGCAGGCACTCTTTATTTGTACATGAAAAGCATATTTATTTGTATATTTATTTTCAGTATAACATGTGGAGCATACAAGGATCTCACTTGTTGCTTCCAGCAAAGATAAGATTGTATGTAGGGTTGGGTGAAGTGAGTGGACAGCAGCACACTTGCTTGTCATAGCTAAATGAAAGTCCCAATTGCTTAAGCTTTTAAAAAATGATTATGGGATTTTATTCTCCAAGAACGTAAGGTGCAATACAAATGGCAAGAAACATCTGTTTTCAGTTTGAATACAATGGTGTTAAATTTATTTGCTCCTTTTCTCACTGTATGTCTTCCATGAGGCATGTGTACTGGATACCTTTTGTTCTCTCCCCCATCAGAAATTATGTTAAGACTAATGATGATTATTATCTTTTGATAATGGGTGCTGCCAGGATCAGTTTTGTAATGTCATATTCATCAGAGATACAGTGATGGTTTGCAGGCACTCTTTATTTGTACATGAAAAGCATTGAAAGGGCTCATATGCCTAAAGACTTATGGGAGCGTGTGAAACTTCCTCGTAATTATGCAAAAGCTCTGGAGATAATCGATAAGTATTTGGTAGGCCTAGTTACTCAATTATGTGATACTTAAATCTTCAACCAAAGATCATAGTCATCCAACTATTTTTCCTAGGAGTTCTGGCCCAAATTTCTGGTGCATAAAAATAAACAACGCCTAACAAAGATGACCCAGTATCTTATTCGGAAAAGAAAATTAGCTTTGAAAGTAAGGTGAGGCCATTCAATATTCTCTTACATTTAGGGATATCTTACTATCTATCAATCTAGACTTTATTCTTTCTAAGGGCTTAACAATTTTTTTCAGGGAAAAACTTGTCACTATGCCAGCAAAACAAGTCAAAAGAGAAGCTAGAAGAGAAGCTAAGGCTGAGGTTGCAGCAGTTTTAGACAAGGTATACCCTGTCTCGCACAGGCTTGACTTTGATGACTGTAGTGTACTGGTGTGCATGTTTTGACTTCAGCAATGGTGCGTTCATTGTTGAAAAACTTGTTTGTGTGATGACCAACTTGATTTCTTCTCCTGTTATGACAGGCGATTGAGAAGGAATTGTTACAGAGGTTGCAAAGTGGCACCTATGGTGATTTTTACAATTTTCCTGTTAAGGAATATCAAGAAGCTCTTGATAAGGAGGAACTGTTAGAAGAAGAGGAGGAAGAAGAGGAGGTTCTATAGCTTAGTTATTGGACAGCATTGGTTATAATTTTACTTTTGATAAAGCATTGAACTAGTCTTCCTTTGTTTTAAAGGAAGAAGAGCCTGCTGTTGAATATGTGGAGTATGAGATGGAAGATGAAGAAGATCTAGAAGATTTTCAAACATATACAGACAAAGGTATGCTCTGGAAGATATTTGCTTTTCAGTATTCTACAGTCTCTTTTATGTTTTCAGGCACATATTTTCTGAAGACAAATTCCTATCCATGGTTGCTGAAAAGACAACGTGTTCAGTCAAATAGAACATGAGAATGCCATCTAGCAGAATGAAATGTCTCAAAAGCTAAAGTAGCTTTAAATGCAAGGAAAACCACATAATTTACAATTATTTCTATCATGCCAAATCATTTATTAATCGCCATTTTATCATGCCACACCATTGGTTATTGCCACCTAATCAAATGCATAAGAGAAGGGAAAAAACTACACCATGCTTTTCATTGGATTTTTGCCAAGCTTTTCCTAAAAGATGGTTCGTTGATAAATCATAATTTGTCAAAGTGTCTTACCTCAAGTACTTCACCTCTTTGATCTTCGGTGACAAGAGTGCATTCCCTTATCTCTTCCATAGCTCTTCTCATGATATGGATGAGAAGCCCTAGAGTAGCACCCTCACAATCTGTCATGCGTAGAACTTTGTAGATAGGTGTGATGACACTCAAAATAGCCTTCACACTATCCCAAAAGCTCTCATCCAAACATAGCCTTTGTATGCTTTTTGACTCCTCCAATGAGCTCTCATCCCACTCGCTCCAAAAGGTAGATACCACCGTTTGTCGTAGAGGCACTTTGACTTCAAGCAACCTTGAAAGAACAATCCACATGTATGCAAAACGTGTGGTGGCGGGCTTCTTTATTTCAAGCTTGCTATGCTCTCTAAACATAGCTAACACTTTCACTTTTTGTGTGAAAAATGTAACTATGCTTGAGGCTTGTAGTGTGCAAGCTTTTACCCATGATAGCTTTCCAATATTCTCCATGAGCAAATCAAGACAATGAGTTGCACATGGAGTCCACACAATATGTGGATACTCACCCTCCAAAAGCTGCCCCATATGCCTACAATTGCTTGCATTGTCGGTGACAACTTGCACTACATTTGATGGACCCACCTATGCATAAAATTAAAAAATTAATATTCAGAATTTAACATAAATGGAAAATCTGAAAATTTATAGAACATATAAAAATAAAATTAAAAACTTACCTCTTCGATGGCCTTCTTGATATGTCGATAGATGAACACTCCGGTCGTCTTCTTTCCTTTCTTTCCAACCTCAACGGCACGTAGGAAGAAAGTACCAATAGGGCATGACACAAGAATATTAATTATCCCTCTATTTTTTCTATCTCTCCATCCATCGGAGAGGATAGTGCATCCATACCTAGACCATTTCTCACGCATAGGGGCAAGTGAGAGATCTATCCTCTTCTTCTCCTCATTAATTTTGGTTGTCCTCATATCGGAGTAGCTAGGTCCACTCCATCCTTGACATGGACCCACTTCACTAATTGCTTTCACCATAGTCTTCCATTGGTTTGAATTAAGAAGATTAAATGAGAGATTTTCCATAATTACCGTTCTTGCAATCTCTATGTCGGCTATCTTTTGCTTCTCCTTGATCCATGTGAGAGAAGACCGTACATGCCCGGGAGCTTGCCCTAATCCGCTTTGCCTCGCATGTGATTGTGAATCCCTTTGTGTTGGTGATTGTGATGATGAACCAATATTTGAGTCTTGAAAATGTGACTCCCCTTCATGTGAAGAGGTAGAGGCCGATGCATGAGAAGGGTGGCTTGCATATCCTCTTACCGATGTAGGTAATGTGCTAGGAGAGCCCAACATTTTTTGCCTAATTTCGGATGCAATATGGTCGGGGATCTCCTTGCATGCCGCTACTTGCCCTCCAAACTTGGTTAGGTGTTGAAGAAGCCTTGTAGCCCCACTTGTGTATCTCTTGCCACAATATTTGCAAGTCCAATGATGGGAGTTGGACTTCTTCGTATCTTTCTCCACACCAACACAATGGAGCTCAAATGCCTCATGCTTGTCTCTCACCATTTTGCTTAGAAAGGGCTGACCTACAAGAGGAGAGAGCACTTCAAAGTTCAAAGTTCTAGAGCACTTCAAGAGCAGCTGCACATCAGAGAGCAACACTCGTGGACGCTCGACAGAGAGCAAATATAGCCCAAATGAGCCGTTCGCGGCATAAAAAACCGAAAAGCCTGGATAACAATTTTTTTTGGTACGAATTCGTACGATTACGTATGGGTACGTACGGGTCTGAAAATACGTACGAACGTATTCGTACGCGTACGAATACCAACTATGGTGTTGGATTGGCGTTGAATACTCTAGAAAGTGACAACTAGTCTTTCTTTTATAGCCTTCCAAAGATCTTCCGAAAAACTCACATAATAAAGCTGATTTTCATTGCCAAAAGCTGGATCGCTATTTTTAACGAAAAGCTATCGCTAATTTTAATAAACCTTGCTTTTGCTTTAATTTAATGTTGTTTTTAGCTATAACACCCTTTTGACCTGCGTTTTCCACATTTTTGACCACTTGATAGATGAACTGTTGACATTTTTATGATCTTCAAGTTGAGAGCTATCAAATGAGGTGAAAACCCTAAATCAGCAGAAAATTAGGGTTAGGGTTTTCTCCCAAATCTGATCTCTGATGACTGCATGTCATATACCATTAGAAAGCTCTCTTCAAGCTCTACAAGATAAGCTCATAAAAATTTTACCCAAATTTTGTGCCAAAAATGACTAAGTACCAAAATTAGGGTTTCTGCCCTAATAGAATTTTGGACTGATGTGACATTGATTTCCAACACAAGAGAAGATAAAGTCACAATACACAGAGTATGGAAAAAAATTACTATGTTCCAATTAATGATCAAGTATGTACAAGATAATGATATGCTCCAAATACAAACTAAAGAGAGCAAGTGAAGGGATGGAGAAACAAGGTAATGAAGAGGCTTAGGTTGAATAAAGAACTTCAAAACAACCTCTCACAAGAGTAAGAGTCTCCTCCAAGTGAATGAGTGTAGGGGGGGAGAGTGTTATATTCCATTTAAGCCTTGATGACCTACCATTGACATGTCTGCATCAGTCGACGATCTTTAATAGGTCAAGGACCAAACCTCGGGGGAGCCAAGGCTCTAGCATAGAACCATGAGGTTATTCTATCCTCTCAAAGTGGCCACATGAGGAGTGTACAGACCTTAGATGGTTCTAGAGGTGCACATGGGCAAGGCTATTGAAGGTTGGATGGAGAGCTGCAGACATGCAATCGGGATCTCACACATTTGCAATTAGAATCTAGATGCATTATTTTTTACCAGTGGAACCATAAAACTCCACACCTATCTATCCATATATCCTCAAGCTATGTCTGATCAATGTCTATGCGACATTGGTGCACTTGTACATCATCAAGCATGGGGATATGCATGTGAGAATAGTTGATATTGGACCATTGATTTTCATTGGAAACGCTATTAGTACTACGATAGGATGGATCGCTTGTTACTCTATTTACAACATTGTAGAAGGAAAGTTGCATTTAATGAGCTTGTTAGATGATTTTATGTTGGCATGCATGTCCCCAATTTCACCTACGAGCGACACCCTAGAAGGCTAGGATATGTCAATCTTGGTCCAATTTTTTATCTCACTTTGCTATTGAACTTGTAGTTGATATGATGACAGTTTTGGATAAATATGATTGTATGAGCACTTGCTCAAAAAGCCACTGTGCTGTATCCTGTAGCCCTAAAATATGATTGTTTATGCCCTCAAGTATATGATGAAAATGATGGGTTTACGTCAGAATAAATGATCAAAATGCACAGTTAATTATTGGGTAAGATAGATGACAATGGAAGTACAGAGGCAGAAACCAAAAGGCGGGTAAGTGATCCCTTCTCAACCATATTGCAATGGAGTAAACGCATGTCAAGGAACTCTACAGATAAGTCATCCTTGCCACCTCATGTGTCTTCTATAGTAAGGATTCAAAGTTCCTTGAACATAATTAACGATTCCATTTTAGGTGTTGCAATCTAGCTTTCTTCTTGTAATCGTGTATTGTTTTGCAACCTCGCTCTTGTTAGGTCATGCACATGTTTATCGTAAATTTGCTTGGACATTGAATCCTTCTGTAGGCGTGCACACACACACACACACACACACACACACACACACACACACACACACACACACACACACACACACACACCCCCACACAGAGTACCTAGCCAGCAGCAGGTGCCATCCTATTCAAAGTTATGCGTGGTGTAAAAATTTATGCAGTATACACAGTTGTAATAGTATAAATCTACAAATATTCAGACTCATTTTTATTTCTATTGATGGACATATTTGGGACCTTTTATTTAAAGACAATCTTTCTTTTATTTTTATTTTTATTTTCTTGCCGCACTAGTTAGATTCTCTATATCCGCGGTGTAAAGAATTTGCGAATTATTACCTCTAAATAGAATTCGAAAATAATTCTACGATAGATAGACTAAAAAGGAAGAGGTCAAGGCTTTATGTTCAAGTATTAGAGGTGAGTATACCTTACATGAATTAATTTTTTTTGTCAGTCTAGAGGAATTCGTAGAGGAACAGGCAATGGAGCCATCCTCATATCGTAGAAAATTATTATTAGGTCTTAAGATAATATGATTCAGGTTGTTGTTTTGAAGTTTGTGAAGCATGAAACTTGTCAAAGTTGAGCATGAAAGCTTCTAAGTGCTTTGCATTTTGAAGTTTGTAAAGCATGAAAAGAAACTTATCAAAGTTGAACATGAAAGCTTCTAAGTTCTTTCTCATTGCAACCTGGAAGGTTTATGATATTTATAAACTTTATATGTAAAAAAAAATAAAATTCTCTCCAGATGGATAAATTCCCAAATTTTATTTGGAGTCTGAACGAAATAAACGAATTAAACGATTGATTGCCGAATTAATTCTCACGAATTAATTCTTGTTCATACTAGTTTCTATCAATGACATACTTGAACTGTCCAACTTCAGCGCATTTCAGCTGGATATTTTGGCTGCAATGAAATTGTTTTCTGTTTGTTGCAATGACAGGTGAAGATGTTGAGGATGAGTTTGAAGGTGGCCATGCTTCAGATAGATCAAAGCCTGGGAAGCGGAGCACATCAACTTGATGTGACCGAGAAAATTCGAAAGAGGAAAAAGAAGAAGGCTCATGTTGAGGTAAGTCCTTGAAAAGCTCATGTTGCATTAAGTCTTAAAAAAAATTCTGGTTGCACAGTAGTCCAGCTTAATTCAGACGTTTCTTGATTATGATTGCCAGATTGAATATGAAGGTGAGCCAGAGGAACTGCTGCAAGGGGCGGCCTAGCTTTAGGAACTTGGAGAGCAGATTTTTGTTGAAGTTTTCTTAAGGAAAAACATGCATACCACTTCCTTGAGCCAGAGTGACTTGGAAAAGACATGGTGTTTTAATGGCTCTAGAACTGTTGAATCTGACGTTACCATAGTCATGCTAGTCTATGGGAACTCAGCTCGAAGGCTGCATCAAGAAGAGCTTCTTTTCTTTGTTGAATCACAAGAGGTTCGATGTGCATCTACACGGTCTCAGTTCCATGATTTCATGGCCTATTGTCTTTGTAAAATGATGCTGACCATCTCTCTGAAAGCTTCAAGCGAGATATGAGGGTATTTGATTTTTCCGGTCTTATTACTTCAGAAACCTCACAGATAATTATAATGGGATACTTTCCACATTGCCTTGATTAAGGGACTAAGAGCATCAAGTTCATATGAAGGATGTAGTTTGTTTGATGAATTTAAGCGAATGTGTGAATGCTTATCGTCTCCCTTTTCTGACTGAGTTTACCTGTTTATTACTTACGAAGCTTTGCGATTCTATAAGAATCCATTTTATGGAGTTTGCAGGGATCAAGAAAAAAATCAATACACGGAATGAGTGGGTAAAATCTCTGTCGTTTTATAGGATATGAGGATGGCTCCATTGCCTGTTCTGGCTCGTTTATACAGACAACTACGACTCTTATTCCCCATTGATGAAATCATTCTCAATGAACTGAACTCGGAACATGCTATTTTTTGGTATCAGAAAGCAAGTTGATCAGGGGTTCATTTGATGGGTACACCATCTCACAAAGGCACTCTCACACGTGCTCTTCTGAATTTATCCAAAGAGTATCTCTTTGCATAATGATCTTAAAGCCCAACCACAAAAAAAATTGTGATAGCATATTGGACAATCTTTATTGAGCTCTCTCACCATGGATGTTCATTATGAATGCATCATCATGGAAGTTGAGCAAGGGGATGAAAAAAGGGGGGGGGGAGAGGAGGGGAGAGGGTAGGGATAGAGAGGGCAAAATAAGTTATATCGAATCCGATTCTAAAGTACAATTGAATGTCTCTAAATTTATGCTCATGAATCTAGAAAGGGCACGAGGTTGAGAGAGAATAAGATCTATGGGGTCTACTTGAAGATACAACAATCTTAGAAGTTGTACCCACAATCCCAACTAGTTAATGAACTCCTTCACTTCTAAAACAAGCTTGAATGGGATAGGAATCAAGCTCGCAAGGACTTTGCCTTTGACGTGGTCTTAAACTTTTATTTCTGTCTAGAGTTGTAAATAATATTTTTCTATTTGTAAATTTTGGCATTAAAGTTAATTCCTTGAATGGGTTATTTTTATTAGTTCTTTGGGATCATCCTTCTCGATTTCTGTTTATATCAATGATGGAAACTTCATAAGTGAAGAGTTTTAAATTTCTTATGGAGCATGAGGTGGGCATATAAAATTAATCTTCAACATAGCTTTGTATTTTTTCAAAAACATTGCTCGAAGGACATTGAATCACTTTTCTTCTACTTAAGTTAATGTATAGACCCGCATGGATGTCACTTGGACCAAAGGGTTCTCCAAAAAAAGATATGAGATTTGATTAATGATCGATATAGGTACATATAGACACTAAGTCGTGAGCAATCATATCCCTAGTAAATCTCGTTCAAAACCTACAATGGGTAGTAAGATGACAAGGTGCTCTTCGGTGACCTCTCTTGTTGGCTTTGACATTCTTGGTGCACATTGTACACACTACCAAGGGTCATGCTCGTGGTGGAAACACTTGATCAATTCAAAATAGTTTCCATGTCTATCCTTGCCACACTGTCCTGGTTCATCCTTAGTAGGTATTTATTTCCTATTCACTCCTAGTACGTGTTAGGTTTTCTACATGTGCTTGTGTGTGATTCAAGGGTCTCGTGGGTATTATGCCCTTCTTTTTTTAGTTGCACTTTCAATAATTCAATCCTTGGGAGATGTAGATCCTTAAATCAAACTTCACTGAAAAAAAAAGAAAAACGATACCATATGAGTACGTGTGTGAAGTCCTTCAATAATTTAGCTAAGGTAATTACATGCTTGGCTAGTGCATCATCGATGATGAAGGCTAAAAGTAGTGGAATGATCTTGTTAGATATGCTCAATAGTCCACCCTCATGTGACCACAAATGATCCATGGTGCTCTAAGTTGTAAGGCCCCCATCATGAGGAGAAGCCGTTATGAGAGTCCGGACATTTGTGGAACCCTAACTTCCAAGTTAGATGAGGTCTATGTGTGAATATTGACGGTCATAGATGATCTTTGTGAGCCTAGCCATTAGGTGAGGTAGGTTATAAACTTTCGGGCCATTGGGGTTGCCATTTAAGGTGAAAATAAAGGCCTTGTGGCATCGCACGGTTTCCCCATAGAACCTTAATGGGGGGATGCAGAGGGGGGCTTGCCCCCTTCTGCAGGGTCCGGGGGACCTATCCCCTTGACCCGTAGGGCTGAGATGATAGGACTTCTGGTCGTGGAGATATTGTTGGATTGTATATTTTATCGACTATCTTGTATCTCCTCACTACGTTTATCTATGCCAAACCGCCTTGTAAAAGCTATATAAGCACGGCCCAGCATTGCACACTAGTAAGCCCTTCATCTAGAGTCTGTCTACTAAGCTCCACGTTGGGAGCGCACGGGTGGACAACAACATCATTGTAATTGCATTATGCTCGGCAATATGAGAATTTGATTTCTCTGTCTTAGTTTGCGTCTATCTTTGTCTGCATCTTTTTTTCTCAACTCTGTCTACAGGTCTTTTTCGTTGTGCTGTTATTTTCTTACATGGTATTAGAGCTCAAGAGGCTCTGAGTGGTGCAGAAGCAGAAACGCAGAGGGTGCAGAGGTCTGAATGACAAAAGAGATGTCAAGTGGTGCGTCATCATCTACGACTGGGAATCAAGGTTGTTCATCAACAAGAGTAGGTGGCGCACAAGCAGTAATGATGTCGGTCATCTCAACATTGCGGATACGACCAACAACCTTCACAAAAGGTAAAATTGATGGTACAAACTACACCTTGTGGAAGTTTAAAATCACTTCTATCCTTGATTCATATGAGCTTTTGGAGACTGTTCTTGGGATTGATCATGAGCCCCAAGAAAGACCTGATCCAAATAATCATGGTTGAATGATTCCTCCTGATGCTGATCTTCTGCGTGCTTGGAAATGTAGAAATGCAGATGCACTCTGTATTGTAGTTACAAGTACTTCTGATAGTGTTCTGACTCTCATTCAGCATACTACAAAGGCATGTGAAGCATAGAACATATTGAGAAATCAATATGAAACTTTTAATCAGATACGGACAGAACTTGGAGAATTAGCTAGCAGTAGAACGATTTGCTGATGGAGAGACTGCAGAGGTGTTTATCACTCGCATAAAGAATCTACGAGATCAAATGGCGAGAGTAGGTGTTCAAAAGTCAAGTGAGGAGCTAGTTCGGCGTTGTCTTCAAATCTGTCCACCTAAGTTCGATGGTTTGGTAATTGCTCTTAATACTCAAATCAAACCTCAACCACTAACTTTTGAAGAATTCAGTGCCTTACTCATGGAGGAGGAGCTGCGGCTCAAGGAAATGAGTGGTGGCAGCAAAGGAGATGTTTCATTCACAACAAATGCCAAAAGAAGCAAAACGGACTCTTCAAAAGATGGAGACAAAAAGAAGAATGAAAAAAAGAAGTTCAAAGGAGAGTGTTTCCACTGCAAGAAGAAAGGACACAAAATCCAAGACTGTCGCATCAAGAAGGCAGAAGAGAAGAGTGGATCTTCAAAAGGTGGCAAGGGCAAGGAGTCTGCCAAAACACAACAGAAAACAGAGCTTGAGTTATTTGCTACAATAGAAGAGGTGTGCTCCTCAGTTGAAGATTTAGGAAAAGATGACTCATGGGTGTTGGACAGTGGTGCATCTCGTCACATGACGAGCAAAAAAGACCTTCACATTTCCTTCCAGCCTGTAAAGGAACCCATCACAGTAAAGGTAGGAAACAATGCAAGATGTCCAATAGAGGGTGAAGGTACAATTTGTTTCGTTAGCACCAATGGCGATATCAGAAATCTTTCAAATGTGTTGTGTGTTTCACAAATAAAACAAAATCTACTTTCAATAGCTTCTATAATTGATCAAGGTCATCTAGTATCTTTCAGTTAGATAGGAACTAAGATTATGGACAGTAACAACAACATTGTTGGGACTGGCATAAGGAGGAATTGTGGGCACAAGTAATCTATGGTATGAGAGACTTGACGACATTGGATACTAAAGGAAATGCATCGAAGGGGTATGGTTGCACACCTACCATCGATTGTAGAAATGAAGGAACCATGTGAAGCTTGCATGATGGGCAAGCAACAGAGGAAGGCCTTTCCACAAGAAAGCAAGAACAGGGCAAGCTATCCTCTAGAGTTGGTGCATGCTGACTTTTGCAGAAAAATGCCTACACAGGCCTTGGGCAGATCTTCCTACTTCATGTTACTTATCGACGAATATAGCAGGAAGATGTGGGTGTACTTCCTTCACGATAAGGCTCAAGCTTTTGGTAAGTTTAAAGAATGGCTTCAACTTGTTGAAACTGAAACAGGGAAGAAGATGGAGAAATTCAGGAGAGACGGTGGTGGTGAGTTTATATCAACAGAATTTGAAGATTTCTGCAAGAGTAAGTGAATCAAGCATCAACTCATAGTGGCACATAGTCCTCAAGAGAACGGTGTTGTGGAACGTCGGAATCGAACAATCATGGAGATGGCAAGGTGCATGTTGAAAGGAAAGGGTTTGCCTAATCAGTTTTGGGCAGAGGCTGTCAACACTACTGTCTACATCTTGAATCAAAGCTACACCAAGGCACTTGATGGAAAGACTCCACAAGAAACCTACACTCGTAAAAAGCCTTTTGTTTCCCATTCGAAAGTATTTGGAAGTGAATCTTATGTACATGTCCAGATAGGGAGAGAAACAAGCTTCAACCAAAAAGCATCGAATGTATCTTCATAGGGTACAACAAAGATAAGAAGGATTATAAGCTTTATGACCCTGAGGCTAAGAAGATCATGGCGAGTCGTGATGTGGTGTTTGAGGACGAGCAGCCACATGCAGTGGAGGAGGAAAAGAGAGCTTCCACTTTATCATCAAGCGACGGGGCAAACCACTATGAACTTGGCCCAAGAGCTATCCCTTCTACACAAGAGAAGGAAGCATCATCTTCAGATGATGAGTTTGAAAGTCACCAACCTGTCGATGCCCACGTGGAAAAGCCATTTCCACTTTGGGTGAGGCAGCTCTATGATTCTGCAAACCCCATCCCACAATCACTAGAACAGGTTGCAGATGGACTGAGGCGATCACACAAAATAGAGGAACAGATATGGGCAAGCGCCCATATTGTAAACACAGCCTTGATGGCTGATCTCATTCAAGAAGAAGCAAAGGAACCAACCAATGTGGAAGAGGCCCTCCACGATCCGAATTGGAGGGCTGCCATGCAAATAGGATACAACAATATCATGAAGAATGGAACTTGGGAGCTAGTGGATTGACCCCCTACGCGTAAAGTCATTGGCACCAAGTGGGTTTGGAAGCTAAAGTACAAGGCTGATGGTAGTCTAGAAAAGTATAAAGCAAGAATTTTTGCACAAGGCTACTCACAAGTTGAAGGCATTGGCTTTTGTGAATCATTTTCCCAGACTGCAAGAATGACTACTATTTGCGTAGTACTTGTTGTGGCTGCACATAAGCATTGGCCAGTCTATCACATGGATATCAAATCAATGTTTTTGAATGGAGATCTCAAGGAGGAGGTATATGTGTCTCAGTCACCAGGGTTTGAGGCTCCCCATTCAGAGAACAAGGTATGTAAGCTGAATAAGGCATTATATGGGCTAAAACAAGCCCCTAGAGCATGGTACCAGTGGATAGATAAGTATCTCTTCGATCTAAGTTTCAAAAGATGTGCTTCTGATGCTAACTTGTATGTTCTAAAGAGAGGAGGAAAGACAATTGTGCTTGTACTTTATGTAGATGACCTTGTGATTACAAGTAATGATGATGCTCTTCTTCAACAAACAAAAGATTCCCTAAGTTCAGAATTTGAAATGACAGACTTGGGCTTAATGCATTATTTCTTAGGTCTTGAAGTTTGGCACGAACCAATAAGGATTTTCATCTCTCAACAAAATTATGCAAGAGAAATATTGAAGGCATTCAACATGGAGGATTGCAAGGAAATTTCTACACCTATGGAGATCAACACAAAATTATCTATTGAAGATAATTCACCTCCAATGGATATTGGAAGATACAGGAAATTAGTTGGAAGTCTCATCTACTTGTGCAATAGCAGACTAGACATCTCTCATGCTGTTGGAGTAGTAAGCAGGTTCCCTAATAAGCCTTGCCAAACTCATTGGAAGGCAAGCATGCGGATACTCAGGTATTTGAAAGGAACCACTGATTATGGTATTCTTTATGAAGAAGGATCATCTCTGGTTGGATACTATGACTCGAATTGGGCAAGAAATATTGATACTAGAAAATCAATTTCTGGATATCGCTTTTCTTTAGGATTAGGGATTTTCTCTTGGATTAGTAAGAAGCAACCGACTATAGCATCAGGGATTTTCTCTTGGATCAGGGATTTTCTCTTGGATTAGTAAGAAGCAACCGACTATAGCATTATCTTCTACTGAAGTTGAGTACAAAGCTGCATGTGTTGCAGCATGTGAAGTGGTATGGTTGAGGAGGATCCTATGGCACATAGGAATACAAGGGCAGGAGGCTACATAATTGAAGTGTGACAACCAAAGTTGCGTGGCCATCACCAAAAATCCTATTTTCCATGCACGTACCAAGCACATAGAAATTCTGTATCACTATGTGTGTGAGTTGATTGAGGACGGGGTCATGGAGATAAGCTATTGTCATACTGAAGAAAATGGAGCAAACATCTTCACCAAGGCCCTTGGGAGAGAGCAATTTCTTCGACACTTTCCAAAGCTTAGGATTGGACCAAGGAGGTAGTTCACCGCAAGGTGGATATTGAGGGGGGGTGTTAGATATGCTCAATACTCCACCCTCATGTGAACACAAATGATCCATGGTGCTCTAAGTTGTAAGGCCCCCATTATGAGGAGAAGCCATTATGAGAGTCCAAACATTTGTGGAACCCTAACTTGCAAGTTAGATGAGGTCTATGTGTGACCATTGATGGTTATAGATGATCTTTGTGAGCCTAGCCAATAGGTTAGGTAGGGCATAAACTTCCAAGCCATTGGGTTGCCATTTAAGGTGAAAATAAAGGCCTTGTGGCATCGCGCGGTTTCCCCATAGAACCTTAATGGACTATTTTGTATCTCCCAACTAAGTTTATCTATACTGAACCACCTTGTAAAAGATATATAAGCACGGCCTACGTTGAGCTTTACATAGCATTGCACACTAGTAAGCCCTTCATCTAGAGTCTATCTAGATTGCCATCTAAGCTCCACATTGGGAGCACACGGGTGGACAACACCATCATTGTAACTGCATTACACTCGGCAATCTGAGAATTTGAGTTCTCTATCTCTTAGTTTGCATCTATCTTTGTCTGCATTTTTTTTTCTCAACTTTGTCTACAGGTCTATTCTGTTGTGCTGTTATTTTCTTACACATCCTACATGTCTTATCTTTTTCATATTATCATGGCGATTTGAATATATGATTGGAACTAGAAATTCTTAGAAACATGGCTCTTTAAATATGTGGTATCATACTTTCTATAGTTTGAGAATATTGATGTTCATTTATGATTGACCACGAGGTCAACCCATCATGGTTGACCTTATTTCTCTTTCACACACACACAATTATATATATATATATATATATATATATATATATATATATATATATATATATATATATATATATATATATATATATATATATATATATATATATATATATATATATATATATATATATATATATATATATACATATATATATATATAATGTTGGGTCAAGTGATTGGTCATATAGGTCGACCTTAAGGTTTTCCCATGTTTTTTTTTTGAATAACATATCATCTCTCCTCAATAATGAATCCCGTGATGGTATGTGTAGAGTATATCTGAATCAAGGTATAATTGAAAAACCAATTTTTTGAGACTAAGTTGCGATTCAGACTTGGTAAGTGGAAAGTCCACTGTAGCATAGGCAATACATATGGTTTGCAGTGGAAATAACACTTACAAGTCCAAGAAGTATTAGATCTGACTCGACTAGAAGAAGGTTTGATCCCAAAACTCAAGCAAAAGTTACCTTTACTAAAGTGAAAGTGTAAGCTGGATGGTATGGGACATCTAGGTTTACACTACCACTGAAGTAAATTCGGTGGTATGGGACATCGAATTTGTGGGTAATCTCAACTTGAACTTTGGGACATTTGTTCTGTATGCTTGGAGAAAAGAAAGCATAAAAAGCTCTGAATAGTTCTTTTGACCAGGGGGAACAATAAAAGATTGAAAATAAACTCTTTCAAATACTTTTGAAAGAGCACAATTTTCAATTTACTCTTAGGTAGTTTTCGAGGACGAAAACTCCTAAGGAGGGGAGAATGTTCCCAAGAACTTGTATCTTATGCCTTGAAAAGACCAAATAGGGTATTGCAAGGTAAAACATATGCAAGAAATAGATAAACTTGAAGTACTTCCTTGTATTTTAGTACTTCATATATCTTTCATTACATCTTGCAAGTAAATGAAGCTCTCAAAGATTGGGATTTCTCAAAGAACCCCAATGCAAGACTTGCATGCACCATAAGGATTGTATAAATCCTAAGTAGGATAGGAAAAGAAGTTGGATGAACTATAAAGGATAAACCTAAAGATATTTTGATGCTTCATAGGGATAACATAACAATAATATAGACCTAAGGAATATGACTTCTTGTATGAAGCATAATAGCTAGATCCCTAAGTAAAACCCATGGGTAAAGCTTTGAAGCATGAAGGGATCTATTTGAGAAAGACCTAGTCTTATCTCTTATTTTGGCTAAAGAAGAAAAGAAAGACAAAAGACCCAAGTAGGGCAAAGATCAAGTCAAACTTAAAGTTTGATAAAATAAGTCACAACACATTAATGGTTAACCAAATATTTAAGTAAGATTAGAGGTGGTGTAATCTAAGCACCTTAGTCCTTGCTCTTATAAATTTGGTACCATTGTATGAAGGGCATTTATAAGGACAGAAAAGGTGAGAAAGTATAGAGACAAAGTTATGTAAAGGGACTCATGATCCAATGGAATACGTCAAGAAGTTAATGTCTAGGAATTGACAACTTCTTCAATTATCCTCTCAAAGGAGTGAAAAATTATTCTAACAAGATATGAAAGGATCTGATCTATCTCTCATAGAGAGTTAGAAAAAACGAGAGGATCAACTTTGTTGAGTTTGAAGGTAAACTCCAAAGGATGAAGCTCTAAAAGCTTCATGCCAAAGTATGACTTGAAATTCAAGGAACATAAAAATGATCTTAGACCAAGCTTGAAAGAAAGCTCAGAAAGATCATCTTTTGGATACTTGATATTTCAAGACAATTGAAGAATAAAAAAGATGTCAACATAGGACATCTTTAATAGATTGAGAATATAAGGGAGAGAAATCTAGAAGGATCAAGAAGACCTTTAAGGTTTGAGATCCAATTAAAGATCCGTAAAGGCTAAACATTGAAGAAATGATTGGAATAATCTATTTCTACTTATGACCTTAAAGATAACATGATCTTTTACACTATGAGTTCCCACCTTGGGACATACTTATAAAGGTCTTAATATTTTTGGAAGAACAAGTAAAATAGGTTTCAATTGATTGGAGTCTACAATAGTTGGATTAATCCCTATGGATTATAGTCCCTTAAAGTGGATTCTCAAAACTACGTAAAGTTTTGAAAGAACATTAAATCCACTTTTGGTAAGCTATTCAAATTCTCTCTGAAGATAAAGAGGATGTTATATCCTCGTAAAAATTAGATAATCCACCTTTACAATTCTATTGGGTAGGTAGGGATTATATAATGAAATTCCCATCTATTTAGATTTATTGGAGGCAAATCGCAAACAAGAAAATCCACCCCTTTCACTAAAAGAGAGTGATTTGGGTAGGGATTATGAAAGATTCATCTTCCTTTCAAAACAAGTTGGATTCTAACTTGAGAGATGAATCTGATAAAGAAATCTTAAGAAGCATTCATCTATTTTGTGAGGTTCATGCACTAGTGGTGCAAAGAGATGGACCAAGGTAGCAATTTAGCTGAAGTAACTTTGACTCCACCTAATCCACATATTTGAGCTTTGGAGACCTAGATGACACATAGCTTAAACAAAGGAAATAAGCAGGGATGTTCTCTTCCACCCTTCTCATTCTTTCCATACTTTGCATTCGACTCAGTTCTTTTTCGTATGCAAAAACTAGATGGAACTTTGACTGATTGGGGTAGGGAATTAGACCACACATGGATTCTCCTCTTTAAAAATTCATTCAGGATAGTAATCACCCTTTTGAATTAAGAGGTGAATTAGAGAGATGAAGGCCATGATCTTTGAGATTGATCATGGAGCACGGGGGAATACCCCAAGTTATATATCTCCACTCATTTCCAAGGATGGAAATGCTTTTAAGGGAGGGAGAATGTTGTATAATTACATGGGTCTAAGGGGTAGAAACCTTGGGTTTCTAGGTGTGAAACCCTTTGGATTTATGATTTATTTACCCCTTTTAGAAGCTTCTCCTAGCCACTTGGTTTGTACGTGAGAGCTTGGAGAGTCTTCTTTTAGAAGCCATGTGATTTCATGTGATTTCCTAAGCTTGGAAACCATGTGAATACCTTAGGGACCCATGTGAAGGAAGGTACACATGTCCTCTTGAGAAGGACTTATCCCCTTGGTCTTGGAGCTATATATTGGAGGGGTTGGTTGGGTGGAAACACATCTCTCATTCCTAGTGTGAGTCTAGTTAGTTAGTATTCTTAGTTTGTGTGGAGGCTATGGAGTTCCTACCACAACATTCTCCCTCTAGCTTTGTGAACCTTTAGCAATAATAAATAATATAAAAAAAATGAAGAAAAGGGGATGGTTAGTCGACCACCCAAGGTCGACCTTCCAAAAGGAAATTGACCTTGGTTGACCCTCTTGCCCCCTTTTTCTTTTTTCTTTATCTATGGACACGAATGGGGAATGACCTCCCTCTATTATTGAGCACATCATGAATTCTTTGGGAAAAATTGACGAACGAGTGGGATGCAATCAACCATTGGGCTATCATAACAAGAAGTGTACATCACAAGGGTCACCGAGGAATGTGGAAAGTGGTGGCATAGGATTGCAATAAATCATAGGAAAGGGAAACGCCTTAAAGGGTTCATCCCCTATATATATATATATATATATATATATATATATATATATATATATATATATATATATATATATATATATATATATATATATATATATATACATACATACATACATACATACATACATACATACATACACACACACACACACACACACACACACACACACACACACACACATATATATATATATATATATATATATATATATATATATATATATATATATATATATATATATATATATATATATATATATATGTATATATATACATATACATATATACATATATATATATATATATATATATATATATATATATATATATATATATATATATATATATATATATATATATATATATATATATATATATATATATATACATACATACATACATACATACATACATACATACATACATACATACATACATACATACATACATACATACATACATACATACATACATACATACATACATACATACATACATACATACATACATACATACATACATACATACATACATACATACATACATACATACATACATACATACATACATACATACATACATACATACATACATACATACATACATACATACATACATACATACATACATACATACATACATACATACATACATACATACATACATACATACATACATACATACATACATACATACATACATACATACATACATACATACATACATACATACATACATACATACATACATACATACATACATACATACATACATACATACATACATACATACATACATACATACATACATACATACATACATACATACATACATACATACATACATACATACATACATACATACATACATACATACATACATACATACATACATACATACATACATACATACATACATACATACATACATACATACATACATACATACATACATACATACATACATACATACATACATACATACATACATACATACATACATACATATATATATATATATATATATATATATATATATATATATATATATATATATATATATATATGTATGTGTGTGTGTGTGTGTGTGTGTACACACACACATACACACACGCACCCCTTATCCAAGTAGATGTTCATAATTTCCTTGCACACAATTTCCTTGTCCACCATATATGTTTGCACCTAATCCATGGTTAACTAAAGAAGAAAATAAGGGGACTATTGGATTCAACCTCGCAAACTTGATTGGTCAACTAGGTGTCAACCAATGTTTGCCCTTTCACATTTTATTTTTTCAAGTGATCTAATAACACTCACTAGAGCCATCAAGACTCGATGAACAGAAACAAATGAAGAGATAAGGGAATGCCTCCAAAAAATTGATTATCATCACAAAGGTACCATCTAAGGGTCATATGTGCAACAAAATTGGATGGTCTAGACTTTGCATATTGACTCATCAACTCATGGACCACATGGGAACTACACACTTTGATGACTCGACTACATTGATGCCTTCGAAACCAAGAGAGGGGTGGGCCATTGAAATCATCATTATCTTGGAGCTATGGAAACTCTTGTAGGCCCTCTACCCCACCTACTACTAGACCAATCCACAATTCTTTTTTGTTACCTACGAGACTGTACCTTGCTCTATCATGGGGAAAACATCATGTGAATATTTTTTATAACAAATTTTGGAGATACTAAGTGGAAGTAGGATCTTTGCCACCTTGTACACCACATTATGTTTTCTTGTATAGAGGTCATTGTGAATGTTTTCCTCTCATTCAAGGTGTCTTTGTAGCATTGCTGATAAGTATGATTGAAGAAGTTTCTTCTTGTAGATGTGTGTATAAATTGACTATTCATGCTTGAACTTGGAGCAGAAGCACATCATCTTTTTGTTTACTTTATTTCAAGTGGTTCATTGGTGCAGACTCTTTAGAGAGGCAGCCAAACTAAGTTGCAAAGTGAGTAGTTGAGTGTGCATTGGATTACCCATTGAACCATAGTTGAGCTCACTTATTTGGATAGTCTAGACATACTTCAACTTGATTATTTGGACAATCTAGACCATAGTCTATAGGACTATGGTTGAATGCTTGATCTCCCTCATAGTGGTTCACTAAGGAGTATTTGAAAACATGGGGGAAGCATGCTTAAGGCTCTTCTAAATGTTCCAACTTTACTTGGGCATGAAAAGAATTGCATCCCCACGAGCTAGTCAATTTACAAGGGGATCTGAGTGGATTAAGAGTGAGTTATGGTTAATGAATTCAACATTTGCAAATGCTTTAATTATTCATTGGTGAAGAAGTGGGGTAGGCGAGTGGAAAAAAAGTGAGTCGTGGTTAATGAATTCAACATCCACAACTTCTTTAATCATTCATTGGTGAAGAACTTGAGGTGAAATCAGTACTAGTCACCACATTAATATATCATCTCCATTATTCAAGGATAGGGCCAAAATGTTTGCAATACAATGGTATCCAATTCGGACATTATGATTCAAGGGTATGAAGATAGAGTGTTTATTTCTAAATTATGCATATGGAATGAAATTATGTAGTATTGGGAAGGGAGTGGTTGTGGAATTTAGCATTGCTTTGATTAGAGGTTTTCAACTACATAGCTTAGAATTCGAGAAGAGAAATCTGAGGTTCTTAGTTCAAGGAGGGCATGGTACTTCCACTTATCCTTCGATTTCTAGCCTCAATCTATAAGAAATTATGAAACACAATCAATAAAAAAAATTCAAATTACGTTCGACCAATGTAAACAATGTTTTTAATATGAAATAAGTTTCCAATGTTTTGTGTTTTGTCCGTAAAAGTGTTTTAAATAATTTTTAATTGTTAATTAGACAATCCAAGATGTGTTCCTAGAGAAGATCCTCCATGGAGAAAGGAAAGCATGGAACAACTTGACATGATCCTCTGTCTGCATAGCCTCTTTGTAGCAAGAAGGCTCATCGACATCTGTTAGCATAACAAAATCTAAGCCTGGACCATATCTATCACGTGGATGTGAGACACGTGTAGAGCGTCTCAATGGTTGCTCAACAAGAACATGTGGAGACTGTTCTAATCGGACATTTTCTTGAACATCCCTATGTGCAACATTTTTATGCATGCTAGTTGGAAGACTAGTATCCTCAAACACCACTCTTCTCACTTCAACCTCCTTAATGGGCTTTTTATGCATCTTAGACTCATTCAAAATGACATCACTACTTCTGATCACTAACCGTGTTTTGGATCCCATAAGCGATATCCAAATTGTCCTTCTTGACCATATCCAAGAAGAATGCATTTCTTTGACTTATGGTCCAACTTTTGTCTAAGACTCTTGGGTATATGAACATATGCTTCACACCCAAAAACTTGAAGATGATCATACTATGGTGGCTTCCCTTTCCATAAATCTTGTGCCACTTTCATACCTTTGGTAGTATTAGGTGAAAGGTTATTCACGTGAACTACAGTCAATACTACTTTTGCCCAAAAGCTTTGTGAGAGATTTGCATGATGCAACATAGAAATTACTCTATCTTGAATAGTTCTATTCATCCTTTCAGCTACACCATTCTGTACTAGGGTTTAAGGAGTTGTAAACTCTCTACGAATCCCTCTAGAGTGACAAAAAAGGTTGAATTCATGTGAGGTATACTCACCCCCATTATCTCAACATAAAGCCTTAAGCTTAATTCCTTTTTTAGTCTCAACTGAAGCAAGCCATTTTCTAAAAATAGGGAATACGTCATCCTTCGATTTGATAGGATATACCCAGACTTTTCTAGTAGCATCATCTATGAAAGTGACAAAGTAAAGAGTGTTGGAGATAGACGTTTGCGGAAGCACGCGAACAACACAAGGAAGAAGAAGAAGCTTGGAGCACAAACACACAATACTGATGTATTACTAGAGAATGTACAAAGATAAGTAGCCCATTAGGGCAATAGGCATATATACAAGCCGGGGGAAAAAAACCTCCTAAAGAGGGAAAAAGTGCCCCGACGGTCCTAGTGTGTTCACACACATCACTACCTAAATATATCAACAAATCCCCTCTGGGAGTGATGCGGTGAACAAGGAGCTAGCACTCATGTATAAGGAAGTGCCAAGCTATGTGGAAATCACTCCACAAAAGGAAGTAAGCCCAAAGCTTTGCGGAAAGCTTCAAACTTCTCCCTAGGCAAAGCCTTCGTGAAAAGGTCTGCAATGTTCTCCTGCGTGGGCATATATGCCAAGTTGATCTCCCCAGCAGAGAACCTCTCCCTGACATAGTGATAATGCACCTCAATGTGCTTAGTGCGAGCATGGAACACAGGGTTCCTCGCAACTGCCAATGCGCTCTGACTGTCAGTGAAGATGGTGGTGGCAGAAGACTGGCCAACACCCAAATCAGCCATAAGGCGTGAGCCACACACACTCAATAGTCGCTGTGAAAGCTGTCCTATACTTAGCCTCACAACTGGAAGTAGCCACAGTAGGTTGCTTCTTGCTCAACCAAGATATACATGAGCTACCAAGCATGAAGCAAAAACCACTAGTGGACACACGAGTGTCATAGCAACCAGCCCAATCAGAGTCAGAAAAAGCATGCAAATCTGGCGGTAGTGATCCCTCCTTGGGATAAAACAACCCAAGTAGCCGAGTACCACTCAAGTAGCGAAAGATGCGCTTAACCGCCTTCCAATGCATGACTCCTGGGCAATGCATAAACCTGCTCATCTGTGAGACAGCAAACTGAATATTTGGCTGAGTAATGCATAAGTAAATCAAGCATCCAACAGCCTGTTGATAGAGAACATCATCAAATGCATCTCCAGCATCATGAAGACTCAATCATAAACCTGTCTCCATAGGAGTGGCAATAGGCTTACAATCTTCAAGGCCAAAATGCTACAATAATGTGTCAATATATTTCGTTTGAGACAAAACCATTCCACCATCAACTTGCAGAAATTGAATGCCGAAATAGTGATGCAAATGCCCCAAATCAGACATCTCAAATGAGGCATGCAAATCAGCCATGAAATCAGCAATATGCTTCTCAATAGGACCAGTGAGCAGCATGTCATCAACATAGACAACAATGATCAGAAGCACATCATTAGGACGCTTAACATATAAGGTGCTTTCAGTTGGACTATTCACAAAACCATGTGCAACCAGATAGGCATGTATCTTCTCATACCAAGCACGTGGTGCTTGCTTTAAACCATATAATGCCTTCTTTAACCTGCACACCTGGTTTTCATGCCCTTTCTGCACAAAGCCACGGGGCTGAAAAACATACACTTCTTCATGCAAGTCACCATTCAGAAATGCTGTTTTAATGTCCAACTGATGTACATTCCAACCATGATGGACTGCAAGTGCACAAATGCTCCGAACAGTAGTCATATGGCATGTAGGTGCAAAGGTCTCATCAAAATCAATGCCTCTTTCCTGCGCATAACCCTTTGCAACAAGCCTAGCCTTATACCTATCAACTGTACCATCAGGTTTACACTTCAGCTTGTATACCCACTCAGTGCCAATGGCCTTCTTGCCAGGAGGCAAGTCACATAAAGACCATGTACCATTCTTCATTATAGCATCATATTCAGATTGCATGGCAGCCATTCAATTTTCTCAATTCTGTGCTTCATCAAAAGAAACAGGCTCATTCTCATCATAGAGACTAGACGCAGCCATAGCATAGCAATCTGATGCAAAGGAGGCACTATGAGAGCCTAAACGAGTACGATATGACAAAGGTGCATCTAATTTGCTGTCACGCAAAGTTTGCACCAGCCATTTTGGCATAGTTTTTGCCTGCTCAATATCAGCTCTCTCATCAACAAGTGCATCATGTAAATCTGCATCAGAAATAGAATGATCTACATGATCATATGAAACCTACAAAGGCTAAGAAGTTGCCTCATTAGGACCAACACTAGATTTTCCACCTGTAAAAAGAGGCATCAACATATCATACATGTCTTTGGAGCTAACAGATGTCTCCTTAGTACATGAAAGCAATGGCTAAATAGCATCTTCCACAAAGACAACATCACAGCTAACCAGAATGCGTTTAGTTTGTGGATGATACAGACGATAGCCTTTACTTTCAGAACTATACCCAACAAAAATACATTTTACTGCCTTATCATCCAATTTTCTGCGATGCTGTTTAGGCACTAATGCGTATGCCAAACAACCAAAAACACGCAAATGAGCAACATATGGCTTGCGGTCATGCCAAGCCTCATATGGAGTGATAGACTACAACGCTTTAGTGGGACACCTGTTCAGTACATATGCTGCACACATGACAGCCTCAAGCCAGAAACTATGTGGTAAAGCCTGAATTTTGACCATGCACCTCGCCATCTCCATGAGTGACCTGTTCTTTCAATCAGCAACTCCATTTTATTGAGGTGTATACGGCACTGTACACTGGTGTTTTATCCCACGTTTAGCCAGAAATGCATTAAAATCTGAAGACATATATTCCCTCTCTTGGTCAGAACAGAGGGTGCCCATTTTACATGCTGACAGATTTTCAGCCAAAACCAAAAACTGTTTGAAGCACATGAACACTTTGGACTTTGCTTTGAGTGGATATAACCATGCATGCTTGGAAAAATCATCAATGAAAGTCATGAAGTAAAGGTAATTTCCAAAAGAGGGTGTCTGCATAGGACCACAGACATCACTATGTACAAGCTGCAATTTCTGCGTAGCCCGAACTAAACCATCTTTTGGAAAGGAAGAACGCCGCATTTTGCCCAAAATACAGCCTTCACAAACATGTTTTCCAGGAGCCTCAAGTTTGGGCAAAGAGGACACCATTTTAGATTTCTGCAGGCGTAGAAAACTAGCAAAATTCAGATGACCAAAGCGTGCATGCCAAAGCTTTGCATCTGACATAGCCTGAGAATCATGAATTGCACATGCCGAATCATTCACAGATCTTTCATAGTCTATGAGCTTATACAGCCCACGACATAAAATGCCAGAAGCAATAATCACATCGCCATTTGAGAGATCATGGACTGTACACGTATCATCAACGAATTTCACAACCAAGCCAATCTTGGCTAATGCAGAAACTGATAACAGGTTCTTTTTGATCCCTGGCACAAATAAAGCATCTGACAAAGTGAAAGAACTACCATCAGCAGTAGTCAGAATGATCTTACCAACTCCCATAACAGGATAAGAGGAGTTATTGGCGCATCTGACAGTATTCCTTGTAGGGGCAGGCTCGAGTGAAGAGAAGAAACTGCGCTGCGAGGTAATATGTTTGGTCGCCCCACTGTCAAAGTACCAAACATCTGAGTCTACTACAGACATGCACTGATCATGAGAAGATGGGTCAAAACTACAGACAATAGTAAAGGACCATTCTTCTTCCTGCACAAGATTTGCAGACTCTGTTTTTGGTGTAGAGGCCTCTACAACAACCATTCCAGCCTCTTTCTTCTTTGCCTCTTTAGCAGCCAGTTTTGGACAGTTCTTTATGATATGATCATTTCCTTTACAGTACTTGCAAAACAATTTCTGCTTTTCTGATTTCTTCTCATCTTTATCCTGGTTCTTCGATTGTGCAGCATTTGCAGATTTCTGCTTACTAGTAGAAGAGCTCCATTTTCCTTTGCCCTTTTGACTAGCCAGGAAAGCTTGATCTGCAACACGCATAATGGACCTGTTCTGCCTGGACTGATCTTCCTACAACAGAACAGAGACTAACTCCTCAAATGACAAGGCATTTGGATTGCCTTTCATCATCAACCGAAGAGTAGAAGCAAAACTCTGATATGAATCAGGAAGACCATTCAGAACGGTATGCACAAGTGAGCTATCTGGTATAACCTCATCAATAGAAATCAACTGTTCCTTCAATTATTTGATCTTCGTTAGGAATCTGTCCATAGAATCACCTTCATTCATGTGCTCACTCTCCAACTGTTTTCGGAGGTAAGCAACACAAGCCTCATTCCTAGCCTGGTACAAAGTGGTAAGTGTATCCCAAGCATCCTTTGCTATTCTGCAAGAGCGAATGTGAGGAATAATGGCACGTTTGACAGACAAAGCTATCAATGCAAGTGCCTGGGCATCTCTGCCATCCCAGCAAATCTGCTCTACAGTAGGTGCAACAGAAACAGCAGCACGAACAGGAATCTGCAGAATATCATCTTCGACACCATCTTCATCAGCTCCAACACCTGTATTTGCAGTACTTGTCGTTATAGGTGTAACATGACGTCTTTCAACACCCTGCACAATGTTCCACAATCCTTTTGCAACCAGTACATGTCGCATCATATAAGCCCATAATGGGTAGTTGGTACCATCCAACTTATCCTCAACAGCCAACATACGGAATACATCACTGCTTTCAACCATGGATGGTGACTAAAATACCTTGATGCAGAAAATTGACTGTATCTCAAAAAGTTGAACGAAACTGCCCAGAAAAGTTTTGCTAGACCTGTAGCAAACTTTGAGATGCTTAAACTGGTGAACAGAAACTGGTATATACCTTTGGAACAAAAGGACAAAATAGCCTGCACAAGCGCTACGATAGTCACTGCATTCGGAGGCCAAAACGAGCTCATATCGCGATTTCGGCACCACAATGCGAAGCTGTTTTGATGTCGAGAACACCCTGAGTATGCTCACCAAATTTGTGCGAATCTGATACTGCAAACGGAGGAGTGTCGACGGCGCCCTAGAAGAAGCGACAACCTGCTCTGATACCAATTGTTGGAGATAGATTTCTGCGGAAGCACGCGTATAGCACAAGGAAGAAGAAGAAGCTTGGAGCACAAACACACAATACTGAATGTATTACTAGAGAATGTACAAAGATAAGTAGCCCATTCGAGCAATAGGCGTATATACAAGTCGGGGGAAAAATACCTCCTAAAGAGGGAAGAAAGTGCCCCGGTGGTCCTAGTGTGTTCACACACATCACTACCTAAATATATCAACAAAGAGAACCACCTAAGGACTTAGTGGGCATAGGACCACACACATCTGTATGGAAGAGATCTAAAGGTTGAATTGAAAAGTCAATGTGTGTTCTATGCACATTTCTGGTTTGCTTTCCATATTGACAATGCTCACAAAATAAAAAATAAGAGGAAGATAACATAGGTAAGTAGCCAGAACAAGAAAGATTTTCTATTCCACTACGAGATATATGGCCCAAATGACCATGCCAAATACAAGCCATAGGTTGTTCAGTAACAACTAACAAGTGTTCTTTTTATGATACGAATAAAGGATAAAGTGAGCCAACTTTTCTTCCTTTTGCAATTACCATATTGCCCTTTGATATACGAAAGGACTAAGCATAGGAGATCACCTTGTAACTAAGGTCATCAAGTTGAGCAACTGACATCAAACTTCGTGATAACTGAGGTACATGGCATACATTATGCATAGCAAATTTTGAACCATCAATGAACTGCACAACCACATCTCCAATCCCCACAATGTCACACTTGTAAGTGTCACCAGGTCTGACGGTACCAAGAGACTTTGCAGCATAATTAAAGAACCATTCTCTGTGTGGTGTCACATGGAAAGAAGCCCCAGAATCTAGCAGTCATGTGTGGGAAAGAGAATCAACCATAAGTGCCTCAGTTGGCATGGTACTATCAAGTGTCAACACATCACCATCATCAGAAATAGCATTAATTTCTTCAATCTTCACAGTCAAAGTAGATGGTGCAGGTAACTATTTAACATGTCCATCTCCTTTACCTTTAGCATTCTTTAATGCATAACAATTTTTCTTCATATGTCCTTTCTTACGATAATAATGGCATTCCATATCCCTCTTCCTTGATTTACTTATACTCTTATTCCGTTGACCATTCTTTTCCTTGTTCTTGCTCCTGCCACGTTGCTGATTCTTTCCTTGGTAAGAATCACGAACATTATATGCATCTGCACTCTGAGTGCCAACCATAGATTTTCTACGAATCTCCTCACTCAAGAGTGCTCCACATATGTCATCATAGACGAGTTTACCACCAGGTGCACTATTGCTAATAGCTGTGTAGAACGTATCCCATGATGATGGCAGGGTGCATAACAACAATATTGTTTTCATCTCATTATCCATATCCATTTTCTGAGCCTGTAACTGGGAGAATATAACATCACTCATTTAGATGAGCAACAACACTATCTGTGTCCTTCATGCAAAGGTCATATAATTTTCTCATCAGATACACTTGATGCCGTCTCTTTTTCATATGTATTGCATAACTTCTTCCAAAGCTCCTCGGCACTTTCACAGTCTAATACTGTAAAGTAAACTTTATCTGCCAAGTGCAAGCGAATGGTAGATCTGGCCATTTCATCTAACTCATCCCAAGCATCTTCATCCATATCAGTAGGCTTCTTTGAAATCTTATTTACTGGCTTCCTTGCCTCCTTTGGATTAGCACATATTTAATCTGATTCTTCCATGGAGAAAAGTTTGTGCCATCAAATTTTTGGATCTCGAAACGGTCTTTGCCCTGCAAGTTATAGCTCCTCCTTGAAACACTAGCACTAGACCCTGATCCACCGGATGTGCCTGAGACCTCTGATGCCAGGATGGTAGAAAACTGAATAGAATGATAATGGAACTAGAAGAGTACGAACACCAATGAATAAGTGTATCAAGGAGTAAATTGACCACTATATAGTTGACAAAACCAAAAATCTGGAAAAATTTTGCCAGAGTATCCTCTACAAAATGTGCATATGACCAATGTCAAAATATCATAAAACTACAAGTACTGACATGTTTTCCTGCATAGTGAATCGCTGACTCCATTGCATATAATCAATTACCCAATAGAAGCCAACTAGGCTTATCAAGCATCTATGAACAACTATCATACATCTCCTATGGCGAGAATGGGTATGTCTTCCACCTGCATCACTGAGGAGACCCCAACATCTGGGTGTCTCCCAGTTAAGAAAACCTCACCACAACCGTGTTTATCAAATGTAAAAGGCTTTATGCAAAGAACGTAACCGCTATATCAATGATCACATAGATGCACATAAGCGGTATCCACAGAAGCGTACATGGTGTGTATGTGCTCAATATATGCAGTAAAATGACACTAAAGGCTAAATACACAACCCAAAAACTAACCAATAACACCTGCAAGTGTTTGTCAACTTTGATGTTTTAGGCTAAAAAACCTGCATAAATTTGCAACAGCTGCTCCCACCAAAACTGAAACCTTTCAAGAAACCTGTAGTTTTACGAGTGTGGCTGAAAACACAGCCCTAAAGGTTGATATTTATTGTCAAAGAAGTACAAAAAACACTCTTCTTGATGTTCTTGGACTTGTGTGAAGAGAACTATGTGCGGAAGTACTCCAAAATGGCTCCAAAAGACACCCCAAAAATGCTTCAAAAATTGGCTTTGAAAGCAAAGAATGAAGCTTTGAGGGACCAAAACATGTTCAAGGTAATGCCAACCTTAGTCTTTCCCCTTCTTTAGACACCACAAGGGTGTAGCTTAGTGGCAAGAGATTGTGACAATTAAGCAAGCTTGGAGGGAACAGTACTGGGATGGGTGACCTCCCGAGAAGTATTGAGAACCTCTATATTCCTTGATAGTTGAGGTCCTCCCTTGCGCGCAGCCAATGGCACCAATGATGACTTCGGTGACTCAGATGACATGGTATGCGAAGGTCTATGCCTTGCTCACCACCTTAGTCGAAAGTCGAGGGGTGCTTGCTTCACTCGCACAAAAGGAACAAAGCTTTTGCATCAAAGTGCTCTGATACCAGTTAAGGGTTTTGATGGTGATGCATCACTGTGCACTCTCCTTATTGAGAGCTCCACAACGATATCCTCGGAGTAGAAAATGGACCTCCTCAGGCTGCACACAGTACTCCACACAGAGACTGCAAAATACGCAGAAAACACAGTACACAGGGAGCACGAAGATAGACTTCTTAGGTCTGACAAATGCGGTCGAACTTACAGTCAATGACTGACCAGCCACTATATGTTTTATCAAAGAACATATACAAAGAAGTGTCCGATGGCCATTTGGCCTTTCACATGGACATAACGGTAACAATAAGGAGGAACAACCTGTATTAGTTGTCTACTCTTACAACCACTACAAGTGTGGCCACAAGTAAGCTATGGCATGAGAGATTCAACCACATTGGATACCTTGTACTGAAGGAGATGCATCATAGGGGTATGGTTGCACACCTACCATCGATTGAGAAAATGAAGGAACCATGTGAAGCTTGCATGATGGGCAAGCAACAAAGGAAGGTGTTTCCTCAAGAAAGCAAGAACAAAGCAAGCTATCCTCTAGAGTTGGTGCATGATGACTTGTAAATGCCTACATAGGCCTTGGGTAGATCTTCCTACTTCATGTTACATATTGATGGCTATAGCAGGAAGATGTGGGTGTACTTCCTTTGTGATAAGGCTTAAGCTTTTGGTAAGTTTAAAGAATGGCTGCAGCTTGTTGAAAGTAAAATAGGAAAGAAGATGAAGAAATTTAGGACAAATGGCGGTGGTGAGTTCGCATCAACACAATTTGAAATTTTTTACAAGAATAAAGGAATCAAACATGAACTCACAGTGGCACATATCCCTCAACAGAACGGTGTTGAAAAATGTCAGAATCGAGCCATCATGGAGATGGCAAGGTGCATGTTGAAGGGAAAGGGTTCACCTAATCAATTTTGGGCAGAGGTTGTCAACAAAGCTCTCTATATCTTGGATCGAAGCTACACCAAGGCACTTGATGGAAAGACTCTACAAGAATCCTACACTAGTAAAAATCCATGTGTTTCCCATTTCAAATTATTTGTAATTGAATGTTAGGTACATGTTCTAGATAGGGAGAGAAAAAAGATTCAACCAAAAGGCATCAAAAGTATCTTCTTAGGGTACAATGAAAATAAGAAGGCTTATAAGATTTATGACCCTAAGGCTAAGAAGATCATGGTGAGTTGCGATGTGGTGTTGAAGGAGGAGAATCCATATGCAGTGGAGGAGGAAAATAGAGCTTCCACTTTATCATTAGGCAAAGGGGAAATCCACTATGAACCTAGCCCAAGAGCTATCCCTTCTACACAAGAGAAGGAAGCATCATCTTTAGATGATGAGTCTAAAGGTCACCAACCTGTTGTCACCCAAGTAAAAAATCCATTGCCACATTGGGTGAGGCCACTCTATGATTCTGCAAACCCCACCCCACACTCACTAGAACATGTTGTAGATGGACTGAGGCGATCATAGAGAATAGCGGAACAGAGACGGGAAAGCATCCATATTGTAAACATAAACCTAATGGCTGAGCTCATTCAAGAACAAGTAAAGGAACCAAACAATGTGGAAAAGGCACTCCACGATCCTGATTGGAGGGCTTCCATGCAAATAGAATAAAACAATATAATGAAGAATGGAACTTGGGAGCTAGTGGATCGACCCTTTAAGTGTTGAGTCATTGGCACCAAGTGGGTCTGGAAGCTAAAGTAAAAGCTTGATGGTACTCTGGAAAAGTACAAAGCAATACTTATTGCACATGCCTACTTAGAAGTTGAAGGCATTGAATTTTGTGAATCATTTGCCCCAACTGCAAGGATGACTACTATTTCAATAGTACTAGTTGTGGCTACGCATAAGTGTTGGTCACTCTATCAGATGGATGTCAAATCAGCATTCCTAAATGGAGGCCTCAAGGAGGAGGTATATGTGTCTCAACCACTAGGGTTTGAGGCTCCCCATTCAAAGAACAAGGTATTAAGCTAGAGAAGGCATTATATGGGTTGAAACAAGCCCCTAGAGCATGGTATCAGCAGATAGATAAGTATCTCTTGGATCTAGGCTTCAAAAGATATGCTTCTAATGCTAACTTGTAATATAACCCTTGGATTTGCTTCCATCCATCAGCTATGATTTCTCATGGAATTCGAAAAAGCGCCTAAAATTAGAGCCATTGGATCTTGAAAGGATCTAATGGCCTAGATTTCATCCCTACAAGGATCACTCTGAGTTCAATCTTCATCGTTAAATCGTGACGCAATCTGACGGAGGAAATGATACGCAAGTCGCGAAGAAAAGATTCTCTGCATTCGTGAATTTTGGATGTTTTGTCTTTTAGTGAGAGCTTGTGTCCCTATTTTGTCCTTTATTGCCAGTATTTTGGGTTTGAATCTCAACTCTCCAAGCTAAATGATTGCCGATGGCTCGGATTCCACGCGCAGCCCGAGTTTCCCTTCTCTCTCTTTGTAGGACTATCACTATTTTGTCCTTTTTTGCTAGTAAGATGGGTTTGAATCTCCATGATCAGGATATTCCTTGTTCTTGACTTGCTTCTACATAAATTAAAACTTCTATTGGAGGCTGGATCATCTTGGATTTTATTCTTTATTTTATTATACAATACCACTAGTGGTTTTTTTGAGCCTCTTAATCTCCTTGATTAACCATTTTAATTCTTAAAAATTAGGAATCCTTATGAGGCCCATGCAGGGTTCACTTTTCCCCTAATGGGGAGAGAGAGAGAGAGAGAGAGAGAGAGAGAGAGAGAGAGAGAGAGAGAGAGAGAGAGAGAGAGAGAGAGAACCATGAATTCATCCTAAAACACTTAAAATGCATTTTTCCACTCATTGGCCATCTTCCCCTTTGAAAAGGAATGGCATGGCCTAGATCTTGAGTGTCATATAAAAAGTGATCTCTTTGATAATGACCAAGTAATGAGCTGAACTTATCACAAAGGCAAAGCTAGAGAAAGTAATATGCTCTTTGCCTCTTGGAAAGAGTCTTCAGTTGGATGGGATTACTAATGAATTCTTCAAAGCTTGCATGATAGTCTTGATGGAAACATCTCATCATGATTTACTAGGGATTTATAGGTTACAAAGCACTCCTTCAATACCTAAACAAAGGTATATGAAGAAAAGAACAAATGTAATCGATGCCCTATCCCCTTGCTCTAACGAGGCTATAAGTGTTGATATATTTTTGTACTGATGTGTATGAGCACACTTAGGATTCCAAGGGAACTTGTTTTCCAACTTTAGGAGGCTCCCCCTCTGACTTGTATATACGCCTATAATTGCCCACCTCTATGAAGAGATGGTTGGGTCTTTGTTGAGCCCATAAAAGTCATGTTGGTCAAAGTCAACTGCAATCAAAGTCAACTGGTCAAAGTCAACAAGGTCAAGGTCAAAGTCAACAGGTGTAAAGTCAAAGTGCGTAAGTGCAGGTGTCAAAGTGCACAGGTAGTGCACAATGAATTGTCCACAAAGGGTAAATTGGAGAAAATGGGTTGCAGGTTGCAGAGGTATTTTCTCTAATTTCCCTAAAGTTCAAAGGGTGTTTTAAAGTGTTTTGGAAGGTTCAGGTGAACCCCCTCTTATGTGCAAAAGTGAAGACTTAAAAGGAAACATGAAGGTATGTGAAGCGGCAAAGTGTACGCACAGGTGAAAGTATGGCCCCCCATTAAAATTTTTGGTTTTAGTCTAAAGTCACTACAGGACAAAACAGTGAGTCGTTGGCTGCCACTTGGGAGGACAATCTTGGGACATCAAAGTGAGCACCAAGAGGCTATTGTAGTTAGGAGCGTACGTGATCGGCACACTAAAATCAAGGCAAGGGCCATTCTTGAACTAATCTTAGAGTAAGCAAGAGAGCATAGGCAAAAGGAAGCAAGAGAGAGAAGTGCAAGAGTCACCAGGTGCGACGCAGAGAAGTGGAAGTGAAGGAGTGCATAGGGAGTACCTAAGGGATTGTGCAGAGAGTGCTAAGCTAGTCCCCCCAAGTATCTCAAGGTCCCATTGCAGTGGGCGCGTGCCGAAAAAAGGTATTCACTCCTCCCCCTTTGTGGAAGCTTGGTGCAAGGTGTGCACAAGGATAAGCTTGAAGCAGGTGGAGGTCTGGTGCAGAGGAGGCCGGCGGCAAGAAGACTTTGGGATATTGGGTATTTTGTAATTGGGCACTCTGTGGGATTGTGCACAGAGGTATTGGCTTGTCTTGTACTTCAACATTTTAATTGTCTTACTGTAATCAATCAGCAGAAGCTTCTATGTGTATTTTCTCTTCTTGTTTCTTCCCTTTTCTCCTACAAACCCTCAAACTCCTTCTTGTCTAAGAATCCACCAACAAAATTTGGCACGCACGGTGGGACCTCCAAGGAGATTTGAGCTTAGGAGAAATGAAAAGGCTCTAAAGCCCACGGGAAAAGTGATTACACTTGACTTTATTTTGTTCGAAACCCTCGCAATCGGTCCAATTGGATTACCTAGAGCCCACAATTATCTCGCAATGGATTCTTCCTATCTCTATGCACTAGCTCATATATTTCCCGGCAAACGCACCAAATGAACGAGTCTTGAGCCCAAGGGAAAAAGTGGTTTTACGAAACTTTATTTGATTTAAATTCTTCGAAATTGGTCCACTCGCCTTCCTCAAATGCAGATCAATACCAACTTACAATGACTTACTCTCCTGAGCGCACTTTCTCCTCACTCACACTTTCTTGTTCCACTTGCTCTATTTCTCTTCCTCTCTTTAGTTCACTCTTCCTGTTCCCACCTTTCACCCACACACACACGAGATCTTTGATTCCTTTTTACTTTGCTTCCTTGCAATGGTCACGTATCTTCTAGGTTTACAACCCTCTTATAACTTCAAGCATAGTTAGAATGTATCCACAATAGGCATACATTCATGACATCATGCATATATTCAAACCCCATTCTTCGTACATGTATTTTAGTTTTCATCCAATTGCATCCTTTGCATCATCAAGTATTAATCGTTCAATATTTCTTTGAATATCATAAATCCCTTTCTACAAGTCAAATGTTCATAACGTACTCCTTCAGCATAGACAACAACCCACATACATTTTCTTACATACAATAAAAGACATAGATAAATTTCAGCCAGCAGTTCATATATCTTTAACATATACAAATCTTCGCTCACTTAGCTATCAAGTACAGATCATGTATAAGATATCTTCATGCATTAAATCCATGGCTTTTCTGCTACATATGCAATCGAGTTTCATTTATATAATTAGCTGTTGTATTATTTTTCTCACAGTCCAAGTTCTTATACACATTTAGTTCCAAGATATTGTTATCATAAAGTGTACCTATAAAAGAAGTCATCCAACTTGTTGAGGTGTTGCTGAATATATTCGATCATTTGCTCCTTGGATCCTTCGTTGTTCGTATGCAGCTCCAGCCCCTATGATAAGCATCTTCACACAACTTCTATTTGGAACACTCTTCATCCTCCATATAGCAACTCAGGAAGAAAACAGTGTTCAGCATGTTGATAAGTGGAGGTTGCCAAATGAATAGTCCTCGCAATAACAAAACTTCCACATAACATTGTACAGGTTGTAGAATAACTCTCAATAGTATGAAGCCTTCATATAATCACACACATGCTTTCGCAACAATCAATAGATATCTGACAAAGATTCATGTTGTCATGTTAAGTGTTGAACATCACACCACTGTTATAAGATGGCACATAAATGGCACTAGATAAAGCAACGTTTGTAGAGGTAATCTCCTTATACAACAACGCATATGACTTATACCTTTCGCTCCTCGTATCATATGCATATAAAAGATACACACATAGAAAAGAGAACTTAGCAGTTCAGCACAACAACAAAGAGCTTCAATTTAGCTTTTGCACAACAGTACATACAAACAAACTCCAGCCGTACAGTGGAAAGAAAACATTGTACTATAACTATAACAAGAGCATCTACAGATGGTGGTGATGTGCCACGGTCTATGTTTTTCTTTCGACCAGTTCATAGGACATTAAGAACTGCAAATGAAAGCATAATGACAAACATGCCAATTGAAACAGCTTCAAGGGACAATCTCAACACCCAAAAACATTTTATCTTGTACGGTTTTATTCATAACATATAAAATACCTGCTCTAGAAAATAGCAATAGTTTATGTAAGGACAGCCAACCCATTCAGTTTCCTGCTTTGAGAATCCATATGTTACTCGCCTGATGGTTCATTCGAGAGCTGGGCAGAACTTCAACGGCAGGCCCAAGAGTGCCGGCATTGGCGAGGAAGACAAAGCGAGGGAAGAACGCAAATAAGCTAGGAATCCAGCTGCATCATCTTGGACCTTTCAACTTCTCTCTGTCTTTGCCAAATGGGAGCTGTCTATAACTGTGATCTTCCGTAGCAATCTACACACCTGCTGTCGATGACCCCCTTGAGCACCGAAGGACTCCCCTTTTTATGGCCAAAAAAACCACAGCCGCTGCCTCCACCCTCCCAAAATAAGAGACAACAACTGTTGCACACGGATACCACCCGAGAGGCTCGCAGTGGAGAGAAAATTCCTTCCAGTTCCCCTTCCACACTTGTCCAAAAAAAACAACGACAGGCTACCCCCCTTCGATCTCTTTTTGCATATGCCTTATCCTCCTAGCAATTGGGGTGTAGAAGTCGTCTTCACAGAGAAGTTCATGACACCGAGATCTTATGGGCCAATAGATTAGAGTGACACTGCAGCCAATTGCTGGGCTAGCATGCCAAACAGGTAACGAAAAAAAAAATCCTCAGCCCACAACAGAGATCCGACAGGCATGCATGACGCTCCATTGCATTCCTGATGTCATCAATGAGTTCATAAATTATTCTGTACAAGCGTATCTCCACACCTTTGCTTTCAGCATAGGCCTGAACTGCTGATGAGGAGCTCACATTGAAGCCAATGATGATACCCTCACTTGCAATGGCCAGGTCAACATCACTGATAGTAACATCACCCGCAGCTTACAAAAGAACTCTCAAATTTACTGTATCTTGAGGTAAGGTTTTAAACGCTTCTCTCACAGCCTACAACGAGCCATCATTGATGTCAACCTCGTGTCAAGAGGCCCTTGAACTGTTAACAGAAGAAGGGACAGAGGGGTTCACAATTGTGGCCGATGCACTTGCTGCAACTGCGGCGAGTGAAGAGGCAGTTGTAACAGAGGCTTCCTCTAATGTTCTTTTCTTGGCGACCAGATTGAATGCTTCAATGATATCACCAACTTCCCATCCATTAAAATTTTCAACACCAATACCACACTCGAGTCCAGCAATGACCTCCTTGGCTAATTCTTTCACACGCCTGAGAGACACCAATTTACCCGTATAGACAACAGAGCCATTTCTAACAACGTTGCAGCCACAGTCTTTCACAAGTTTTCCTTCATTCACCATGCAGCCAGCCACTTTTTCCACTGCCACTATTGAATATAGCTCTTACTTCCGCTCTTCCAATCGGCACTTGTTCCTCAATAACCTCAAGCAGACCCTCGACTGTAGAAGAAGACTCATCCCCATAATTTGACAACAAGATCTGACAATGAACATGGAGAGGAGGCCCTGGTCGCATCCCCCCCTATTGATCTCTTTGCATATGCCTTATCCTCCCCTCTTCGCGCGTCAGAGGATGGGCCAGAAAGACCTGCCATCGCCGCCTGCCTGCCTGCCATGCTTTTCAAAAAGAAACAAAAAACGTTTTGCTTGTCAGTCTGCTGAGAAAAACGGACCTCTGACGACCAAGAGAACCCACAACCCCCCCTTTCTGGTTTTTTCGTCAGAGAAAAAAACGGCCTGCTTATCTATCTCTACACCGATTGCCCGCTTGGTAACATTCCAGACTACACCAGTGCGTCCATGATAGAACTTGTGGGGCATACCCCTATGAACAGCACCATTCACCTTGACATCCACATAATCGCCGATCCTGTAGGTGCGAAGGTAAGTAGAAGGTGGGATGTAACCCTTCCTCCTAAAAGGCCGCGAGAAAAGATCACGTGTACGTGACCGCCGTCCGTGACCGGCAGACATCCTTCTTCTGCTCCAATATATGCCACAATATCCCCAGAAGTGCAAAAGATCTTGCCATTCCACTTGAGACATGACGACAAATGTTGCTACCAATTGTATGATGTTGAAAATGAGAGTTGCAAATCTATTGCACACATCCAAGTCCTAATGCACCTTGATCAGTCGATGCACGGTTAAGTGTACGACCTGCTGGTGTTGCATCGAAAAAGGACATTGGCGCATGGAACACAGATTGTAACATGTTCACAAAGAACTTTTCTGCCGTCTTTAGTGCTATAAATGCAAGCAAAAATGATCTTGAGAAGATGTAGTGCACTTGCATCTGCCAGGCCTAAATACATACCCAGAAGAATTTTGTTGGAAACTTTTAGGCGTTCATCTGAGTTTACTGGAACGGCCCATGCCATCCACTAATTACTAAGAATTTGCAGAGCCTGAAACAAAATTTGTGCCAAAAGCAACAATGGTACAAGAGATCCTCCATAAACAGCTGTTGCTAAAGACCAGTAAACCTCTGAATCAACTTTACCAGTCTCCCGTTCCTCCTTCTGGACAAGTTGTTTATAATCCTTCGAACCTCTTTGAACATTAGAATGTACTAACTGTAATAAATGATCTTGAACCTCTCCCTTTTCTTCCTGCAATTCACTGTCAGATTCCATAAAATCTTTCTTCATTGTCCCTACTTGATTGGCGTACTCCACATTTTTTTAGTGCATTGAAGTGAGCTCCAATCAATTTCGAAAAGTTTGCACCAGACATGACGAGGTCTTCATATCTGCCAGCTTGAACAATGGCCCCATTCTCCAGAACCAGTATGTTGTCGGCTGCTGGCAAGAACTCCAACCGATGTGTGACATATAAAACAGTTTTCTGCTTTAACAGCTCCAAAACACACCTCTGAAAAAGGTGAGATCCTGTATGTGCATCAACTTTGCCTATCCATTGGCTTTCCAAATAAGATGTTATCTTGAACCTTCCCGCTTTGAATCCATGCAGTTTGTGCAACATAGGCCATGCTTCCATTAACCTGTACTGTACCTGAAATTTTTTGAAATTTCCCCAAGGATGCATTAAGCTCTCTCCCAAAGCCGATGCGATTCCCCCGCATACAAACTCTCGCCATGCTTCAGCTCGAACAAATGGAATTGGACCATTGTGCGAACCCGCCATTTTTCCCAATTTTGCGGTGACCCTTGAATCTGCATTCTCCAAAGAAATCTTTTCTAACTCCATTTGCTCCAGGCCTCATGTCCGTAGGAGAGCTCTACGCGCTCCAAATACTTCTCCCCTATCATCAAATCCACTCTTCAAGTACCTGAAATCAAGCGTATTTTCCTGCCAAATAGAACCGCATTAGTGCATAAAATCAACCATTTTCGGAGCTAACATACTTCCCTCTTCTTATTTGCGAAGTCGTCCTCGACGAGCCACTATTGCTGCGATAAAATCAAAACCACCATGAACATGTCAATTTCCAACTGGTTCACATACCTTTTCATTGAGCCGTCATTTCCACTGAACCTGCACTCATTGAAGCTATTAGTGCTCAAAAATCACTCATAAATACATTCAAATCAGTCACTTCCAAAATGATCCAAGAACATGCACATATACGCAATCCCATTTCAGCCATGCATCAATTCGCTCATGCATTCCATTATGAAAAATGGTCTCAACCAAAATAATACATGCACACCTTTCCATGTTTTACACATGCAACTACTATTGCGGCAAACAGAAAAGAAAATAACAACAACTGAAATGAACAACGACAACTGAAATGAACACAATCGGAGATGCAAAAATACCCAAAATGCATACCCCATTATTGCATCTACTTGTTCGCTATATACAATCATTCCATGACTAGACACTTCCGAAGAATCCCCATCGTCGTCCTGCAAAAATCATCGAAACTCGAGTACAAGTGAAGACATACATCAGAACCCTAGAATGTCCCACACACTAGAAAAACCCTCAGATAGAGCACACGAGTTATAAAGCACTACCGTTGCATCACCTCGCTAAAGCCTCATCCATAAGTACATATAGAGTCTCCGTGCCTTCAAGAATGTTGATTCAAAGTGAGCTGATCTGTCGCAAGCCAACACATACCAATCACACAAGCAAATAACGTTCCCTTCCAGGCGATCATCGCCCTCTCCTCTCTCTCTCTCCCCCTCAGGAGTGGGGAATAACTTTATATGAAAATTTTATTTTAATCACCCGTTGGCCTACATTGTCACTGGATGCGATTCGTGGACCTGACCACCCGATCAGGTTGATTCCACCCATCTACCAATGCAATGCAGCGCACAACACATAAACACACAATGATAACACATAACATATATCAACTAGCCCATAACGAAGCTGGATACGGCTCGTGGTCGTGACTACCCAGCCACGATGGCTCCACCTGCCTACCAACCCGTTATGGCGCGTAGCTAAGACACAATCACATACATCCCAAGCCTATGGCGAAACTAGCTGCGGTTCGTGGTCCTAACCACCCGGCGAGGATAAATCCACCCACCTACTAGCCCACCATAGCGCATTGGTACGATCACGACAACACAATATTTTTTTTTTTTTACTTTTTCTTTTTCTTCGTTTTTTTTTTTATTTTTTTTTTAAATAGTTAATTAGTTCCCCCAAGTCCTAAGAATTAGGGAGAGGAAGAAAGGGACTTTTCCCACTGTTCCCACACACATGCAAACATATACACTCTAGCCTTTGACAGATCAACCACCTCTTCACTCCATTCTCTCAATTACAGACACTACATATGTATTCCTCGATTCGACTTTTCACTTGGTAACTACAACCAGCTATGCCTTAGTCCCTCGTATACCTATCCCTAGGTGTCCTAGAATGTGAGTCTCCGGAATATCTCATGTGGTCTCACATCGTACTCGAATCCCGACAACTTCTCTAAGGCGAGTCAGGCTCAACTTCGGGAGCTCCGTCATCACTTCCTAGCGTTAGCACATCTGCCCAAGCCCATGTGATATCGTTTTCCTCGTTAGGCATTTCCCTAGAAGGATCAAAATAGTAGTATCGATCTCCCGCCCATCCTACATGTCGAGCTAGGTACTCCTCAAAACACTCAATGTAAAATGCAACACCCAAATCCTGGTTTATAAAGCATACCAGCCAATGTGCTTCCTCAACATCGTATTCCGTCTCAAAGTCGTCGACATCTATGTCCATGCGAGCGAACGTTTGGTCCGAGAAATATATCCTTAGCTCGTACAAGTAGAGTTGCGTGATTTGGTCTGCCATTTTGTTACTTAGGCTCTAACAGTCTCTGCATAACACAAAAAATATTAGAAGTCCAAATGCTTGAGCTAGCAAGGAATGATATTTATGACACACAAATCATAGATTACTTATGCGCATATATATAATACTATACATGTATGTACAAGTAGTCTACTTCGTCATTTCGTTTGGATCTCGTCTGGTTCTTCCCATCCTAACATCACTTGAAATATGGTTTAACTCGAAGCGCGTTAACCTTCACGGGAGCATATTCTTCTCCTAAATCTTGAATTTGCATGGAACCATTGGAATTGAGTTCCACCACCTTAAACGGTCCTGCCCATCTTGTTTGTAACTTCCCTGGGAATTTATAATACTTACTATCATAGACTAATACCAAATCCCCTTCTTGAATCACATAGGTTTTGAGATTCTTATCATGCCTCTCCTTTCGTCTCTTCTGAATAGCTTCCAAACTTTGTTGTGCGATGAGTCTCTTTTCTTCCAGCTTGACCAGTTGTACATATCTCTCCTTTAATGACTCTTCCTCGCTCAATCTGGCCTCAATAGCCACTCTTAATGTCGGAACTTCTTTTTCGATGGGGAAGATGGCTTCCTCGCCATATACTAGAGAGAACGGAGTGCTCTTAGTTGTCACTCGGTAGGATGTTCGATATGCCCATAAAGCTTCCAAAAGTCTCTCATCCCAGTCTCTCCTATGCACAGCTACTGTTTTTGTTAGAATCTATTCAAGGATTTTGTTGGTGACCTCCACTTGTCCATTTGCTCTCGGGTAATATGGAGTGCTTTTTCTATGTTTGATCTTGTATAATTCCATTAATTCGTCGATCAGTTCGTTGACAAAATGTGTCCCTCTATCACTCACTATTTCCAATGGGCATCTAAATCGAGTGATAATTTGCTCATACAGAAATTTAGCTACATCAACAGCTCGATCAGTTTTCAGAGCTTTGGCTTCCACCCACTTGGTGACATAGTCAGTACAGACCAAGATATACCTATTGGATCTTCGTCGTGAGGGAGGATCAATAGGCCCCACAAAATCAATTCCCCATTTCTCAAACGGCTTAAGAGCCAACACCGGCATAAGAGGAGCAGCATGTGATAATGTGGGTTTGCCCATTCGTTGGCATTTGTCACATTTCTTACAATATGTATGTGAGTCCTTGAACAATGTTGGCCACCAATACCCTGCTAATAAAATCTTTCTTGCCGTCAATTCACCAGCAAAGTGTCCACCGCAAGGTTCGTCATGCAAAGCCCTCAACACTAGATTTGCTTCTTCTTCCTCGAGACACCTCCGATAAATGCTCTCATGAACAAAATAGCGATATAGTTGCCCCCCAATGATGCTATGGTGCTTCGCCAATGCTAACAGTTTTTGCTTCTCTCTCTTGCTTGCTCCTGGCGGGTATTTAGTAGTGCACAAGAAGTTCACCAAATCGGCATACCAAGGTACTTTCGCATCAACCTGGAATAGATGCCCATCAGGAGCATCGTCGGGCACACCAGAGATTGGCTCCTCATTAACAATTCGAGATAAATGGTCAGCCAATATATGTGCTTTGCCTGGTCTGGTTACCACTGTAAACTGAAATTCTTGGAGAAGTAGCATCCACCTCATTAGTCGCCCTGATAGCTCGGGTTTATTAATGATATACTTAAGGGCTTCATGATCCACATAAAAAGTGAAATGCTTTCCCATCAAGTAATGCCGATATTTGTTCACCGCGAAGATCATCGAGAGACATTCCTTCTCCGTAGTCGTATAGTTCCTCTCAGTGCTATTCAAATTGCGACTTGCATAGTAAATAGGATGGTCCAACTTCTTTTCGTCGGCTTGGCATAATACTGCTCCAACTGCAGTATGAGAAGCGTCGGTATGTACATGAAATTCCTTCGTCTAGTCAGGTGCTACCAAAATCGGTGCATTTATTAACCTCTCTTTGATCGAGTCGAATGCAACTTGACATTCTCCCGTCCACTGGTATTGTTGGTCCTTCCTCAAAAGAGTCGTCAGTGGTGCCGCTATAGATGCAAAATTTAATATAAAACGTCGATAATAATTCGCATGACCCAAGAATCCTCTGAGTTGTCGCAAATTTTGCGGAGGTGGAAGTTGTCTAATTTTTTCCACTTTATCCTCGTCGACTGCAATCCCTTTTTCGGAAATGACATGACCCAAAAGCAATCCTCTTCGTACTCCAAATGTACACTTTTCAGGATTTAATGCGATGCCCTTTTCGATGCTTCTTCTTAAAATCGCTTCGATCCTTTCCATCATGTTTTCATCGTCGCCTCTGATTGCAAAGTCATCAAGAAATATCTCCATCCAATCCTGCAAGTAGTCTTGATATGCAGCTATCATTGCTCTTTGGAATGTGGCCGGTGCATTGCATAATCCAAATGGCATCACACGATATGCGTACGTACCCCATTCTGTCGTGAAAGTAGTTTTGGATTGATCCTCTTCATG
The DNA here is from genome assembly GCA_020310875.1 of Ceratopteris richardii. Taxonomy (NCBI): domain Eukaryota; kingdom Viridiplantae; phylum Streptophyta; class Polypodiopsida; order Polypodiales; family Pteridaceae; genus Ceratopteris; species Ceratopteris richardii. Next base: position 75,657,933 of record CM035406.1, on the reverse strand, counting down.
GATTTGGATCTGGTTGTACCCACTGAAACCATCCAAAAATGAGTACAATTTATGGCCAGCCACTCTATCCAAGATTTGATCAGTAAATGGCAAGGGAAAGTGATCCTTCTTCGTGCGCTCGTTCAACTTTCGATAATCTATGCAAATACGGATTTTCTTATTTTTCTTTGGAACAACTACAATTGGTGATACCCATTCGCTGGATGCGATGGGATATATAAATCCTGCCTCCAATAATTTGGTCAATTCCAGCTTGATCAATTCCGAATAGACTGGATTCGTTCGCCTGAGTCGTTGGCATATTGGTCGTGTGCCTTCTTCCAAGTCTATATAATGTTGGCAGATTTGGGGATCAATTCCTCTCAGATCACTGTACGACCATGCAAAGGCCTCGCTAAAATTTTTGAGTGTCGTTTTAATGCAATCTCGTACTCCATCTGGTAGCTCTGACCCTACACTCAAGAACTTTTCTGGAAAGACTTCCCATTTTTCCAACTGAGCTTCTCGCGAATAATCCTTATTTCTTGATGACACTGTGATTGGAATGTGCTCTCCGATCACGCGTGCATGGTTGGCCAATAAATCATTGTCTTGTTCTTTTTCAATTGAACCTAATTTCTTTAATGCAACTTTTGCGATTGCTTCCGACACTTTAGTCTTACTCTTCGATTCCTTTTCCAATTCTCGACTTTTCTTTAGAATCTCTGCTTCTAGCATTCTAACTCTTTCTCTCAACTGTTGAACTTCCATCGCCGGAGCTAACTCTAGTTTCAATTCTTCTTTTGAAGTTCCCTTCTCCAGGGATTGAGTAGCTTTGTTGTTACTTGAGTCTATACTCAACATATAACAATCAAATTCACTTGTATGCGTCAACCATCCTAGCAACTCCTGGTCCGAATCGTCGTTATAGAGCAATGGATTTTGATACTCTCCCATCTTCATGTCTTGATTCTTAAGGAGCTGCAAGTTGAACCCGTCTTGAAGCAGATTCTTGTAGGTGTCCGTGTTCAAAGAAAACCTAGCTCGTGCACTCTCGTGCCTTGCTTTCTCCTTTTCTTTCTTTTCCATCTCATCGACTATTATTGTCTTCTTCTTGTTGCTCGAGGGTGGGGATACTTGTATTTGAATCCGATCAGACTTTGGCCCTATTGAAATAAAACCTGTGCGCCAGTCATGCACACATTCGGCTTGCACCAACCATGGCCGTCCAAGTAGGATCGAGAAGGTAGCCTCTGAGGTCCTTGGTCTTACTATCAGATAATCAACCTTAAACTCTAAACTGCCCACAACTGTGCTTACATTCTTCCAAAGACCCGCAGGCTTTACTTGTGTTTGATCTGCCATTCTCAAGGACATCGGCGTTTCTTCCATGTGGTTGAGGCCTAAGGCTTTCATCATGAACTCAGTCATAAGGTTGACTGCGGCTCCACTATCTAACTGAGCACCAGGGATTGCATATCCTTTCGACCGTCACAGCTGGAGCGTTCGAATCAATTTGCGTCGTAATACTTTGAATGATTCCTTGGACATCCTTATCTTGTCTATTTTTATCTCGAGCTTTCCTCGGCTTCTTAATATATTCGTTATAGAACTGTTTCCTATAAACAGGTGAACATTTTAGCAATGTGCCAATGTCCAGCGTGACTTCAGTGTCAGCAAGTAACTTCACAATATCCACTTCTTCCGAACTTTGTCTTTCCTTTCTAATTTTAGGAGCTTTCAATCTTTCAGGGAATGGTGCTATGCCCGGCACAAACTCCTTGGTTACTGGTGGAAGGATCTCAATCTCTTCCCCATCCTCAAACTCTTGCCGCTCAACAAGTCCTCTAACTTGGTTTTCTACCTCTTCGTGTTCAGCTATCCTCTCTTGACTCCCTTCTTCACCTTCGCCTCCTGGATTCTTCTTCGAGTACTCTTGAGTCCTTGTGACTACTGCCACAGTTGGATCTTTGTGTAATTTCTTGGCCTCGTAAGCATCCACAAAGTGCATTGGCGAGCTAGAGCCTTCTTGAGGGTTTGGTGTCTTGAACACTACTCCGATCGTAGGAACGTGCTCTTGAGCTCTTGATGTGATATGCATCTGAGTATCAACATAGTTCGAGGACCCTACTGGTCCTTTTTCCTTGCCGACGGCAGCTCTTCGTTTTGGACAATCCTCATCAAAGTGGCCCTCTCCACTACAGTACCTACATAGTGGGGTATAATCGATTGGTTTCTTTTCGTTTGGACATCTCGATTGAGTATGGCCAAAGCCATGACATCTCCAGCACTGGATTGGACCATCTCTTCTTTGATCACGTACGGCTCCTCTTGGATAGTCTCCTCCTTGACCCTGAGCACCATATCCATAAGTCGGTCTGTTTTCCCAATGAGATGTAGGTGGTACACTTTGAGCGGGCAATCCCGTGTAAGGTCTTTCTCTTGTATCTCCTGATTTCATGGTCCTTTCTTCATAGGCTCTCTTGTTGTAACATCGGTCCTCTGTGTGATTTGTTCTACCACAAAAAGTACAACGCATCCTAGGTGGCGATCTATCTGTGAATACTCTCGAGACTGTGGGGCATTCTGAAGCCAAATGGCCGTAACCGTGGCACTTCCCACACCATGTATTTGATCGAAACACTTGATTCGGGTTTGTTGTGACCTCTGGTTTTACTGTATATGTCTCTTGAGTTATCGTGGCAGCCTTTATAGCTTGCGTGACCAATTCCAATATTCGTTCTTCAGTTAGCGCAGGTTTTACCTCGACTGGTGTGCTAGTGGCAGCTACAAAAGCTGGTGTCGTCAATTCAGGACTTCCTTGGCCAGGATCTTTCATTGGTATGTTTCCTAGGCCTCCCATAGGCTCGTATAAGAGCTCCATCTTCCTTTGTTGGCATAATTGTACTTCCTCCCAAAGCCTCGCTTGCTCTTTAGCATCCATTAAGGTCGCAGGTCTTGTCAGGCTGATATGCTGCTGTGCCGTAGGATCTCTCAATCCCGAAATGAATCTTCTTTTCAATGTTTCATCGTTCGGGGCATTCGCGCCCATCTTTCTTAACAACGTTTCCATTCTCTGAATGTAGTTATCGATGCTCTCATTGACTCCCTGTCGTAAATAATCCATTTGTTGGGCCAATCTATCTTGGAAGCCTTGTCGTCGAAACTTTGCCAAGAAAGCTTCCTTGAGCATCGGATAAGTTCCACGCTCTTGTGGTGTCAGATTCCCATACCAATTGGCTGCCTCATCACGGAGAATAGCCGGAAAAATTCTCAACCTTTGATCCTGGTCAACTACGTCATTGGCCTCACAAGTAACCTCAAACAACTGGATAAAACTATCCGGATCTTCGTCCCAAGTACCCGAAAACTTGGTGAAGTCCCCCAAGTGAACTGAAATCCGCTGAGCCATTTCGAACAGAGGTGTGATGTCAATATCACTTCGATCCCAGAAATTTAATGCACGTGGCCTCAGGATCCCTCCTTCAAATTGTCGTACTTGATTCGCGACTCTCCTACGGGAGTACACGTTTTTGACTGACTTCTTCGAACCAATCGAGGTCCACTCACCTGGCGGTTCCCACCGTCTCCTTTCTCTTTCAAGGGCTCTTCTCTGAGCGCGTTCCTCTCTTTGAGTTTGTGTTGCTCCGGACGATGAGCTCCCCTCGCTCATGTACTAGATCGTGGGGTCCGCAAGCTCGGCCAACCTGTGGCGCTAGGCGAACCTATGGCACTCCCTTATAGAGACGTACCAAGCTTATTCCCGGCAAACGCACCAAATGAAAAGGCTCTAAAGCCCACGGGAAAAGTGATTACACTTGACTTTATTTTGTTCGAAACCCTCGCAATCGGTCCAATTGGATTACCTAGAGCCCACAATTATCTCGCAATGGATTCTTCCTATGTCTATGCACTAGCTCATATATTTTCCGGCAAACACACCAAATGAACGAGTCTTGAGCCCAAGGGAAAAAGTGGTTTTACGAAACTTTATTTGATTTAAATTCTTCGAAATTGGTCCACTCGCCTTCCTCAAATGCAGATCAATACCAACTTACAATGACTTACTCTCCTGAGCGCACTTTCTCCTCACTCACACTTTCTTGTTCCACTTGCTCTATTTCTCTTCCTCTCTTTAGTTCACTCTTCCTGTTCCCACCTTTCACCCACACACACACGAGATCTTTGATTCCTTTTTACTTTGCTTCCTTGCAATGGTCACGTATCTTCTAGGTTTACAACCCTCTTATAACATCAAGCATAGTTAGAATGTATCCACAATAGGCATACATTCATGACATCATGCATATATTCAAACCCCATTCTTCGTACATGTATTTTAGTTTTCATCCAATTGCATCCTTTGCATCATCAAGTATTAATCGTTCAATATTTCTTTGAATATCATAAATCCCTTTCTACAAGTCAAATGTTCATAATGTACTCCTTCAGCATAGACAACAGCCCACATACATTTTCTTACATACAATAAAAGACATAGATAAATTTCAGCCAGCAGTTCATATATCTTTAACATATACAAATCTTCGCTCACTTAGCTATCAAGTACAGATCATGTATAAGATATCTTCATGCATTAAATCCATGGCTTTTCTGCTACATATGCAATCGAGTTTCATTTATATAATTAGCTGTTGTATTATTTTTCTCACAGTTCAAGTTCTTATACACATTTAGTTCCAAGATATTTGTTGAAGCTCAAGGTCAAGGACAAAGCATGGAAGCACATCAAAGAAGTGGACATAGAAGAAGAGAGAGCAAGTAGGGAGCTCCAAGGAGTGTATGTCAATTTTTCACAAGAATTCCCTACAAAAATAGTGATTTTCATCACTAAAAGCCATTGTAAATACCATTATCTATTTTTAGTAACTCCATTTTGTTCAAGCCGAGGAGTCCTCAAGCTTGAGGAGTATTAGAAGTACCATCGTACCAATTTTCATATTTTTTAGACTTCGTTTGAGCCCTCAAATAAGCCCTGGAACCTAATTTTTAACTAGGCCGGACACTAGGTCTGGACAGGGCCAAAACTAGTCAAAAAACTATAAAAAGAGCTAGAGAGCTCATTTTTGAGGTTAGCTTGTTGGAGAATAGAACTTTTGTAAGAGAACTCTTTTGCAATCTAAGCTTTCCATTGTTCCTCTCTTTGATCTTACTTTGTGCGCGTGTGTGTGTACGTGTGTGCATGTTTGTGTGCTTTCACTCACGCACTTGTGCCTTCACTTGCTCGTGGTCTTCATACCGGTCCTCACGCCTCCGCGGATTGACAAGTAAAGGAGGTGGTGCTTACGCTTGAGCTACACCAAATTTTGGCGCCGTTGCCGGGGAGAGTGCTTCGAGGACGAGCGTTGTGATGGTAAGATCGTAGATTTGCGACGTTGGAAGGTAAAAAAACTGTCATTTCAGTTCATTTTCTGTTTTTTCCTCTTCATCTTCATCATCATCATCATCTCCACCTTCTTCCATCTTCTTCTTCATAGAAATTTCTTGTTTTTTAGTGCATTTTCACCATTTTCATACCATTTTTCATGCATTATTGTGTGGGAAGGAGTTAGGAGGTGCAAGGGAGAGCAAGCGCTGTGTTTTTTTCATGATTTTCTGCTCATACGGAGATCGCCATTGCCGGCGCTCAGAAATTTGAATTTCCCGCCAAAAAACGCGATTCTGTGAAAATTCAAAATTTTTTGAAAAATCACGATTTTCAGTTTTCCCGCCTAAAAGTTGGTTGAAAAGAATCGCAATTCTGTGTTTTTTCTCAAAAAAACACGATTCTCTGCTCAAAATCGCGATTTTCAAAAAACACGATTCTCTGCTCAAAATCGCGATTCTCACCAATCACGATTTTCAGCAAAAACACGATTTTGTGAAAAACACGACTTTCTGCTCAAAATCGCGATTCTCACAAATCACGATTTTCAGCAAAAAATACAATTTTGAGAAAAACACGATTCTCCATGACAAAATCGCGATTTTCATGCCAAAAACACGATTTTGTGAAAAAGGCGATTCTGTGAAGAATTTTTGCTCAAAATCGCGATTTTCAAAAACACGATCTTGTGCTCAACATCGCGATTTTCATGTGAAAAATACGATTCTGAGAAAACACGATTTTCAGTCAAAAACACGATTTTGTAAATCACGATTCTCTGAGTCAAAATCGCGATTTTCAAAAACACGATTTTGTGCTCAACATCGCGATTTTCTTGTCAAAAACACGATTTTGTGAATCACGATTATCTGAGTCAAAATCGCGATTTTCAGAAACACGATTTTGTGATCAACATCGCGATTCTCTTGTAAAAAAAAAACACGATTTTCAGAAACACGATTTTGTGATCAAAATCGCGATTTTCACAACACGATTTTCTACTCAAAATCGCGATTTTCAAAACACGATTTTGTGAAAAACACGATTTTGTGAACACGATTCTGAAGGTACAAAATCGCGATTTTCTCCAAAGGTCCTGTTTACCTGTTTTGACCCCCAGGAGCCTGATTTGACATAACTTTCTCATCCAAAGTCCATTTTTTGAGCTCTATAGCTCGTTGGAAAGCTCGTTTCAAATCCTACACGATCTCAACTGTTTTTTTTCAAGAATAATGCGTTGATTTTGAGATAGGATAATTTGAAGTTGACTCTCAGGTGGGACTAGGGAACCAAGGGGGCTTTAAAGAATTTTGAACCATACCAAAGGGAAAATTTGGACTCTTGACTAAAGCTTATGAACCTGAGATCTGGTAGACACTTAGGCAAGGATAAACAAAGCATTAGATCTTCTGAGGCTAGTGTCAACCATACATCTAAGTCTTGGACACAACAACTAAGTGGTGATCTTTTACTAAGTTCAGACACAAGTGATTCAGAAATGTCTTTTAGCATGGGAAAACCTGCAGGTGGCTCAGGGACTGCCCATCTACAAACACCGGAAGGTCCCTATAAGACACAGTTGGAATATATTCGGACCAATCAATTAGGTGCTCGCATTTATGAGGATGGTCTGAGGCGATCAGTGGTCCAACTTAAAAATCCAGATCAATCCTTGGGACTTGAACACCCGGTGGTCAAGTTCGAAGAGGGTTCATACATCGATAAGGAAGGAACCATGTATGTGGTCACCAACCTACCAGATAGGACTGATGAGTTTGGAAATGTCATTCCTGAGAATGAAATAGGAGACCTAGAACAAGGAAACGTAGGACAAGGACCCCAGACTCCTAGAGGTAAGTCAGTTTTGACCCGAGTGATCACTCCGGACTGGATCCCTCAAGACAACAAAAGCATAGAACTATTTTTGAATAGAGAAACAGAGGAAGCCTTTTGGAGGTTCAAGCCAGATCAACCTAGCCAATTGGGCATAGTTATCATCTATGAATTCAAAGATCCTGAGATACCAGGCAAAGTTGTCTACCTAGATAACACATCAGAGAAAATTTTCTTGGTAACAGAACATGATAGACATGCATATACTTGGAAGAATGAAATGATTTTCCCCCCACCAAGATCCAATGTTTCCCATGGCCTCCAAGGGGTAGGATCATCCCAGGCTCATGAAGCCCAGAGAGAAAGAACTAGAGAGAGACCTGAGGTAAGCCTTGCACACACCGTGGGCAGGAATAGATCAGGATATGAAAATGAAAGACCTGAAAGAGAGAGACATCAAGCACATAGGCAACAAAGAGATGAACAGGATTTTCCTTTGCCTAGACCCCGGGAGTACCCAAGAACCCTTAAACCCAGTCACGTGATCAAGGCAATGAATAACTATTTCGATGGGACAGGGGATCCTTATGATCATGTGGCCGAGTACAAACAAGTGCTGAGAGCCGAACAAATTGAGGACTGGTTCACCCAGTACGAGGCATTTGGTTTGACCCTTAAAGGCACTGCCTTAGCTTGGTTTCAACCATTGAGTAGAAACAGCTATCGCGATATAGGTCAACTGCTAGACGAATTCATTGTAGAATTTTCCAAGAGTGGTATCAGGCATAACACATCGTCCCTGATCCATAGTTTCAAGCAGACACCCCAAGAAACAGTGCGACTAGCAGGTAGAAGGTTCAGACAGTACCTAGAAAGATGCCCTGCTCCAGAGCTACCCACACCAGCCAAACAAGTGGCTTTGTTTTTAGATGGCTTACTGAGCACAAAGTTAAGATCCTATGTATACTTGAAAGATCCTAGATCCATAGAAGAGTGTGTGCGGACGTGCATAGACATAGAAGATAACTTGGGTGAGGAGTTAGGATTGTCCAAACTCTACAAAGATTCGGATAGTTCTACTAGTCATACTTCAAAGATCTCCACAGAAATAGAAGAGATAGCTGAGCAAGTTGCCAAGAAGCTGGGAGTCCAAAATAAACAAACACAGAGAGTCACTTCATTGGATCGGTGCTATACTTGCGGAGGTGACCACATGGCTAACGTATGCCCAATGCAAAACCAAAACATTAGAGAAAGGAATGCTCCATATTGCACTATTGAGAGAAAATACACAAACCACACGGCTCAAGATTGTCCCTACAATAGGCAGGCTGTTAGACAAAATTATCAGCAACCTTACCCACAAGGTAGGTATCAGAATCAATACCAACAGCCATATTATAGACCACAACAGCAGTATCAGGTACCATATAGGCCACAACCTGTCTTGGGAAACCAACCACCAGCTCCAGCCAACGTGATTCCAGTTAAGTATGCTGTGGGAGAGGAAAATCCAAATAGAGCATTGGTGCCCCTAACCCCATGGACACCAGATAATGATTCTCATGCTCATAGTTCAGACTACTCCCATGAAGGTAGTCCACATGCGTATTACACAGAGTCACCTGAGCATAGGAGATTTACTCGTATCAATATGAGGCGCCACCTAGGGAGCAAAATTGGGAGCCAGAATACTCCAATGTCATGTACACAAATCCTAACCCTAGGCCCCAGTTGAGACAACTGAGACCACAAGCCCCTAGAGGGTCTTGTTTCAGATGTCATGGTGACCATTTCATTCGTGACTGTCCCCACCCACCATCTCCGAGCCAAGGACAGGCTATCACAATACAGGCTTTTTGTCCTGATTGTGGCAAAGACCATCTCCCCAGAGATTGTCCAAGAAACCCCTCTAGTGCACCCAAGATTACACCCATTAATGTGGTAGGCTTAGTGGCAGATCCAAGTTCAAGTAGTAGCAATGTGGCTCCTATACAAGCTGTCACTAGAGCACAAGCCTTAAAACAGGATAAACCAGTAGAACAATCAGAGTCGAGTGAATCGGGAGAGCCTAGTAAGAGGAAAACAAGAACATGGAAGGATACCAGAGAGAAGGCCAATCGCAAATGGAATAAAAAGTTATCGGAACTAGAAGAAAGCTTAAAAGAAGCGAAAACAAAAATAGAAGACATTGCATCTCAAAGCCCCTCGCATGCCAAAACTCCATCCACTCCATCTCATCCCACGCCACCACCCATTGTAAATAGACCGCAACCAGGGTCTGTTCTTGCAGATCCAACCCCAGAAGGCCTGGACATGATGTTCAAGGCCTACCAGGCTCGACTTCAAGAAGGGCCTACAACGGCAAACCTAGACAAGAGTTACCCTAGAGCAGATTTAGAGATTGAACGGATGAAAATGTGCATGAAAATGGTAGAACAAGCTTAAGCCATACTGGAGACTAGTCAAAAGTTCAATCAGACAAACTCTATCAAATCGGATTTGCATTTCCAAGGCTTACTAGAACGATAAGAGTAGTTGGTAAACAAACCACAAGTTTCTCTATCTCCACAGGCTCAACCAGTTATTGAAAGAGGAAGCTCACCACCAAGGGGAGCTTATGTTCCTAATTCCACGGATGCTGGAATACCTCCTTCTATTCAACAGTACTCTCAAGAGTTCTTGCGGGAAATACAAGAGGAGAAATGGGCCAAGGAGAAGGGTAATTCCCCTCCTATTCCTGAGATTGATGATCTTCATGATCAATTTCCCCAAGACATTCCATCTATTTACGAAGATGAAGCAGAACAAGAAGACGAAAGATTAGATTTTGAATCTAATACCTTAGAAGAACTGCCTCAATTTCCAGGCCCATGGGAATCTGAATCACTCCAGATTAGAGCTCCCACAATACTAGTAAGAAATGAAGACTCAGTGGTTCCAAGGAACACGGATGTCGTGAAGAACACTAAGGTTCAGTGTCATCTCACTGTAGAAGAGTTGCTCAAAGCAAAACCTGAGTTATGGAATCATGTGAAGGATCAGGTCCCAGAACTTGAGTCCAATATGCCAAAAGCAGGCTCTAAGCAAAGGGTACCAGAGATACCTCTAGACAAAATAGGGGACATGTGTGAGGGTGAAGAAGGTAATACTTATCTTCCAATCACCTACCAAGGTTACACAACCAAAGCAATCATAGATTCAGGTGCTGGTGTTGCTATTGCGACCACCTCCTTGTGGAAGCAATGGGGCAAGCCCACATTAAGACCAACTAGAATGAAGCTTCAAATGGCTGATGGTCATTTTGAAAGACCTCTAGGATTGCTAGAAGGGATCACTCTAACCACTTGTGGTGTAGAGTTTGAGCACACATTTGCTATATGTGACTTTGAGAAAAATAATGTCTTTGAGATGATCCTAGGAAGACCCTTCCTACGACAATTGCAAATAGTACAGGATTGGGGAACTAACTCCTTGTACTTACAGCACTTAGGGGTCACCACTAAGGTCAATTTGAAGGATTACACCTTCAGAGATGTACCACCCCTACAGTGGAATTCTATCCACAAAGCGAAAGAAGATTCCATCTCTGTGCATTCTGAAAGTTCACCTGATCCATCATGGCTGCATGAAGATACTCATTTGTGGATGTGCAAGGTCGCAAAGGAAGAGGAAAAACGTTTAAAGGCAAGAGAAGAAGGAACTTCACTAGGAGATAGACCAGTTAGGGACCCAGCCTACACACCGATGATCTTTCCAGATGAGGAGTTTGAGCCTCATGGCTGGCCAGAAATCTTAGCCACCATGGACATTGCTGTCAATGAGGAACAGTGGACACCTCATTGTGATGAGGAGGGTTATGATATCTCAGTGTTCATGTGTCAACCCTTGCTAGAAGAATGTGACCCTAGTGATGTCATAGAAGAAGAAGAGAATGACGATGATTTGGAGTCTATTGTGATGGATAGTTGCTTTAACTCAGAGCAGCACTATCTAGAAGATATAGGAGCGTTCACCCAGAAAGAAGAAGAACCTCTCACAAGTATTAAAACAGTAAACTCAAAGGATGGAAGTGAGAGTAGTCAAAAGAAAAAGAAAAGAAAAGTAGTGAAACAAGAAAAGGAGGAATCAGTGTTTGAAGTACCAGAAAACTTCAAGAAATATGAAGTTGACGACCGCAAAATTTTGGTACGAATGCCTAAGAGAGAGGCCATCATAGGAGAATCATATGATAATAAAGAAAAGACCAAGAAGATTGTAGTGACCATTGAAGAGAACGAAGAGAGATGCACATATATAGGAGATGACCTAAGTACAAGAGAAGAAATGGAGCTCATAGCTCTATTAAGGGAATATAGGGATGTGTTTGCATGGCACTATAGAGACTTAAAAGGGGTAGATCCAAGAATTTGCTCTCATACTATCCCCATGACTGCTGATGCTAAGCCCACCAAACAGAAGCCCTACACATATAATGATACCTATGCAGCAAAAATAAAAGAAGAAATTGATAGGTTGATTGAAGCCGGATTCATCTATGAGATTGAGCATACCGAATGGGTGTCCCCCATTGTTGTGGTACCCAAGAAGAACGGGAAGTTGCGAGTGTGTATTAACCTTAAAAAAGTTAATGCCGCTACGATTAGAGATAGTTATCCACTTCCAATCACAGAACACCTTTTGGAGCGTGTTGCCGGCAAGGAAGTTTATAGCTTCCTTGATGGATTTTCAGGTTACAATCAAGTAGCCATTGCCCCAGAAGATCAACACAAAACAGCTTTTGCTACAGAGTGGGGAATCTTTGCATTTCGTGTGATGCCATTTGGGCTCACCAATGCACCTGCAACATTCCAAAGGCTCATGTGTCATGTCTTCAAAGAGTTCTTGCGAAAGAGCTTAGAAGTGTATGTGGATGATTTATGTGCTCATTCCCAAGAAAGAAGGGTTCACATCCCTGAGCTCAGACAAATCTTCAACAAGTGTAGAGAATATCGAGTGTGTCTAAACCCAGAAAAGTGTGTGTTTATGGTGCGTCAAGGTAAAATCTTAGGGCATATTGTTTCTAAGAATGGAATCTCAACAGATGAAGATAAGGTACGAGCCATAGCGGAACTACCAAGGCCAAGGAATGTTAAAGAGGTACAAGCCTTTATTGGCCATTGTGGATATTACCGTAGGTTTATCCACATGTACGCGATCATAGCTAGACCCCTTTATGCCTTGTTGTCTAATTTTGAGTGGAACGACGAATGCGAGAATTCTTTCAATGAACTGAAGAAACGTTTGTGCACAGCACCAATATTGACCACTCCTGATTGGAATAAGCCATTCCATATCCATGTGGATGCATCCAATCATGCCATAGGATGTGTGCTAGCACAACCCACAGATGAAGGGAATTTAGATTTGCCCATAGCATATGCTAGTAGACAACTAAACCCAGCCGAAAGAAATTATACCACAACCGAGCGAGAAGGGTTAGGCATGGTATATGTTGTAAAGAAGTTTAGACACTATTTATTGGCCAACAAGTTCAAGTTTTTCACTGATCATCAAGCTTTGTTATATTTGGTCAATAAACCTTGCAATACTGGACGCTTAGTAAGATGGTTCCTCTTACTAATGGAGTATGACTTTGAAGTTGTTGTCAGGAAAGGTAGAACCCACCTTCGGGCAGATCACCTTTCTCGCATCACTTCAGGAGAGTCACCGCAAGGAGTGTCTGACGAATTACCCGATGCTTATCTGTTCAATTTAGAAGTTGTCCCTAAATGGGCAAATAAGTTGGTACCAGTCCTAACCTTCGGCCCTGCAAATAAGAATGTGAAAACATCACAAGAAGAAATTGTAAAATCACAAAAATATCACATATTGGCAGGAAGCATGTACAAACAAGATACTGAGGGTGTATTAGCTTGTTGTGTTGAGGATGATGAACATAGTAGTTGGTTGCAGCAAGCTCACGAGGGATTGCTAGGAAATCACTATTCTAAACAACGAACATTGCAAAATTTGAAACGTTTAGGAGTGTATTGGCCTAGCATGGACAAAGAAATACATGAGTGGATCAAGAATTGTCCAATTTGCAGAGAGAGACCACCAGTGGAGCATGCGACCCTTTATCAAGTATCATTAATTCCAGATTGGAGTGCTCCATTGGTAGAGTTTATGAGATTGGGAAGATTACCCACAGAGGCCAGTCTAGCAAGAAGACGAAATATGGAGCAAGAGGCTCAAGGCTATGCCTTGGTAGGAGAGAACCTATACCGGAGAGGTAAAGATGGTTACTTAAGACTGTGCGTTCATGAATCAGACTATTTAAGGGTCTTAGAGACTGCACACAGTGGTGTTGCAGGTGGACATTTTGGTCCTGACCGAGTGATTAAGACCATTCTGTTCTCAGGACTTTGGTGGCCCACTCTTCATATGGATGCACATACCTATGTGAAGAAATGTGACACATGCCAACGTGCACAATATCCAGTTAGAAAAGACGAGATGCCTTTGAGGCCAATGATGGGAGGGCGTGCATTTTCCAAGTGGGGTATAGACTTCATAGGTCCTATTAATCCCCCTGCTAGAAACTCCCATGCAGAGTATATTATTGTAGCCACATATTACCTTACCAAGTGGGTAGAAGTGAAAGCCACAACAAAGAATGATGCTCAGACTACAGCTAAGTTCTTATTCGAGAATGTGTTCACGAGATATGGACTACCAATAGAGTTGGTGAGCGATAGAGGCACACACTTCTTGAATGAAGTCATTGAAAATCTTCTCCAAGAATTCTTGGTGATACATAAGAAATCCGCCCCCTATCATCCACAAGCCAACGGACAAGCCGAAAGCACCAATAAGATCCTCTGTAACGTATTGACAAAATTGGTAAATAATAAACGCTCTGATTGGGACAAACAACTTCATCATGCTATTTGGGCTTATCGAGTTGCCTACAAAACGGTACTCAACGCCACCCCATTTCAGATGGTCTTTGGACAGAATGTGGTGCTACCACTGGATTTCTTAATCCCTGCTTTAAAAGTAGCACAAGAGTATGAGTGGAATGGGCATGAATTGTCCTCTAGGATCTTTGATCTCGAACGCTTGGGTGAAACGAGGCTACGAGCGGCAGCAGGCATCTACGCTGCAAAGAAGAGGCAAAAGGCATACTTTGATGCTCACATCAAGGATAAGGGATTGAAAGAGGGAGATCTAGTGTTGGTATACACACTAAAACAACATGCCCGTAAGTTGGAAAAAAGAGGATACGGACCCATGATCATTAATAGAATTTCCACCAGTGGTGCAGTTCAGTTGGCCACTCTAGAAGGAGATATCTTGCCAAACTATATTAGTGGCTGTAGAGTCAAGCTATATCAAGAACCTCTTACTGAGGATATGCTAATGAGACTCAACACTGCGAAGAAGCGAAAAGAAGAAGAGTTAAGAGTGAGAGAAGAAGCACAGGTAGAGGCCAGAGAGCGTATTAGGCGAAATAAGTTAAGACGATTAGGCCTAGAAGTCAACTCAAAAGCCCCAAAATATCACATGGATATGTGTCAAAAGTCAGACATAGCGACTTCTCAGGTCATTGACCGAAGACCCTTTGTGACCATAGAGATAGGACAAGGGAAGGGTGCAAGGACGGTGAAAGCATTGATTGACTCAGGTGCAGCAAGTAGTGCAGTTAGACTTTCCTACTGCCAAGACTTGGGGTTGAACATCAATCCCATAGAAGCTTATCTCATAGGATTGGGAGGTATGGAAACCCCTTGTTTGGGCGAGGTGGAACTTCCCATCTACCTTCAAGATGTTCCAATGAAAGTCAAAGCGCTAGTATGTCAAGATGAGAACCTTACAGAACCACTTGTCTTGGGTCAAGATTGGATCTATGACCATGCAGTTAACTTAAACCTAAGAAGTCAAATTCTTCAAGTTTGGGTACATGAACAATGCATTACATTAGAATTAGAGAACTGCATGCTCCTAGATCATGGCACCACACACTCTCTTAGTTCTTCCAAGACTAATCATATGAAAGAAGATGTTGTATGTGTCAAAAGCTCTATGATGCAGAAGGAGTCAATCGTGGAAGACCAGGTTCGAAGGCGGGTGGATCTTTCTTCTTCTCCAAAGAATCAAGTAGCCACAGTAGTGAGTCCACCACACAAGCAAACACAACCGTTCACGACAACTGCTACATCAAATAGAAAGACACCATTCGATAAAAAAGCAGTTCCGAGCATGAAGCAGATATGGGTACGCAAAGGAGAGCAACCACCAGCCTTGCCCCCACAAATCCCATCCATGCACACCAACCAGGCCAGAAGACGAAGGAAGCAGCTCAGACAAGCTCAATCACAAGGTATCCAACAAGTTTGGGTGCCTAAGAAGTTAGCTGCAGCTCAACAAGGGCAATTACAGATGTGGGTACCTAAGAAGCTCTTACATCCACAACAACCTATGTTCTCCCACATGCGAAAGGTCTCACCCAAGAAGCCAAAAAGAGAAGAGGGTAAGAACCACGTACAGAGACCGAAAGAAGATCAAATCAGCTCTTCAAGCAAAGTAGGAAGACGTGCAAAAAGGATATGGGTTTGGAAGCCAAAAGTACAAGCAGCCTCCATCGCACCAAAGCATCAACCACACTGGATACCACAGTTCAGAAAGCATCCAAAGAGAAAGACGTCTGAAGTGACCTCTACAGTGCCAAATGATGTTCTAAAATGGACTCCAATAAGGAGGATTACATCAGTTCGAGACTCAATGGATACCTCCACCAAGGTCGGCCTCAACCTCTACAAATAACATCGAAAGCCTCGAACGAGCAACAACCATGTGCTCCTTGCACAACCCTGTCTTTTGCACCATTCAGGTCATGCATTTCCAAAGTATGCATTAATATAGGGCCACATTACACGGCCGTGCATAGACACACTTGCGAATCCCATGCACAAGAGCACAGTGACATATATCGAACGTTTCTATTGATACTAACTTTTGTGTTCTTGTTTTGTGACATCCTGTTCCACCAAAAAAAAAAAAAAAAAAAAAAAAAGAAAAAAAAAATGGAGAAAGAAAAATGGGAGAAGGTTTGGCTTATGAAACATGAATGAGTCATGCTTAGTTGAAGGTGGAACTGTTGGTTACTAGGCATTTATCAATTTGGCTAGAAGTGTGTCTCGGCCAGCAGTGAGATTATTGCTGCCTTATCTGGTAGAGGACAAGCATTTGGCATGAACATGGCATCTACAACTATGATTTTCTCTTACCATGGTAGGAATGAAGAGCTTGAAGGTCCGCAACTTGAGTGATGCTTAACTGCCTCATGTACCAGAGCATCCAAGGAGATATCTGCAAAAGGTAGTTCTGGAGGAGAAGACTCCTGCATATGGTGAGCTAAAGGGAATATGTGAAACTCAGCTTGGTGTAGTTACCCGATGTTGCTTGCCAAGGAATATAAAGCAATTCAATTCTCAGTATTTCCTGAACCAGTATGGAACAGTAGCACTGGTGAATGGTCTATGTCAATCAGCATGGTAATCTCTTAGAAACCGGCACGTGTCCAATATTCCTCTGCGTGTCAATATAGGGAAGTGAACGTGCATGAGCCCAAGCTCAGAAATGCACATTGTTAGTGACAAATGTTGCTTTGAAAAGAGGAGAGGGGATCCACCACTCAAAAGATCTCATCAGTGGACAATCAACATGGACATTCATCAACAAGGTTCCATCCCAAAGGCTGAGTGTACGACATGAAGAGATGAACATCCATCGACCTTCTCCATGGTAAGCATCTTTACTTTGGAAACATCATAGCCATAATAGCGTAGGAAACCTCTTCGTCGGCATACCCTTGAGCACTTAGCTCAAGAGCCCCAATTTTTGCACCATTCTTCTTCCAATGCATTTCCCAAGTAAACATTCATAGGGCTACATTACAAGGCCGTGCACAAGGCACATATTTTCCTCAACCCATGCACGAACACACTTACCCATCACTCAATATGGGTTATGAGTACTTAGCATGACTACTGTGAAGATCAACTTAGGAAGATCTAGAAGACATCAACGGAGACTCACAACGACACAGTCATGCTGGAATCCAAGGCAGAAGCACATACCAAGAGACTACAACCTGCAAAGACTCACAGTGATAGATGAAGAACGTCGGACGACTTGTGTTCATACAGAAGGGACACTCCCTCTCAAGACACTACTTGGAACAACCACTACAACAAGGGTCTGTCAGGGACGACAGACTCGAGAGGGGGGGGAGTGTTGAAGCTCAAGGTCAAGGACAAAGCATGGAAGCACATCAAAGAAGTGGACATAGAAGAAGAGAGAGCAAGTAGGGAGCTCCAAGGAGTGTATGTCAATTTTTCACAAGAATTCCCTACAAAAATAGTGATTTTCATCACTAAAAGCCATTGTAAATACCATTATCTATTTTTAGTAACTCCATTTTGTTCAAGCCGAGGAGTCCTCAAGCTTGAGGAGTATTAGAAGTACCATCGTACCAATTTTCATAATTTTTAGACTTCGTTTGAGCCCTCAAATAAGCCCTGGAACCTAATTTTTAACTAGGCCGGACACTAGGTCTGGACAGGGCCAAAACTAGTAAAAAAACTATAAAAAGAGCTAGAGAGCTCATTTTTGAGGTTAGCTTGTTGGAGAATAGAACTTTTGTAAGAGAACTCTTTTGCAATCTAAGCTTTCCATTGTTCCTCTCTTTGATCTTACTTTGTGCGCGTGTGTGTGTACGTGTGTGCATGTTTGTGTGCTTTCACTCACGTACTTGTGCCTTCACTTGCTCGTGGTCTTCATACCGGTCCTCACGCCTCCGCGGATTGACAAGTAAAGGAGGTGGTGCTTACGCTTGAGCTACACCAATATTGTTATCATAAAGTGTACCTATAAAAGAAGTCATCCAACTTGTTGAGGTGTTGCTGAATATATTCGATCATTTGCTCCTTGGATCCTTCGTTGTTCGTATGCAGCTCCAGCCCCTATGATAAGCATCTTCGCACAACTTCTATTTGGAACACTCTTCATCCTCCATATAGCAACTCAGGAAGAAAACAGTGTTCAGCATGTTGATAAGTGGAGGTTGCCAAATGAATAGTCCTCGCAATAACAAAACTTCCACATAACATTGTACAGGTTGTAGAATAACTCTCAATAGTATGAAGCCTTCATATAATCACACACATGCTTTCGCAACAATCAATAGATATCTGACAAAGATTCATGCTGTCATGTTAAGTGTTGAACATCACACCACTGTTATAAGATGGCACATAAATGGCACTAGATAAAGCAACGTTTGTAGAGGTAATCTCCTTATACAACAGCGCATATGACTTATACCTTTCGCTCCTCGTATCATATGCATATAAAAGATACACACATAGAAAAGAGAACTTAGCAGTTCAGCACAACAACAAAGAGCTTCAATTTAGCTTTTGCACAACAGTACATACAAACAAACTCCAGCCGTACAGTGGAAAGAAAACGTTGTACTATAACTATAACAAGAGCATCTACAGATGGTGGTGATGTGCCACGGTCTATGTTTTTCTTTCGACCAGTTCATAGGACATTAAGAACTGCAAATGAAAGCATAATGACAAACATGCCAATTGAAACAGCTTCAAGGGACAATCTCAACACCCAAAAACATTTTATCTTGTACGGTTTGATTCATAACATATAAAATACCTGCTCTAGAAAATAGCAATAGTTTATGTAAGGACAGCCAACCCATTCAGTTTCCTGCTTTGAGAATCCATATGTTACTCGCCTGATGGTTCATTCGAGAGCTGGGCAGAACTTCAACGGCAGGCCCAAGAGTGCCGGCATTGGCGAGGAAGACAAAGCGAGGGAAGAACGCAAATAAGCTAGGAATCCAGCTGCATCATCTTGGACCTTTCAACTTCTCTCTGTCTTTGCCAAATGGGAGCTGTCTATAACTGTGATCTTCCGTAGCAATCTACACACCTGCTGTCGACGACCCCCTTGAGCACTGAAGGACTCCCCTTTTTATGGCCAAAAAAACCACAGCCGCTGCCTCCACCCTCCCAAAATAAGAGACAACAGCTGTTGCGCACGGATACCACCCGAGGCTCGCAGCGGAGAGAAAATTCCTTCCAGTTCCCCTTCCACACTTGTCCAAAAAAAACAACGACAGGCTACCCCCCTTCGATCTCTTTTTGCATATGCCTTATCCTCCTAGCAATTGGGGTGTAGAAGTCGTCTTCACAGAGAAGTTCATGACACCGAGATCTTATGGGCCAATAGATTAGAGTGACACTGCAGCCAATTGCTGGGCTAGCATGCCAAACAGGTAACGAAAAAAAAAATCCTCAGCCCACAACAGAGATCCGACAGGCATGCATGACCCTCCATTGCATTCCTGATGTCATCAATGAGTTCATAAATTATTCTGTACAAGCGTATCTCCACACCTTTGCTTTCAGCATAGGTCTGAACTGCTGATGAGGAGCTCACATTGAAGCCAATGATGATACCCTCACTTGCAATGGCCAGGTCAACATCACTGATAGTAACATCACCCGCAGCTTACAAAAGAACTCTCAAATTTACTGTATCTTGAGGTAAGGTTTTAAACGCTTCTCTCACAGCCTACAACGAGCCATCATTGATGTCAACCTCGTGTCAAGAGGCCCTTGAACTGTTAACAGAAGAAGGGACAGAGGGGTTCACAATTGTGGCCGATGCACTTGCTGCAACTGCGGCGAGTGAAGAGGCAGTTGTAACAGAGGCTTCCTCTAATGTTCTTTTCTTGGCGACCACATTGAATGCTTCAATGATATCACCAACTTCCCATCCATTAAAATTTTCAACACCAATACCACACTCGAGTCCAGCAATGACCTCCTTGGCTAATTCTTTCACACGCCTGAGAGACACCAATTTACCCGTATAGACAACAGAGCCATTTCTAACAACGTTGCAGCCACAGTCTTTCACAAGTTTTCCTTCATTCACCATGCAGCCAGCCACTTTTTCCACTGCCACTATTGAATATAGCTCTTACTTCCGCTCTTCCGATCGGCACTTGTTCCTCAATAACCTCAAGCAGACCCTCGACTGTAGAAGAAGACTCATCCCCATAATTTGACAACAAGATCTGACAATGAACATGGAGAGGAGGCCCTGGTCGCATCCCCCCCTATTGATCTCTTTGCATATGCCTTATCCTCCCCTCTTCGCGCGTCAGAGGATGGGCCAGAAAGACCTGCCATCGCCGCCTGCCTGCCTGCCATGCTTTTCAAAAAGAAACAAAAAACGTTTTGCTTGTCAGTCTCCTGAGAAAAACGGACCTCTGACGACCAAGAGAACCCACAATCCCCCCTTTCTGGTTTTTTCGTCAGAGAAAAAAACGGCCTGCTTATCTATCTCTACACCGATTGCCCGCTTGGTAACATTCCAGACTACACCAGTGCGTCCATGATAGAACTTGTGGGGCATACCCCTATGAACAGCACCATTCACCTTGACATCCACATAATCGCCGATCCTGTAGGTGCGAAGGTAAGTAGAAGGTGGGATGTAACCCTTCCTCCTGAAAGGCCGCGAGAAAAGATCACGTGTACGTGACCGCCGTCCGTGACCGGCAGGCATCCTTCTTCTGCTCCAATATATGCCACAATATCCCCAGAAGTGCAAAAGATCTTGCCATTCCACTTGAGACATGACGACAAATGTTGCTGCCAATTGTATGATGTTGAAAATGAGAGTTGCAAATCTATTGCACACATCCAAGTCCTAATGCACCTTGATCAGTCGATGCACGGTTAAGTGTACGACCTGCTGGTGTTGCATCGAAAAAGGACATTGGCGCATGGAACACAGATTGTAACATGTTCACAAAGAACTTTTCTGCCGTCTTTAGTGCTATAAATGCAAGCAAAAATGATCTTGAGAAGATGCATAGTGCACTTGCAGCTGCCAGGCCTAAATACATACCCAGAAGAATTTTGTTGGAAACTTTTAGGCGTTCATCTGAGTTTACTGGAACGGCCCATGCCATCCACTAATTACTAAGAATTTGCAGAGCCTGAAACAAAATTTGTGCCAAAAGCAACAATGGTACAAGAGATCCTCCATAAACAGCTGTTGCTAAAGACCAGTAAACCTCTGAATCAACTTTACCAGTCTCCCGTTCCTCCTTCTGGACAAGTTGTTTATAATCCTTCGAACCTCTTTGAACATTAGAATGTACTAACTGTAATAAATGATCTTGAACCTCTCCCTTTTCTTCCTGCAATTCACTGTCAGATTCCATAAAATCTTTCTCCATTGTCCCTACTTGATTGGCGTACTCCACATTTTTTGAGTGCATTGAAGTGAGCTCCAATCAATTTCGAAAAGTTTGCACCAGACATGACGAGGTCTTCATATCTGCCAGCTTGAACAATGGCCCCATTCTCCAGAACCAGTATGTTGTCGGCTGCTGGCAAGAACTCCAACCGATGTATGACATATAAAACAGTTTTCTGCTTTAACAGCTCCAAAACACACCTCTGAAAAAGGTGAGATCCTGTATGTGCATCAACTTTGCCTATCCATTGGCTTTCCAAATAAGATGTTATCTTGAACCTTCCCGCTTTGAATCCATGCAGTTTGTGCAACATAGGCCATGCTTCCATTAACCTGTACTGTACCTGAAATTTTTTGAAATTTCCCCAAGGATGCATTAAGCTCTCTCCCAAAGCCGATGCGATTCCCCCGCATACAAACTCTCGCCATGCTTCAGCTCGAACAAATGGAATTGGACCATTGTGCGAACCCGCCATTTTTCCCAATTTTGCGGTGACCCCTGAATCTGCATTCTCCAAAGAAATCTTTTCTAACTCCATTTGCTCCAGGCCTCATGTCCGTAGGAGAGCTCTACGCGCTCCAAATACTTCTCCCCTATCATCAAATCCACTCTTCAAGTACTTGAAATCAAGCGTATTTTCCTGCCAAATAGAACCGCATTAGTGCATAAAATCAACCATTTTCGGAGCTAACAAGAAACCAAGTGCCAAGCATAGAAGAGATCAAGTGTCGACAGAACCACAGTGCTACTTCATCAAACAAAAGGTAAATATTCTCATCAAGTGTCTCATATTCAGTGGGCTATGAGCTGCTCATGACCGCAACCCGGTCCCAAGTATTGAGGGTCACCTGCAAGCAAACAAGGAGGAAGGTTGTTAGAAGGTCCCCCAGTCCACTATCTTCCACATCATCAGTCAAGAGCATGGCGGGTCAGGTAGACTTGGAAACTTTACTCTCTAGATTAAATATAAAGTTTCCTTCTTTCAAAGGCCTAGCTAAGGAGGATCCGGATGAACACATTAGAAGGTTCTTGGCACTATGTAAGACTAGAGGCCTAATGGGTAGGGAGGATGCCTTTTTTATTCTCTTCCCTGCCACATTAGAGGGATTAGCTGATAAGTGGTTCAGCCAGTTTGCTGAAAACCATTTTACCACTTGGGATGTGATGAAAGATGCTTTTAAAAATCAGTTCCAGCATGGCAACACTGCGGAGATTATCATAGAAGAGCTAGAAAATTTAAGATTAGGTCCAGGAGAAAAGTTCCCAGAGTTTGTGACTCGGGCCAAAGCACTAATGGCTAAATTGCCAGATCCACCACACGACTTTTTTGTCAAGAAATGGTTGGCTAAGCCCCTACCAATGGCCACCCAATGCAAAATAAAGGAACTAGTGCTACCTACAGCCTCCATAGAGGAGTTCATCAGCACAGCCACACGCTTGGAGTAGATAAGGTACCAGTATGGAGCAACCTCTTCCCAACCAACATATGGTACAGAAATGGAGGATCCAGTGAGACAGCTAAGGAAAGAGTTGGAGGGCTTAAAAAGAAATGAGCCCTACAAAGAGGAAGAGAATGTTGTTGCCCAGTTGAGAAGGGAGATTGAAGCACTAAAGCTCCAAAAGGAGGAGGAGGCCCAGGCAGAGGAATTGGCTCAACTGCGACAGGAGTTGCAGGAACTCAAAGGAGGTGGCATCAAGAGTGGACTTTGGTGTTCCATGTGCAGCAAGCAAGCTCACATAGTAAGTGAATGTCCTCTGTTAAGTGTGACTTGTTAATTATGCAGGAAAGTTGGCCATGAGGCCCATGAATGCCAATCAAGGGGAATGCCTACAAAGACATACTGGACACAAGGAGGACCCCCAACACCAGCAAATGTGATGGCTACTGCACCAAATCAAGGTAACAATTATAATCCTAGACAGAGGAATAACTTTGGAAATGGGCCTAGGAGGCCAATCATCTGTTTCAGATGTGGAGAATGTGGGCACTATCAAAGTAGGTGCACCCTACCAGAAAATGCCCCTCATTGCAGGAACTGCCCTGATGCAAGAGACCATTATACAATTTGTTGTCCTAAGAATCAAGCCTCTTCATCCGGGCCTCATATTCAAATGATTTCGGTACACAAAGAAGAAGTGCGTGATCTGGTCAATGAGCCATCACCATCTACCAGGGTGGTGCAATTAGAAGAAATAGAATCTTTGACGGTGCAGACAAGAAGCAAGGGGAAGGCTCAAGCAGACATAGGACAAGGGTCAAAGATTAAGGAATGGAATCAAAACAGAGAACCATCTGAAGATAAAGTCACCACAGGTGCAGATACAAGTAAAAAAGGAGATCTCATATGCACCAGTGATGCCATTGGGCATGCCTTCAACAGGGCTCATGAGGAGTTTGATAAGTCAACTGGAGTCCAAGCTCTCAAGGAATCAGAGGCTTCAAAACTACTCAAGTCCATGAAGAAGGAGGTTAGTATTTTTGAATTAATAAAGATGGATGGGAAATTCAGATAAGAGTTATTGCAGATAATTGATGAAGCTTCCACTACAAGTTTGGTGGCAAAGACTACTGTTTTAGATAAAGGAAAAATTGTAGGGGAAGCACCCCTTACAGATTATAAAAGTCCTTGGTTGACAGTATCTATCAAAGGTCATGAATTTCAAGGAGTTATTGTGGATGGTGGTTCTGGCATTAACTTGATGCCTGAACACACAATGGAAAAGATTGGACTCCATCCTTCAAGGCCTGCAAATTTCACTATTACTTTGGCAGATCAGAGCAAAGCAAGGCCCTTGGGAGTGATCCCAAAAGTTCCACTTGAAGTACAAGGTAATCTATTCATTCTGGATTTTGTGGTTTTAAGATTGCCCCAGGTTGAAGGAGGATTTCCTCTCTTAATTGGATGACCATGGCTGAGGCATGCAAGTGTCATTCATGATTGGGGCAAGGACACTATGTGGGTACAAAAGAAAGGGCAGGAGCTGACACAGATTCATTTAGAAGAGGGCCCAGACAATCAAGGAAACACTAGTATGATGCAAACAGTTGGCATTTGCATGGAAACAGAATCGGAGGATCAACCCCAAATAGATTTTGAGGAAGAAGAGGATATTCTAAATTGGGTCCAAGCAGGCAAATCTTCCTCTTGTTTTGGAATTTTTCTTAATAATTCTTGCACGACTGAAGGTTATGATGAAGATAAGGAAAAAGTCCAGGTTGATGGATTGGGAGAGCCCATCACAGACCACAGAAGGGGCAGGAAGACACCCCTCAAATACAACTTGGAGGAGGATATGACAACCACAGATAAAGAAGTATCTAAAGCTAAAGGTAAGGTAAAAAATTCTAGTGAAGAATGTTCTTTCCCAATTCAAGAAATCCCTGCAGGATGGATGCAAGACAAGGAGGAACACATTGAAGTCCAAAATACACTTATGAAGCAATGCACGAAAAGCTAGTAGAAGAAGACAAAGAAGCAGATGAGCACGAAGATAATATGGTAGAGAGAAATCCTGTCCAAGAAATACAATTAGGCACTCAAGACACTAATCGGCCAGTTTTGGTGGCCACTTGGTTGTGGAGCCACCCAGGGCTCCTTGAAAAGGTAAAATCATTCTTGACCCAGTATATAGATGTTTTTGCCTGGCATTATAAAGACTTAGAAGGAGTGCCTGCAACTTATGGAGAGCACAGAATCCCTCTGGTTGATGGAGCCAAACCCATAAGAGGGAAGAGTTATAGACTTAATCCAAAATATGGTGAAGCTGTCTATGTGGAAATCCAAAAGATGGAGGATGCAGGAATCATCATTCCTGTAGAACACTCAGAGTGGCTCTCACCTATGATTATAGTACCAAAGAAGAATACTAATAAAATCAGGATTTGTGTTGACTTTAGAGCACTCAACAAGGTGACCATTCCATATGGTTTCCCAATGCCTTTTGCAGAACAGGTCATTGAAGAAGTGACTGAGCATGCATTATATAGCTTTATGGATGGATTCAGTGGCTATAACCAAATATCAATACATCCAGAGGATCGTGAAAAGACTGCTTTTATCACACCTTGGGGAACATATGTGTATGTAAAAATGCCATTTGGGCTCAGAAATGCTCCAGCCACCTTTAACAGAACGGTCAATCTCATTTTTGGCCCCCTATTGCTGGAATCACTTAGAATCTTCATGGATGACTTCTCTTCGTTTTCAGGATCTCACAAAGAAACTCCTCTAGATTGTTTGGACCACCACTTGAGGCAGCTGCAGAATGTTTTCAAAAGATGCAGGAGACTAAGTTAAAGCTCAATCCAAACAAATGTCATTTCTTTGTGACAGAAGGAACTCTCTTAGGACATGTGGTGTCGGCTAAAGGTATGGCCCCAGATCCTGACAAAATCATTTCTATATTAAAGTTACCTAAACCTAAATCCCCTAAAGAGA
Source organism: Ceratopteris richardii (assembly GCA_020310875.1). Classification (NCBI taxonomy): domain Eukaryota; kingdom Viridiplantae; phylum Streptophyta; class Polypodiopsida; order Polypodiales; family Pteridaceae; genus Ceratopteris; species Ceratopteris richardii. Next base: position 75,631,949 of record CM035406.1, on the reverse strand, counting down.
TTCAGAGTTTCTTGGGGCATACTGGATACCATAGAAGGTTTATAAAAATGTATGCAGAGATAGCCAGACCTCTGGCTAGACTTACAGGTAAGGAAGTACCTTTTAAATGGGAAGAAGAGGAGGAAAAAGCATACCAAACATTATGATCAAGGTTAGTGTCTGCTCCTATTTTGGTCACACCTGAGTGGTCCAAAATCTTTCATATACATGTAGATGCCAGTGCCTATGCAGTGGGGGCAGTTTTGACCCAACCCAGTGAAGAATTTAAAGTGGACAGACCAATTCAATATGCCAGTAGAATCTTGACCAAGGCTGAAAGGAATTACAGTACTACAGAAAGGGAAGCCCTAGCAATGGTCTTTGCTGTCCAAAAATTCCGTCATTACTTACTCGGAGTAAAATTTATTATTATAACAGATCACCAATCACTAAAATACCTACTCAACAAACCACAGGCCACTGGTAGAATATGGAGATGGCTATTGTTGTTCCAAGAGTTTAAATTTTCTGTAGTCCATAAACCAGGTAAAGAAAATGTTATGGCGGATCACCTATCCAGAATCAATATGATGAATCAAACTAGTGGAATCAATGATGATTTTCCAGATGCTCATCTGTTTGCTGTACAAGCTCAAGGTTGGTATTATGATATTAAAAATTTCATTAAAACTGGGTTGTATCCAGAAAAGGCTAGTGCTGTGCAAAAGAAGAGACTGCTAATCAAGAGTAGACCATATACCTTCATTGAAGATAAATTGTATAGAAAGGGCAAGGATGACAGGTTCAGGAAGTGTTTGGAAGAAGAAGAAGTGAGGGAAGTCCTTCACTCTGCACATGAAGGAATAGGTGGTGGGCACCTTCCATGGCATATTATGAGTCAGAGGATACTGGATGCTGGTCTATGGTGGCCTACACTATTTAAGGATGCAGATGAATGGGGAAAGGCATGTGACATTTGCCAGAGGTGTGGACCTAAGCCAACAAAGCAGAGGCATAACCCCTTGGTTGTTTCCACTTCCTGGCAACCATTTGAGAAGTGGGGGCTAGATTTTGTAGGGCTCATCTACCCTCCCGCAATTCCAAAAAGAGAAAAATATCTCTTGATAGCTACAGATTATGCGACAAAGTGGGCTGAAGCTATTGCCTCCCTCGATTGCACTGCCCAAACTGTTGCTGATTTCATTTATAGTAGCATCATTTGCAGGTTTGGATGCCCACTTGAAATTTGTACGGATCAAGGTACCCATTTTGTCAATAAGGTCCTGCAGGAAATTTTCAACAGGTATAGAATTCTACATAGAACCTCTTGTGCTTACTATCCAAGAGCCAATGGACAGGCTGAGTCGACAAATAAGGTTTTAATCTCAATGTTAAGAAAGGAGTGTATGTTACAACCCACTTCCTGGGGCATTGCTTATCAAGGTACCCTATGGGCATACAGGTTAGCCTACAAAGAGGCCACAGGATATTCTCCATTCCAACTAGTCTATGGCATATTGCCCATTGAGCCCTTTGAATTTTTACATGGATCACCTAAGATAGCATTCATGCAGGGCAAGAAGGATTGTGATGTCTCTCAGAGGCTCGGAGCACTACATAAAGTGGAGGAGATTCGTCTACTAGCAACAAAACAATTGATAGAAACTCAGATGAAGAGGAAGGAGACACATGATCGACATCTGTGGAGCAACAACATTGAAGCAGGCATGTTAGTTCTTCTCCATAGACCTCATCTTCATACACAACTGAGAGGAAAATGGCTTCCACATTGGGAAGGACCTTACAAAGTCAAAACAATGCTAAATTGGGGTGTTGTGGAGCTAGAGACGCTGAAAGGAGAGGCCTTGCCACTGGTCAACATATCCAGGCTCAAGGCCTATCTTCAACACACTTGAAGAAGTATGGATCACCTGGAACTTTCAATATTTGTCCAAGTTGTACATAGTCTTTTCTCATCATTTTTACTTAAGTTTTAGTAGTTTTTCTTATCCATTTCATGCTTGTTTCTTGCGTTTTTATCAAATTTAGTAGCCATTTCATCATCTTTGCAAAGGTACGATTTTTGGAATTTTTAGGAATTTTTTTCATAATTTTTCAAGCAATTTTTAGAATTTTCAAGCATTTTTTCTCATTTTTCATGTGTCTTTTTCTTGCCAAATTTGAAGAATAAAGGAAGCTCTCTGTGATTTTGAGTGAAGAAACTGGCCTAAACCTGTAGGAAATTTTTTCATAATTTTTTGAAGATTTTTTGGATTTTTTTTGCCATTTTTTTTGGATTTTTTGTGTCTTTTTTTCAGTTTTTTTCACTAAAAAAAAAACAATAAAAAAAGAGCCCCCCCCCTAAGCGTTTTCTTTTTTCCAAATTATATAAAAAAAAAAAGGCCCCCCCCCCTAGGCGTTTCCTTTTTTCCACATTCACAAAAAAAAAAAAAAAAAAAAAAACCCTCTCCCCCCCCCTCCCCCCCCTTCCCCTTCCCCCCCCCCCTTCCCCCTCCCCCCCCCCCGCCCGCCCACCTGCCCGCCCCCCCGCCCGCCCGCCCCCCCTCCTCCCCCCCCCCCCCTCCCACGCTTCTCACAGCCCCCCCCCCCCCCTTCCCACGCTTCTCACAGCCCCCCCCCCTCCCACGCTTCTGACAGCCCCCCCCCCCCCCCCCCCCCAACGCTTCTGACAGCCCCCCCCCCCCCCTCCCACGGTTTTGACAGCCCCCCCCCCCCCCCCCCCCCCCCCGTTCTGACAGCCCCCCCCCTCCCCCCCCAATTCTTTTTCCTTTTTTTTTATTTTTATTTTATTTTTCTTTTGTTTTATTTTATTCTTTTTTATTTTATTTTATTTTGTTTTTAGTTTATTTACGATTTTTTTATTTTAATTTTAATTTTGATTTTATTTTTATTTTATTATTCGCACAGGCGTTTCAAAAAAAAAAAAAGTCTTTTTCTTTTATTTTATTTTTTGTTTTCTTATTATACTTTAATATATATATAATAATATTTTTTTTTTTCATTTTTATGGCTCAAAGCTTTTGGCTCTGGATCGTGCCTCGGTTGGCCGTTTTTTACAAAAAAGAAGTCATTTTCATGTTTTTTGGCACCTCTGGACTCAGTTTTTGGCTTTATTTTTCCAAATTCCCACATTTTCTCTGAGTTTTGGTAAAAACACTCATTATTTGCACACATTTATCACATGTTTTTAATTTCCCACATTGTCCACATGGTCTATTCTCACATTCTCTTTCCTTATGTTTAATAATATTCCATCTGTACCCTCTGTAGCCCTCCTGTTTGATCATTTTAGCCCCCATCCAGGCCCTGATTCCTACTTCCAACCCCTCCCTTTACCAATCTGCCCAGCCACATCCTTCAGCCTCCCGGCCCTATCCATCTTCATACCCTCAGCCCTCCCTTCCCATTCCATTCTAACCTCCCATTGCCCCTCTTTTGCTTTTCCATAACAAAATCCCACTTCTCGTTCTTTTCTGGTGCTTGTTCTGGTGGCATTGGTTGCTGCTCAGATGTTCTCTTCTAGTTGTTGCAGCTCTATTCTCATGGTGTCCTCTATGTTCAAAGTTTTGGCTGTAGCTCTCCGGGACGGAGAGCACATTAGGTGGTGGGCAACTGTTCAGTCCATAAAATTCATGTTGGTCAAAGTCAACTGCAGTCAAAGTCAACTGGTCAAAGTCAACAAGGTCAAGGTCAAACTCAACAGGTGCAAAGTCAAAGTGCGTAAGTGCAGGTGTCAAAGTGCACAGGTAGTGCACAATGAATTGTCCACAAAGGGTAAATTGGAGAAAATGGGTTGCAGGTTGCAGAGGTATTTTCTCTAATTTCCCTAAGGTTCAAAGGGTGTTTTAAAGTGTTTTGGAAGGTTCAGGTGAACCCCCTCTTATGTGCAAAAGGGAAGACTTAAAAGGAAACATGAAGGTATGTGAAGCGGCAAAGTGTACGCACAGGTGAAAGTATGGCCCCCCATTAAAATTTTTGGTTTTAGTCTAAAGTCACTACAGGACAAAACAGTGAGTCGTTGGCTGCCACTTGGGAGGACAATCTTGGGACATCAAAGTGAGCACCAAGAGGCTATTGCAGTTAGGAGCGTACGTGATCGGCACACTAAAATCAAGGCAAGGGCCATTCTTGAACCAATCTTAGAGTAAGCAAGAGAGCATAGGCAAAAGGAAGCAAGAGAGAGACGTGCAAGAGTCACCAGGTGCGACACAGAGAAGTGGAAGTGAAGGAGTGCATAGGGAGTACCTAAGGGATTGTGCAGAGAGTGCTAAGCTAGTCCCCCCAAGTATTTCAAGGTCCCATTGCAGTGGGCGCGTGCCGACAGAAGGTATTCACTCCTCCCCCTTTGTGGAAGCTTGGTGCAAGGTGTGCACAAGGATAAGCTTGAAGCAGGTGGAGGTCTGGTGCAGAGGAGGCCGGCGGCAAGAAGACTTTGGGATATTGGGTATTTTGTAATTGGGCACTCTGTGGGATTGTGCACAGAGGTATTGGCTTGTCTTGTACTTCAACATTTTAATTGTCTTACTGTAATCAATCAGCAGAAGCTTCCAGGTGTATTTTCTCTTCTTGTTTCTTCCCTTTTCTCCTACAAACCCTCAAACTCCTTCTTGTCTAAGAATCCCCCAACAGTCTTGCACAAAACATGCTCTACATCTGCCAAGTTAACTCCATGGATGCTTAATAGACTCCTTTAGCTTTACAATAATGCATTGGAACCACCAAGTGCTTTGAAACATCATTCCAAAAGTTTGCATCAAAACAAATAACTTGTAACAAATTTCACAACCAAGCCAATCTTGGCTAAAGCTGAAATTGATAAAAAATTCTTCTTGATCCCTGATACAAATAAAGAATCTGACAATGTAAAAGAACTGCCATCAGTAGTAGTCAAAATGATCTTACCAACTCCTATGACAAGGTAAGAGGAGTTGTTGGTGCATGTGATAGTATTCCTTGTAAGGGCAGGCTCGAGTGAAGTGAAGAAACTGCGCTGCGAGGTAATATGTTTGGTTGCCCTACTATTAAAGTACCTAACATCTGAGTCTACTAGAGACATACATTTTTCATGAGAAGATGGGTCATAACTGCAAACAGTGGTAAATGCCCATTCTTCATTCTGCACAAGATTAGCAGACTCTGCTTTGGGTGTAGAGACCTCTACAACAAACATTCCAACCTCTTTCTTCCTTGCCTCTTTAGCACCCAATTTTTGACAACTCTTTATGACATGATAATTTCCTTTATAGTCTTTGCAAAACAAGTTTTGCTTTTCTGTTTTCTTCTCATCTCTGTCATCCTTCTTTGATTGTGTAGAATTAGCAGATTTTTGCTTACTAGTAGAAGAGCTCCACTTTCCTTTGCCGTTCTGACTAGCCAATAAAGCTTGATCTACAACATGCATAATGGACATGTTCTTCATAGACTGATCCTCCTAAAACAGAACAGAGAATAACTCGTCAAATGTTAAGGCATTTGGATTGCCTTTCATCATCAAATGAAGAGTACAAGCAAAACTCTGATATGAATCTGGAAGATCATTTAGAACAGTCTCCACAAGTGAAATGCCAGGCAAGACTTCATCAGGAGAAATCAATTGTTCCTTTATCTTTGTCAGAAAAATCTCCATGGAATCTCTTTAATTCATGTGATCACTCTTTAACACTTTTCGAAGATAAGCAACACGAGCCTCATTCCTTGCCTACTATAAAGTGAGCTGTTCTACAAGAGCAAATGTGAAGAATAATGGCATGCTTGACAGACAAGGCTGTCAATGCATTGTTTCCATGGCAACATGTGTAGCCATGCACAGGGAAGAGAGAAAGAGGGAGAGAGTAAGACATGTCACCTATTTTGCACAGAAATCAAGAACAATAACAGCCAAAAACAAGAAACTAAAAACTAACTACAAGAAATAAATGCACATCACAAGCCATATATGGCAAAGAAACTAAAGAGAGGATTTTCACTACTTCATTTGCCATATTTATACAATTTTGTGGCCTTTAAAGGCTCTTCACACTCAATCTCTAATTCACCCGCCAATCCAACCTTACAAATATAATCTCAAATCTAGAATAGCCCTAAGGGTAGCAAGATCTCCATGTGCCCCTAACACTGGCATGCATGGTGGACTTGAACTACCGCTATCCCTTGATAAGTACAATCCCCTCATCAAAATGAAAAGTACATGGAAACCATTTATAGGCTGGGAACCTTTATACAACATGTGATAAAAATAAAGGATGAGGCACATTACTTCTCTAAGCCTTCTCCAAAATTCCTTCAATCCAGGAGCCTCCACATCTCTTGTGCGATAGGACACCAGTTCCATCACACTCATTAAACTAAAATAAAGTTTCCAAAAATAAGAACTCAATCCATAGACAATCTCCATGTAGATCTCCATATTTCTAAAGTGATAACACCTCCCTTGGGATATAGTAGTCCAACTCCATGTACATAACCAATGTAGTAGCAACCTGTCAAGCAAGAAACACATGTGTACACATTATCATGCTCTACCCTTATGAACAATACTTGCAAACCAAAATGCATGGTTAGACCATGGTATGGAGTGAAAATAAGGCTCATAACATGTCCAGAACTATAAGCAATGGGTAGTGCAAAGCAAAGTGCTTGGAACCGAATCCAAGATATGCAAATACACTACACACAACTCATAGGCTGCCCTCCTATATGCACATAAATGAAGTACAAAGATGGCTGAATTACATCATTTCATATGTGTATGCAACATAGGCCTCACAAAAAAGGGATCCGAGCCTTGCTTCATCATAATCCTGCTTTCTTCACTCTAGTGGGATGGCCCTTGTTGATCCTCAATCCATGCTCAAAGATGCTCCTTAAAAATCTAAATCATGCAAAATCTCCATGCTTCTTCATTCTCGGATCCACTTCCATGGTTTCTTATTTTTGTAATAGTCATCGATTTTCAATTTTTGGACGTTATCGATAGCACTTATACGTACTGCAACATATCAATAGATCGCGCAAATTAAAAAGAACCATATAATAAACGACGAACAGAACATGTGAAATAACAATGGTAAGAGGAATACAAAGTAATAATCATTACACTAAAGTCGTACCAAAAAAACCAAGAACTAAATCAAATGTGTCATAGAAGAATTAAAAATCCATAGCAAGCGAAGTGCAAATGCATCAAAACCCATGCCTGAAATTCAGAGCAACCATAAAAATGATATCATGACATCATGACCAAACCAATATGGAGATACTGCATCAAGAAAAATCAAAGATTTTGCACAGCAGCATTGCTGCAATAAAGCGACACCAGGAAGTATTTGAAAACCATTGGATGCCAATGTTTACATGGCATGCACAACCATGCACAGGGAAGAGAGAAGGAGGGAGAGAGAGCAAGAACGATGTGTTGGGATAGATGGATGGACACTCCAAGAAATGAGTAGGCACTACCAAATCTTGCTTAGTACTAGCCCCTTGTAGCTTCAGAGTTGATATGTGGGCCCTCTTAGCCTTCCAATGACACTATATAAGTGCCTATGTACTTTGGAAATGATGTAAGAAAAGATTGAATCAAAACATACTACTTCCAAATAGAAGGATCAATGAAAACCTTCTATTTTTTATCACACACCTACTACTTGTTATGCTCAGTGCAACCAATACACTAGGAATTAGAAAAATTCCTTTTAGAGGTATCTAATTAACTTAGTAAGCTAATGATTCCAAGTAGAATCACTTGAAATGATGCACTACACACAGAGCAATCAATTTAGCAATCGAATCATTACCCCCGATTTAGGACCTCTGTAGAGTTTGACCAGTGAGTTCTTTGATGGATTTTTCTCAAAATTGGCCAGATGGATTTCCTTCAAAATTTTTCAGCATGTAGATAACTTGGAGCTGATTCCAACAAGCTATAGATCATTGAAAATGGTGGAGAATTGACTGAGATATGAGCAGCACAAGTTGACAGTTATGAATGACTATAATAGAGAGCTCATAGATGAACAATGTAGATGTATTGTATTAATGAACAATATTGTACAAGATCATAGGCTTGATAATCATAGCATGATGATGGAGAGTAATGTAGGCTACAATGTATGCATCACACTCTTACAAAAAAGACAATGAAGAACTCGGGAATTGATCACTACTACCCACGACTTTTTCAAGTCACTTTATATAAGTGCTTCATTCAAATTTGAATTTGAATTCAAGTTTTGGCTCTCTCTCTAAAAAGTAGTCCTTCAATCTAGGAAATATCCCCTCAATGAAGTAGTTACTTTTCTAACTAATAAGTCCACAAGTTTTTGGTAGGTGATTACAAATATTCTCTCAAGTCAAAAGAAATGACTTTTACAAATGGTAAAGATGAAAAAATCTTCCTAGCAATGGTTTCCATGGAGCTTCATATGTTTATGAACTTCAAGCCAAATGCGTGGGCTTGGATTTTGCACCAACAGCCCCACCTCAAGCCAAACATTTTGTCTTGGTCTTCATCTTCAATCTTCATGAATGTCCTACAATCCAATCACTGACTTAAACCTACAAAGTTTTGTACCATCTAATGCTTTAGTCAACAAGTCTGCACATTGCATATTAGTTGATACATATGCCAACTGAATATCCTTGCTCAATAGCTTCTCTCTCACATAATGATAGTGGACCTCTATATGCTTGGTCCTAGCATGATAAATAGGATTAGCTACAAGATGTAGTGATCTAGTATTGTCTCCAAAAATCATTGGAGATGTGGTATGCAAACCTAATTCTGTATACAACAATATGATCCATATGGCCTCTTGAGTAGCATTGGGCAATCCTCTATACTCTGCCTTTGTAGAAAATAAAGCAACAGTAGGTTGCTTCTTTGAAGACCATGATATAGGCTTATCACCTACAAAAGATAGATATCCTGAGGTACTCCTCCTATCATCCTTGCATCCTACCCAATCTGCATCTGAATAGATCTTGATGTCCAAGTCTGATGTATAAGGGAAATACAATCCATGATGTTGAGTACCCTTAAGATACTTCAAGATCCTTTTGGCAGCCTCCAAGTGAGGTGCCCTAGGCTTGTGCATAAACTGACCTAGAATACTTACTCCATAAGCAATATCAATCCTTGTCAATGTAGCATACTTCAAGCTTCCCACTATGCTTTGGTAACCGGCAATGTTCTCAAGTACATCACCTTCATGAGCACTTAATTTTAGGTTTACCTCCCTTGGAGTACTTGCAACTTTGGCATCCTGCAAATGAAACTTCTTCAACATATCCTGTATGTACTTTCTTTGAGTAATGTAAATTCCAGAGTTAGTATAGACTAACTCAAGTCCAAGAAAATATTTTAGTGATCCAAGGTCACTAATTTTGAACTCCTTCATCATCTGGTTCTTGATCTATTTTATGCCATTAGCATCATTACTTGTGAGTATAATATCATCAACATATACACATAGGTATATTACCTCTAAATTACTTCTCTTGATGAATAAATAAGTATCTGCTTTTCTCATGATAAAACCTTGATCCTAAAGGTATGTAGTCAACCTATGGTTCCATGCCCTAGGTGCCTACTTTAATCCATAAAGAGCTTTGTTCAATTTACATACATATGTTACCTTGCTTGGGTCCTCATAGCCAGGAGGTTGAGACATGTACACCTCCTCTGAAATCCAGCCATTTAGAAATGCATTTTTTAATCCAACTGATACATGTTCCAATTCTTTGATGCAGCCACACTTACCAATACCCTGATGGTTGGCATTTTGGCCACAGGTGAGAAAGTTCCTTCATAATCAATTCCGTGGGCGCTCTAACTGTCAATGAAGATGGTGGTAGTAGAAGATTGATCAACACCCAAATCAGCCATAAGGTGTCTGAGCCACACACACTCAATAGTCACTGTCAAAGCTACCCTATACTCAGCCTCACAACTGGAAGTGGCCACAATAGGTTGCTTGCTCAACCAAGATATACATGAGCTACTGTTGAAGCTCAAGTTCAAGGACAAAGCATGGAAGCACATCAAGGAAGTGGACACACAAGAAGAAGGAGCAAGTAAGGAGCTCCAAGAAGCACCTGTCAAATTTTCAAAAGAAATCCCTATAAAAATAGTGATTTTTATCACTAAAAACCATTGTAAATACCATTTTCCATTTTTGTTACTCCATTTTGTTCAAGCCGAGGAGTCCTCAAGCTTGAGGAGTATTAGAACTATCATCCTACCAATTTTCATAATTTTTGGACTCCGTTCGAGCCCCCAAATAAGCCTCGGAACCTATTTTTTAACTAGGCCAGACACTAGGTCTAGACAGGGCCAAAACCACTCAAAAACCTATAAAAAGGGCTGGAGAGCTCATTTTTGAGGTTGGCTTGTTGTAGATTTCCGCTTTGTAAGAGAGCTCTTGTGTAATCCAAGTCCTTCCATTGTTCCACTCTTTGCTCTTACTTTGTGCGCGTGTCTGTGTATGTGTGTGCATGCTTGTATGCTTTCACTCACGGACATGCCATCACTTGCTCACGGTCTTCATACCGGTCCTCACGTCTCCACGGATTGACATTTATGAGGTGTATCTCGTCACGTTGGTACTTGCCATTGTGCTAGAGTGACACCAAATTTGGCACCGTTGCTGGGGAGAGAGCTTTAAGGACGAGTGTGTGACGGTAAGACATAGAGTAGCGACGTTGGAAGGAAAATAATCACCATTTTCAGTTCAGTTTCTGATTTTTCCTTCTTCTTCATCTTCATCATCATCACCATCTTCTTCCCTCTTCACATTCTCTGATTTTTTCCATTTTTGACAGTACATTCACTCATTTTTTACTCGTGGCTGTGAGAAAGAAGCACAGGAGGAGCTGAGAACCAAAAATGCTGAAGAAAAACACTTGAAAAACTCTCAAAAACACCAAAATCTGGGCGACAGTATCACGGCATGAGAGGAACAACGCATGGTATCGCGAGTGGAAAATCGTGCATTTGGAGGGTGACTTTGCATCTACAGGCACCTAAAACTGACAAGGAGGACACAAGGTACACATATTTGCAAAAAATTTTGAATTTGGATGTCAAAATCTCCAAGTATCGTGTCCCATTGAGTTTTGGTATCGCGATACCAGAATTCCCGTGTATCGCGATACTTGTTGAGGTATCGTATCATGCACGCCCACTTGAGGTATCGGGATACCATTCTGGTATCGTATCGTCAAGTGTTGGTATCGCGATTGCAGTCATCCCGATGGTATCGTATCGTCAATTGAGCGGTATCGTATCGCGAGGTCAAGAGGTATCGTATCGTGCACCTAGTATCGTATCATCTCTTATTCTGGTATCATATCGTGCACTTTGTGGTATCGTATCTCATAGCACAAGCAGTATTGTATCACGATTGGAGTGGTATCCTATCGTTCACAAACTGGTATCGTATCGCCACTTGCATAAGTATCGTATCGCGAGCAAAGTTGGTATCGTATCGCCTCCTGATTTGGTATCGTATCATCCGGTTCCTTAGTATCGTATCGTGCAAAGATCCAGTATCGTATCGTTTGATTTTTGGTATTGTATCGCATCAAGTCAAGTGGTATCGTATCGTCTACTGGGCGGTATTGTATCGTTTACAGACTGGTATCGTATCGTGAGGTTGATATCGTATCGCGCAAATTAGTGGTATCGTATCCTGACCACTTTTAGTATCGTATCGTTTAAGAGAGCAGTATCGTATCGTGGACTTGGTATCACCTTTGTGGTATCGTATCGTCTAAGGTGGTATCGTTTGAAGTGGTATCGTGTAACACAAAGGTATCGTATCGTGAAAATCTGGTATCGTATCGCCTGTCTTGAGTTCCCAGAGAGATCTTGTTTCCCTGTTTTAACCCCAGAACCCTGAAGTGGCATAAATTTCTCATACAAAATCCGTAAAAATAATACACGAATTATTAGATAGGGTATTTTGAAGTTGACCGTCAGGGAAACTAGAAAACCAAGGAGTTCCAAAAGATTTTGAGCACTGTAAGAGAACTTTGGGACTAGAAGCCAAGGCTTATGAACCTAAGATCTGGTAGACACTTAGGCAAGGATAGACAAAGCATTAGATCATCTGAGGCTAGTGTCAACCATACAGCTAAGTCTTGGGCACAACAACTAAGTGGTTATCCCTACATACTAAGTTCAGAAACCAGTGACTCAGAAATGTCCTTCAACATGGAAAGGCCCACACGTACCTTAGGTACTGCTTATTTACAGACACCAGAAGGTCCGTACAAAACCCAATTGGAGTATACTAGGACCAACCAATTAGGTGTTCGCATCTATGAGGATGGTCTGAGAAGATCAGTGGTCCAACTCAAAAATCCTAACCAGCCCTTCGAACTTGAACACCCAGTGGTCAAGTTTGAAGAGGGTGCATACATTGATAAGGAAGGAACCATGTATGTGGTTACCAGCCTACTAGACAGGACATATGAGTTTGGAAACATCATTCTTGAGAATAAGATAGAAGACCTAGAGCAAGGAGACCTAGGACGAGAACCCAAGACCCCTAGAGGTAAGTCAGTCTTGACTAGAGTGATCACTCCATAATGGATTTCCCAAGACAACCAAAGCATAGAGCTATTCTTGAATAGAGATATGGAGGAAGCTTTTTGGAGATTCAAGCCAGCTCAACCAAGCCCAATAGTCACCATCTATGAGTTCAAGGATCCAGAGATACCAGGAAAAGTTGTCTATCTAGATCATATGTCAGAGAAAATGTTCTTGGTAACAGAGCAAGATAGGCATGCATACACTTGGCAAGGTGAATCAATCTTCCCTCCACTGAGATCTAGTGTTTCCCATGGTCTCCAAGGATAGGATCATCTAAGGCTCATGAAAATCAGCGGGAAAGAACTAGAGAGAGACTGGAGGTAAGCTTTGCAAACACTGTGGGCAGAGACCGATCAAGACATGAAGGTGAACGACCCGAAAGGGAGAGACATAGGGCACATAGGCATCAAAGAGATGAACATGATTTTCCATTGCCTAGACCCCGAGAGCACTCAAGAACCCTTGGACCTTCTCAAGTGGTCAAGGCGATGAAGAACTACTTTGATGGATTTGGAGATCCTTATGATCATGTGGCCGAGTTCAAACAAGTGCTAAGAGCCGAACAAGTAGAGGGCTTGTTCACTTAGTTCGAGGCATTTGGTATGACTCTCAAGGGTACTGCCTTAGCTTGGTTTCAACCTCTAAATAGTCACAACTATAGGGAGATAGGTCAGCTGCTAGAGGAATTCATTGTCGAATTTTCCAAGAGTGGTATCAGGCATAACACACCATCCTTGATCCATAGCTTCAAGCAGACACCCCAAGAGATAGTGTGAATTGCAGGAAGAAGTTTTAGATAGTACTTGGAAAGATGCCCTGTGCTAGAATTACCCACAACAGCCAAACAAGTGGCACTATTTTTAGATGGCCTATTGAGCTCAAAGTTGAGATCATATGTGTACTTGAAAGAGCCTAGATCCATATAAGAGTGTGTGCGGATATGCATTGACATAGAAGACAACTTGGGTGAGGAATTAGGATTATCCAAACTCTATAAGGACTCTGACAGTTCTACTAGTCATACCTCTAGAACCTCCAATGAGATAGATGAGATAGCTGAGCAGGTGGCCAAAAAGCTAGGAGTTTAAAATAGACAAATGCCAAGGGTCACCTCATTGAAGTGATGTTATACATGTGGAGGAGATCACATGGCTAATGTCTGCCCAACGATGGCTCAACCCCAAGGAAACCCTAATGCTCTATATTGCACCATTGAGAGGAAATACACAAATCATACGGCCCAAGATTGTCCCTATAATAGGCAGGCTGTTAGACAAAATTATCAGAAACCTTGTGAAGAGCTGGATAGGTATGTGCTTGAAGATGAAGAGGTGTTGCAAAATCCTTGATCTACACCAGCCAAATGAACTCCAGAAGTATATGGTGGGCCCTTTTAGCTTGCCAATGGATGTATTAGACACCCTATGTACCTTGGAAGATCACTCTCAAAAAGATAGATCAAAACAGATAAGTTGGAGTTAGCTCAGAGGTGAAAACTTGTTATTCTTGGTTCATACACCTGTCCAGTGTTTTACATAATTCTCTAAGCACAGCAGCAATTAGCTTAATTCCTCTTGGGAAAGTCTAGGTAACTTAAAGATCTAACTTTCAAGAGTAATCTCATCAAAAATAATGAACCACACACTGAGAATGAGTTTTAACAACTGATGACATCATCCCGATTTTCACAGGCTGCTACAGTTTGAGACCAATGAGCAGAAAAATCAACATAACTCAAAATGTAGGAATCCAATGATTATGAAAATTTGTATGGTTATACTGACAGTAAGCTGAATCTGAAAAGCTTTAAATCACTGAATTTGAATAAGTAACCACTGAGAAACACCTCTGACAAGATGAGTCAAAAAGTCAGGTACCTGACAGAGAAGTGAAGATGAACAGACCCTGTTGACTTCAAATGAACATAACTGAAGATTGCAAAATCCAAATGACATGAAAATTTGTGAGCATATACTAGACTTATAGAGCTAACTTTACCAAGTTAAATCACTGAAAATGATCCACCAAGCTCAGAGAAAACATCTCTGCAAGCTGACTGAGAAAAACTGAGAGTAATGGCAGTGAGTAGTACACTTCACAAGAACATGGAAAGATGAACTCAAATAATCATGAAAATGAAAGTATATTGCTTGTACAATACAATGACTTACTGATAAATATGTGTGCCTTGTAATCACACCTTGATATGGCATAAAGCTCAGCTCTTGGAGGTCTTCACATAGGTCTCTCTAACCACGACTAAAACTGCCATCTATTTATAGTTGAGTTTGGGAGGCTAACTTCCCTCAATCACTCTCCAATCAATCACTGATTGATTTGATTCTCTACCTACCAAAAATCATGAATTCGTGGCTCCTCTTTCCATTCTTGATCAATTGGACTCAACCACTTAAGATTCTCTTACTTTTACATTAAGTAAACTCTTCAGAAAATTACAAGAGGTAGTTCACAAGTGAACTTTACATAGTCTTCTTTTTAAAGCTTCTTCTAAGACTTTGTGAGACTCAAGCCAATACTTAGGCTTGTCATAGACTTGCTCCAACAGCTCCCCCTCAAGCCAAGTATGCTTGAGGTCTTCAATCTTCCAAGATTACCTGCAAACCAATCATAGCCTTGAATTTGCAAAGCTTTGTACCATCCAATGCTTTGGTTAGAATATCTGCACATTGTTGATGAGTGGACACATATGATATTTGAATCTCTTTGCTTAGAACCTTCTCTCGTACATAGTGATAATGAACTTCAATATGTTTAGTCCTTGCATGAAAAATAGGATTAGCATCCAAATGAATAGAACTCATATTGTCACCAAAAATAGTTGGAGTTCCAAACTCCAATCCAAGATCTTTGAATAATGTCTTCATCCACATAGCTTCTTGTGTAGCTATGGCAAGACCTCTGTATTCAGCTTCAGTAGAAGAGAGAGCAACTGTGGGTTGCTTCTTGGATGACCATGAAATAAGCTTTGAACCTGCAAAGGTAAGATAACCTAAAGTGCTCCTTCTATCTTCCTTGGAGCCAGCCCAATCTGCATCAGAAAATAGCTTCAAACCTAAATCAGATACATAAGGATAATAAAGTCCTTCATTTATGGTTCCTTTGAGATACTTGAGAATCCTTTTGGCAGCCTCCATATGTGGTTTCCTTGGTGTGTGCATAAATTGACTTAGCACACTCACACTGTAACATATATCTACTCTTGTCAATGTGGCATAGTTGAGACTACCCACTAGACTTTGATATGATGTGATATCCTCTATGAGTTCACCTTCATGTGAGCTCAATTTGTGATTGACCTCCATTGGAGTACCTGCAATCTTACAATCTTGCATCTTGAATTTTTCCAACATGTCCCTAATGTACTTTCTTTGAGTGAGAAACAAACCATGATCTTTGTAGACAACTTCCAAACCTAGGAAGTAGGTAAGTGAACCCAAATCACTTATCTTGAACTCTTCTCTCATCTGATCTTTGATCTTCTTCATACCATCTGCATCATTTCCTGTCAATATAATATCATCTACATATACACATAGGTAGATGACCTCGGAATTACTCTTTTTAATAAAGAGTGAAGGATCTGCCTTGCTTGGTTGAAAGCCTTTGTCCTGCAAGAATGAAACAAGCCTGAAATTCCAAGCTCTTGGAGCTTGCTTGAGACCATACAATGCTTTGTTAAGTTTACACACATAATCAGGATAAACTTGATTCTCAAAACCAGGTGGTTGTGCCATATATACCTCTTCTGTTATCCAACCATTCAAGAATGCATTCTTTACATCTAGTTGAAGTATCTTCCAATTCTTGGAAGAGGCAATACTAAGCAAAACCCTAATAGTAGGCATCTTTGCCACAGGAGAGAAGGTCTCCTCATAATCAATTCCCTGAGTTTGTGCAAAGCCTTTTGCTACAAGCCTTGCCTTATACCTTTTAATTGAACCATCAGAATTCTTCTTGAGTTTATAGACCCATCTTGAGCCTATTACCTTCATGGATGAAGTCTTGGGCACCAAATCCCAAGTGTTGTTTTCCTCAAGTGCTTCAATCTCTTCCTTCATTGCATGCTTCCATTCTGATTTTGCTTTGGCATCTTCAAATGATGATGGCTCCTCTTGGTTTATATCCTGTGCTATGTAGATAGAGTGTTTAGTTACTAATGAGGTGTCAAACCCATACCTTTCTGGTTTTTTCTTTTCCCTCATAGATCTTCTTAGGCCATGATGTGATGATTCTGCCTCATGTCCAAGTTCTTGCAGTTTTGCTTTACCTTTAGACTTCCATGCTTTGATCTTTTCCATGTGAGATTCTTCATCATCCTCTGAGGTGTCTTGTTCTTCAATCTTTGATTGTTCTCTACCAAGCTTTGGAAAATCTTCTTCAAGATCATATGGTAAATTGATCTTCCTGCATGAATCTTCATACCATGAATTGTTCTCATCAAAAACTACATCTCTGCTTACCAAGAATCCTTTGTTAGTAGGGTTGTATAACCTGTAGCCCTTTTTTATTGTTGTCATATCCAATAAATACACACCTTTCTGTCTTTGGATCCATCTTGCCTCTAACTTGTGAAGGAACATGAGCAAAAGCAATACATCCAAAAATTTTACAATGATCTAAGCTTGGTCTTCTTCCATTCCAAGCCTCATATGGAGTCATCCCATCAAGGGATTTTGAAGGCAACCTGTTAATCAAGTAAGTGGCTGTAGATACAGCCTCAGCCCATAAATAATTAGGTAAATGCTTTTCATTTAACATAGACCTTGCAGCTTCAACAATTGTCCTATTCCTCCTTTCTGCCACTCCATTTTGCTCAGGAGTGTACCTTGTAGTTACCTCTCTTTTGATTCCTCTTTCTTGAAGAAAAGAATCAAAATCATGGGAGAAGTATTCTCCCCCTCCATCTGACCTTAGCCTTTTTAGTGATTTACCTGTTTGATTCTCCACAAGAGCCAAATATCTTTTGAAACATGAAAAAACTTCATCTTTGTGTTTCATAAAGAATAGGATAGTCCATCTGCTGCAATCATCAATAAAGGAAACATAATACCTTGATCCAGATATTGAAGCTTCCTTGCTAGGTCCCCATACATCTGTATGAACCAACTCCAAGAGATCTCCATGCATATAACCTTTCTTCATGAATGCTAACCTGTGAGACTTTCCAAATTGACATGCACTACACTTATAAATCATATGTTGTTTTGACAAATTAGGGAGTCCAAGTACACTTTGGTCCCTGCAGATTTGCTTTAATGACCTTTCACCAATATGTGCTAACCTTTTATGCCATACTTCCAATTATGTGAGTGTCTGACTACCATAATTAAAGAGAGCAATGTTTCTAGTGTCCTGTAATTCAAATGTGAACAATCTACCTGTCTTTTCACCTTTTGCAATTCTTCTGAATCCTTGACTTGGGTCTTCAACAAATGCTCCTGCTTTTGTGAACCTGACTTGCAACCCTTTCTCTACTATCTGCCCAACACTTATCAAATTCTTTGTCATGGTAGGGACATAGAGTACCTTATTGAGTAGGTTGATGTTTCCATCAGGTGCTTTGACATTGCCTATTTTCTCCACAGGATGTTTTGTAGCATCTCCTGTTTGTACCTCATGCTTATTCCTTGGATCTTCTAAAACTGATAGGAGTGCCACATTTCCTACCACATGATTTGAACAACCTGAATCTATGTAGAAAACATGCTCATCAGATTTACCTTGTGGCATAGCCATGTTCATGATCAATAATGAATCCTCTTTGTTTGAGTCTTCTGTGTAGTTATTGTAGTCTCTCCTTCCTTTGTAGCCTCCTTGATAGTTTGAATGATTGTAGTTGTTGTAGTTGCCATGGTAGTTGTTGAACCTTCCTCTTGAGTAGCCATAACTTCCTCTATTGTATCCTCTGCCTCTTTGATTCCTGGAATTCCTAAAGCAATTTTCAGTTGTATGATTAGTTAATCCACAAATAGAACATGAGTTGGAGTCTTGGGATCTCCCCCTGCCTTGTCTACCTCCTCTTCCTCTACCTCTGCCATGTCTTCCTCTACCTGCATAGTTAGCTTGATATGTACTTGCTTCATCATCCACTTTCTTTGCCTTTCCTTTGTTATCTTTGGACTTGCTTTTATCAGTGTATATAGCTGAAGATTGATTACCTTTAGAGCTTTCTCCATTTTTGATAAGCTTTGCCTCTTGAGTAAGTAGTTGTCCAATGAGTGTATTGAAATCAGGTACATGCATGTCCATGTACAAATCCATAGCTGTGGTGAATGCTTCCCACTTGTCATCTGCCTTCAAGCCATTGATCACCTGCCTTACAATTTGCTCTTCATCTATTACCTCTCCAATGCTTCCCAACTGATCTGCTATGTCCTTGAGCTTTGTGACAAAATCAGTCACATTTTGTTTGGGAGCCTTCTTGAGAGTTGTGAAATCCAGCCATAGTTGATGCTTCCTAGCTTTGGTACTTGAAGAAAAGAAAGCTTCAAGTGCATCCCACACTTCCTGAGATGTTTTACAACTTCTAATGTGAGGCAACAAAAAATCTGAGATAGAGTTGAGGAGATAAGACCTTGCAAGTGCATCCTTGGAGCACCATGTGCTCAATCTTTCTTGCTCTTCTTGTGTTGGTTGACTTTTGTTCCTGAAACTTGGCATAACTTCATCTCCAACCACATAACCATATAAACTTCTACCTTGGAGATAGGCTTCCATTCTTAATGACCAAGCTGAGTAGTTACCTCTGTCTAATTTGTCAATTGATGAAGGAAATCCATCTGCCATGTTGTCCAACCTTGCTCTGATACCACTGTGAAGAGATGGATAGGTATGTGCTTGAAGATGAAGAGGTGTTGCAAAATCCTTGATCTACACCAGCCAAATGAACTCCAAAAGTATATGGTGGGCCCTTTTAGCTTGCCAATGGATGTATTAGACACTCTATGTACCTTGGAAGATCACTCTCAAAAAGATAGATCAAAACAGATAAGTTGGAGTTAGCTCAGAGGTGAAAACTTGCTATTCTTGGTTCATACACCTGTCCAGTGTTTTACATAATTCTCTGAGCACAGCAGCAATTAGCTTAATTCCTCTTGGGGAAGTCTAGGTAACTTAAAGATCTAACTTTCAAGAGTAATCTCATCAAAAATAATGAACCACACACTGAGAATGAGTTTTAACAACTGATGACATCATCCCGATTTTCACGGGCTGCTACAGTTTGAGACCAGTGAGCAGAAAAATCAACATAACTCAAAATGTAGGAATCCAATGATTATGAAAATTTGGGTACCTGACAGAGAAGTGAAAAAGTCGGGTACCTGACAGAGAAGTGAAGATGAACAGACCCTGTTGACTTCAAATGAACATAACTGAAGATTGCAACATCCAAATGACATGAAAATTTGTGAGCATATAGTAGACTTATAGAGCTAACTTTAACAAGTTAAATCACTGAAAATGATGCACCAAGCTCAGAGAAAACATCTCTCCAAGCTGACTGAGAAAAACTGAGAGTAATGGCAGTGAGTAGTACACTTCACAAGAACATGGAAAGATGAACTCAAATAATCATGAAAATGAAAGTATATTGCTTGTACAATACAATGACTTACTGATACATATGTGTGCCTTGTAATCACACCTTGATATGGCATAAAGCTCAGCTCTTGGAGGTCTTCACATAGGTCTCTCTAACCACGACTAAAACTGCCATCTATTTATAGTTGAGTTTGGGAGGCTAACTTCCCTCAATCACTCTCCAATCAATCAATGATTGATTTGATTCTCTACCTACCACACATCACGAATTCGTGGCTCCTCTTTCCATTCTTGATCAAGTGGACTCAACCACTTAAGATTCTCTTACTTTTACATTAAGTAAACTCTTCAAAAAATTACAAGAGGTAGTTCACAAGTGAACTTTACATAGTCTTCTTTTTAAAGATTCTTCTAAGACTTTATGAGACTCAAGCCAATACTTAGGCTTGTCATAGACTTGCTCCAACAAACCTTACCAGCAAGGTAGGTATCAAAACCAGTACCAACAGCCATATTATAGGCCACAACAACAATATCAACCTCAATACCAACAACAATATCAAGCACCAAACAGGCTACAGCCAGTCCTGGGAAACGAACCACCAACTCCTGCGAATGTGATCCTAGTTAAGTATACGATGGCAGAGGAGAACCCTAATAGAGCATTGGTGCCATAACCCCTTTGGTCTCAGAAAATGACTCTCATGCTCATAATTCAGACTATTCCCATGAAGGTAGTCCACATGCTTATTACATAGAGCCACCTGAGCAAAGTGAGATTTCTCCATATCAATACGATGCACCACTTATGGAACAAAATTGGGAACCAGAATACTCCAATTTCATGTATACGAATCCAAATCCTAGGCCCCAAGTGAGACAAGTAAGACCACAAGCCCCTAGAGGACCATGCTTTAGATGTCAAGGTGGCCATTTCATTCGTGAATGTCCCCATCAACCAGCACTTGGACAAGGACAGAGCATCACAATACAAGGCTTTTGTCCTAAGTGCGGCAAGGAACATCTTCCTAGAGAGTGTCCCAAGAATCCCTCTAGTGCACCCAAGGTCACACCCATCAATGTGGTAGGCTTAGTGGCGGATTCAAGTTTAAGTAGCAGTAATGTGGCTCCTGTACAAGCAGTTACTAGGGCAAAGGCTGCACAACAAGCAAAACCATCTAAGCAATCAAAGTCAAGTGAGTCAGGAGAGCCTAGTAAGAGGAAACCAAGAACATGGAAGGATACCAGAGAGAAGGCTAATCGCAAGTGGAACAAAAAGCTATCCGAGCTAGAAGAAAGCCTAAGGGATACCAAAACAAAAATAGAAGACATTGCATCTCAAAGCCCCTCGCATGCCGAAGCTCCATCCACTCCACCTCATCCCATCCCGCCACCCATTGTAAATAACCCACAACCAGGGTCTGTTCCTACAAATCCAACCCTAGAAGGCTTGGACATGATGTTCAAGGCCTACCAAGCTCGCCTTCAAGAAGGGCCAGCAATTGCAAACCTGGACAAGAGTTATCCAAGAGCAGATTTAGAGATTGAACGGACAAAAATGTGCATGAAAATGGTAGAAGTAGCTCAAGCTATGCTTGAGACTAGTCAAAAGTTCAATCAAACAAACTCTGTCAAACCAGATTTGCATTTCCAGGGCTTACTAGAAAGATTAGAGCAATTGGTAAACAAGCCGCAGGTTTCTTTACCTCTACAGGCGCAACCTGTTGTTGAAAGAGAAATCTCACTGCCCAGGAAAGCTTATGTTCTTGATTCCGTCGATGAGGGAACACCTCTTTCAATGCAACAGTACTCTCAAGAGTTCTTGCGGGAAATACAAGAAGAAAAATGGGCCAAGGAGGAGGGTAATTCCCCTCCTATTCTTGAGATTGATGATCTTCATGACCAATTTCCCCAAGACATTCCGTCTATTTATGGAGACCAAGCAGAGCAACAAGAAGATGAAAGATTAGATTTTGAATCTAATTCTTTAAAAAAGTTGCCTCATTTCACAGGCCCATGGGAATCTGAATCTCTTCAGATCAGAGCTCCCACAATACTGATAAGAAATGAAGACTTGGTGGTTCCAAGAAACACTGACATCATGAAGAACACTAAGGTTTAGTGTCACTGTAGAAGAGCTCCTTAAAGCAAAACCTGAGCTATGGAATCATGTGAAGGATCAAGTTCCAGAACTTGATTCCAATATGCCCAAAGCAAGCTCTAAGCAAAAAGTTCCAGAGATACCTCTAGACAAGATAGGAGACATAAGCGAAGGTGAAGAAGGTAATACTTATCTTCCGATCACCTACCAAGGTTACACAACCAAAGCAATCGTAGATTCAGGTGCTGGTGTTGCTATTGCGACCACCTCATTGTGGAAGCGATGGGGCAAACCCACATTAAGACCAACTAGAATGAAGCTTCAAATGGCAGATGGTCATTTTGAAAGACCTCTAGGATTGCTCGAAGGGATAACTCTAACCACTTGTGGTGTAGAGTTTGAACACACATTTGCAATATGTGACTTTGAGAAAAATAATGTCTACGAGATGATCCTAGGAAGACCCTTCCTACGACAATTGCAAATAGTACAGGATTGGGGAACCAACTCCTTGTACTTACAGCACTTAGGGGTCACTACCAAGGTCAATTCGAAGGATTACACCTTCAGAGATGTACCATCCCTACAATGGAATCCTATCCACAAAGCGAAAGAAGATTCTATCTCTGTGCATTCTGGGAGTTCACCTGATCCATCCTGGCTGCATGAAGATACTCACTTGTGGATGTGCAAGGTCGCAAAGGAAGAGGAAAAGCATCTAAAAGCAAGAGAAGAAGGAACTTCCCCAGGAGATAGACCAATCAAAGACCCAGCCTATACACCAATGATATTTCCAGATGAGGAATTTGAACCTCATGGTCGGGCAGAAATTTTAGCTACCATGGACATTGCAGTCAATGAAGAACAATGGACACCTCACTATGATGAGGAGGGTTATGATATTTCTGTGTTCATGTGTGAGCCTTTGTTGGAAGAGTGTGATCCTAGTAATGTCATAGACTCAGAAGAAGAGAATGATGATGATCTAGAGTCCATTGTGATGGATAGCTTGTTCGTCTCTGAGGAGCACTATCTAGAAGATGTAGGAGTATTGACTCAAAAAGAAGAAGAACCTCTCACCAGCATTAATACTATAAATTCAAAGGATGGGAGTGAAGGTAGTAAAAAGAAAAAGAAAAGAAAAGCAGTGAAACAAGAAGAGGAGGAATCATTGTTTGAAGTACCAGAAAATTTCAAGAAATATGAAGTTGAAGATCAGAAAATTTTGGTACGAATGCCTAAGAGAGAGGCCATTATAGGAGAAGCATATGACAATAAAGAAAAGACCAAAAAAATTGTAGTGACCATTGAAGGGAACGAAGAGCGATGTACATACATAGGAGAGGACCTAAGTGCAAAAGAAGAAGCAGAGCTTGTAGCTCTATTAAGGGAATATAGGGATGTGTTTGCATGGCACTATGGAGATTTGAAGGGAGAAGATCCAAAAATTTGCTCTCATACGATACCCATGACCGCCGATGCCAAGCCCACCAAACAAAAGCCCTACACATATAATGACACTTATGCAGCTAAAATCAAAGAAGAAATTGACAAGTTGATTGAAGCTGGGTTTATCTATGAGATTGAGCATACTGAATGGGTGTCCCCCATTGTAGTGGTGCCCAAAAAGAATAGGAAACTGCGAGTGTGTATTAACCTTAAAAAGGTTAATGCTGCTACAATTCGAGATAGGTATCCGCTTCCAATCACAGAACATTTATTGGAGCGTGTTGCAGGCAAGGAAGTTTATAGCTTCCTTGATGGATTTTCAGGCTACAACCAAGTAGCCATTGCCCCAGAAGATCAACACAAAATGGCTTTCGCCACACAGTGGGGAATCTTTGCATTTCCTGTGATGCCATTTGGGCTCACCAATGCACCTGCAACATTCCAAAGGCTCATGTGTCATGTCTTCAAAGAGTTCTTGCGGAAGAACTTAGAAGTATATGTGGATGATTTATGTGCTCATTCCCAAGTAAGAAGATACCACATCCCTGATCTCAGACAAATCTTCAACAAGTGTAGAGAATATCGAGTGTGTCTGAACCCGGAGAAGTGTGTGTTCATGGTACGACAAGGTAAAATCTTAGGTCACATTGTTTCTAAAAATGGAATATCAATAGATGAGGACAAAGTAAGAGCCATAGCAGAGTTGCCAAGGCCGAGGAACGTTAAAGAGGTGAAAGCCTTCATGGGTCATTTTGGATATTACCGCAGGTTCATCCACATGTATGCCATCATTGCTAAACCTCTTTATGGATTGTTGATAAATTTTGAGTGGAACGACGAATGCGAAAATTCCTTCAATGAGCTGAAGAGACGCTTGTGCTCAGCACCAATACTGACCACTCCTGATTGGAATAAGCCATTCCATGTCCATGTAGATGCTTCCAATCATGCAATAGGATGTGTGCTAGCACAACCCACAGGTAAAGGAAATCTAGATTTACCCATCGCATATGCTAGCAGACAATTGAATGCAGCTGAACGAAATTATACCACAACAGAAAGAGAAGGTTTAGGCATTGTATATGCCGTGAAGAAGTTTAGACACTATCTATTGGCCAATAAGTTCAAGTTTTTCACTGATCATCAAGCTTTACTATATTTGGTCAATAAACCTTGCAATACAGGCCGCTTAGTAAGATGGTTCCTCTTACTAATGGAATACGACTTTGAAGTTATTGTCAGGAAAGGTAGGACCCACCTTAGGGCGGACCATCTTTCTCGCATCACTTCAGGAGAGCCTCTGCAAGGAGTGTCTGATGAACTACCTAATGCTTATTTGTTCAATTTAGAAGGTATTCCTAAATGGGAAAATAAGTTGGTACCTATCCTAACCTTTGGACCTGCAAATAAGAACGTAAAAACAAACAAGGAAGAAGTTGTAAAATCACAAAAATATCAAATATTAGCAGGAAGCATGTACAAAAAAGATACAAATAGTGTATTAGCTTGTTGTGTCGAGGACGATGAACATAGTAGTTGGTTGCAACAAGCCCATGAAGGATTGCTAGGAAATCACTATGGTAAACAACACACATGGCAAAAACTAAAATGTTTAGGAGTGTATTGGCCTAGCATGGACAAAGAAATACATGAGTGGATTAAGAATTGTCCAGTGTGCCAGAAGAGACCCCTAGTGGAGCATGCGACTCTTTATCATGTATCGTTAATTCCATAATGGAGTGCTCCATTGGTCGAGTTCATGAGATCAGGAACCTTACCCAATGAGGCTAGTCTTGCAAAAAAATGGAGCATGGAGCAAGAGGCTCAAGACTATGCCTTAGTAGGAGACAACCTATATCGAAGAGGCAAGGATGGTTACCTAAGACTATGCGTTCATGAATTAGACTATTTGAAAGTCTTAGAAACTGCACACAGCGGTGTTGCAGGTGGACACTTTGGGCCTGACAGAGTAATCAAGACCATTCTATTCTCAGGACTTTGGTGGCCCACTCTTCATATGGATGCACATACTTATGTGAAGAAATGTGACACATGCCAATGTGCCCAATACCCAATTAGAAAAGATGAGATGTCTTTGAAACGAATGATGGGAGGACGTGCATTTTTGAAATGGGGTATAGACTTTGTAGGTCCTATTAACCCCCTAGCCCAAAACTCCCATGCAGAATACATCATTGTAGCCACAGATTACCTCACAAAGTGGGTGGAAGTAAAAGCCACGACATAGAATGATGCTCAAACGATGGCTAAGTTCTTAGTTGAGAACATGTTCACGAGATATGGGTTACCAATAGAGTTGATCAGTGATAGAGGTACGCAATTCTTGAATGAAGTCATTGAAAATCTACTTCACAAATTCACGGTGATACATAAGAAGTCGGCCCCCTATCATCCACAAGCTAATGGACAAGCCGAGAGCACGAATAAGATCCTATGTAATGTGTTGACAAAACTAGTAAATAATAAACGCTCTGATTGGGACAAACAACTTCATCATGCTGCTTGGGCTTACCGAGTTGCCTACAAAACGGTACTCAATGCCACCCCATTTCAAATGGTCTTTGGACAGAATGTTGTGCTACCATTGGACTTCCTAATCCCATCCTTAAAAGTAGCACAAGAACATGAGTGGAATGGACATGAATTGTCCTCTAGGATCTTTGATCTAGAACGCTTAGGTGAGACAAGGCTATGAGCGGCAGCAGGCATCTATGTTGTAAAGAAAAGGCAAAAGGCATACTTTGATGCTCATATAAAGGATAAAGGATTGAAAGAGGGAGACGACATGCCCAAAAATTGGAGAAACGAGGATATGGACCTATGATCATTAATAGAATCTCACTAGTGGTGCGGTTCAATTGGCAACTTTAGAAGGAGATATCTTGCCAAACTATATTAGTGGATGTAGAGTCAAGCTATATCAATAGCCTCTTACAGAGGATATGCTCATGAGACTCAACACTGCTAAGAAGCGAAAAGAAGAGGAGTTAAGGGTTAGAGAAGAAGCACAAGCAGAGGCTAGAGAGCGCACCAGAAGAAATAAGTTAAGGTGACTAGGCCTAGATGTCAACCCAAAAACCCCAAAATATCACATGGACATGTGCCAAAAATTGGGCATAATTACTTCACATAATCGATCGACATCCCTTTGTGACCATAGAGGTAGGACACGGAAAGAGTGTAAGGTATGTGAGAGCATTGGTTGACTCAGGTGCAGCAACTAGTGCAGTTAGACTTTCATACTGCCAAGACCTGCAATCAAACATCAAGCCCATAGAAGCATATCTCATAGGACTAGGAGGTGTGGAAACCCCTTGTTTGGGGGAGGTGGAACTTCCCATCTACCTTCAAGATGTTCCAATGAAAGTCAAAATGCTAGTATGCCATGATGAAGACCTTACGGAGCCACTTGTCTTAGGTCAAGATTGGATTTATGACCATGCAGTCAACTTGAACTTAAGAAGTCAACTTCTTCAAGTTTGGGCACAGGAACATTGCATCACATTAGAATTAGAGAATTGCATGTTCACAAATCCAGATGTCACACCTTCTCATAATTCTTCTAGGACTAATCCTAGCAGAAACGATGTTATATGTGTCAAAAGCTCTATGTTCCAGAAGAACCCAATCAGGGAAAAACAGACTCAAAGACAAGCAAACTCCTCCTCTTGTATGAAGGCTAAAGCCATCACAATCAATCAACCCAAAAGGCAAGTGAAACAATGCATGACAACCGCTATATCAAAAACACAAAGAGATGTCAAGAAGAAAGTAGTTACGGGCATGAAGCAAATCTGGGTACGAAAGGGAGAGCAACCACCAATCTTCCCAATACGATTCCCACCCAGGCAAGGCAACCAAAGGAAGACAAGAACCAAGAACCTACGACACACTCAAGCCCGAAGAATCCAACAAATTTGGGCACCGAAGCAATCGATGAAGGCTAACCCCAATAAGGTACAAATTTGGGTGCCTAAAAAATTAGTTCCAGCTCAACAAGGACGATTACAGATGTGGATACCTAAGAAGCTCTTACATATGCAACAACCTATGCTTCCCACCATGCAAAAGGTCTCAACAAGGAAGCCAAGGAAAGAAAAGGGTAAGAACAGAGCACAAAGACCAAAAGAAGACAAACTCAACCCTTCTACAAAAGTAAGCAGGCAATGATCAAGGATATGGGTTTGGAAGCCAAAAGCACCAGCAACATCCTCAGAACCAAAGAGCCAACCACACTGGATACCAAAGTTTGGAAAGGATCCAAAGATGAAGTAGCGTGGGGTGATCTCTACAGGGCCAAATACTATTCTCAAATGGGTTCCAATCAGGAGGATTACATCATTTCAAGATCCTATCGACACCTCCAAACAAAGAATGCATCAAGTATGCAAGTAACATCAGAAGCGTCGACCAACGACAACCATGTGCCTTTGGCATAACTCTGTCTTTTGCACCATTGAGGTCATGCACTTCCAAAGTATGCATAAACATAGGGCCACATTACACGGCCGTGCATAGACACCATTGAGAAATCCCAGGCACATGAGACACATAGGACCTATATACAATGTTTTGTTGGTACTAACCTCTTTCTTCCTGCTTTGTGATATTGTAAAAAATAAAAATTATAAACAAAAAGAAAAGAAGAGGACTATGTGCTTGAAGATGCTCATCAGCAAACTATCAGCAAGGACATCCATCAACAAAAAAAAAACAAGCCGATGGTCAAACACCATGATGGAACTACAACACGAAGAGATGAAGATCAACAGACCTTTCATCATGGTAAGACATGTATGCTTCAACAACACTATCACCATGATAGATTAGGAAACCTCTTCGTCAGCATACCCTTGAGCACTTAGCTCAAGACCCAATCTCTTGCACCATACTTCTTACCATGCATTTTCCAAGTATGCATAGGTAGGGCCACATTACACGGCCATGCACAAGGCACATATTTTTTTCAACCCATGCACTGATGCGCTTACCCATCATACATTATGGGTTACAAGTACTTGGCATGAAAACTATGAAAGTCATCTTTGGAAGAATCAGAGGACATCAGGGTGACCAGTACAAGAGGAAGGAAGCCATCCACCACCGAGCGTTGCTCATAATCAACATTGACCACCTCCTTTGACTAGCTAGTAGTGTTGGAGAGCTCACAAATGCACCATCAAGATGGAATACAAGGAAGAAGTACATACAAAGGGACTACAAACTGCAAGAACTAGCAGTGGCAAAGTGAAGAACCAAACAAACGACCAGGCTACATTGGGAAGATGTCGCTCCTGTTGATATGTAAAGGACACTACCTCTCAACATACTACATGGAACAACCACTACAACAAGGGTCTGTCAGGGATGACAGACTCAAGAGGGGGGGGGGAATGTTGAAGCTCAAGGTCAAGGACAAAGCATGGAAGCGCATCAAGGAAGTGGACACACAAGAAGAAGGAGCAAGTAAGGAGCTCCAAGAAGCACCTATCAAATTTTCAGAAGAAATCCCTATAAAAATAGTGATTTTTATCACTAAAAACCATTGTAAATATACAATTTTCCATTTTTGTTACTCCATTTTGTTCGAGCCAAGGAGTCCTCAAGCTTGAGGAGTATTAGAACTATCATCCTACCAATTTTCATAATTTTTGGACTCCGTTCGAGCCCCCAAATAAGCCCCGGAACCTATTTTTTAACTAGGCTAGACACTAGGTCTGGACAGGGCCAAAACCACTCAAAAACCTATAAAAAGGGCTGGAGAGCTCATTTTTGAGGTTGGCTTGTTGTAGATTTCAGCTTTGTAAGAGAGCTCTTGTGTAATCGAAGTCCTTCCATTGTTCCACTCTTTGCTCTTACTTTGTGCATGCGTGTGTGTATGTGTGTGCATGCTTGTGTGCTTTCACTCACACACTTTTGCCATCACTTGCTCACGGTCTTCATACCGGTCCTCACGTCTCCACGGATTGACATTTATGAGGTGTATCTCCTCACGTTGGTACTTGCCATTTGTTGATATATTTAGGTAGTGATGTGTGTGAACACTCTAGGACCGCCGGGGCACTTTTTTCCCACTTTAGGAGGTTTTTTTCCCCCGGCTTGTATATACGCCTATTGCCCTAATGGGCTACTTATCTTTGTACATTCTCTAGTAATACATTCAGTCTTGTGTGTTGTGCTCCAAGCTTCTTCTTCTTCCTTGTGCTGTTTGCGTGCTTCCGCAGACGTCTAACTCCAACAATTGGTATCAGAGCAGGTCGTTGCTTCTTCTAGGGCGCCGTCGACACTCCTCCGTTTGCAGTCTTAGATTCGCACAAAATTTGGTGAGCATACTCAGGGTGTTTCCGAGATCAAAACAGCTTTGCTGTGTGGTGCCGAAATCGCGATCTAAGCTCGTTTCGACCTCCGAACGCACTATCGCAGTGCTTGTGCAGGCTATTTCGTCCTTTTGTGCCAAAGGTATATACTAGTTTCTGTTCGCCAGTTTAAGCGTCTCGAAGTCTGCTACAGGTCTAGCAGAACTCGTCTGGGCAGTTCTGTTCAACTTTTTGAGATACAGTCAATTTTCTGCATCAAGGTATTTTAGTCACCGGCCATGGCTGAAAGCAGTGATGTATTCCGTATGTTGGCTGTTGAGGATAAGTTGGATGGTACCAACTTCCCATAAGGATTGTGGAACATTGTGCAGGGTGTTGAAAGACGTCCTGTTACACCTGTAACGACAGGTACTGCAAATACAGGTGTTGGAGCTGATGAAGATGGTGTCGAAGATGATATTCCGCAGATTCCTGTTCGTGCTGCTGTTTCTGTTGCACCTACTGTAGAGCAGATTCGTTGGGATGGCAGAGATGCCCAAGCACATGCATTGATAGCTTTGTCTATCAAACGTGCCATTATTCCTCACATTCGCTCTTGTAGAACAGCAAAGGATGCTTGGGATACACTTACCACTTTGTACCAGGCTAGGAATGAGGCTCATGTTGCTTACCTCCGAAAACAGTTGGAGAGTGAGCACATGAATGAAGGTGATTCGATGGATAGTTTTCTTACAAAGATCAAAGACCTGAAGGAACAATTGATTTCTGCTGATGAGGTTATACCAGATAGCTCACTCGTGCAGACCGTTCTGAATGGCCTTCTTGATTCATATCAGAGTTTTGCCTCTACTCTTCGATTGATGATGAAAGGCAATCCGAATGCCTTGTCATTTGAGGAATTAGTCTATGTTCTGTTGCAGGAGATCAGTCCAGGCAGAATAGGTCCATTATGCGTGTTGCAGATCAAGCTTTCCTGGCTAGTCAGAAGGGCAAAGGAAAATGGAGCTCTTCTACTAGTAAGCAGAAATCTGCAAATGCTGCACAATCGAAGAACCAGGATAAAGATGAGAAGAAATCAGAAAAGCAGAAATTGTTCTGCAAGTACTGTAGAGGAAATGATCATATTATAAAGAACTGTCCAAAACTGGCTGCTAAAGAGGCAAAGAAGAAAGAGGCTGGAATGGTTGTTGCAGAGGCCTCTACACCAAAAACAGAGTCTGCAAATCTTGTGCAGGAAGAAGAATGGGCGTTTACTATTGTCTGCAGTTTTGACCCATCTTCTCATGATCACTGCATGTCTGCAGTAGACTCAGATGTTTGGTACTTTGACAGTGGGGCGACCAAACATATTACCTCGCAGCGCAGTTTCTTCTCTTCACTCGAGCCTGCCCCTACAGGGAATACTGTCCCATGCGCCAATAACTCCTCTTATCCTGTTATGGGAGTTGGTAAGATCATTCTGACTACTGCTGATGGTAGTTCTTTCACTTTGTCAGATGCTTTATTTGTGCCAGGGATCAAAAAGAACTTGTTATCAGTTTCTGCATTAGCCAAGATTGGCTTGGTTGTGAAATTCGTTGATGACAGGTGTACAGTCCATGATCTCTCAAATGGCGATGTGATTATTGCTTCTGGCATTTTATGTCGTGGGCTGTATAAGCTCATAGACTATGAAAAATCTGTGAATGATTCGGCATGTGCAGTTCATGATTCTCAGGCTATGTCAGATGCAAAGCTTTGGCATGCACGCTTTGGTCATCTGAATTTTGCTAGTTTGTTACGCCTGCAGAAATCTGAAATGGTGTCCTCTTTGCCCAAACTTGAGGCACCTGGAAAACATGTTTGTGAAGGCTGTATTTTGGGCAAAATGCAGCGTTCTTCCTTTCCAAAAGATGGTTCAGTTCGGGCTATGCAGAAATTGCAGCTTGTACATAGTGATGTCTATGGTCCTATGCAGACACCCTCTTTTGGAAATTACCTTTACTTCGTGACTTTCATTGATGATTTTTCCAGGCATGCATGGGTATATCCACTCAAAGCAAAGTCCGAAGTGTTCATGTGCTTCAAACAGTTTTTGGTTTTGGCTGAAAATCTGTCAGCATGTAAAATGGGCACCCTCCGTTCTGATCGAGGGGGGGAATATATGTCTTCAGATTTTAATGCATTTCTGGCTGAACGTGGGATAAAACACCAGTGTACAGTGCCGTATACACCTCAACAGAATGGAGTTGCTGAACGAAAGAACAGGTCACTCATGGAGATGGCGAGGTGCATGGTCAAAAGTCAGGCTTTACCACATAGTTTCTGGCTTGAGGCTGTCATGTGTGCAGCATATGTACTGAACAGGTGTCCCACGAAAGCGTTGCAGTCTATCACTCCATATGAGGCTTGGCATGACCGCAAGCCATCTGTTGCTCATCTGCGTGTTTTTGGTTGTTTGGCATATGCATTAGTGCCTGAACAACATCGCAGAAAATTGGATGATAAGGCAGTAAAATGTATTTTTGTTGGGTACAGTTCTGAAAGTAAAGGCTATCGTCTGTATCATCCACAGACTAAACGCATTCTGGTTAGCCGTGATGTTGTCTTTGTGGAAGATGCTATTCAGCCATTGCTTTCATGTACTAAGGAGACATCTGTTAGCTCCAAAGACATGTATGATACTTTGATGCCTCTTTTTACAGGTGGACAGGCTAGCGCTGGTCCTAATGAGGCAACTTCTCAGCCTTTACAGGTTTCATATGATGATGCAGATCATTCCATTTCTGATGCAGATTTACATGATGCACTTGTTGATGAGAGAGCTGATATTGAACAGGCAAAAACTATGCCAAAATGGCTGGTGCAGACTTTGCGTGACAGCAAATTAGATGCACCTTTGTCATATCGTACTCGTTCAGGCTCTCATAGTACCTCCTTTGCATCAGATTGCTATGCTATGGCTGCATCTAGTCTCTGTGATGAGAATGAGCCTGTTTCTTTTGATGAAGCACAAAATTCAGAAAATTGGATGGCTGCTATGCAATCTGAATATGATGCTATAATGAAGAATGGTACATGTTCTTTATGTGACTTGCCTCCTGGCAAGAAGGCCATTGGCACTAAGTGGGTATACAAGCTGAAGCGTAAACCTGATGGTACAGTTGACAGGTATAAGGCTAGGCTTGTTGCAAAGGGTTATGCGCAGGAGAGAGGCATTGATTTTGATGAGACCTTTGCACCTACATGCCGTATGACTACTGTTCGGAGCATTTGTGCACTTGCATCCCATCATGGTTGGAATGTACATCAGTTGGACATTAAAACAGCATTTCTGAATGGTGACTTGCATGAAGAAGTGTATGTTTTTCAGCCCCGTGGCTTTGTGCAGAAAGGGCATGAAAACCAGGTGTGCAGGTTAAAGAAGGCGTTATATGGTTTAAAGCAAGCACCACGTGCTTGGTATGAGAAAATACATGCCTATTTGATTGCACATGGTTTTGAGAACAGTCCAACTGAAAGCACCTTATATGTTAAGCATGCTAATGATGTGCTTTTGATCATTGTTGTCTATGTAGACGACATGCTGCTCACTGGTCCTCTTGAGAAGCATATTGCTGATTTCAAGGCTGATTTGCATGCCTCATTTGAGATGTCTGATTTGGGGCATTTGCATCACTATTTGGGCATTCAGTTTATGCAAGTTGATGGTGGAATGGCTTTGTGTCTAACGAAATATATTGACACATTATTGCAGCGTTTTGGCCTTGAACACTGTAAGCCTATTGCCACTCCTATGGAGACAGGTTTACGATTGAGTCTTCATGATGCTGGAGATGCATTTAATGCTGTTCTCTATCAGCAGGTTGTTGGATGCTTGATTTACTTATGCATTACTCGGCCAGATATTCAGTTTGCTGTCTCATAGATGAGCAGGTTTATGCATTGCCCAGGAGTCACGCATTGGAAAGTGGTTAAGCGCATCTTTCGCTACTTGAGTGGTACTCGGCTACTTGGGTTGTTTTATCCCAAGGGGGGATCATTACCGCCAGATTTGCATGCTTTTTCTTACTCAGATTGGGCTGGTTGCTATGACACTCGTGTGTCCACCAGTGGTTTTTGCTTCATGCTTGGTAGCTCATGTATATCTTGGTTGAGCAAGAAGCAGCCTACTGTGGCCACTTCCAGTTGTGAGGCTGAGTATAGGGCAACTTTCACAGCGACTGTTGAGTGTGTGTGGCTCAGACGCCTTATGGCTGATTTGGGTGTTGGCCAGTCTTCTGCCACCACCATCTTCATTGACAGTCAGAGCGCATTGGCAGTTGCGAGGAACCCTGTGTTCCATGCTCGCACTAAGCACATTGAGGTGCATTATCACTATGACAGGGAGAGGTTCTCTGCTGGGGAGATCAGCTTGGCATATGTGCCCACGCAGGAGAACATTGCAGACCTTTTCACGAAGGCTCTGCCTAGGGAGAAGTTTGAAGCTTTCCGCAAAGCTTTGGGCTTACTTCCTTTTGTGGAGTGATTTCCACATAGCTCGGCACTTCCTTATACATGAGTGCCAGCTCCTTGTTCACCGCATCACTCCCAGGGGGGATTTGTTGATATATTTAGGTAGTGATGTGTGTGAACACTCTAGGACCGCCGTGGCACTTTTTTCCCTCTTTAGGAGGGTTTTTTCCCCCGGCTTGTATATACGCCTATTGCCCTAATGGGCTACTTATCTTTGTACATTCTCTAGTAATACATTCAGTCTTGTGTGTTGTGCTCCAAGCTTCTTCTTCTTCCTTGTGCTGTTCGCGTGCTTCCGCAGACGTCTAACTCCAACACCATTGTGCTAGAGTGACAACTACCAAGCATGAAGCAAAAGCCCCTAGTGGACACACGAGTGTCATAGCAACTAGCCTAGTCAGAGTCAGAAAAAGCATGTAAATCAAGCACTAGTGATCCCCCTTGAGATAAAGCAATCCAAGTAGTCGGGTACCACTCAAGTAGCGAAAGATGTGCTTAACCGCTTGCCAATGCTTGACACCTAGGCAATGCATAAACCCGCTCATGTGTGAGACAACAAACTGAATATCTGGCCAAGTAATGCATAAGTAAATCAAGCATCCAACAACCTACTAATAGAGAACAACATCAATGCATCTCCAACATCATTAAGTCTCAATCGTAAACTTGTCTCCATAGGAGTCGTAAGAGACTTCCAGTCTCCAAGGCCAAAATGCTGCTAATGTGTCAATATATTTTGTTTGACAAAAAGCTATTCTACCATCAACTTGCATAAATTGAATGCCCAAATAATGATGCAAACACCCCAAATTAGACATCTCAAATGAGACATGCAAATCAGCCTTAAAATCAGCAATATGCTTCTCATGAGGACCGATGAGCAGCATGTCATCAACATACACAACAATGATTAGAGGCACATCATTAGCATGCTTAACATATAAGGTGCTCTCTATTGGACTTTTCTCAGAACCATGAGCAATCAGATAGGCATGTATCTTTTCATACCAAGCACATGGTGCTTGCCTTAAATCATATAATGCCTTCTTCAACCTACACACTTTGTTTTCATGTCCTTTCTGCACAAAGCCATGGGGCTAAAAAACATACACTTCTTCATGCAAGTCACCATTCATAAATGTTTTTTAATGTTTAACTAATGTACATTCCAACCATGAGGAGCTGCAAGTGCACAGATGCTATGAGTAGTAGTCATTTAACATGTGGGAGCAAAGGTCTCATCAAAATCAATGCCTCTTTCATGTGCATAACCCTTTTCAACAAGCCTAGCCTTGTACGTGTCCATCAGGCTTATGCTTTAACTTGTATACCCACTTAGTGCCAGTGGCCTTCTTGCTAAGAGGCAAGTCACATAAAGACCAGATACCATTTTTCTTCATGTACATTGCAGAACTTTGTCCTTTATCTCCATCTCCCTTCAAGTCTTGCTCATATGTGAGCATCAAACCAAGTAATTGATTCAAATCTGGAACATAATCATTTAATGAAACTTCTGTTCATAAGAAAAAAGGTTTCCACCTTTCATCTGCTCTCAAACCTGCAAGTAGTTGAGCAATCAATCTGTGATCCTCAATATCTTCATCTATGGATCCAAGACTATCTGCAAGATCCTTCATCTTAGTGACATAATCACTAATACTTTGACTTGGTTTCTTCTTGAATGTTGTAAACTCTGACCATAGACTTGCTTTCCGTGCTTTAGTAGTGCTTTGGAAATGATACTCCAATGCATTCCATATATCTTCAGATGATTCCAATCCTCTGATGTGTGGTAGCAAATGATCTGAGATTGAATTGTAAATGTAAGCTTTTGCACTTGCATCCTTCTTCTGCCAATGCTTTAAAGCATCAAGTTATTCTTTCTTTGGTTAGCTTTCATCTTCAAATAATGGCTTCTCTTCTTCACCTGTTACATATACCATGAGATCCTTACTCATAAGTAAGGCTTCCATTCTCATTACCCATGCGGGGTAATTATCTCTGTCCAGTTTGTCAATGGAGATATGATTTGCCATACTCCTTTCCTTCTGCTGCAACCTGTGAGCTTAAAGGATAAAGGATAATACCTTTTGGAGTTCTTTGTGTACGAAGATACTTTTGAAGTAACCTTTTGATGCCTTGTGTCTTCAAATGCTTCACCTTTCAAACTTTAATGAAAAACTTTCCAAAACTTCTCATACCTTTGTCGCCTTCTGCTCTTTAGGAACTTTCTGCTCTGATACCACTTGTTGATGTGTGAAACATCACAAAAAATGAATTAATGTGACACTAGACAACCTCTATGGTCACCATTAACTCATTGTCACTCCAAACTTTGAGAAATGGTAGCCAAAACCAAGAACTTTACTTCTTCAGAATTTCCTAGTCACTGAAATGACATACCTTCAGTATATTGCTAATTTCTCTTAATTAAAATAATATTTCTCCAAGATCTTTTAGTGGATGAAAGTAGAAGAGAAGACATTTCCAACAAGCTAGTACTTGCAAGAAACGGATCTTTAGAACTCAAGTTATGGCCTTCACAAGGTCACCCTATATGACTTTCCAAAATTGGAAAATTTGCATGTTTTAGTAAAAAGCGCCTGTCTAAAAATGGAATTCGATGCCTAGCATCGACTTGCAATGCAAATTCGATGACGGGCATCGACTTGGGGTGTTTTTGGCCACTTTCCAGTAGGGATTCAATGTCAGGCATCGACTTCCCGCATAAAACCTGAAGCTTTCAGATACCAAAACAATAGGTGATTTTATGCACACTTAGAATATGACTTATCAACTGGAATTCGATGCCAGGCATTGAGTTGCTCCAACAACTTCATAATTTGCAAACACTTTAGCACTGAATGAGAAAGATAAATGAAAATATGACTTATCAACAGAGATTCGATGCCAAGCATCGAGTTGCTTGGAAAACTTGATCTTTTGAACTCATCACACAGTAGGTAATCATGGAGTTGATGGAGAGAGTCTCATACACAGAACTTTACTTAGTTCTTCTCATAACTGTAAAAAACTCAGAAGCTTTACAGATGCTTTCTCACTCAAAGAAGCCCGACTATACTCAGTCATACAAAATGAACTCCTTCTCACATTCTATCACTCTCTTCTGCTTCTTCTCTCTCATCGCGTCAGTTACTACAAACTAACTTATATAGATTTTCTCATTCTCGTGACTTTTAAAAAACTTCTAGAACTAAAGTGAACTAACTTTACAAATATAATACACTTGTGAATTTGTCCCTTCACATAGACATGTGTTTTTCTTCTAAAGCTTTGACCTTCAAATATATGTCCAATTAGTGATTGTTTCTCCAAAACAATGGGCTAAAATTTTTTCTCTAGAAACGACTTCAAATTTCTTTATCCCTATCTACAATTATGTTTTCCAGAAGGCCATAGATTCAATAAATGTGTTCTAGAAATAATCAAGCTTTTTTTTTGTTTTCACTTATATATAGGTTGGAATAAATGATGCCATTATTTTCAATCTATCCACTATGAGTTGTAAGAAAAAATAGCATAGTGGAATAGACTAGTAGACAAAGTCGAGAGAAAAACATAGACAAAGACAGATGCAGACTGAGAGATAGAGAACTCAAATTCTCAAATTGCCAAGAGTAATGTAGCTAGACCAATGGTGTTGTCCACCCATGCACTCCCAATGTCGAGTTTAGATGGCAATCTAGATAGAATCTAGATGAAGGGCTTACTAGTGCACAGTGCTATTTAAAGCTCAATATGGGCCATGCTTGTATAGTTTTTACAAGGAGAGTCGGTATAGATAAACACAATTGGAAGATAGAAAATAGTCGACAAAATATACAATATGATAATATCTCCATGACTAGAAGTCTTGCCATCTTGGCCCTACAGGCCAAGGGGATAGACCCCCCAGACCCCACAAAAGGGGGCATGCCCCCCTTTGCACTCCCCCCATTAATTGTTTATGGTGGAAACCATGCGGCACTACAAGGTCTTTATTTTTACCTTGAATGGAAACCCAATGGCCCATAAGTTTATACCTTACCTAATCTAATGGCTAGGCTCACAAAGATCATCTATTACCATCAACAATCACACATAGACCTCATCTAACTTGGAAGTTAGGGTTCCACAAATGTCCGGGCTCCCACAATGGCTTCTCCTCATAATGGGGGCCCCATAACTTAGAGCACCATGGATCATTTGTGGTCACTTGAGAGTGGAGTATTGAGCATATCTAGCACCCCCCCTCAATATCCACCCTATGGTGAACTACCTACTTCGTCCAATGCCAAGCTTTTGAAAGTCTCGATGAAGTTGCTCTTTCCCAAGAGACTTGGTGAAGATGTATGCTCCATTTTCTTTATTTGGACAATAACTTATCTCCACAACCCCATTCTCAATCAATCCACACACATAGTGATATTGAATTTATATGTGCTTGGTACATGCATGGAAAACAGGATTCTTGGCAATGGCCATGCAACTTGACAATTTCAATTGTGTAGCCTCCTCAACCATACTGCAACACATGCAGATTTGTACTTAGCTTAAAGCTACAATCAGTTTCTTCTTTTTTATCCAATAGAAAATCCCTAATCCTAAAGAAAAGCAATATCCAAAAATTGATTTTTTGGTATCAATATCTCCTACCCAATCCGAGTCACAATATCTGGCTAGAGATTATCCTTCTTCATAAAGAATACCATAATCAATGATTCCTTTCACATAGTTGAGTATCTGCATGCTTTCCTTCCAATGAGTTTGGCAAGGCTTATTAAAGAACTTGCTTACTACTCCAACAACATAAGAGATATCTAGTCTGCTATTGCACAAGTAGATGAGGCTTCCAACTAATTTCATGTATCTTCCAGTATCCACTAGAGGTGAAGTATCTTCAACATATAATTTTGTGTTGACATCCATAGGTGTAGAAATTTTCTTGCAATCCTCCATGTCGAATGCGTTCAATATCTATCTTGCATACTTTTGTTGAGACATGGAAATCTTCCCTAGCTTCAAGGCCTAATCAATAATGCATTCAACCCAATTCTATCATGTCAAATTCTGAACTCAAGGCATCTTTCATTTCTTGAAGTAGTATTAACCTTTGTTTCTAATCCGATTGTATCTGGTAAGACTACAGTGGACAGGGTAACTAGAAGGGTTCTTGGGATGGAAGGAGTTTGTAAATAGAGTCCTTTGATATTTTCCCACTCCGCAGACTTAAGGTAATCAATCCAACAAATTATAGAATTACACCACCACTAATATCTCTAGTACAACATACTCTTATCACACTTTATCGTCTCATCATGAAATACTACCACCAGATTCACTTACTAATGGCCATGTTCCAGATTAATGATTAAGTTACTGTTCAAGTTAAACACAATACTATATCGCACTAATTCCAAATTGGAATTTTGATCAAGAATTAATTAATCACCACACTTAATGATAAAGAATTCAATCACCATGAATTACCACAATATCGAACAGAACAACAAGATAATGAAACTATCTGCACCATGCTACTCCACTACGCATAGTCCTACGGACTCGCCGCACGCTTGGGGCTACACGGGTATGACCTTTCTTTGTATTGATTCATAAGTAAATTGCAATGTTTGGGCCAGTATGATGATTCACCAAAAAATTTTAAAAATTACAAATATAGTAATCCGTCTGGCGGCCTAACACTGGCCACATGGTGGATTCTAACCCTTATTGCAAAAAATCATCATCTACAATGCCCTGTATATACAATGTATGAGCCTCCTCAAAAATTCTTTTGATCTTCTTCTGCAATTCCTTGAGAAGCTTCTCTACATGTTTGCATCTAACAATTGAGCATCCAAATTAGAGGAACTTGGTGCAACAAGTTGGTTTACTAAATATCTGTTTTGCTCCAACAAAAAGGCTTCGTGTAAGTAAAAATCATTGTTTAGAGCAGCGTGCCAGCAGATTTTATTGTCTTCAACTTTTGATTTGACTCGCTTTAGCTTCTCTGTCTGAATTACGAGCTAATTCTCAAGGCACTTCATCTATTGAGATTGAATTTCAAATATTTTGAAATATGTCTACGGCTCCTTCTTTAACTTGATGGAGACACAAATTTCTTCAATCAAGGCTTGGGCTTTTTGAAAAAGCTCTTCCTTTGTCACTACCAGTTCGGTCTCTCGCTAGACAGCTTTAGCATGCATTTCGGTGTAGGTTTGCTCCAGTGTAGTGACTTTTTCAGTGGTGAGATCCAGCACTGAGCCAATTTTAGTCAATGTCGCATCCTTTTTGGCTAACTCCTTTTGTAATTGGACCAAATCACGATCTTGAGTGGCCACCTATTTCTGCAAATGTGCTTCACTAGCTCTGAGACCCAACAAGTCTTCCTGAAGTGGAGCAATGTCTACTTCAAGGAGGTCAAGTTTGTGTTGGAACTCCTGCTAAAGCTACTGCTTTTCTGCATTCATCTGAGATTGGAACACATCTGAGACTTGAAGCAAATATCTCCCTATGCTAGCCAAGTCTGTATCAAAGGGGGAGGATGAGCAGAAAATGGTGTTGTCAGCCCTATAGGACGCGGAGGTGCAGCGGAGGATGTACAAGCGACTTCAACATCAGTGGAATGTAGTGGGGAATAATTAGGGGAGGTTGGTGGTGTGTCTATAGAATATGGACAGGGAGAAGAAGCATCGACAAGGGAAAGAATAGGGGCAGAGGGGACAGTGGGAGCGACAGGATGAAGATGAGCAGAAGGAGAAGGTGGAGCGTTAGATACTAATACCACTTCTGTTACCAGGGTAGAAGCCTGTGTATCAATGAGGAAATTGTAAAGGTCATTAATAAGAGCACATGCAATGTCCGGATCGGAGAAGGGGGCAATGGTGGGGAAGGAGCAACCGAATCTTTCATAGGCGAACTGGTATGTTTCTCACTGACTTCGATGACAGCACCATCAATAGAGGTAATGTTGGTTTCGAGAACTGCCATGGCAATGGAAAATTCTTTGGGAGTAAGGATAATTCCAATATTGAGAGGGCCGGAGGAGCAACTAGAAGGAGTGGACACTGCATCGACTTGACGATGCTTCTTGGGAAAAC
The DNA here is from genome assembly GCA_020310875.1 of Ceratopteris richardii. Taxonomy (NCBI): domain Eukaryota; kingdom Viridiplantae; phylum Streptophyta; class Polypodiopsida; order Polypodiales; family Pteridaceae; genus Ceratopteris; species Ceratopteris richardii. The sequence goes on along the minus strand of CM035406.1, from coordinate 75,590,306 downwards.
ACAAGAGAACTTCATCATCATTGTCATCTTGGTCCATGTGGGAAGATGTAGCAGTCACAAGAAGAGGAGGGACACAGGTAACAAATACAGTGGGAGGTGTATCTGGAAGAAGAAGCGAGAAAATATGAGGAAGTCTGGTCCTAGGAAAATATCCTTTGGCTAACTATTTTACAATCGCTTGGCACTCTTTGTGAATGCGGCGGAAGTAAAGCAGAGCCCAATTGATCAACTCACGGGCAACCAAATCAATGACGGAGTACATAGGATGAGAGATACTATAATTATGTTTCTATGAATTTATGGTGGTAATGAGAAATTAGGGTGCATGGCACTCCGGAGGGGGTCAGCACATGATAGCATACTCATGGTCTCTAGTGGTAATTAGGGAACCTCATGCCAACCTTCATTACATAGGCTGAGTCGGGAAACACTAGCATCGACCATAATATGATCCATAAAGAATGGCTCTACAATCGACCGTCCAGTGTTAGAGATAGAGAAATTGGTGATTGCTTGGGCTAGAGTCATAGACAGGGGTGTGCCGACATAGTCTGCCATGGAAAATCAGCAAAGTGGAGCAAGCCACGTACTCATAAGTACTTGGCAAGCTCAGGGGAGATGCTCTAAATGTAGTGCTATGGGACAAGGTTTCCATGGCTACTATGAATACATGTGCACAAAAACACAGCACGCAAGAACACAGAACACACAGATTGCTTACACAAAAGACACATTAAAGGAGAAAAAGAAAAAACCATAACTTAAATAGATATGGCAAAATGGTCGACATGTAGCCAATCAAAAGAGTAATAAGCACATGGAGGATCCGGCCACCATCCAACCAACAAATGCATTGCAAAACCATGAACATGGAAAGTGGAGGCTGGCACCATAATTAGGCCACCAACATGATGGTGCATCAAAAAGAGTGCATTTGTTTTGAAAATTAGATCCCTGATGAAACTACGAAATTGATTATGGTCAGTAGGTCAACCAAAAAATAACCGGAATACTCGTCACGATAATACGGTGGAAACTGAAGTAGTGATCGGAAACAAAATAACAGGAGAAAATCCAACTACCATTACTAATGGAAAAGACAACATCTGGAATGAATGCCTTGTAGACATGAAAAGTCTAATGATGCGGGAGGTGGACAAAAGGGGCATAACTTAGATCCATTCACTGGATTGGGGATCACCTCTTTGGTGAGAGTTTCCAATCGGAATGTGATCAGGCCCAATTGTGCAAAAATTTGGTATGGGCCGAACCACCGGAGCTTGAATTTCCCTACACCTTGTCAGAATTAGAATTATAAAACAAGACTTAGTGTCCCACTTCAAAAATAGGAGTCCACAAGAAGCGATAATGTGTCTTGGACTACTGAAGTTGGACTTCTTGCAACAATAAAAAACTTCCAAATCTTTACTCATCCAGGGAGTGCAAGTCATCGAGGAAAGCATAAAAGATTCAGCCGACAGTAATTTCTTTTCGGTGACAACACATAAGCTAGGCACGACCAGTTCCATTGGAGCAATAGCTTCGAGTTCATAAGCTAACTTAAATGGTGTATATCTAGTAGAGACTTTATAAGTGGTCCGATAGGCCTAGAGAACAGAAGGGAGTAGTTGATCCTGCCATTCAGGATATTCTGTGATCAGTTTCTTAAGCATTGTGAGCAGAGTCTTATTAGTGCTTTCGGCAATCCATTGGCATGTGCGTAATAGGGAGTACCAAATTTATGAACGATATTGAAAGTCTGAGTTAAGTCTGCATGAGGATGTTAGAAAAGTGTGTTCCTTGATCAGAAACGATTTCCAAAGGTAACCCGAACCTAGGAAAAACATCTTGGGTGAGACATTTAGCAACAACGTGAGCTGTAGGGGAGAAAACAGCCTAGCCCTCAGCCCAATGAGTGGCATAATCCATACATGTAAATATATATCTATTGTTAATTGGAATGGCCAGTGGAGTAATAGGCCCCACAAAGTCTAACCCCCACTTCTAGAAAGGTTTTAAGGGAAAAACAAGTTGAAGTGAAAAAAAATGTTGATGTAAGATTTTTCCACTACATTGACAAGCATCACATTGTTTAATGTAAGCATGGATATCACATTGCGTTGTGGGCCACCATAAGCCACTCTGTAGAATCTTTTGATAGGTTAGATCCACACATAAATTAATGCTAGATGGGAGGGAATGAGTCATGAGGATCACCAAGGGGACTTCACGAGTAGGAATGCATCAAAGCCAAACTCTCGAAGGATCGACTTAATAAAGCTGGCCAAAAATAATACAAAATCATCTTCTATAGGTAGCTAACTTTTGGCGAGTCACAGCTATGGGATTTGGGAAAACTAATTGTTTTGCTTGCGCCCACTTGGATGCTTTAACAAATGTTCATTGTTGTTCTTTTAAACCTGGCTCAAACACTTTTGCAGCAGGGTGGAGTGTTTTTCCCAATCATGTCTGTACTCCTGCTATTTGAGTGTTTGCTATTGTAATATATGTTGGTGAAATCAACCACCAATTGAAGTGTTTATGAAGGATTGAAGTCAAGGATTGAAGAAAATAATTTATGAAGCATGAAGAAAGCACATGTTCAGAAGATGAAGACTTGTATACATATGTACATTAATTTAGAGTTAGCTCACGTATACCTTTTGTTTGGATATGAGCTTGTACATATTTGCCTATATATACAAGTAAAAATGTCGGGGAAAATATGAGAGAGTATGAGGGAACAAGATTTTAGAAGAATTAGAAGCCATTGTACACCTTAGAAGTGAAGTAGATCACTCTCTCATCCAGATGTAAAACTTTCCTGAATAGAAGAAAAGTTGCACCCGATATTTCTGAGAGTTCTCCTTTTGTGTTGATTCATCTTTTGTGAAATCTTTTTGTACAAGTCTAATTCTATAGTTGATTGACATTTGTACAAGTTTTTAGCTTCTAATTGTAATCAGGCTGAGAGAGTTGAGTGTAGGAAAATTTACATGTGTAAATGTGAAGAAGTGAAGTTGCAGCAGGTGCAAAATTCGATGCTAATGTTTTGGTTAGTTCTCCTTCCACAGTGTAAAGTTTTCAGCAAGCAAGCACTCATTCTTTAAGTTGGAAGGTACCTATGGCTAAAAGAATTTGAATAAATGGGTTGTAATTTGGGAGGACTATGTGTTTAAAGTTACAGGTGTTAAAGTCGACTGTAAAGAAGTACAATTTTAGACATAGGTGAATTGTTAAGATCGTTTCTCAAGATCTACTGAGTCTTTTGAGATGATTTAACTTGGAGAAGGTGCATGCACAAACTATAGTCAACATTTTGTGCAAAGTTTTATAAAAAACTTTACACAATTGATCAGTCAATGAGTGAGTTATGTGCAGCAGACTTTTTGTGTAGTTACTTTCTTCACAATTTGTTCAAGAGTTTGGTAAATGAGCATTGATCCTCCAAATTGGTAAATTTTTTGAGTTATTCTTGATATAGAGGTGCTCTAACTTCAAGAATAGCTTGTTCTTTTGGATATTAACACTCTCCATCAGTGGCATCAAAATTGAAGAAAGGAGAACCCCGACTGCTGCAGTCATAAAGAATTCAACATTTGAAGATTCAAAAGTTGAAAGTTTGAGAGCAAAGCTTGAGAAGGAGGCTAGAAGATATCAAGAAGACCATAAGGAACTTCATTTGAAGTAAAGGTACACTTATTCATTATAAAGGTTGAAGAATTTAATACACAGGTGAAGAAAGGATGGGAGATTCTCTTCATATAGAGAAATTGGATAGAGAAAACTATCGAGCATGGTCAATGAGGATGGAAGCTCATCTTATGAGCAAAGACCTGATTGGTTACATCACAGATGAAGAAGAAAAGCCACAATTCAGTTGATGAAGATATTGAGGAGGATAAATTGGTAAGGCAAATCCTCACAGGCTTGAGAGGTGATGACAAATGGAAGCCATTCATTTTGTCTACTGAATTGTCACTAGATCATTTTACTCTTGATTTAAATCAGTTGCTAGGACACATGCTAACCTTTGAGTAGGATGCCAAAGGTGAAGGTGATAAAAGTGCAAGTCAAGCAATGTATTCAAAGGATAAGAAGAAGAATAGCAAAGGGAAGCAACAAGCAAATGAAGATGAAGGTACAACTAGCCAAGCTAACTTCCTAAGAGGAAGAGGAGGTGGAAAAGGTAGAGGAAGAGGCAGAAGTAATAAAGATGGAGTCAAAGCTTGTTGGATTTGTGGTAAGACAAATCACTTAGCTCATGATTGTTGGCATAATAATCAGAATAATGGTGGATATAATCAGAACTTTAATTCAAGGGGAAGAGGTGGCAGAAATCAAAGAGGTAATTTCAGAGGTAGAGGTATTAGAGGTTACTTTGGAAGAAATGCAGATAGAGGATTCCAAAGTCAATCCTACAAAAATACCTACTACAATTATGCTTCAGATCAGAAGGAGGATTCAACATTGATAATGAATGCAACTTGTGAAAGGCAAAGTGAAGACCAAAGAGTCTTCTACATTGACTCAAGGTGTAGTAATCACCTGAGTGGCAACATAGCATTGATGACTGATTTGGAAAATAAGGTAACTAATCATGTAGTTCAAACAGGTGACAATACAAAGAATAATGTGAAGTCAATTGGATTAGTGAAGGCCAATGATGGAAGTAATCTTTTGAGTAAGGTTTTGTATGTTCCTACAATTCCAAAGAATCTGATAAGTGTAGGGAAAATTGTTGAAAAAGGTTATGAAGTAAGGTTCACTAATGATAGAGTGTTTGTGGAAGACCCTAGCAATGGGTATAAACAAATTGTTTCAGGGAAGAACGAAGGAAGACTCTTCACGTTGAAGATTCAAGGTAATGTTGTTCATGCCTTGTTCACTTATGGAGGACATAAGATCTTTGAGTTAAATCTTTGGCACAAAAGGCTTCGACATTTCAATGAAAGAGGTATTAAAGATATGGTTAACAATGGTTCAGTGCTTGGATTGCCTAATGTTGCAGGTCAACATATGACATACATATAGATCAACATATGGATACTTGTGTTATGTGGGAGATAAGCTAATCTCTTGGTGTTCTAAGAAGCAACACACAGTTGCTTTATCATCTATAGAGGCAGAGTACAAAGGTATGGTTGAAGCTGCAAAGGAAGTTATATGGCTTAAGACTCTTATGAAGAGTTTTGACATAATTTAGAGTACACCCACTATTCATGGAGATAACATGAGTTCATTGTATTTAGCTGCTAATCCTGTTTTTCATGCGAGGACTAAACATGTTGAGATTCAATATCATTTTCTAAGAGAGAAGTTGATGGATAAGGAGATTGAAGTCATACATACTTCAACAAAAGATCAGATTGCAGATATGCTAACCAAAAGCCTGGATGGACCAAAGCTACAGAGATTCAAAGACATGGTAGGTATAAAGAAGATAAAGAAAACCTCAATTGATGATTGAGGGGGAGCTGTTGGTGCAAGTCAATCACCAATTGAAGTTTTGATGAAGGATTGAAGTCAAGGATTGAAGAAAACATCAATTTATGAAGCAAGTCAATCACCAATTGAAGTTTTGATGAAGGATTGAAGTCAAGGATTGAAGAAAAGATTAATTTATGAAGCATGAAGACAGTACATGTTCAGAAGATGAAGACTTGTATACATATGTACATTAATTTGGAGTTATCCCACTTATACCTTTTGTTTGGATATGAGCTTGTACATATTTGCCTATATATACAAGTAAAAATGTCGGGTCAAATATGAGAGAGTATGAGAGAACAAGAATTTAGAAGAATTAAAAGTCATTAGACACCTTAGAAGTGAAGTAGATCACTCTCTCATCCAGATGTAAAAATTTCTTGAATAGAAGAAAAGTTGCACCCGATATTTCTGAGAGTTCTCCTTCTGTGTTGAATCTTTTGTGAAATCCTTTTGTACAAGTCTAAGTATATAGTTGATTGAACTCTATACAAGTTTTCAGCTTCTAATTGTAATCAAGCTAAGAGAATTGAGTGTAGGAACATTTACATGTGTAAATGTGAAGAAGTGAAGTTGTAGCAGGCACAAAATTTGATGCTAATGTTTTGGTCAATTCTCCTTCCACAGTGTAAAGTTTTGAGCAAGCACTCATTCTTTAAGTTGGAAGGTAAGATACCTATGGCTAAAATCATTTGAATAAACGAGTTGTAGTTTGGGAGGACTATGTGTTTAAAGTTACAAGTGTCAAAGTCGATTGTAAAGAAGTACAGTTTTGGACATAGGTGAATTGTTAAGATCATTTCTCAAGATCTATTGAGTCTTTTGAGATGATTTAACTTGGAGAAGGTGCAAAAACTATAGACAACACATTTTGCAAAGTCTTATAAAATAATTACACATTTGATCAGTCAATGAGTGAGTTATGTGCAACAGACTTTCTGTGTAGTTACTTTCTTCACAGTTTGTTCAAGAGTTTGGTAATTGAGCATTAAATTGGTAAATATTTTGAGTTATTCTTGATATAGATGTGATCTAACTTCAAGAATAGCTTGTTCTTTTGGAGATTAACACTCTCCATCAATATAGACCATATTTGCCATAGGATTTTTTCTATCCTTTTTACATTTATCATATTCCCAAGCCTCCTTACAATATCGATGGATATGGCCAACTTCTCTATAGAAATGCCATCATGGTGGGGGTACAACCTTACTGCTACCAGCTTGTCCCTGGTTCCATCGAGGTTTATTAAAATTTCTTGTTTGCGGTGCTCTATAATTGGTATAAGTTGAATATGCTGCATTTCGTAAGTGGGGTGGTACATAACTTGTAGCTGGTTCCCCCTATTCTTGAAGTACTACATTGATTGTCAATCTATTTTGCATTTTAGAATTATATGGATAGGACTCTATAGAGTGACTCGTGGTGTCACAAATGGCACAATAGATTTGATTAAGTGTAGAGTTGGTCACCACATGGCCGGGATTTTTGCATTTCATACAATAAATCTGCTTCAAGGGGCCATCACTTCTGCTTTTATCGGAATTCAGCGATTCCAAGTCTTCTATAAATCCTCCGACTTTATGCTTCAGTTGTAATTTCATTGCTATTACTGCATCTAACCTCATGCCACTGACATAGTGGATGATCATGACTTGTTTTAACTGTGGGTTTAAGCCATTAATAAACCATTGAGTAATAACATCATTGGGGAGATTTGCATTGGCTTGTGGCAACTATCGTAAATGTGTGCAGAAAAGAGTAGCATAATCCTGCATGCTTTGATTCATTTTTTGCCTATTATTCTGTAAGTAATCGAATATCTCTACAACATTCTTCTTCAATATGAAATGTTGTAGAAATGTGTCCTTTACATCCTCGTACCGTCGGAAATAATTAAGGTCAAACTCAGTGAGCCATCTTGTTGCTTCATTGACTAAGGTGGAATTAAATACTATGGCTTTATATGTTGGATCCTCTCAGTTATTCAGCACTGTGTAATTGACTTTGAAGGTGCACACGTGCGCATCTGGGTCATCACCTAGAAATCCACCGAATTTGGTATACGTGACTCTCGTAGTTGGTTGTCTCCATTGACCTCTAGGTTGTCGTTGTTGCTGCTCATTTTGTGTAACTACTGTGCATTTTGCAGTTGGGTCTGCTGGTTGTTCTGATGCACGGGTATCTGTTGATTCTATTGGTTGTTCTAATTCACAGGTATCTATTGATACTGGTTTGCACTGAGGAAATAAGTTTTTTGGAAATTTAAGGTTTAATTGCTAGGATGGTTCCCACTCTTTAGATAGGAAATCAGAATAAAGAGCCTTCCTATCACTCCAGAACTTTGGGAAATCCTCTTTAATGCATTGTTCAATAGGAGTACTCGGACCTGCACTATGATCTGCTATCTTCTTAACAGGTTCAGCAGGCTTGGTAATATCTTCAACAACTTCTTCTGTCATTTTGGCTAGCACAAGATTATCACCGAATTTGATATCAACATCGGGCGTCTAACCACCACTGGAAGGTATCGGACTATCACCAAGTTTGGTATTGACACCAGACACCATACTATCACTGGAATGTATTGCACCAAGTTCCGATATACTTTGCAACTAAAAAACTAGGAAATACTACGGTATCGATCCACTGCTACTCGTTACACCCTTCCCTTTAAAAGTAACCCCTTCAGTATCACTCCAAGGTGGCATCCCTAGCATACTATTCACTCTCAAGGGTTGTTTATCGCTTTGATATTTGGGATAAGTCTCTTTAGAGTGCATTACAATCATGTAGAAAATAATCTCTGCTCAAAAAGTGTATGCTAAGCTTCTCTGAGAAACTAAATTCCATTTCCCATAGACGGTGCCAATCTTAACCTATGTTTTTAATCGGACTGTATCCGGTAAGACTATAGTGAATAGGGTAACAAGAAGGGTTCTTGGGAAGGTAGGAATCTATAAACAAAGTCCTTTGATATTTTCCCACTCCCCGGACTTAAGACAATCGATCCAGTGAATTACAGAATTACACCACCACTGATATCTCTGCTACAACATACTCTCATCACACTTTATCATCTGATCATAAATTTCTACCACCAGATTCACTTACTAATGTCCATGTGCCAGATTAACTATTAAGTTACTATCGGAGTTAAACACAATACTATACCACACTAATTCCTAACCAAAATTTTGATCAAGACTTAATTAATCACCACACTTAATGATAAAGAATTCAATCAACATGAATTACCAGAGTACTGAATAGAACAGCAAGATAATGAAATTGTATACACCATGCTGCTTCACCACATGCAGTCCTACAGACTTGCCGCATGCTTACGGCTACATGTTTAGAACCTTTCTTTGTATTTTTTCATAAGCAAATTACAATGTTTGGGCCAATACAACACTTCACCAGAAAATATCAATAATTACAAATACAATAATCCGTCCGATGACCTAACACTTCAAAGCCACCCTTTTCCCAAGTAATGATCATAGCCATTGAACTTTGAAGGGCATCCAAGGGTTCTGTTTGAATCCCATGCCTTCCAAAAACTACTTGAGGGATGTTAGCTCATGAACTGGTTGCTTTTTATGCACTAATATGCTTTTGTTGTGTAGAATACATGCTTGATTGCAGGTAACTTGAGGAGAAAGTGGGTGTTATGATGAGAAGAAGCACTAGAATGTAGTGCTAAAAGGGAGCTTGAAGGACTTCTACCCAATGTGTTATCTTCGGTTGCAGCTTAAAAGCTTGTCGCAATCTGATGCATCATAGGTAGGATGATCATAAGGAACGGTTATTTTGAGGTAGTAGATGTTGTTGGAAAAAGTTGTGGAAGACTTAAAGGATGACAGAGATCCATATAGGAGAACGATTATGGAGGCAATTGAGAAAGTGCCATTGTTAATGTCTCAGGTCAGAAAGGAAAGTTCTGTTTGCTGAAGATTCATGGAACACTCAAGTGGAGGCTCAATATCAAGAGTGCAAAGTTGTCACTGACAAAAGTTCTACAAGGTGACTAGGCAAAAAGGGGAAGTAGACCCTCTTCGATTCCTTCTAGTTGGCTGAAAAACGACCCAGTGGGAAGGTGGAAGAAAACAAGGATCTGTCACGCTTTGTTTTGGGGTTCCTCCAATCGTCAATGGAGGTAGGTGTGCAGAGAACGACAACATTGAAGAGGGGAAAAGGGCGGCATTCTCCCTGCCCTATCAGGAGGTGTCAAGAGGTATGATGACTCAGGCACGCGGGAATTGAAGGACTTTGGAATCCTTTCTTTTGCTTTCTTTGTCGAAGAGTGCGAGCACAGACATGGTAAGTCTTATTAATGAGGAGAGGCGGCTAGAGAGTTTTTTTTCTTTTTGTCTGTCAGAAGATGAGGAGCCCCCATGAATTCACACACGCGAGGTATTGAACAGAGGGGAGTTTTTTAAGAAGGGGGACATGTTTTCAGTTTCTTCTCTCCTCTGTTCTTTGGAGACTTCCATTTTTTGGGTGTGACAGAGAAGGAGGGGTGTCTACATAGGCGTGCAGGAGAAGAATCGAAGATGGGACCTCTCAACAGATCGTGAGTGTGGGTCTCTTCCGGAAACTGCAGACAAGTGCACCACGAGGGAGGGACGGATAGCAGTTTGGGAGATTTTGCGTTTTTTATCCCAGCAGGTGTCGAGCAAAAAGGGAAAATGTCCAGCCATTTTGTTGTAGGGAGGGGAGCAGGACACGATACCTATCAGTTAGTGCTTCTTCATATACACATGACAACACAGTAGAGGAAACTCTTGCGAGGCAGCATATCGAGGAATCTGAAGTGGAATGCAAGACATATGGAGGGAAGTTGTCAAAGGCTAGGGTATGATAAAATCTTTTGGCCGGTAGCAGCAGTAGAGTTTTTTTTGGGGTTGTCTTGGTAGCAACGAGGGGAACAAAACACGCTCGACTGGTTCTCTAGGGGTTCACAGGGGGATCTTCATGTTGGACACACAAAGAGAGATACATACGTCTGCAAAGGCCGAGAGAGGAGCAGCAGCACGTTGTCTGTGAGGGTAGCTGGAGTAAAAGTGGAGGGGGAAAGTTTCTTGTTACTCGGTCTTCCTTGACCCGGAGGCAAGGAAAGAAAGAACATGTGAGCGTCAAGTTGGATAGGCATGACAAAAGGCGGCTGCAAAGGATTGTACTTGCATGAACAAAAGATAGTGGAGGTGACAAGGAGCACCGAAGGGCAGGATCTAGTTGATGTGAGTGCGGCTTTAGGAAGCAGTTGATGCAAATCTCCCTTCCATCTTGAAGGTGGTAGCCATATCACGGGATGGAGCTAGCACGACCATAACCATTAATGCAATATATTGATGTAGCATGCTCGCTAACATGCTATTGATGAGGTTTTCCCCTAGTGAAGGTAAGCGATGATTAGTTTGAATCTTTTCAAAGCTATTCTACATCAACTTGTATTGCACCAACACACAAAAAACGATTTGCAAAACAAAAAAAAAATTATATATTTTGGTGAACTGTTGAGCATTCGCATAAACTATTGTTGCTATTGACTTATGCTAATTGCACTAACGCCAGAGAGAGAGATACAATAAGAAGGCATCATGGGCAATGGGAGGAAGGAGGTGCTTAGATTGAGGGAAGGCAGATTCATGGGATTACCTTTGGTGTTCTCAAAAAATAGAGTGAAGGTTTAGACTCTGAAGGAACAAGCTGTTAGTGGAGTTACCCCCGATTACTTGTGCACAGATAATTATATGTACAGAGCTTCCAAATGCAAGTCGATGGGAGGGTCAGCATGGTCCTAGACGAGGATGATGTATGTAACTAGACAAGGGTTCAAGTTTCTGTAAACAAAGCTTCATTTGTACTTTCATGTCCAGGTTGTATGCATGTTTGCCAAAATGGAGTATGTTAGTTTTAGTTCAACAAGGTTTAACTTTATGAATGGGATCCATCATAATGAATATGGGAATTCGCCCACCACGATTTGGCCTTCTCCCATTGATATGGAGAAGAGTACTGCTCTTATTGGGAGACCTGGTGGGCTCCGAGTTTTTCAAGTTCATCCAAGCCCGTGCAATAGATCATGAGGCCATAAATCTATGATGCGATGCAAAGACAATTCATCAATGGCCTCCTTTGGCATCATGTTGAACTTCAACGATGGTGTTATGAAAAAGGGAAAACAAGGGAAAATGATTATATGTGTTACTGTCTGAATGAATGAATTATAGCTTCCATGTGTATAAGCGAGAACTTGACCACACTAATGTGTAGTGACTATGTGTGTACGATCGCATATGAGTGTGAATGGGTAAATCTCCGAAGGAGTATTGTTCGTGAGTGATTCATTTTACAATTGAAGTTGCACAAGTGAAGGTGCAAGCCAACGAGAAAAGGAGAGAGTAAGGGTGACACAGTAAGAGTTGGGAGGAGAAATAGGGAGTGGAAGTGTGCACTGTGTATATGTGTGAGGGTGTGCATGAGAAGGAGGGAAGGTGTACATGAGTGAATGGTGGTGGAGGGTGAGTGTATGAGTGTGTTTCAATGTGAGTGCGTGTTTGTATGGCTATGTGAGCATGCGGGTATATGTGTGATCTCGGGAAAGAGGTGAGCAAGGTGGAAGGTAAGTGGGTGCGAAATAATGAAAGGAAGAAAGGTGTGAGCAAGGAAAGAGGGAGGTCCCGAGAGGTAACCACTAGAGTTGGATACCCCTTTGTGCATGTATTTGTCCGTAGCCTCCATCAATACATTGGAGTAAAATTGTGGACTTAGAGAGACCAAAACTGACATAGTATGAGAAGGTTTGGGCAAAATATCATTGAGCATGGGCATTTTCCCTTGGGCTAAGTGACCTAACATTTTGGTGTGTTTGTCGGGAATTGGCTTAGCACATCTCATAGAAATTGCTACGAGTTCGCTTGGTGCCCCATTTGTGTGGCACAACCAATCGGCCCCGGATTGGTTGCTTTGGTCTTGGCAAAGTGATGACACAAAGAATACTAGTTAGGGACTTTCATAGGCTCGGCCCGAGGATGATGAACTCCGAATGGACTAGAAGTCGAAGCGAGTTTGGACGTGCAATGCAAAGTCGTGCATATGAATGTCGTCAGGTTGGTCCAATCTCGAATTACATTCGGTGTTGGTGTTGCGAGAAAGTCGGGCACATTGCAAAGTTTTGCCCTCATGTGTCAAGTCTGTTGGACTTTGTCCCTAGATGTGTAGAATGCAAGAAAAAGAAGCTATGCGAGCACGTGTGTGCCCCAAAAGAGGTGACTGATGTAAAGGTCGCAATGAATGAATTGGATAGGTGTTTACCCTCTTTGTATGTGGAAGTTGGCATGAGTGGAGTAGCTTTATCGGCGGAGATCGCAAGAGTGAATGGAAACACGGACAGGGAATCACAAAATCAAGCTTTGATGAAACTAGTAAAAAGCCTTGAATGTCAAGTCAATTTGCTTCGAGTAGATCGGGATAGCGAGAGGACCAAGGTAGAAAAGCTTGAGGAAAGTCAAGCGAAGTTAGGAGAGGTAGTCGTGAAATGTGTATAACAATTGCAAGTTGTGGAGAATAGAAACAAGGAGGTGAAAGAGAGCAAAAGCTTGAGGGAAGGCCTTGTGAGGTCTGAGCATGAAAACATGGTCTTAGACCTAAGAACCAGCTTGATGATAGCCGATTGTCATAGGGTTGCGATGGAGGAGGATTCCCCTAAATATGATGAGGACCTGGCACAGAGAGTCGACCAAATGGAAAAGGAAATCCAGAAATTGCGAGAGATGACGGGTAGATATGATGACTAAGCGGGTAAGGTAGCTGAAGAGTTCCACCTAGAATTAGAAGTGATGAAGAGTGCTCAAGCAGAGAGTGATGAGAAAATGAGACGGGTAGAAAAAGAGAATGCAAAGCTGAGTAGCAAGCTCGATAGGTGGATAATTCAGAAAGACGACGAAACCCGAGAATGGGTAGAGGATCCGAGAATGGGTAGAATGGAGGAGTTGAAAGTGGTGTTGGACAGGTTGAGGGTGTTCGGAGCAAAGTTAGAAGAGGTGAAGAATGAGTTGTGGAAAAAGGTAGATGACCTGGATGTAGAAAATATGAGTAGGATTTGGGAGCAAAGATTGATTAGAGAGGAAGTCGAGAAGGTGACTGCTCGAGTTGAGAAGAGGGAGGATGTTCCCCTCGGATCTGAAAAAAGGATGAGAAAGTTAGATGAAGAAATGGAGCAAATATGGAATCGGTTCTGAAGCATCGCCTGTGACCTGTTCCAATACCAGAGCGATATTGAGTACAACAAGAAAGGATTAAGGGACCTAGCGGCGAGGCTTGAGGCACTAAGAGGTACAACGGCCAATGGTAGTTTTCCGTGTCATCTATCAGGTCAGGTGGAATCTCTGCGAGGTAGAGGTTGGAGATGAAAAAATAGACGAGGATATGGATGTCGGTGAGGACGGCTTGAGTCTGACTAGGGTTTGCTTTGCGGATTGCGAGTCAGAGATGTGAGGATGGGCGGACCAAGTTGTTGTACGCTTAGAAATTGAAGTGACACTTTTTGAGGTTTTAGGACGATGAGGTGGTTAGTATGTGCAGGTTTCGAGAGAAAAAGTTGACCATGGCATTACTGGTCGGATTTTGGCTTGAGTAGCGGCAGAGAGGAGATGTGTCTCATCGGGATGTCCACAGGGGGGATATATGTGTGTGTTGTGATTGGTTGGGTTGGGAAAAGGGCCTTTCTTTTGTCTCCTAACTCTCAAGACTTTGGAATTGAAAAAGAAAAAAAAAACAAGAAAGAAATGATTGTGTATATGTATGTGTTGTCGGTGCGCTGCAGTGGGCTAGTAGGCGGGTGGAGCAACCTTGATCGGGTGATCGAGGCCACGAGCTGACGCTAGTTTCACTGTAGGCTTGACATGTATGTGGCTATGTGCCTATGCGGGCCGATAGGCGGGTGGAGTCCCTTTGGCCGGGTGGTCAAATCCACGAGCTGACGTCGGTTTTGCATAGGGCTAGCATTGTGCATCGTGCGTAAATAAATAAATAAATAAATAAAAGGAAAAAAAAATCCTCTCTCGAGGGGGGACAGAAGAGAGGTGAGAGAGCTTGATGCTCGGATGGGAATATGTGTACGTGTTGTGGGGATCTGGGAATGTGTGGACTCTTGATGAGGCATGTCGAATCGAAGCTTAAGCTTGGCTAGGGTTTTGGCTTTGACGTGTCTGTGGAAGACTTGGACTTGAGGGACCCAAGCGTGCTAGTTGCTTTGGTTGTCTACGAACTCTTAGGAAGTGTTCAGTTTGGCTCTTAGGTGGTATGACAACTTGAGAAGTCCTGAATTGCATTGATGATGAGTGGTCTTGTCGAGGTGAGCTCGCATTAGGCTTGAGACGTCTTTGTCGTATGTCCATTAGTTTCAGGGAGGTGTGGTGGTGACCTAGTATAGGATCTAGTTGAGAAAGAACAAAGGAGATGAAAAGGAAAGCGGGTAGTAGAGACCCTAGGTAGATGGGGCATGGAAAATGGGCAAGAGTATTTGAGTGGAACTGGAAAAGAAATTAGGCAAGTGAACATATAGACAGAAAAAGAGTAGTGGAAAGGAGGAACAGATGCGGGTCTTGCATGAATGTATGTTGTGTGTATGAAAAAGTAGCGAGAAAGCGATAGTGAGGCCAAGAAGAATACTAAGAATTGGATGCGGTTTTTACTTGTGTTTACATTGCATGAGAATGGAGAGGAATGACGAGAGAGGGAATGTGGATGGGCTTCTGCCTTAATGCATATGGGATGTGATGAGCTTGCATGTGTGACGAGGATGTGTGATGTGATTTCCTGATGTGTGCTTACTATTTCCATTTTGGTTGTAATTGTTATTGTGATTTGATGAAAAATGGTCTAATGTTTTGATGAGTTTGTAGACAGGTGGACATGATAGGTGAAGATGTGAAACAGCATACAAAGTTGGTAAGTGAAGTGATTGTTTTTTTATGACTAATGGATGTTTGTTTAGTGTTGTTGCAGGTATGCCAGTGGAAAGAGATAAAATAAGTATGAGGTATGTGAATGTGCATTGATGTATTATCGATGACTTGAATGGTTTGAATGCAAGCACACATTGGCTCGTCGGGGACGACTTCACAAGTAGAAGAGGGGAGTATGTTAACTCATGAACTGGTTGATTTTTATGCACTAATATGCTTTTGTTGTGTAGAATACATGCTTGATTGCACCCCTAATGCTCTCTCTCTCTCTCTCTCTCTCTCTCTCTCTCTCTCTCTCTCTCTCTCTCTCTCTCTCTCTCTCTCTCTCTCTCTCTCTCTCACGTTGGGTACCATCATTCCTTTTCGTCATAGGGATAAAGTCCCTCTGATGTTTTTTCTTTAGGATCCTACACAGCTATTTGGTAGGCCTATCTGCCCATCCATGAATTCATGAAGAACACATTTAGATGTTGGTAAAGATTTTTTTCTTATCCTAATGGTTCATGAGATAAACTCCATTCTTCCCTCATTCATCTTCTCCTTAATTCATGTAAGAAACTTAAATTTACTTTTCCCTTGTTTATTGTATAGTTACCTTAATATCATGTTTGTACCTAGTCAAAACTAGGCGCATGTTCCCAAATGCTCTTACCAATCTACAAGAGAGGATATATCCAAAGGCAATGGCAAGATCTATATGCATTCATTTTCACTCCTAAAATAGGGATGGTTTTTTGTGGTACATAGCGCCCAAATTATTTGGTTGAAAATGTTGAAGGAGACTACAATAGCATAGTAGTATCATAACAAAATATTGCTACTATCACATCACCAAAGAAGCATAAGATCTATCTCGACAAGCTTTTTTTAGGGTGGGACATGTGCTGGTATTGGACGAAGTAAAGACGCAGGCATCTCAAAATTTCATAAGATTAAGATGGAGTCTCATGAGATGCCATCTACCTTCTCAATGCCATCAATGTTTTGATGCTTTTTATTCCATGTATCATAAATTTTTTACGTCCTCTAATGATGAAAATGATGCATTTTTTATGACCTCTAGTGTATGATGAATGAATAAGATTTAGACTATTGTAGGAACCTAGCTTACAGGAATTTACAAATGAGAGAGACAACTTTCCTCCCATCCTACTCCTCTTTGTGTAGATCTTAACTTTAGGGAGCTTGAGTTAAGCTAAGATAACATGTGGATGTTTTCTATCAAGTTGCCACATGATCAATTTCTCTTGTATTTTAGTGGCTAGTTTGCCATGTGTCCTAGTCCACTCAAGTTAATTTTGGAGTGCTTCTAAAAGGTTCTTGATTAAATACACTCCTATGCAACCCATCATGTTTTAACCCAAGACCTCTTCTTTCACACTCTTTGGACTTAACCACTAGGATAATGTCTTAGCTTTCCTTATCTTTGAGATAACTTTGAATTTATCTTGATTTAAGGACTTTCTTAAGATACTTTTGAAATAATTTTACCCTCTTCACATTCCTAACCTAAAAAATTTTGGAGTTTAAGGTATGCGGAAACATGCAAAAAGCACAAGGATGAAGAAGAAGCTTGGAGCACAACACACAATAATGAATGTATTACCACTAGAATGTACAAAGATACATGACCCATTAGGGAAATAGGCATATATACAAGCTGAGGGAAAAAACCTCCTAATGTATAAGGAAGTGCTAAGCTATGGTGAATCAATCCACAAAAGGAAGTAATGCCAAAGCTTTGTGGAAAGCTTCAAACTTCTCCCTAGGAAGAGCCTTCGTGAAAAGGTCTGCAATGTTCTCCTACGTGGGCACATATGCCAAGATGATCTCTCCAACAGAGAACCTCTCCCTGACATAATGATAATGCACCTCAATGTGCTTAGTGTGAGCACGGAACATAGGGTTGCTCACAGCTGCCAATGCTTCATATGATGTTGGTTCTTCAATTGACAAGTCTTTTGCAAGATAAACAAAGTGCTTAGTAACTAGGGAAGTGTCATACCCATATCTGATTGGCTTCTTGCTCTCCCTTTGTGATCTTCTGATTGCTTGGTTGGATGATTCAGGTATATCCTCTAATTTCTTCATCTTAACTTTGCCTTTTGAATTCCATGCCTTGAACTCTTCTACGTTGATGATGTCCTCATCATTTGAATTGATGTCTCCATTCTGAGTAGGCTCCTCCTTAGTGAGGCTTGGAAACTCCTCTTCCAAGTCATAAGGTAGTTTTACTTTCTTGCATTTACTATTTTCCACAATCTATCCAACACTCATCAAATTCTTGGTAATTGTGGGTACATACAGAACCCTACTCAACAGATTCTTATTTCCATCAGAGGTCTTAACATTACCTACTTTAATCACTGAGTGCTTGGTGTCATCAGTGTTGCCTCTTCCTCTCTTGCCTTACTCTTAGCTTCTTCCTCCCTGGCCTTCCTCTATGCTTCTTTCCATTGATTCTCCTCTACCTACTACCTTTTGAACTTCTCTTCTTCATCTCTATCATTCACCATCTGGTCTTGCAAATTCCCTTCTACTAGCTTCCGCTCTGCAGCCCTCTTCTTCAGAATTTGAAGGAAAACCTTCACCGTGCATAATGTGTATTCTTGAGGTAAGAATACTAGGCTCTCGATAAATAACAAAGTAAATGCAACTGCAACCTTGGAGTCTAGCAGTGCATTAATTGCTCTTACAGATCGCCTGAAGAGTCTTCTCACCTTCTTCTTTAATTTTCAAAAAATAATTTCTGCCCAATTAACTTGTTTTAGCCAATTCCTTCATCAATGCAAACAACTGTTGGGATACCCCATAGTGTTTGGCCTGTAGATTGATAACCATGGTCATTAACAATAACCCCATTTGAATTGGATTTTCGTCCTGGAGCCGCGCAAATTGATATTCACTGGAGCATGGTTTTCCTAATAATCGACATATTTTTGCTGCATCCATTGGCTTTGTACTCCTTGTAATTCTCGTGCTAGCCACATGGAGTCTTTCTGCTATCAAAGCTAGTGATAGCTGAAAAGTATCCTTCCCTATCTGTAGGCTTAGCTCTTGAATATTAATTTCATTACCATTTGTGTCATTACCATTTGTCTGTCGTTCTATTTCCTTGGTGATATCTTTCATCTGTGGATGAAGACGGATACTCCTCCAATCCAACAATGCGCACTGCAACAATCCTCTGCATTGGAACCACTCCTTCTGTTCCTACGATAGTGTCTTTGGTATATTGAGAAGGTGGCAATTGAGGAATGTGATTGCCATCTCTATGTTCATGTGTTGTCTAGTAACCACTTGTCAGGCTGCCAGAATATTATTTAGAAGAATAATTGTAATTAGAAAAGTCGCGCACTAAAAGGGTGTCGTGCAAACATTGTATCGTTTTGCTAATCAATAGAGTGTGCGTAGAAGAGATGACAGATGTGTCGCCGGGTTGTTCAGTCTGGGCGATGGTCTAGATTTGATTCTATTCTGAGTTATGTTAATTACGGAGTTGTATGTAAGAGTCGGTATTCGGTATTGAAGTGAATCAAGTACTGTGTTAATATTTTACTGTGTTGAAGTGGTGTGAAGTACAACAGTAATAATAAAGTAAGAGTAGAAGTTCTGCGTACATGGTTACGATGATGGTTAAGAAATTGTTTTGTGTTGGAAGTGTAGTTGAATCTACTGTAATTGTTTGTAGTTAATCAGTGAAGTTAATTGTTGGAAGTTAGACAGTGATTTGGGAAAATACATAAAGGGCCTCTGAATTATCAGACCCCTGACCATCCCAAGAACCCACGTATAAACTTAATAACTTTAACACTGGCATCAGCCATGGGGCATGGAGTAACTAGTCGGAGTATAGATTAAGAGTTGAGAAAGAATCCGATGATATATGCCTATAACACGTTTCGGAGAATCGTACCCAAAGTACAGAAGGGATCAGCATCCCTGGAGAATTCCTAGCCCATTGGGAACACCTCCGGGTAGTAGTGGTGATGAACAACCATTGGAAGGAAAGCGAAAAATCTGGGCTAGTGGAGTACCACCTCAGCATTTCCTTGTGCAAGGATTACATGGTATACCAGAAGTGCAACCAACCCCATCTGCAGAAAGTAACGTTGGTGAAGTAAGCATTGGTTCCCATGACAATGTGGAAATTTCTGGTAGCATTTTGTGGAATTATGGTGGTACGTTGGATAATTCCAGGGCCGGCTTGCCAAATTTTGGTGAAAGTTCTATTCTCGGTTCTAATTTTGAGGGAACTAGTGTATTTTTGGAAGAAAGTTTTGGTGAAAAGCTCACTTCATAAGTCCATTACGACGAAGGGCAGTTGGGTGTAGGCATGTGGGAACGACTTAACAATATTCGATTATTGGAGAGCGTGCAAGATGACGGGACAACACATTAGCTATTAGGCTTAACTGGTTCAACTCATTCGGCAATAAAATTTCCTCTTAATTTAAACACCATGAGTGGTTCGCAACAGCAACAGTGCAAACAACAACATCAACAGCGACATCAACAGCAACATCAACAACAACATCAACAGCAACAGCAACAGCAGCAGGCCATACCACCACGACTAGTACTAGCTGGAGTTACATATACGAAATTTGGAGGATTTCTCGGTTACGATCCGGATGCACATGTGAGAACCTTTCAAATTAATTATGATATACTCAACTATCTAGTAGATCCGACATATAAGGCTATAGTGTTCAAGTCTACACTAGTTAATGAGGCTGCTCGGTGGTTAATTGAATATGACATTAACCATTTCGGTCAGTACGATGATGTTAAGGATGTCTTCTTACAACAATTCCGGTTGAAGAAAAATGCGACTGAGATTTTTGCCTATCGGCAAAACAATAGACAAAAACCACACCAGAATGTGTAGGAGTGTTGGAACTCAAGGTCAAGCACAAAGCATGGAAGCACATCAAAGAAGTGGACATACATGTCAAATTTTCAGAAGAAATCCCTACAAAAATAGTGATTTCCATCACTAAAAGCATTGTAAATACCATTTTCCATTTTTGTAACTCCATTTTGTTCAAGCTAAGGAGTCCTCGAGCTTGAGGAGTATTAGAAGTATCATCCTACCAATTTTCAAAATTTTTAGACTTTGTTTGAGCCCTCAAATAAGCCCTAGAACCTAATTTTTAACTAGGCCAGACACTAGGTCTGGACAGGGCCAAAACTAGTCAAAAAACTATAAAAAGAGCTAGAGAGCTCATTTTTGAGGTTAGCTTGTTGTGGAATTGAGCTTTTGTAAGAGAACTCTTGTGTAATCAAAGCTTTCCATTGTTTCTCTCTTTGATCTTACCTTGTGCGCGTGTGTGTGTATGTGTGTGCATGCTTGTGTGCTTTCACTCACGCACTTCTGACTTCGCTCGCTCAAGGTCTTCATATCGGTCCTCACGTCTCTGCAGATTGACAAGTAAAGGAGGTGGTGCTTATGCTTGAGCTACACCAAATTTTGGCACCGTTGCCGGGGAGAGAGCTTCGAGGACGAGCATTGTGATGGTAAGATTGTAGATTTGTGACGTTGGAAGGTAAAAAAACTGTCATTTCTGTTCATTTTCTGATTTTTCTTCTTCATCTTCATCATCAACACCATCTCCATCTTCTTCCATCTTCTTCTTCATAGAAATTTCTTTTTTTTAGTGCATTTTCACCATTTTCATACCATTTTTCATGCATTATTGTGCGAGAAGGAGTTAGGAAGTGCAACAGAGAGCAAGCGCCTGTGTTTTTCATGGTTTTCTGCATATACAGAGCTTGCCATTTCTTGGTGCTCAAAAATTTGAATTTCCCACCAAAAAACACGATTCTAATTGAAAATCGTGATTTTCATTAAAATTCATTTTTTTCAAAAAATACGATTTTCTATTTCCCGCCTAAAAGCTTTTTGAAAAGAACACGATTATGGGGTCATTCTCAGAATCGCGATTCTCTGGTTGTGCTCAAAATCACGATTCTCTAAATTTCTCAAAAACACGATTCTGAGAAGACACGATTTTCAGTGGGCTCAAAATCATGATTCTCTAAATTTCTCAAAAACACGATTCTGAGAAGACACGATCTTCGCGATTTTCACAAATCACAATTTTTAGCCAAAAATACGATTTTGTGAAAACACGCTTCTCTGTGGCTCCAAAATCACGATTTTCAAAAATACGATTTTCATCCAAAATCACGATTTTCAGAAAACACGATTTTCAGAAAGCACGATTTTCACTAAAGTACAAAATCGTGATTTTCAGAACACGATTTTCAATCAAAATCGCGATTTTCTGGTCATTCTCAAAATCGCGATTTTAAGGCCAAAAACACGATTTTGACCAAACACGATTTTCATTCAAAATCGCGATTTTTTTATCACTAAAAATCGCGTTTTCACGATTCTCACTCAAAATCGCATTTTTCACGATTCTCACTCAAAATCGCGTTTTTCATGATTCTCACTCAAAATTGCTTTTTGGGACTTGCTCAAAGTCGCGATTTTCATAAGTGCTCAGCATCACGATTTTCATGATTTCACAAAATCGTGATTTTCATGGTTGCTCAGCACCGTGATTTTCATGATCCTTCAAAATCATGATTTTCATAAGAGCTCAGCATCACGATTTTCAGACCCCCAAAAATCACGATTTTCATTCAAAATCGTGATTTTTCCAAAGTTGTCCAAAATCGCGATTTTCACACAAAATCGTGATTTTTCCAAAAGAACATGTTTCCCTGTTTTGACCCCCAGGAGCCTGATTTGACATAACTTTTTCATCAAAAGTCCATTTTTTTAGTGTGATTTTCAGATAAGATAATTTGAAGTTGACCCTCAGGTGGGACCAAGAACCCAAGGGGACTCCAAAGGATTTTGAACCATACCAAGGGGAAATTTTGGACTCTTAACCAAAGCTTATGTTTCTGAGATCTGGTAGACACCTATGCAAGGATATACAAAGCACTAGATCTTCTGAGGGAAGTGTCAACCATACAGCTAAGTCTTGGGCACAACAACTAAGTGGTTATCCTTACATACTAAGCTCTGACACAAGTGACTCAGAAATGTCTTTTAGCATGGGGAAACCTGTAGGTAACTCAGGCACTGCCTATCTACAAACACCAGAAGGTCCATATAAGACACAGTTGGAATAGATTCGGACTAACCGATTACGTGCTCGCATCTATGAAGATGGACTAAGGTGATCAGTGGTCCAACTCAAAAATCTAGATCAACCCTTTGGACTTGAATACCCAGTAGTCAAGTTCAAAGAGGGTTCATACATTGATAAGGAAGGAACCATGTATGTGGTTACTAACTTACGAGATAGGATAGATGAGTTTGGAAACATCATTCCTGAGAGTGAGATAGGAGACCTAGAGCAACGAGATGTAGGACGAGAACCCAAGACTCCTAGAGGTAAGTCAATTTTGACCAGAGTGATCACTCCAGATTGGATCCCTCAAGACAACAAACGCATAGAATTATTCTTAAATAGAGAAACGGAGGAAGCCTTTTGGAGATTCAAGCTAGATCAACCTAGCCAATTGGGCATAGTCATCATCTACGAGTTCAAGGATCCAGAGACACCAGGCAAAGTTGTCTACTTGGATAACACCTCAGAGAAAATGTTCTTGGTAACAGAACATGATAGACATGCATATACTTGGAAGAGTGAATTGATTTTCCCTCCACCAAGATCCAATGTTTCCCATGGCCTCCAAGGTGGAGGATCATCCCAAGCTCATGAAGCCCAGAGAGAAAGAACTAGAGAGAGACCTGAGGTAAGTTTTGCACACAATGTGGGTAGAGACAGATCAAGACGGGAAGGTGAAAGACCTGAAAGAGAAAGACATCAAGCACATAGGCATCAAAGAGATGAACAGGATTTTCCATTGCCTAGACCTCCAGAATACCAAAGCACCCTTAGACCCACTCAAGTGATCAAGGCAATGAAGAATTATTTTGACGGGACATGAGATCCTTATGATCATGTGGCTGAATTCAAACAAGTGTTAAGAGCTAAACATGTTGAGGATTTGTTCAGCCAGTACAAGGCATTTGGTTTGACTCTTAAGGGCATTGCCTTAGCTTGGTTTCAACCACTGAACAGTCATAACTATCACGATATAGGTCAACTGCTAGAAGAATTCATTGTAGAGTTCTCCAAGAGTGGCATCAGGCATAATACATCATCCTTGATCCAGAGCTTCAAGCAGACACCCCAGGAAACAGTGCGACTTGGAGGAAGACAGTTCAGACAGTACCTAGAAAGTTGCCTTGTGCCGGAATTACCCACACGAGCCAAACAAGTGGCTTTGTTTTTAGATGGCTTACTAAGCACAAAGTTGAGATCATATGTGTACTTGAAAGAGCCTAGATCCATAGAAGAGTGTGTGCGAATGTGCATAGATATAGAAGAAAATTTGGGTGAGGAGTTAGGACTATCCAAACTCTATAAGGATTCTGATAGTTCTACTAGTCCTACTTCAAGAGTCTCCACAGAAATAGATGAGATAGCTGAGCAAGTTGCCAAGAAGCTAGGAGTCCAAAATAGACAAACACAAAGAGTCACCTCATTGAATCGATGTTATACTTGCGGAGGAGACCACATGGCTAATGTTTGCCCAATGTTGGCTCAAACCCAAAGGAACCCTAATGCTCCATATTGCACTATTGAGAGGAAATACACAAACCACACGGCTCAAGATTGTCCCTGCAACAGGCAGACTGTTAGATAGAATTATCAACAACCTTACCCACAAGGTAGGTATCATAACCAATACCAACAACCATATCATAGACCACAATAGCAATATCAGGCACAATATAGGCCACAACCACTCCTGGGAAACCAACCACCAGCTCCTGCCAATATAATTCCACTTAAGAATGCACTAGCAGAAGAGAACCCTAATAGAGCATTGGTGCCAGTGACCCCACTGGTCTCAGAGAATGACCATCATGCTCAGAGTTCTGACTACCCCTATGAAGATAGTCCACAAGCTTATTACACAGAGTCAACTGAGCATAGTGAGACTTATTCTTATCAATATAAGGCACCACATATGGAACAAAATTGGGAGCCATAATACTCCAATGTCATGTACACAAATCCTAACCCTAGGCCCCAATTGAGACAAATGAGACCACAAGCCCCTAGAGGACCATGTTTTAGATGCCAGGGTGACCATTTCATTCGTGAATGTCCCCACTCACCAACTCTAGGACAAGGATAGAACATCACAATACAAGCCTTTTGTCTTGAGTGTGGTAAAGACCATCTCCCCAGAGATTGTCCAAGAAACCCCTCTAGTGCACCCAAGGTTACACCCATTAATGTGGTAGGTTTTGTGGTGGATTCAAGTGCTAGCAGCAGTAATGTGGCTCCTGTATAGGCAGTTACTAGGGCACAAGCACTAAAACAGGATAAACTAGTCGAACAATCAGATTCAAGTGAACTAGGAGAGCCTAGTAAGAGGAAAACAAGAACATGGAATGATACCAGGGAGAAGGCCAATCCCAAGTGGAATAAAAAGTTATCCGTACTAGAAGAAAGCTTGAAAGACAGAAAAACGAAAATAGAAGACATTGCATCTCAAAACCCCTTGCATACCGAAACTCCATCCACTCCACCTCATCCCACCCCACCACCCATTGTAAATAGACCACAACTAGGGTCTGTTCTCGTAGATCCAACCCCAAAAGGTTTGGACATGATGTTCAAGGCCTACCAGACTCGCCTTTAAGAAGGGCCAACAGCTGCAAACCTAGACAAGAGTTACCCTAGAGCAGATTTAGAGATTGAACAGACAAAAATGTGTATGAGAATGGTAGAACTAGCTCAAGCTATGCTCGAGACTAGTCAAAAGTTCAATCAGACAAACTCTGTCAAAGCGGATTTGCATTTTCAAGGCTTACTAGAAAGATTAGATCAATTGGTAAACAAACCTCAGGTTTCTTTACCTCCACAGGCTCAACCAGTTGTTGAAAAAGAAAGCTCATCATCGACAAGAGTTTATGTTCCTAATTCCATGCATAGGGAAACACCTCTTTCAATTCAACAATATTCTCAAGAGTTCTTGGAGGAAATACAAGAGGAGAAATGGGCCAAGGAGAAGGGTAATTCCCACTACAACAGATTGACCGTATATCGAGGTTTTTACCGAGGGAAATGAATGCGTCTACTTTTGCGGCGACATCGGTGTAGCTGTCGGTATGCACGTCGGTACTACAACGCCGGTATGGGCATCGGTATGGGCATCGGTATGGGCATCGGTATGGGCATCGGTATGGGCATCGGTATGGGCGTTGGTATGAGCATCACTAATATCGACGCTCCTATCGACGCCCATACTGATGCATCTGCTGGGTGCACCATCGCATATACTGGCGCTCGCTGGGTGTACCGACACTTATTCCGATGACATTACTAGGAGTACCATCGCGTATACCGACGACCATATCTGCAAAAAAAAAATTTGGGCAGAGTGTGTTGTCTTTTGCTACAACAACATTACATGATGTTGCTTAACAAAAGACAATACACTCTGCCCAAAAAAACCGAGTACATTTGATGTGTACTCTAATGTCAACCAAAATATGATTTCATAAAACATAATATTATTGGACACAAAAGAGATAATCAGAATGAACCATGAACCATGTACAAAAAAAGTGATATATTTCATAAATGAAGCATGTACAAGAGTGTGGCAAACCACTGTCATATATGACGCTTTTACAAAATGTGGCAAAGCAATGCATTGCCATATAAAAATCAAATACAAAATTTAGGTGAAATTACAAACAATAAGTAAAAACCAAGTTTATAAATTAATCACCTCATCGCAAACGCTCCCATGTAACGACCGCACCGCGTCCCTCCAAGTCCTCCAATAGTGGAGTCAATCCGTGCTTATATCTGTAAGCCTCTTCTATTCGTGTTGGAGGATGACCCATTGCCAACTCCTGCAACAAATATTCAAAACATTAGAGGAACATACATGAGAAACTTAACACAAATAAATTCAATAAATGAAATGTACTTACAAACTCATGATGCATCGTGTCATATCTGCCATTGCCCAAATGTGACGGTCCAACCATATCTAAACATGTGGCTGCCGCATCTCGTTGCTGGCAATATCGGTCAGGAGTCTGCTACTGCTCGTCGTGAATCACATCCCACTCCTCAGCATCTAACCATACAGGCTTTGGTAAGCCTGCTCTGAAAGCATCAAGAGCCTTTGATCGTCCAATGCAACCACGGTATGAATGGTAGTCATGCATGAAGTAGGTGCAAAAGTTTCCTCATAGGCAATGCCATATTGTTGCACATATCCTTTGGCAACCAATCTAGCTTTGTAGCGATCAATGCTACCATCAGATTTTCTCTTAATCTTATAAACCCACTTTGTACCAATTGCATTCTTTCCTTTTGGCAATTCACATAACTCCCAAGTACCATTTCTATGTATGGAATCCATTTTTGATTGCGTAGCACTCATCCATTGTGGATCATCATATGCATCTTCAAAAGAAAGTGGCTCTTCATTACATGCTATAGCAATAAGAGAATAATCCACAAAATTACTTGATGCATGGTGAGAGCTTGATCTTGTTCTACCAAGTAAAGGTGCACTCAATTTGCTGTCCTACAAAGTTTGTTTAAGTCACTTTGGAATAATTTGTGCACTCTTGATAGACATGCGTTCATTATGTAAAACATCTTCAATATGTACATCATACGTGGGCTGAATTTCATGCTCATTTTCAGCCATATTTTGATGCAAATGTTCAGCCATATGTGGCTCGAAATTTCCAGCAGTTTTGATATTTTTTGGCTGAAACTTTTCAACCATGTTTGGCTGGAAATTCTCTACATTTTATGCCCTATTTGGCTGGATTTTTTCAGCCCTTTGAGCCTCAGGGCTGATCTACATGGCCATAGTCAAGCGCACCATTTTGGAACAAAGGCATGAGTGTATCGAACACATCTTGTGAGCTAGCTGTTGGCAGTTTTTTGCATTCAAGTAGAGGGAAAAGTGAATTTTCAGCAAATACCACATCTCGACTCACAATAATTATGTTTGTCAATGGATGGTACAATCAATATCCCTTACTTTCAGCACTATAACCAACAACTATACATTTCTTTGCCTTGTCATCGAGTTTGTGACGTTGTTGTGATGGCACAAGAGCATATGCCAAACAACCAAACACACGCATATGACTAACCATAGGCTTATGACCATTCCAAGCCTCGTAAGGAGTGATGACTCTCAATGCTTCTGTAGGGTAGCGATTCAACACATAATTTGCACACATGACCGCTTCCATCCAAAACTTATTGGGAAGATGCTTTCCTTTAACCATACATCTTTCCATTTCAAGTAGAGTTCTATTTTTATGCTTGGCAACACCATTTTGTTGAGGTGTATATGGCACCGAACATTGGTGTGAAATACCTCTTTCACAAAAAAAAGCATTAAACTCATGTGACATGTATTCACCACCACGATCCGTGCGTAGAGTCAAAAGCTTTTGTGAAGAAAAATTTTCAGCCATAGCTAAAAATGCTTTGAAGCAAGAAAATACCTCGTTCTTTGCTTTTATAGGATACACCCATGTATGGCGAGTAGCATCATCAATGAAGGTAACAAAATATACATGCTTCCCAAAAGATGGAGTCTTGACGGGACCACATACATCACTATGAACAAGCTGCAATTTTCTTGTAGTGTGTGTATGACCATCTTTTGGAAAAGAAGCATGATGCATTTTTCCAAGAATGCAACCTTCACATGCAAGCCAATAACCATGTCCTTCTTTTGCAAGTAGAGCAAACTATTGAAGTTCAAGTGACCAAAACGAGCATGCCAAAGCTCCATTTCAGCCATGGAAGAAGTATGAGCAACTAAGGCATTCGAGGCAGCCCTCTTGTATGTATCCATGCGATACAAACCATTACATAATGTACCGGACATCACAATAACATCGCCATTGCTGAAATCATGAACCATACACTTATCATCAACAAAGTGTACATGAAGTCTAGCTTTGACAATCAACGGAACTAAAATTAAGTTCTTATTGATACCAGGCACATACAATGCATTTTTCAAGAGGCAAAGCATTGTTTGCACACACCACATGTCCTCCTTTAGGTGCATCTTTCAAAGAGGCAAAAAATCTTTTGCATGATGTTATGTGCTTTGAAGCACCACTATCAAAGAACCAATCCGAATCAACCTCACTCACAACCATACATTTAGAATGTAAAGAAGCATCATAATGACATGTAACAACACATGCCCAAAAATCTTGAGCCATGTTAGCTTCATCATTCTTTGCATTTGCTGAATTTTCAGCAATAGACATGTCGGATTCCTTCTTCTTTTCATTGCGTTTAGCAAGATTTCTACACTCATCAATAGTATGACCAGCCTTTCGGCAATATTTGCATCTCTTCTTCTTTTGCAAATCACCATCATTAGAGGAATGAGTGGAAGAGGAAGCTTGAGGCTTTGGTTTTGATGAACCCAAAGCTGAATCATACTTGCTTTTCCCCTTTTGTGAGATAGCAAGTGCTTGCGTTCCCTCAATCAAACCACTCCTATTCACTCTAGATTGCTCTTCTTGCAAAAGAAGAGACACAACCTCGTCAAATGCATACATATTAGGATTTCCTTTTGCAACCAAACGGAGTGTAGTAGCAAAGCTTTGAAAAGATTCTAGTAATCCTTTCAACAATGTAGAAATGAGTGATGCATCCGGAATGATCTCATCTATGTTTGCCAATTGCTCTTTCAAGTCATTGATGTGTGTCACATACACATCCACTGACTCATTTTCAGCCATACATACATCCTCAAGTTGCTTCCTCAAGTATGCAACATGTGCTTCATTACGCACGGCATACAAAGAAGCAAGAGTGTCCCATGCCTGTCTCGATGTAGAACATGACCGAATGTGTGGAACTATATGAGGCTTCACTAAAAGCGCAATCAAAGCATGAGCTTGAGCATCTTTTCCATCCCATCTAAGTTGCTCTTGTGTAGGTGGAGAAGAAGAAACCACTGTACTCAAAGAAGAAGCTCCATCTATGACAGTAGACTGTGAAGTAGAAGAACCTGCCGGTCTTCGATTTACATCTTCCACTATGTTCCAAAGTTGTTTTGCAACAAGAACATGCTTCATCATGTAA
This sequence comes from Ceratopteris richardii, assembly GCA_020310875.1. Taxonomy (NCBI): domain Eukaryota; kingdom Viridiplantae; phylum Streptophyta; class Polypodiopsida; order Polypodiales; family Pteridaceae; genus Ceratopteris; species Ceratopteris richardii. Next base: position 75,560,632 of record CM035406.1, on the reverse strand, counting down.
GACCACATCGGATAGTTGGTCCCATCAAGCTTATCTTCAGCTTGAAGCATGCCAAACAAGTCATTGTTGCACGCCATTTCACAAAGGAACAAGAATGTGACAAAAACTTTACTTCGACGAAAGCTGAAATAAGTGCTGAAATTTCAGCTCACAAACCATCACTCTTATGGCAATTCTGACTGCACGAATGGCTTTGAAATGGGGGTAAAACCCCAGCGCACCTGGTGGAAATGTTTCTTGGCTGCTGAAATTCACAGTTCTATGCTCTGAAGTCAATTTGCACTGTTAGAAGTGCGCGCGCCACGACGCGAAAAACCAAAACTTGGGAAGGAGATGAATCTGCTCTGATACCACTGTTGGGTGTGTGTAGAAGTGCAAGAGACACACGAGAAGCACACACAAGGAGCACAAATGCAGCAAGACACACAGAGAAGACGATGGCTGGAATAGCTCTCTCTATTAACGATAAAATTGAACTGAAGTAATAGGTGAATAATATCCCTAAGTACAAAGTACCACCACATATGAGAGCATCAAGTATGTGGTAACATGGGAAAAAAACCTCTAGCCAGCACTAGAGTAAAAAATGCCCATGTATAGGGAAAAGGTTCACATCAAAGCTACTTGAGGAACACATAAGTGTAACAAACAATGCATTACATTAGAATTAGAAAACTGCATGATCACAAATCCAAGTGTCACACATTCTCTTAGTTCTTCTAAGACTAATCATATAGAAGAAGGTGTTGTATGTGTCAAAAGCTCTATGATGCAGAAGGATTCAATTGTGGAAGAACAGGTTCGAAGGCGAGTGGATCTCTCTTCCTCTTCAAAGACTAATGTAGTCATAATAGTTCCACCACAAAGGCAAGTACAACAATTCAAGACAACTGCTATATCAAATAGAAAGACACCATTCAACAAGAAAGCAGTTACGGGCAAGAAGCAGATATGGGTACAAAAAGGAGAGCAACCACCGGCCTCGCCCCCACAATTCTCATCCATGCAAGCCAACCAAGCCAGAAGACAAACAAAGAAGCTGGGACAAGCTCAACCACAAGGTATCTGACAAGTTTGGGTGCCCAAGAAATTAGTGGAAGCTCAACAAGGACAGTTACCAATATGGGTACCCAAGAGGCTCTTACATACACAACAACCTATGCTCTCCCACATGAGAAAAGTCTCAAGAAAAAAGCCGAGGCAAGGCAAGGGTCAGAACCCAACACCAAAACCAAAAGTAGACCAACTCACCTCTTCAACCAGAGTTAGAAGACCAACAACAAGGGTATGGGTATGGAAGCCAAAAGTACCAGTAGCATCCACACAACCAAAGAACCAACCACGTGGGATACAAATCTTATGCAACCACTCAAAAGTGAAGAAATCAAAAGTGACATGTACGCAGCCACTCACAATTCTAAAATGGATCCCTATAAGGAGGAAAGATCACTTGTCATTCAGGGATCCAATGGATACCTCCAACACAGGTGTTGACAGTATACGGGAAGAAGCAAGTACGGACACACATGCAGATCTAGCACTAAGGCAACCCTTCATTTTTTTTCAAAACCCTTACATCATTTTTAAGTGATTCTCATCACTAAAAACCCTTGTAAATATCATTTCACCTTTTTGTAGCTCCATTTTGTACAAGCCGAGGAGTCCTCGAGCTTGGGGAGCCTTAGAAGTAGTTGCCTGCCAATTTTCATAATTTTTAGATCTCGTTTGAGCCCTCAAATAAGCCCTGGAACCTAATTTTTAACTAGGCCGGACACTAGGTCTGGACAGGGCCAAAGCTAGTCAAAAACTATAAATAGAGCTAGAGAGCTCATTTTTGGGCTAGCTTCTTGTAGTTTGAGCTTGTATGAGAACTTTCTTGCAATAGAAGTGATTCCATTGTCTTACTCTCTTTGTTCTTGCCGTGTGTGCGCGTGTGCGTGTATGTGTGTGCATGCTTGTGTGCTTCTCACTCACGCACTTGTGCTTCCACTTGCTCGTGGTCTTCATACCATTCTCACGTCTTCCCGGATTGACATTAAAGGAGGTGCTACTCATCACTGAGCTACACCAAATTTTGGCGCCGTTGCCGGGGATCGAGCTTTGAGGACGAGCGTGTGATGGTAAGACGTAGAGAGGACGCGTTGGAAGGGTAAGTAGTAGGTAAATTTTTGATTTTTCTCCATCTCCATCTTCATCTTCACCTCCTTCTCCATCTCCACCTCCACCTCCTTCTCCACTACATATTCCCTCTTCCTCATCATTCCCTCATTTGTTGTGTGCGAGTTTGATAGAGAGCGAGTGTGTGTGCTTGTCTTTGTGTGTTTTTTGCATGTTTCTTGCAGGTGGCAGCTCCATCATCATCTCCAGCAAGCTCAGCAGGTACAGAATTTGTCTGCACAGTCCCCGAGGCGTTGAGCTCGAGCTATCGCGACACTCCGAAAATTTCACCCAATCACGATTCTGAGTGCACCACGACACTGCGCAGGCCTAGAGCTCCCAGGATCACTAGACAGAACAGAAAAATTCACCATATCCCGAGCTATCGCGACACCTCGAGGTATCGCGACACCTCACGACCTATCGCGACACCTCACGACCTATCGTGACACCTCACGACCTATCGCGACACTTCGACCTATCGCGACACCTCACGAGCTATCGCGACACTTCACCACCTATCGCGACACCTCACGACCTATCGCGACACTTCGACCTATCGCGACACCTCACGAGCTATCGCGACACTTCACCACCTATCGCGACACCTCACGACCTATCGCGACACTTCGACCTATCGCGACACCTCACGAGCTATCGCGACACCTCACAACCTATCGCGACACTTCGACCTATCGCGACACCTCACGAGCTATCGCGACACTTCACCACCTATCGCGACACCTCGACCCGACCTATCGCGATACACGGCCTTTAACGCATGAAAATTTAAGGTTATTTTTTGAGTGATTGGAAGGGTAGTTGAGCTTAATTTTAGGCACCTTGGTATAACTTTAGAACCTTGGAAGTGGGGAAAAGGCCTAGAAACCAGAGAGGGATCTCCTGAACCCTGAGAGCCTGTTTTGACCCTTTAGTGCCTGAATGGTCATAACTTGACCATACGAACTCCGATTGATGAGATTTTGGTCTCGTTGGAAAGCTCGTTGAAAATCTTATGTGGACCTTGACTGGTTTTTGTAAGAATCATACGCGGAGTTTTAGAACATGCATTTTTAAGTTGACCTTTAGGTGGAACTAAGTGGTCCTCAGATTCAGGGGGTGCAGTGAGTTACACCAGGGGGGACTAAAATTATTGATGTGAGTCTTTCAATTACTTGTGGTAATAGAGCTATACTAACGGGTGAGCTTTTGCAGGAACTTTGTGTGCATTCAAGGCAATCCAAAGCAAGCTAGCAAGGGTGAGTACCAAGCTTGGGAGAAGGCTTCCTGGGCTTGTGTAGCAGTCTGGTCAACCAGCTAATTGAGGTTGGAAGATCTCTCAACCCTCCTTTGTCAATCCCTAGCCTAGGCTAAGTACGACTTGGGTGTGGTAATTAATTAGGGCAACGTTAGGCACGAATCAAGTCCAAGAGTATTAATCAACCAAGTGCAAGAAGTAAATAGGTCCTAAGTGCGAAAACCCTAAGGGACAAAAGGTAAACGGGAATCGATCACTTATCAAGTGCGGAAATTCACTTAAGTACTCCTGACGACACGATTTCAGACAAGACCATAAACATAATATTCAACTCAAAAGAACAAAGTGATTGGTGCAAAATTAACCTGCAACGAGAGTGTGCTTGGGTCCCAGGGGGTAGATAAATCAGGCATATGAACCTTAGATCAGGCAGACACTTAGGCCGAGACAGACAAAGCCTCAGATCTTCTGAAGCTAGTGTCAATCACACTGCCAGGTCTTGGGCCCAACAGTTGAGTGATTACCCATACACTCCCAGATCAGAAACAAGTGATTCTGAGATGTCCTATCACATGGAGAGACCAGTAGGTAGTTCAGGGTTGGCTTATCTAGAAAAGCCAGAGGGACCTTACAAGACTCAATTGGAATATATCAGGACGAATCGTCTAGGTGCTTGCATCTACGAAGACGGACTGAGAAGATCGGTGGTCCAGATTAAGAACCCCGATCAACCCCATGGATTAGACCACCCGGTAGTCAAGTTTGAGAATGGAGCATACCTAGATAAAGAGGGGACTATATATGTAGTCACCACTCTTCCTGATAGAACTGATGAGTTTGGAAATGTGATTGCGGAGACCGACATGGGTGATATAGAGCAAGGGAACTTAGAGAGAGAGCCAAGAACTCCCCGTGGTAAATCTGTCTTGACCAGAATCATGACTCCAGAGTGGATTCCACAGGATAATAAAAGCATAGATCTGCTTTTAAACCGAGAAACCGATGAGGCTTTTTGGAGATACAAATTTGCTCAGCCTCAGGAAGTGAGTGCCCTCACGATCTATGAGTTTAAAGACCCTGATAGCCCAGGCCAAGTAACCTACCTAGACAATGCATCAGAGAGAATCTTTGTGGTCACTGAGCATGGAAGACATGCCTACACATGGAAGGGAGAATTTGTTTTTCCCCAACCAAGGTCTAATGTGTCCTTTGGTCACCAAGGAGCTGGAACCTCCCAAGCTCATGGAGCTCAAAGAGATAGAAGTAGAGACAAACCTGAGGTAAGTTTTGCCAACTCCCTGGGAAGAGAAAGAACGGGATCAGAAAGGAATAGAGTGGAACCTGAGAGACATAGAACCCCATGGAATCAAAGGAATACTGACGATTTTCCTTTGCCAAGGCCAAGAGAACACACTAGGACCCTGCGACCAACTCAACTGGTGAAGTCCATGAAGAATTATTTCGATGGCACGGGAGACCCTTATGACCATGTGGCAGAATTTCGGCAAGTATTGAAAGCTGAACAGGTAGAGGACCTATTCACACAATATAATGCTTTCGGTCTAACCCTTAGGAACACTGCGCTTACGTGGTTTCAACCACTAAATGAGAGGCATTTCAGAAACATAGACCAACTCTTAGAGGCATTTATTGTTGAGTTTTCTAAGAGTGGAATCAGGCATAACACCTCCTCACTAATTCATAGCTTCAAACAAACACCTCAAGAGACGGTCAGACTAGCTGGAAGAAGATTTAGACAGTACCTGGAGAGATGCCCGATGCCGGAGTTACCCACACCAGCCAAACAAGTGGCCTTGTTCCTAGATGGATTGTTGAGCACTAAGCTCAGGTCATATGTGTACCTGAAGGACCCCAGAACGATAGAAGAGTGCGTGCGCATGTGCATAGACATTGAGGACAATCTAGGTGAGGAATTAGAACTATCAAAAATCTATAAGGATTCTGATAGCTCTAGTAACCTGACATCTGGTCAATCCACATCCATCGAGGAACTTGCAGAGAAGGTAGCCCAAAAACTAGGTGTCTCTAGCAAACAAATTCTGAGATTTGCCCCAGTTAAGCAGTGTTACAATTGTGGCGGTGAACATATGGCAAGTGTATGTCCCATTATGGCCCAACCCCAGGCGAATCCTAGTAGCCAGTACTGCACCATAGAGCGCAGGTACACCAACCACACTGCACAAGACTGCCCATATAACAAACAAACTGTTAGGCAAAATTATCCTCAGCCATATCCACAACATGGTAGATACCAGAATCAGTACCCACCACAACAATACAACAGACCACAGCAAACTTATCAGCCACCTTACCAAGGGCAGCAGAGACCTCAACCAGTCCTAGTACAGCAACCCCCTGCTCCCACCAATGTGATCCCAGTAAAATATGCATCTACTGAAGAAAATCCGAATAGAGCCATAGTCCCAGTCACCCCATTGCTATCAGACAGTGATCCAAGTGACCATAGTTTTGACTCCACACATATGGATAGCCCACAGGCTTACTACATGCAGTCACCCGAGCATAACGAGTCATACTATTATGAGGACCCAAGTGAAAATAGTGGGGAACCTGAGTATGCCAATGTCATGTACACAAACCCCAACTCTATACCTCAACCTAGACAGGTACGACCCCCATTTCCTAGAGGACCATGCTTCAGATGTCAGGGAGATCACCTTATACGTGATTGTCCACTGCCTGCCCCTACACAACCTCAACCAGTAACCATTCAAGGTTTCTGTCAAGACTGCGGGAAAGAGCACCTCCTACGAGATTGCCCAAAGAACCCTAATAACATGCCTAAAATCACTCCTATCAATGTTGTTGGGTTAGTTGTAGACTCCATAGGGAGTGTGACTTCCACTGCACCTGTGCAGGTGATCACAAGAGCCCAGGCATTACAACAAAACCAAGGTGTTGGTCCGGAAAAGAGCCCCGAGGTGAGTGAAACAGATAGCATAACCAAAAAGAGGACTAGAGCCTGGAAGGATAGTCGTGAAAGAATGAAGAGGCAATGGGCAAAAAAGATAAACGAACTTGAAGAAAGCCTGAGAGAAACCAAGGCAAAAATCACAGAGATCACATCTCAACCGCACTCCCACACACTTCCACCACTACCATCCCCATCACCCTCCATTCCTCCACCCTCTAATACACCCCATGTAACCCACCCACCACCCCGAGTAGGATCAGTATTAGCTGACCCCACTCATGAAGGCTTGGACATGATGTTCAAGGCCTACCAGGCTCGACTTCAAGAAGGGCCAACAGCTGCAAACCTAGACAAGAGTTACCCTAGAGCAGATTTAGAGATTGAACGGATGAAAATGTGCATGAAAATGTTAGAACAAGCTCAAGCTATACTTGAGACTAGTCAAAAGTTCAATCAGACAAACTCTGTCAAGCCGGATTTGCATTTCCAAGGCTTACTAGAAAGATTAGAGCAGTTGGTAAACAAATCACAAGTTTCTTTACCTCCACAGGCTCAACCAGTTGTTGAAAGAGGAAGCTCACCACCAAGGGGAGCTTATGTTCCTAATTCCACGGATGCTGGAATACCTCCTTCAATTCAACAGTACTCTCAAGAGTTCTTGCGGGAAATACAAGAAGAGAAATGGGCCAAGGAGAAGGGTGATTCCCCTCCTATTCCTGAGATTGATGATCTTCGTGATCAATTTCCCCAAGACATTCCGTCTATCTATGGAGATCAAACAGAGCAACAAGAGGATGAGAGATTAGATTTTGAATCTAATTCTTTACAAGAGTTGCCTCATTTCACAGGCCCATGGGAATCTGAATCTCTCCAGATCAGAGCCCCCACAATATTGGTAAGAAATGAAGACTCAATGATTCCAAGAAACACTGATGTTGTGAAGAGCACTAAGGTTCAATGTCATCTCACTGTAGAGGAGCTCCTCAAGGCAAAACCGGAGCTCTGGAATCATGTGAAGGATCAGGTTCCAGAACTTGAATCCAATATACCAAAAGTAGGCTCTAAGCAAAAAGTTCCAGAGATACCTCTCGACAAGATAGGGGACATGAGCGAAGGTGAAGAAGGTAACACTTATCTTCCGATCACCTATCAAGGTTACACAACCAAAGCAATTGTGGATTCGGGTGCTGGTGTTGCTATTGCGACCACCTCCTTGTGGAAGCGATGGGGCAAACCCACCTTAAGACCAACAAGAATGAAACTTCAAATGGCAGATGGTCATTTTGAAAGACCTCTCGGATTGCTTGAAGGGATAACTCTAACCACTTGTGGTGTAGAGTTTGAACATACATTTGCTATATGTGACTTTGAGAAGAATAATGTTTACGAGATGATCCTAGGAAGACCCTTCCTACGACAATTGCAAATAGTACAGGATTGGGGAACCAACTCCTTGTACTTACAGCACTTAGGGGTCACCACCAAGGTCAATCTGAAGGATTACACCTTCAGAGATGTACCACCCCTACAGTGGAATCCTATCCACAAAGCGAAAGAAGATTCTATCTCCGTGCATTCTGGAAGTTCCCCTGAACCATCCTGGCTGCATGAAGATACTCACTTGTGGATGTGCAAGGTCGCGGAGGAAGAGGAAAAGCGCCTAAAAGCGAGAGAAGAAGGAACTCCCCCAGGAGATAGACCAATAAAAGACCCAGCCTATACACCGATGATATTTCCAGATGAGGAATTTGAGCCTCATGGTTGGGCAGAAATCTTAGCTACCATGGACATTGCAGTTAATGAGGAACAATGGACACCCCATTGTGATGAGGAGGGTTATGATATTTCAGTGTTCATGTGTCAGCCCCTGTTGGAAGAGCGTGATCCTAGTGAGTTCATAGAAGAAGAAGAGAATGACGATGATCTAGAATCCATTGTGATGGATACTTACTTTGACTCAGAGGAACACTATTTAGAAGATATAGGAGTGTTAACCCAAAAAGAAGAAGAACCCATCACAAGTATTAAAACGATAAATTCAAAGGAAGGAAGTGAAGGGGGTCAAAAGAAAAAGAAAAGAAAAGCAGTGAAACAAGAAGAGGAAGAATCATTGTTTGAAGTACCAGAAAATTTCAAGAAATATGAAGTGGAAGACCGGAAAATTTTGGTACGAATGCCTAAGAGAGAGGCTATTATAGGAGAAGCATATGACAATAAAGAAAAGACCAAAAAAATTGTAGTGACCATTGAAGGGAACGAAGAACGATGTACGTACACAGGAGATGACCTAAGTGCCAAAGAAGAAGCAGAGCTTGTAGCTCTATTAAGGGAATATAGGGATGTGTTCGCATGGCACTATAGAGACTTGAAAGGAGTAGATCCAGAGATTTGCTCTCATACGATTCCGATGACCGCTGATGCCAAGCCCACCAAACAAAAGCCCTACACATATAATGACAATTATGTAGCCAAAATAAAAGAGGAAATTGACAGGCTGATTGAAGCTGGATTCATCTATGAGATTGAGCACACTGAATGGGTGTCCCCCATTGTAGTGGTGCCCAAGAAGAATGGGAAATTGCGAGTGTGCATTAACCTTAAAAAAGTTAATGCCGCTACGATCAGAGATAGTTATCCACTTCCAATCACCGAACATCGTGTGGCAGGCAAGGAAGTTTATAGCTTCCTTGATGGATTTTCAGGTTACAACCAAGTAGCCATTGCCCCTGAAGATCAACACAAAACGGCCTTTGCCACAGAATGGGGAATCTTTGCATTTCGTGTGATGCCATTTGGGCTCACCAATGCACCTGCAACATTCCAAAGGCTCATGTGTCATGTCTTCAAAGAGTTTTTGCGGAAGAGCTTAGAAGTATATGTGGATGATTTATGCGCTCATTCCCAAGAAAGAAGTTACCACATCCCTGAGCTCAGACAAATCTTCAACAAGTGTAGAGATTATCGAGTGTGTCTGAATCCAGAGAAGTGTGTGTTCATGGTACGACAAGGTAAGATCTTAGGTCACATTGTTTCTAAGAATGGAATTTCAACAGATGAAGACAAAGTAAGAGCAATAGCAGAGTTGCCCAGGCCACGGAATGTTAAAGAGGTACAAGCCTTTATGGGCCATTGTGGATACTACCGTAGGTTTATCCACATGTATGCCATCATAGCTAAACCTCTTTATGGGTTGTTAACAAATTTTGAGTGGAGCGAGGAATGCGAGACTTCCTTCAACGAGCTGAAGAGACGTTTGTGCACAGCACCAATATTGACTACTCCGGATTGGAGCAAACCCTTTCATGTCCATGTAGATGCCTCCAATCATGCAATAGGATGTGTGCTAGCACAACCCACAGGTGAAGGAAACCTAGATTTGCCGATAGCATATGCTAGTAGGCAATTAAATGCAGCTGAACGAAATTACACCACAACGGAGAGAGAAGGCTTAGGCATGGTATATGCTGTGAAGAAGTTTAGACACTATCTATTAGCCAATAAGTTCAAGTTTTTCACTGATCATCAAGCTTTACTATATTTGGTCAATAAACCTTGCAATACAGGCCGCTTAGTAAGATGGTTCCTCTTACTAATGGAATACGACTTTGAAGTTGTTGTCAGGAAAGGTAGAACCCATCTTAGGGCAGACCATCTTTCTCGCATCACTTCAGGAGAGCCACCGCAAGGAGTGTCTGATGAATTGCCCGATGCTTATCTGTTCAATTTAGAAGTTGTTCCTAAATGGGCAAATAAGTTGGTACCAGTCCTAACCTTCGGGCCTGCAAATAAGAATGTGAAAACAAGCAAAGAGGAAATTGTAAAATCACTAAAGTATCAAATATTAGCCGGAAGTATGTACAAGCAAGATACCGAGGGTGTATTAGCTTGTTGTGTCGAGGACGATGAACATACTAGTTGGTTGCAACAAGCCCATGAGGGATTGCTAGGGAATCACTACTCTAAACAACGAACATTGCAGAATCTAAAACGTTTAGGAGTGTATTGGCCTAGCATGGACAAAGAAATACAAGAGTGGATCCACAATTGTTCAATGTGCCAGAAGAGAACCCCAGTGGAACATGCCACTCTTTATCACGTGTCATTAATCCCAGATTGGAGTGCTCCATTGGTCGAGTTCATGAGATCGGGAACATTACCCAATCAGGCTAGTCTTGCAAGAAAACGGAGCATGGAGCAAGAGGCTCAAGACTACGCCTTAGTAGGAGACAACCTATATCGAAGAGGCAAGGATGGTTACCTAAGACTGTGCATTCATGAATCAGACTATTTGAAAGTCTTAGAAGCGGCACACAGCGGTACTGCAGGTGGACACTTTGGGCCTGACAGAGTAATTAAGACCATTCTATTTTCAGGACTTTGGTGGCCCACTCTTCATATGGATGCACATACTTATGTGAAGAGTTGTGACACATGCCAACGTGCCCAATATCCGATAAGAAAAGATGAAATGCCTTTAAGGCCAATGATGGGAGGACGTGCATTTTCAAAGTGGGGTATAGACTTTGTAGGTCCCATCAACCCCCCAGCTAGAAACTCCCACGCAGAATATATTATTGTAGCCACAGATTACCTTACAAAGTGGGTGGAAGTAAAAGCCACGACAAAGAATGATGCTCAAACGACGGCTAAATTCTTATTCGAAAATGTGTTCACTAGATATGGGTTACCAATAGAGTTGGTTAGTGATAGAGGTACGCACTTCTTGAATGAGGTCATTGAAAATCTCCTTCAAGAATTCATGGTGATACATAAGAAGTCTGCCCCCTATCACCCACAAGCTAACGGACAAGCCGAGAGCACGAATAAGATCCTATGTAACGTATTGACGAAACTTGTAAATAATAAACGCTCTGATTGGGACAAACAACTGCATCATGCTGTTTGGGCATACCGAGTTGCCTACAAAACGGTACTCAATGCCACCCCATTTCAGATGGTCTTCGGACAAAATGCGGTGCTACCATTAGATTTCCTAATTCCAGCTTTAAGAGTAGCACAAGAGCATGAGTGGAATGGACACGAGTTGTCCTCTAGGATCTTTGATCTAGAGCGTTTAGGTGAGACGAGGCTACGAGCGGCAGCAGGCATCTATGCTGCAAAGAAACGGCAAAAGGCATACTTTGATGCCCATGTGAAGGATAAGGGCTTGAAAGCAGGAGATCTAGTTTTAGTCTACACATTGAAACAACACGCAAGAAAGCTAGAAAAGAGAGGCTACGGACCTATGATCATCAATAGGATCTCCACGAGTGGAGCAGTACAACTAGCCACTCTAGAGGGGGATGTTCTCCCAAACTATATTAGCGGGTGCAGAGTCAAGCTGTATCAGGAACCCCTCACGGAGGAAATGCTAAGTCGACTCAATATTGCTAAGCAACGTAAAGAGGAGGAAAAACGAATTCGAGAAGAAGCACAGGCAGAGGCCTTAGAGCGTATCAGACGAATGAAGTTGAGGAGACAAGGGAGGGATCAGCCTGTGACTGACACTCAAGAGTCTCCAGGCTATCACATGGCCATGTGTGAGGCTTCAGGTGAACGTACCCATAAGATAGTGGACCGACGACCTTTTGTGACCCTAGAAATAGGACAAAGAGACAGCACAACAAGCGTGAGGGCTTTAATTGATTCAGGAGCAGGCACAAGTGCAGTTCGGCTTTCTTATTGCCAGCAGCTGCAATTGGAGGTAAAACCCCTAGAAGCATATCTCATAGGATTAGGAGGTGTTGAAACCCCTTGCATGGGAGAGGTGGATCTTCCCCTCTACATACAAGAGGTCCTCATGCCAGCAAAAGTGCTAGTGTGTGAAGACGAGGATCTGACCGAACCTCTTGTCTTAGGCCAAGACTGGATCTATGATCACGCAGTCAACCTCAACCTAAGAAGTGGACTTCTTCAGGCTTGGGTAGGCCAAAGCCGTCTCACGATTGAATTAGAAAATCAAGCACTCAAACCAATAGAACAGGCACCAACTCCTAGTCCCTCCAGGAATCCACATGAAGATAACAATGTTGTGCTTGTCCAAACTTCTATGGTGCAGAGGATTATCAATCTTACTAAAGGTACAGAAGTCAATAAGGAGTTCCTAACTGATCCGAAGAAGATTCTAGAGGAGCAGACTGAACATCACTCAACACGAAGGAGGCTGCCGACCAAGAGGCAGGAGCGCCAACCCATGCAACATGGAGCATCTTGTGGCGCGAAGCAGATCTGGATACGCAAGGATGGGAAACTCACAACTCCAATAGCAGATTCTTAAGGAGACAAGAAACGAGCCTCACCATCAAGGAACAAAGTGAAGAAGCCCCCTAGGATAACCCCTAGGCATACCATTTCTATTTGGGTTCCTAAGCGGTCAATGAAGGCCATCCCTAATGCTAGACAGATATGGGTGCCCAAGGCCTGCTTACAAGCCCAAATTACTTCACCTTCAGACACTAGGATGAAGCAACTTTCACAAGCACTCGTGGCCAACAGCTCAGAAAACGAAAAGATACCTACACCTCTCACTGCCTCCACTCCCATCAACCCTAGGAATGCCTGGAAATGGGTACCCAAAAGGTCCCAAATACATCACACTCTCATCCAAAAATCTTCACCTGTCTTTAGCTCTAAGAGCTACGACTCCTCTATCAAAGTGTGGAGAATTAAACTGTGCACTAAACCCCCTGACCCAATTCTGTAAATCTGCCCACACTAACACAGGAGCATTCCGAGCCCATTGCATAACCAAAGCATGCATCTAGGATGACACTGACCTCTAATCACCACTCACACCTATCACAAACACTTCACCACTAACCACTGACCTCCGGGATTGTCATGTTAGTATTGTGAAGGGAACACCATTACATCTTGTTTCCTAGGCAACACTAATGTGCCTTTCTTCTTCCAGCAGATAAGCAACCTACTCTCATGGCAACAGCGGCAGGCACAAGCTCTCAGGCAGGATCTAGTGTTCCAATCAACTGGGATGCCATGCCGGTGGAGGCCCCACCAACAGCTCGACCCGAGGAGTTCGTGAATGTGCGGAGGATTCCTATTCCAGATCCACCAAACGGCCTAACCGAAAGAGTAAAGGGGCATTCTCACTGGTTCAATGAGATGCCAGGAGATTTGGGAGACGCGGATCATATCTGGGAATCCAAGATGGAATGTGGAGGAGTGTGGTGGACCTTCCAGTTCTTCTCACGAGAATTCGAAGCACTGCAAAATGCAGCTCCACTTCAAGATATCTGGCAAAAAGCAGGATTACAAACTTATTTCAGTGCAGCTCTGCCTAAACCAGATTTCCTCAGGTGCTACTACCTAATTGCCACGCTGAAGCCGACAGGGGATAAGGATCATTCAGGCACATTCTGGGTGCCCTCCTTGTCAAATCTGGAGGAAATGAGGAAGTTTGAATTGAATGTTACTTTAATAAGGGAAGCACTTCAGATGTATGGCACGCATGTACCTTCTGACCGTGACCCCTTGATACCTGAGTCGATGAAAAGCAATAGAATCAAGAAGCTAAAAGAAATGTGCGCCCTCACCCCCAACATCGCCATACCTTTGCGGATGTGTCTCCAACACTTCGCATTCCCAGCTCAGGACCGTTTCACCCAACCTCATAAGAAGATATGGTATGGGTTATATCTAGCAGAGACTGGAAGCTTGCCCATTAAGATGCCTGTATGGATCTTGGACCAAGTGTATGAGGCAGGCAAGCGGGGTGTGAGGAAGCCTACTCTACATGGCTGTTGTGCGCTTACAAGAATCATCTACAGATGTCTTGCATATGATGTGCCAGTTGCCCGAGCCCTAAAGTATGCACAACTGGAGCTGTTCAAAGGGCGGAAGTCAGGGAGCCAGCCTGCAAAACGAATGCGTGGATCGCTCTCCCAGGTAACGATCCCTCAAGAAGCCACGACCGAAGCTTCTCCCCGACCAGAAGCTCAGGTCACACCTTTCACGATCCATCTTCAAGGAGTTCAAGCTAGGGAGGTGGTACAACCCGTTCCATCCGCCCCTCCACTACCTACCGATGCAGAGTTTGCATCTATGGCCACCTTCACAGAAGATCCAAACTTCGATTTTGAAAGATTCCTACAGACGGTCCCCCTATCCGACAGTGAAGATTCCCCTGACAATGTTGATCCGGGTGCATCAGTCCAAAGAGAACAGCCACGGGGCGAGACCAGCAGAGTACATGGGGAAGAAGTGGCACAACATTCTCAGGACCCAAATACACAAGTTCAGGAAGGTGCACAAAGAAATGACCCAGAAGACAGTGGAGAAGAGGCCCCTGCCTACGCGGCACAACTCAGACGGCTATACAAGACCATCAAGCAGGTACAGAGAAGACATAAGATGACAGAAGAGGCGAATAGAGCTCTAGTGAACCAGATGCTCCAAACCGAGAATGTCGACTCACATTTTGTGGAATCATTGAATCTCTTGGCAGAGACATGTGGGATCGGGGAAGCATTGAGGACAATGGTCTATCAGGAAAACCCTATCTATGATCAGCGAAGGATTGATACACGGCCACGACGCGGGAAAATGATTCAAATGGAAGCCTCTACCGCCTTGCCTACTATAATTTCAGAGGATGTTCACATGACGAGCCCAAGTCCCACTGACGAACAAGAGGTAATTACTCACGTACCATCTCCACCGCCACCTTCCATCCACCCTTCAGAACCCTTCTCCACAATCCCTTCGGAACAACCGATATCCACCCATCATGAAACCATTGTACACACCTCCATTTCTACATCCTACCCTTTACCCACATCCAGCACTTCACCCAAATTTTTGAACCCCACACCGGTCATCCGACCACCGATCAAACCATAATAGGTCACCCTTCCTATCTCCCCGCCCTTGGACAACCACTTGCCAATAGCCAGACCTCATCCCATCCTTTTCCATTCACCCACACCCAAACCCTATCCACCACTCCCCTAGCAACTGCCTCACACTCAACCCAAGTCACACAACCCTCATTCTGGACAAACCTTGTAAATATACTCCAACAGGTGGATAATTATAATAAAAAGCCCCTTTCCCAACCCCACTCCCCCACATTCACTGCCACCACTATCACACCACCCACCATTCCTGTATTCACAGTGCACGAATCACACACTCTCACGTCCGATCCCATGGACATCTCACCATCCACAGGATCACCCACCACCACTGTTATTCCAACATTACCACGTATCATTTCACTCACGTCTCCATTTCCAAGCACTGTAGGCACAACATCCACTTTTCCTTTTCCCATCTCCCGACCCCTTGCATCTTCCACCTTTACCCCTGCACCCACTTCATTTAGTCATGCACTCAACACCATGCTCGAAGCTGCTGCCCAACTTAAACAGGAATACAGGTTACTAGAAGAAAACAATAAAGAACTATGTACTTTGTCAGCCCATCTCCAGGCACGTGTCACTGCCCTGGAGTTATCTAATACGGAATTACAGCAGGAGGTGACTACCCTCCAACAATATCAGGTGGAGCTCGAGTCCACACATGCAGAGAAGAGTAGGGTAACTGAAGAACAACTTAGAGATCAGCTAGCCCATAACGCTAGACTACAACGAAACATGGCTCTACTCCGACGCCATTTAGCGGCTGCTCAAGAAGAAAACAAAAGACTACAACAACAAAATCAAGACAACCTCGAAGCAGCTATGGAAAATACTCCAGGGGCACCCATTGACCCGACTAAATTCCAAGCCATCCCCTCGGAGAATATACAACAAATATTAGAAACCTATGCCACTCTCCTAGAAGCTCATGATCAGCTTGCTGACCAAGTCAAAGACCTACAGAAAGCCCAAGTGCCTGCACCACACCAACAAGAACCCAAAGAGATGGCCAACGCTGCAACCTCACCAGAGCCGGAATTATCAGTAGCCAGTGAAGTACTAGAGCTACATCAGCAGGTGGCCGAGTTAAAAATTAAGTTGCTACAATATGAACAACCCCCTTCCCCACCTGAGCAACCCATAGAAGAAGAAGCAGTTATCATTCCAGTGGAGGAAGCATTTGAAGAGAACTATGAGCCTCAACCTTTTCCCGGAGGCACAATCACTGAGGAGGGACAGGACACTTATGAGGAACCCCCATCGTCATGGATGAAACAGGTAGAAGAAATGGGGTAGACTCATGAAGAACGTATCTCCTACCAGATGTTAGCCATGAAGACCATTGAAGAAACCATACTTCAATCAGACTACTTCAGACATCTGGCCCCTAGAAGACTAATAACCAGCTCAGAATTACAATATAAGCCATACTTTGTACTGTTGGCAGACTACAACGCCGAGATCAAACGTAAGACCAACAAGTACCCAACTTTCGCAACACAATTTGAACCTGAGGACATTCCAGAGGAGGCGCGCAAAGGGAAAATACACCAACCCATCTGGAGGCAAAAGCTATTGGAAACCTATCCCGAGATGCTACGGACATGGGACCACGCACCCATGCATTTGAAGTATAACAATTGCTATGGACAAGTGCAACGGAGGAGAACATGGAAGTCATTCGCCATCAAAGTCAAGAACAACGCCAATTGCAAAGAATGGCTCAATTACCCTGCCATTGCACCCCCAAACGGCACGCCTACTGTAGCCTACATGATGGCTACCATCAGACATTGGCTTCCACGCCTCCACCCTATGCCAGATGTGGCTGCCCAGATGATGCTCAAGATCCTTGATATGATGCAGGTTGTGCTCAAAACTTTCCGAAATGTCTGTCATATTCAACCTCCGATTCCCGGGTTTGTGAATGGTAATTATGACCTGCTATATGATATGAGCACCACCCCGAGCATACGAGTTGCTTATGCATGGCACGCATGCATCAGATATCTCCCTGCCTGCTACAAGCAAACTTTCGATGAAATGTTCACCACGGGGTTCTGGGAAGCACACTCAGAGGTGTTCGCGCCACGGCCCACCCATTTGTTACACCTCTTTGCATGCGAACAAACGATGCACTCAGAACTCTACACAACGCCACAGCCGGACATACCGGGCCCAGTCAATTGGGAGACCCTCCAGAGAGACTTGGTTCGGGGACTACGCATCAAGGAACAAGAAGTGGCAACCGACCTCTTGCAAGAGTACATTGATCAAACGGTGGAGCAGAGGTCTGTCAGAGGCGACAGACGCTAGGGGGGGGAGAGTGTTGACAGTATACGGGAAGAAGCAAGTACGGACACACATGCAGATCTAGCACTAAGGCAACCCTTCATTTTTTTTCAAAACCCTTACATCATTTTTAAGTGATTCTCATCACTAAAAACCCTTGTAAATATCATTTCACCTTTTTGTAGCTCCATTTTGTACAAGCCGAGGAGTCCTCGAGCTTGGGGAGCCTTAGAAGTAGTTGCCTGCCAATTTTCATAATTTTTAGATCTCGTTTGAGCCCTCAAATAAGCCCTGGAACCTAATTTTTAACTAGGCTGGACACTAGGTCTGGACAGGGCCAAAGCTAGTCAAAAACTATAAATAGAGCTAGAGAGCTCATTTTTGGGCTAGCTTCTTGTAGTTTGAGCTTGTATGAGAACTTTCTTGCAATAGAAGTGATTCCATTGTCTTACTCTCTTTGTTCTTGCCGTGTGTGCGCGTGTGCGTGTATGTGTGTGCATGCTTGTGTGCTTCTCACTCACGCACTTGTGCTTCCACTTGCTCGTGGTCTTCATACCATTCTCACGTCTTCCCGGATTGACATTAAAGGAGGTGCTACTCATCACTGAGCTACACCAGGCTACCTCAACGTCTGCAAGAAACATTGATAGCCTCGACGCGCAACAACCATGTGCTCCTTGCACAACCTAGTCTTTTGCACCATTCAGGTCATGCATTTCCAAAGTATGCATTAATATAGGGCCACATTACATGGCCATGCATAGACACATTTGAGAGTCCCATGCACAAGAGCACATGGACATATGTCAACTATTTTTACTGATACTAACATCTATCTTCTTGTTTTGTGACATTGTTTCAAAAAAAAAAGAGAGAGAGAGAGAGAGCAGAAAAAGAGAGAGACGGAGAGAGAGAGCTTGTTCCCAAGTTTGGCTCATGAAACACGAATGAGTCATGCTTAGTTGAAGGTGGAACCATTGATTACTGGGTAGTTATCAGTTTGGATAGAAGTGTGTCTTGGCTAGCAGATGATATTATTGTTGCCTTATCTGGTAGATGTCAAGCACTTGGCATGAACCTGGTATCCACAACTATTGTTTTCCCTTACCATGGTAGGAGGGAAGAGCTTGAAGGTCCACAACTTGAGTGATGCTTAACTGTTGTATGTACGAGAGCATCCAAGGAGATATCTACAAGGGGTAGTTTGGTACCTTAAAAATCCTTATCTGTATACTAGGTGAGAAGACTCCTGCTTATGGTGAGCTAAAGAGAATATGTGAACCTAAGCTTGGTGTAGTTACCCAATGTTGTTTGTCAAGGAATATAAAGAAATTCCATTCTCAGTATTTGGAAAATGTTTCTTTGAAAAGAAGAGACATGACCATGCACTCAAAAAAAAAATTCATCAGTGGACCATCAACATGGACATTCATCGACAACGTTCCATCATAAATGCCGCGTGTACAACACGAAGAGATAAACATCAATCGACCCTTTACCATGGTAAGCATCTTTACTTTGACCAAACCATAACCATGATAGATTAGGAAACCTCTCTGTCGGCATACACTTGAGCACTTAGCTCAAGACCCCCCATTTTTGCACCATACTTCTTCCAATGCATTTTCCAAGTAAGCATGCATAGGGCTACATTACAAGGCCGTGCACAAGGCACATATTTTCCTCAACCTATGCACGAACACACTTACCCATGCCTCATTATGAGTTACGAGTACTTGGCATGAGCTACATATGAATATCATCTTTGGAAAATCTAGAGGGCATCAATGGAGGCCCACAATGACACATTCATGCTCGAATCCAAGGAAGAAGCACATACCAAGGGACTACAACTTGCACAAGCTCACAGTGATAAATGAAGAACCATACAACAGAACATGCTACAATTGGAAGATAGACGGCTCTTGCTCATCCAGAATGGACACTACCTCTCAAAGCACTACATGGAACAACCACTATAACAAGGGTCTGTCAGGGACGACAAACTTGAGAGGGGGGGAGTGTTGGAACTGAAGGTCAATCACAAAGCATGGAAGCACATCAAAGAAGTGGACATACAAGAAGGAGGAGCAGGTAGGGAGCTCCAAGTAGTACATGTCAAACTTTCAGAAGAAATCCTTACAAAAATAGTGATTTCCATCACTAAAAACCATTGTAAATACCATTTTCCATTTTTGTAACTCCATTTTGTTCAAGCCGAGGAGTCCTTGAGCTTGAGGAGTATTAAAAGTATCATCCTACCAATTTTCATAATTTTTAGACTTCGTTTGAGCCCTCAAATAAGCCCTAGAACCTAATTTTTAACTAGGTCGAACACTAGGTCTGAACAGGGCCAAAACTAGTCAAAAAACTATAAAAAGAGCTAGAGAGCTCATTTGTGAGGTTAGCTTGTTGTAGAATTGAGCTTTTGTAAGAGAACTCTTGTGTAATCGAAGCTTTCCATTGTTTCTCTCTTTGATCTTACCTTGTGCACGTGTGTGTGTATGTGTGTGCATGCTTGTGTGCTTTCACTCACGCACTTGTGCTTTCGCTTGCTCAAGGTCTTCATACCGGTTCTCACATCTCCACGCATTGACAAGTAAAGGAGGTGGTGCTTATGCTTGAGCTACAAGGAGTATGCAACTTTATTTCGTACTCATCTACGGAAACTACCGTCGACGCATGCTAACCTACCGGATGATGTGATTACCTAGTGGTTCATTAATGGGTTAAACCCTCAACTTACACAAGTAATGATCATACGATGTGTGGGTGGTATGACTCTGGATGTGGTCATAGCCATGGCATTACAGTTGGAACATAAGGTGGGTGGATTCGCTGAAGATTTGGACTGGCTGAAGGCAACCAAGGGTACGAGTGAGGATCCATTGAAACAAGTGTATTGCACAAAATGTAATAACACAGGACACACTGCTTCTGCATGTGCACTAAACTAAATGTATTGTGCTATTTGTAATACGTTGAGTCACTCCATCGAAACATGTCCATATAATGCCAAAGTACAGGCCAAGCCAACCGTAAATGTTGTAATACAGGAGCAGGGACAACAAGCTGCCCACTATGTACCACCGCAGTTGAGGAATACGTCCTACCAAAGTTATAAAACCTATCGGGGAACACGAGCAAACTTCGGCTAGACCCAGTGGAACTCCAATCAATCGGGTGAAGGAACATCCCTTCTGCCACCCAGATGCCATTCTTGTGGTGAGATTGGACATATCCGAAGATATTATAAAGAGGCGGCCGAGTATGATAAATGAAGAAAAGAGTGATAGCATCCAATGGCCAACATGGTATATATTTTAACATGAGATACTCAAGTGGCAGTAGTCCAAACACGGTCCAACAAGAAATTACAACCGGCTGCTAAGATTTTTGAGCCTAGCATTCGAGAACAACAGAGAGTTTTTACCAAAGCTAGTACGTGGGCCAATCAAGAACCAACCATTTTTCCAGATCCAGTACTGGTGGTCCAATAGACAGCACTGAATCCACCACTGAAAGAACCGAGTCTGGTGAAAGTGCCGTCAGAGAGTCCATCTAATGCGGGAAGGAGTACGTCGAATTTGGACTCTATGTGGAACATTCTATCACATGCCTCCATTACAATACCGTTGGGGCAACTATTAGTCTTGGTTTCTGGTGTACGATAACAATTTCAGCAACAAGTTTGTCCAAAATCTTCGTGTACACCTGCTACGACCACTATTAGTTCAGAAACTAATTCTACGGTGGACCATGTTGTTCCTTTAATTACGGTATGGTATAAAAACCATAAAATCGATCAAGTGTTAATTGATGGAGGCTCTGGTGTGAATATTGCGACAGTCACCCTTTGTAAATGGTTAGGATGGACTCAGATTAAACTTGTTCAATTTTTTGTGAGGATGGCGGATCAGTCCAGGGTCTATCCAGTGGGTTTGGTACGTGATATACCCATTACTCTTCAGGGAGCGGTGTTCAAAATGACTTTTGTTGTTCTAGAATTACCTGACTCAACTCTGGACTACAACTTGCTGTTAGGGAGGCCTTGGCTGAAACAAGCCAAAGTATTGCAAGACTGGTCAGCACACGCACTTATTTTCAAAAGTAACCACCGGAAGTATGTCGTTCCATTGGACGAGATGAAACCATGCGACTTCCATGCTCGACCCTACGTAGCCAAACCTGTTCATATGTTGGATGGACTTTCAGATGATGAAGAAGAAGCTTTTCTCAATTCTAACCAAGATTTGCTCGCCTTGGGAACAGTTGACTTACAAACTGTTGTAGATAATTGGAAGCTGGTCATCTATTCGGTAGTTTCGGTTACAGAAGAAGGGGATCTAGCTATGGATCAAGCTTTGAATGCCCAGAGTTTCCACCATTTATTCCAGTCACCTGAGGATATACCCATGCCACGACAGTTTTATGTACTGGAAGATCAACTTATCACCTACGATCTGGGAAATGAGGATACACCACGACCGGTTAAGATTAAGGCGGGGTTACCAAAAACTTTTCAAAATGATCTACTACAGTTGTTGACCGAGTTCCAAGATGTATTTGCGTGGGACTATCGAGATATGAAAGGTTTGGACCCTCCCATCTATCAACACCGTGTGATGCTCAAGATGGATGCGTGTCCAATCAAGTAACCCAGTTATCGCATGAACCCAAATTATGCTGCTCAAGTGAAAGTTGAATTGGATCACTTGTTGAAATTAGGTTTCATCATTCCCATTGAGCATGCAGAATGGATTTCACCTATTGTTATCATCCCAAAGAAAAATAAGCAGTTATGTATCTGTGTGGATTACCGAAAACTAAATGCGGCGACCGTATCGGATCCCTTCCCACTTCCCTTTTTGGATACAATGTTCGATGATGTTGCCAGGCAAGAAATGTATTCCTTTTTGGATGGTTACAGTGGCTATAATCAAGTGCACATGGCTGAAATTGACATACCAAAAGACTACGTTTATTACAAATTGGGGTGTATATGCGTGTACGGTGATGTGGTTCGGTCTTCGCAATGCTCCCAGTACCTTCCAACGATGTCTGCAAGAAATTTTTTCCCCCTACTTAACCACCTTTATGCGAGTGTATTTGGATGATTTTTCGTTATCGGGTGATACATCGGCTCACCTTTACCACCTACGGTGTTGCTTCTCTAAGTGTCGAGAGTTCCGGTTGTGCTTAAATCCCAGCAAGTCGATCTTTTTGATTTCTTGTGGCAAATTGCTTGGTCATCTTATTTCAAAGCAACCCATTCAAGTGGATCCAGATAAAGTGCAAGATGTGTTACATGCACCTTCCCTTATGGCACCAAAGGAAGTTATGTGATTCCTTGGCCAAATATGCTACTATGGGTGGCATCTTCGGTGGCTCGCACATTTAGTCATACCTCTGAATCAGTTGATCACTAGCAATCCCCGACAGTTCGTGTGGATTGAGGAGTGCCAAATTGCCTTTGATCGACTGAAAACACTATTAACCCAGGCTCTTATGCTACAAGCACCAAACTGGCAGCTTCCGTTCCATGTCTTTGTGGATGCATTGGATAGTGCCATCGATAGTGTGCTCATGCAACAACAAGATAAGTGGTTTTGTCCAGTCTATTATGCTAGTCGACGATTAGTTGTTGCTGAACAAAATTATTCTGTCACTGAGCACGAATGTCTCGGCTTGGTTTATTCTGTGAAGAAATTCTGGCACTACTTGCTGGGTTGCCAATTTACCTTCCATGTGGATCATGCTGCTCTGGTTTATCTTGTCTGCCAGCAACATTTAGGGGGCATATTAGCTAGGTGGGTGTTGTTACTACAAGAATTTGATTATGTGGTCGTACATCATCCAAGGTCAACTCATGCATTGGCTGATTTCTTATCTCGGCTTGATTTCGGTGAACTTCCTGGTGGAATTGATGATACTACCCCTGCTATCTATGCGACTGATTCGATCCAAGATGATGGTCAGGAGCTCCTGGTGGAACCTTCATATTATGATACTCTTATGATGTTTCTCACGAGTGGTAGCTCCCCGATTAATACTTCTACTTTGGCTCGTCGTAAATTGGCAGTGTATATTCGATGGTTCCAGATCATTGGACAATTGTATCACATGGATCCTTCTAGTGCACTATTACGGTGTATTCCACCCCATGAAGTTCCTTCAGTTATTGATATGGCCCATTCTACTCCTTCCGGTGGTCATTTTTCGATCGATCTTACTTACAGGAAAATTCTACACAAGGCTTATGGTGGCCAACTCTGAAGCATGATATTGTGAATTACATTAAAACATGTGATGCTTGCCAATGATCGGGACATCCTTTACAATGGCATCATTTTCCACTGAAGCCTGTTGCTCCCCTTGAACCTTTTCAAAAGTGGGGCTTGGATTTCACTGGTCCCATTACACCTCTGACTACGATTACTAATCATCGATATATACTTACTTGTACGGATTATGCTACTCGGTGGGCAAAAGCTTGGCCTTTACGGTCTGCCACTATGTCAGTGGTGGTCAAATGTTTGATGACTGATGTGTTTCCTCGGTTTGGTCTTCCCTTAGAGATTGTTTCAGATCAGGGCACACATTTTGTTAATTCCTTACTGCAAGTGCTTACCCGCACCCTACAGATTGTTCATAAATTTAGCTCTCCATATTATCCTCGTGCCAATGGTCTTGCTGAAAGTACCAATAAAATCTTACTTAACATGCTCAAGAAATTAGTTCTAGAATGTCCGGAACATTGGGATCAATTCCTTCCTTCAGTTATGTGGGCATACCGTACTACTTACAAAGTGGCTACAGGGAGTACGCCTTTCAAATTGGCATATGGGCTGGAGGCCATTGCACCCATGGAGTTGGTGGTACCTAGCCTCAGGGTGGCACTGGATCATAAGCTCTTATCGGAGGAATCCTTTCCGATTGGATGTGTTGCGGTCCTTAAACGAACAATGTTGGGAAAGTTTTCTAATGCTGCAGAAGTTCAACTGCGACAAGCCAAGACGCATGATCAGTTTCTTCGCACTCCTGTTTTTACCAAAGGACAATTAGTTCTATTTTATAATGCTAAGTCTAATCGTTTTTTGGTCAAGTTCAAACTTCGGTGGTTTGGTCCTTACTATATTGAATCGCAGGTTGGACCTGCTACGTTCCGGTTATCCACTTTAACTGGTACCCTTCTCCCTAAGTCGATAAATGGATCGAAGCTTCATCCCTATTATCCCGCGTCTTCTTCATCTTGATGATTTCTCGGTATTTTTATTCTCTGCCGGGGTTTTGCCACTGTTCTGGCCGACGTCCCTTTCCAGTCTGCGCATTCCGGTTGATCGC
This sequence comes from Ceratopteris richardii, assembly GCA_020310875.1. NCBI lineage: Eukaryota > Viridiplantae > Streptophyta > Polypodiopsida > Polypodiales > Pteridaceae > Ceratopteris > Ceratopteris richardii. The sequence continues at coordinate 75,535,746 of CM035406.1, read as the reverse complement.
CTGATCATAACATTCCTATTTTATTTACCTAACCATGATTAGCTGCCGCACTATGTGTCTAAGATTCTGTTAATGCGTGCATGTTGTCATTATGTCTGCATATTTCCAACACCGGGTGATGATTATGTTTCTTCCCGCATTTCCATTTAGTGTTTTTACTTAATCACGTTCTTCTCCCTCTTTTTCGCTATTGTGTTTTTGTGCATTTAAGTGTTCTGTGTTATCTCTTTTTTTCGTGTTCTCGTGCTCGCCATGGAAGCTTTGGCTAATATTGCTACCTTCCGTGCTAGCCTCGCTCTAGAATTGAGCGAGTTTCTGTGCACTCGTGGACTTTTGGCATTCGTTGAACTGCCTTGGCATTTGGTTGAATATCATCCTTTCTTTGCGCAGATCATCTCTGCCATTGCTGATACTCTCGCTACCGAAACGTGTTGGCCACTCGCCTGTCTTAATCTGCATGTCATCGTCACCCTAAACACCATCATTGAGGGATTCCATCTCCCTCAAGAGGGTAGTGTAGACGGACCCCTCTTACCGTTGTCGACCATGAAACAACCCTTTCTGCAACATTCTTCAAACAAATTTGCCATTCTTTGTCGCCCTGAACCAGAGCGCTAAGCACTATAGTTTCTTGTAGTTGCACTTAACCTCCAAAAATGATGCATGGCATTTCCCAACCCTGCTATTCCATGATCGATGTTGCTATGCATGAAGCAGTTAATTTTGCTTCATTTTTCGTCCAATAGTTTCTCGACAATGTCAGGCAGTTTCTCGACAATTAGCAAAGGGCGATATCCCTCGGACATGATTGCCACATCTGCTGACATTCCTCCTCCCAACGATTCAAGCTGCGCAACCTCCTCCCTTAAATACACTTCTCTTTCATGCAGGATACTAGCTCTTCTGCCCAGATTTTTTCTGCTCCACCATCCTCTAAAGACCAAGTTGCTCCTAACATTGTCATTGAAGATGTCCGTCCTGATGATACGGTCGTGCAACCACAGCCTCATTCACAAGAGCCAACACCTGACACAGTCACAGAGGTTGTACAACTCGTGAAGAAAGTGCAACCTGAGGAGGTGACTGTCCAACCCGATATCTCGCCTGTTGTAGTAACCACTCTTGCCCTTCCCTCTTCACCACAAAACCCACCTCTTCCTCTTTCTCCCTCAAAGGTGCCTCTGCCACCTAGCCCTCCTCCTTCACCGTGTCATTCGGAAGCATGTCCTCTCCCTTCCTCCCCCGATTATTCGCCTCCTTCGTCGTCCACCATAGTTTTCGCTAACCCCTCTTGACCAATCTCCACCTCTATTGTTCCTGACTCGTTGGCCCAACTAGCTCAGATAGGCAATTACCTTATTCATCTTTCCAACCATCTCCCCCATCACTTACAAGTCGCCCAACAATCCCTACGAATGGAGTACCAATCCAAGGTGGATATTCTTGAAGCGAACATTGCACCACTCCAGGAAGAGGTGCTAGCAACTAAACTAGAAGCCAGTTCATTACAGGAATAGATTTGCATTCTCCAAGAATAGTTGAATGAGAAGAATGCCATCATTGCAACTCACGATGATGAAATTAACAAGCTGACTCAGACCGTGATTGATAAGGACGATGCCATGACCGCTTTGGGTAATCTACTGGAGACCACGTATGCTGAATTTGTTATGGTTGAGCAGAAGGGTCAAGAGATGGCTGAGTTAGCCTTACAAGCAAAAACAAAATTAAAGAAAGTTACAAAAGAGCTCTTTCAGAAAAGTCGATCCTTGGATGAGGAAATCGACTGAACTATTCAGCTGAAGAAGGATATCGAAGCCATCCAGAAATAAAGGCAAGATTTCTATAAAACCATGCAGTTCCAATCCCAAGAGCTCGAATGCAGAGAGAAACAATTGGGTACATAGCACGAGCGATTATCGCACATTGATGCAAAGATTGCCGAAATAAAGTTATGTCGTGATGCGGCGCTCGCTAATGACTTCTATCTTCAAGAAGCTTTTTTGCAGAGTCAAGCCGACACCTTACTCTCCCAAGTGATCGCTTCCAACTCTGTGCAGACTGATGCACATCTGGTTGAACCTCAAATTTTGAAGGAGATGTTAGAGTCCCTCAAGCAGGAAATATCACACACCTTTAAATTAGCAAGATCCATGTATATCCAAGGAATCATTGATGATTCCTAAATCTTGTAATTTTCCCTGCTAGGTTCAAGTCCATCATGTGTGCCAGTGTCAGGCCGCCGGAATATTATTTAGAAGAATAATTGTAATTAGAAAATTCATGCACTGAAAGGGTGTCATGCAAACGTTGTACCGTTTTTCCTAATCAATAGTGTGCGCAGAAGAGATGGCAGATGCATCACCGGACTGTTCGGTCTGGGCAATGGTCTAGAGTTGATTTTGTTCTGAGTTATGTTAATTGCGGAGTTGTCTATAAGACTCGATTCGGTATTGAAGTGAATCAGGTATTGTGTTAATATTTTACTGTGTTGAGGTGAAGTGTGAAGTACAACAGTAATAATAAAGTAAGAGTAGAAGTTCTGCGTACATGGTTACGGTGATGGTTAAGAAATTGTTTTGCGCTGGAAGTGTAGTTGAATCTGATGTAATTGTTCGTAGTTAATGAGTGAAGTTAATTGTCGGAAGTTAAACAGTGATTTGGGAAAATACATAAAGGGCCTCTGAATTATCAGACCCCTGACCATCCTAAGAACCCACATGTAAACTTAATAACTTTAACACACTATAAAGTATGATTGCTCGGCTCGCTCTGTATGTTCTACTAGCTATGTTCCCAACTTAGCCAAATAAATCGAATTAGGCCTTGTCCTCAGCCTTTTATGGCCTACGTTTTTGTGTTGATAGCGCTGGGTCTGCATCATTATTACCGTAAATTTATCTTAACTCTAGTGATTTTGCACTCATCATGGCTCGCAAAATAAAAATTATGCTATCACATTTGAAATGTTATAGCCACCGCCATTGTTGATTTGTATGTATGATTTGCATGCATAGTAGTTACTCTGTTGATCATTGCCAACTATTGCATAATCATATATTTTTAGAAAAATCTTTTTTTTTACTTTTTTTACAAAATGTAATTTACCCTCCAAAAGTCTGATAGGGCCGTAGTTTAGACCCATTGATGACCGTTGGTAAGAGTTCGCATGCTATTGTGGAAAGTCGGAAAGAGTCGGGTCTACAAAGCTCATGAATCCAAAATGGACCAGTCCGTTGTAATTTTAACTTGCCCATTTTCCTCTTCATCTTAGAATGAAAGTACAACACAAGATCACCAAGCCAAAAAATCTTTGTTCGGAGATTCTGTCGTGCCATTTCTTCTGACATTTTTGCACTTCTTACAATAAGAGAAAACTATGATACCAATGCTCATCTAATTGTCTCAATTGATCCATTCAATAATCGAATCCTCCGAAACCAATCGCTTTTGGACTGTTATTCGCAGACTTGGTACTGCAAATTCAAATAGAAGGATCGCCTCCTATCCATAAAGCAATTTGAAAGGGGTGCTTCCAATAGAAACTTTATAGGAAGTCCGATATGCCTAGAGTACAGTGGGAAGAATAATTTCCCACTAATCTGTAGAGTCCCAACATCTTCTGTAAAATGTGGAGCAGGACCTTGTTGGTACTTTTCGCAAATCCATTTGCTCATGGGTAATAGGGAGAACTAAGTTTGTGTTTGATCTAATACTCCAAGGTTAGTTTTGAAATTAATTGATTCATGAAATGAGTTCCCCTATCTGACACTAGTTCCAAAGGAAGACTGTACTAAGGAAAGATTTCATTCTGGAGTTTCTTCGCTACTGTTCGTGTTGTAGCATGTTTGGTGATCGAGGCTTCTGCCCATTGGGTGGAGTAGCCTATACAAGTCAAAATATACAAGGCTCCCATTCATGTTGCTAGTGGTTTGATTGGACCGATAAAGTCTAAGCCCCATTTCTGGAAAGGCTCTAATGATAGAATTGGTTGCAGTGGGAAATGCTGACTATCTCAAGGTTCGTCAGTTTGTTGACATGGATCACAATTTTCGCACTGCATGTTGAACGTCTGTGTACATTGTCGACCACCACAATCTAGCCTGTTGGATCTTTCAAACTGTAATTAGATTACTGATATGCCCATCGACCTCACTTACGTGAGCCTCCATAATGACTGCTACCACCTCAGTATGCAGCATAACCAAATTTTGATCAGATCCTTGTGGTACAACTGTCCCATAATAATAGTAAACTTGCGACTACGGAGTCCTAGTTTCTTTTGAGCTGCAGATCGCAAAAGATGGAGCAATTCCATTTTCCAAAAAATTCAACATCTCTGCATACCATGTTGGTGGTGTGAGGAGCATTTTCAACTTCTGCCACCATAAAGACCTCTGCATTCGAAAGAGCATTGTTGATACCCTTCGGTGGTTCCCCATGGTCAATGCAAGATAGGAAATTCGCAATGGTATGGCTGGCACCATGACGATGAACAATGTCATACTCGAATTCTTGCAGTAAAAGGACCCACCTAGCTAGCAATCCAAACAAGTTTTGTTGCTTCACCAAATACAGCAGAGCATTATGGTCCACATGGAAGGTGAAGGATCGTCCCAATAGATAATGGCAAAATTTCTTGATAGGCCAAGACATTCACATTCTGTGGTCGAATAATTCTGCTATGTTGTTGTTAGTTATATACTAATGTAATAGACAGGTTTGTACCACCTGTGGGCCTCTTTCTACATAAGTACACTTCCAATAGCTTTATTTGAAGCATCCACAAACACATGAAAAGGTTGTTTCTAGTCCGGAGCTTTCAAAACAGCCATAGTGGCTAGCATTTTTCGAAGTCGCTTGAAGGCAATTTGTGCTTCCTCCCTCCACACAAACTCTACCGATCGGGCATGCACTAACTTGTTCAGTGGAACGGCAATATGTGCCAGCCCTCGCAGATGACGACCGTGCCATTGGACCTACCCCAACTATCTTAGAACTTCTTTTGGGTTTCATGGTGCTAGGGTTTCTAGTATTACCTTAATCTTATCAGGGTCTACGGCTATGCCTTTCTCCAAAATAATATGTCCCAGTAATTTTTTGCATTTGACTGCAAGGTGGATTTGTTAAGATTAAGGTAGAGATGTACTTTTCTGCAAGAATCAAAGCATGCACATAGGTGCTCCAGATGCACGGTCGCCTTGCCAAAAACTAAGAAGTCATCCAAGAAAATTTGCATAATGGATGTAAGGTACGGAGCAAATATTTGTTGCGTACATCATTGGAAAGTGCTTGGCGCATTCTGCAACCTGAACCACATGATAGTATAGGTGAATACTCCCTAGTTTGTAATGAATGCCCGTTTAGGTATATTTGCTTCTACCATTTTAACTTAATTGTATCCACTAAACCCATCGAGGAAAGAATACATTTCGTAGCCTACTAGCTCATCGAGCATGCTATCCAAAAATGGTAGAGGAAAAGGGTTCGATATTGTCACTGCATTCAATTTTTGGTAATCCACACAGATCGGTAATTGCTTATTCTTCTTAGGTACGATGACCATTGGAGAGACCCATTCAGGATTCTCTATGGGTATAATATATCCAACTTTGATTAATCTATCAAGATCGTGCTTCACCTGCACCACAAAGTTTGGATTCATCATATATCATTGTTGCATGATTGGGGTAGCATCTGGTTTAAGAAGAATTCAGTGATGATATAACTTTGGATCAAGACCCATCATATCAGCATGTGTTGAAAAATAAAGAAGCAAGGTCATATATATTCTGCAAAAAGGATTTTCTTCAAAAAGAAGGAAATTACAAAAATGAAAAATGAAAGCATTGTTAGAGTTAGATGTCTGCAGAAGCACGCAAAACAACACAAGGAAGAAGAAGAAGCTTGGAGCACAACACACAAGACTGAATGTATTACTAGATAATGTACAAAGATAAGTAGCCCATTAGAGCAATAGGCGTATATACAAGCCGGGGGAAAAAAACCTCCTAAAGAGGGAAAAAAGTGCCCCGGCAGTCCTAGAGTGTTCACACACATCACTACCTAAATATATCAACAAATCCCCCCTGGGAGTGATGTGGTGAACAAGGAGCTGGCACTCATGTATAAGGAAGTGCCAAGCTATGTGGAAAACACTCCACAAAAGGAAGTAAGCCCAAAGCTTTGCGGAAAGCTTCAAACTTCTCCCTAGGCAGAGCCTTCGTGAAAAGGTCTGCAATGTTCTCCTGCGTGGGCACATATGCCAAGCTGATCTCCCCAGCAGAGAACCTCTCCCTGACATAGTGATAATGCACCTCAATGTGCTTAGTGCGAGCATGGAACACAGGGTTCCTCGCAACTGCCAATGCGCTCTGACTGTCAGTGAAGATGGTGGTGGCAAAAGTCTGACCAACACCCAAATCAGCCATAAGGCGTCTGAGCCACACACACTCAAGAGTAGCTATGAAAGCTCGCCTATACTCAGCCTCACAACTGGAAGTGGCCATAGTAGGATGCTTCTTGCTCAACCAAGATATACATGAGCTACGAAGCATGAAGCAAAAGCCACTAGTGGACACACGAGTGTCATAGCAACCAGCCCAGTCTAAGTCAGAAAAAGCATGCAAATCTGGCGGCAGTGATCCCCCCTTGGGATAAAACAACCCAAGTAGCCGAGTACCACTTAAGTAGCGAAAGATGCACTTAACTGCCTACCAATGCTTGACAACAGGGCAATGCATAAACCTGCTCATCTGTGAGACAGCAAATTGAATATCTGGTCGAGTAATGCAAAAGTAAATCAGGCATCCAACAGCCTGCTGATAGAGGACAACATCAAATGCATCTCTAGCATCATGAAGACTCAATTGTAAACCTGTCTCCATAGGAGTGGCAATAGGCTTATAGTCCTCAAGGCCAAAACGCTACAATAATGTGTCAATATATTTCGTTTGACACAAAGCCATTCCACCATCAACTTGCATAATCTGAATGCCCAAATAGTGATGCAAATGCCCCAAATCAGACATCTCAAATGGGGCATGCAAATCAGCCTTAAAATCAGCAATATGCCTCTCAATAGGACCAGTGAGTAGCATGTCGTCAACATAGACAACAATGATCAGAAGCACATCATTAGCACGCTTAACATATAAGGTGCTTTCAGTTGGACTATTCTCAAAACCATGTGCAATAAGATAGGCATGTATCCTCTCATACCAAGCACGTGGTGCTTGCTTTAAACCATATAATGCCTTCTTTAACCTGCACACCTGGTTTTCATGCCCTTTCTGCACAAAGCCACATGGCTCAAAAACATACACTTCTTCATGCAAGTCACCATTCAGAAATGCAGCTTTAATGTCCAACTGATGTACATTCCAACCATGATGAGCTGCAAGTGCACAGATGCTCCGAACAGTAGTCATATGGCATGTAGGTGCAAAGGTCTCATCAAAATCAATGCCTCTTTCCTGTGCATAACCCTTTGCAACAAGCCTAGCCTTATAGCTGTCAATTGTACCATCCGGTTTACGCTTCAACTTGTATACCCACTTAGTGCCAATGGCCTTTTTGCCAGGAGGCAAGTCACATAAAGACCAAGTACCATTCTTCATTATAGCATCATATTTAGATTGCATAGCAGCCATCCAATTTTTTGAATTTTGTGCTTCATCAAACGAAACAGGCTCATTCTCATCACAGAGACTAGATGCAGTCATAGCATAGCAATCTGATGCAAAAGAGGCACTATGAGAGCCTGAACGAGTACGGTATGACAGGGGTGCATCTAATTTGCTGTCATGCAAATTCTGCACTAGCCATTTTGGCATAGTTCTTGCCTGCTCAATATCAACTCTCTCATCAATAAGTGCATCATGTACATCTGCATCAGCAATGAAATTATCTGCATCATCACATGAAACCTGCAAAGGCTAAGAAGTTGCCTAATTAGGACCAGCACTAGATTGACCACCTGTAAAAAGAGGCATCAAAGTATCGTACATGTCTTTGGAGCTAACAGATGTCTCCTTGGTACATGAAAGCAATGGCTGAATAGCATCTTCCACAAAAACAACATCACGGCTAACCAAAATGCATTTAGTATGTGGATGATACAGACGATAGCCTTTACTTTCATAATTGTACCCAACAAAAATACATTTTACTACCTTATCATTTAATTTTCTACGATTTTGTTCAGGCACTAATGCATATGCCAAACAACCAAAAACACGCAGATGAGCAGCAGATGGCTTGCAGTCATGCCAAGCCTCATATGGAGTGATAGACTGCAGCGCTTTAGTGGGACACCTGTTAAGTACATATGCTGCACACATGACAGCCTCAAGCCAGAAACTATGTGGTAAAGCCTGACTCTTGACCATACACCTCGCCATCTCCATGAGTGACTTGTTCTTTCTTTTAGAAACTCCATTCTGTTGAGGTGTATACGGAACTATACACTGGTGTTTTATCCCACGTTTAGCTAGAAATGCATTAAAATCAAAAGACATATATTCCCCCCCCGATCAGAACGAAGGGTGCCCATTTTACATGCTGACAGATTTTCAGCCAAAACCAAAAACTGTTTGAAGAACATGAACACTTCAGACTTTGCCTTCAATGGATATACCCATGCATGCCTGGAAAAATCATCAATGAAAGTCACGAAGTAAAGGTAGTTTCCAAAAGAGGGTGTCTGCATAGAACCACATACATCACTATGTACAAGCTGCGATTTCTACGTAGCCCGAACTGAACCATCTTTTGGAAAGGAGGAACGCTGCATTTCGCCCAAAATACAGCCTTCACATACATGTTTTCCGGGTGCCTCAAGCTTGGGCAAAGAAGACACCATATCAAATTTCTACAGGCGTAGCAAACTAGCAAAATTCAGATGACCAAAGCGTGTATGCCAAAGCTTTGCATCTAACATAGCCTGAGAATCATGTACTACACATGATAAATCATTTACAGATCTTTCAGAGTCTATGAGCTTATACAGCCAACGACATAAAATGCTAGAAGCAATAATCACGTCGGCATTTGATAGATCATGAACTATACATCTATCATCAACAAATTTCACAACCAAGCCAATCTTGACTAATGCAAAACTAATAATAGATTTGTCTTGATCCCTGGCACAAATAAAGCATTTGACAAAGTGAAAGAACTACCATCACTAGTAGTCAGAATGATTTTACCAACTCCCATGATAGGATAAGAGGAGTTGTTGGTGCATGTGACATTATTCCATATCGGGGCAGGCTCGAGTGAAGAGAAGAAACTGTGCTACGAGGTAATATGTTTGTTCGCCCCACTATCAAGGTACCAAACATCTGAGTCTACTGCAGACATGCACTACTCATGAGAATATGGATCAAAACTGCAAACAGTAGTAAACACCCATTCTTCATCCTGCACAAGGTTAGTAGACTCTGTTTTTGGAGTAGAGGCCTCTCCATCAACCATTCCAACCTCTTTTTTCTTTGCCTCTTTTGCAAGGAGTTTAGGATAGTTCTTTATGATATGATCATTTCCTTTACAGTACTTGCAAAACAGTTTCTACTTTTCTGATTTCTTCTCATCTTTTTCTTCCTTCTTCGAATGTGCAGATAGCAGATTTCTACTTACTAGTTGACGAGCTCCATTTTCCTTTGCCCTTCTGACTAGCCAGGAAAGCTTGATCTACAACATGCATAATGGACCTGTTCTACCTCGACTAATCTTCATGCAATAGAACAGAGACTAACTCCTCAAATGACAAGGCATTTGGATTGCCTTTCATCATCAACCAAAGGGTAGAAGCAAAATTGTGATATGAATCAGGAAGACCATTCAGAATGGTCTTCACAAGTGAGCTATCTGGTATAACTTCGTCAGTAGACATCAACTGTTCCTTCAAGTCTTTGATCTTTGTTAAAAAACTATCCATAGAATCACCTTCATTCATGTGCTCACTCTCCAACTGTTTTTGGAGGTAAGCAATACGAGCCTCATTCCTAGCTTGGTACAATGTGGTAAGTGTATCCCAAGCATTCTTAGCTGTTCTGCAAGAGTGAATGTGAGGAATAATGGCACGTTTGATAGACAAAGTTATCAACGCATGTGCCTGGGCATCTCAACCATCCCAACAAATTTGCTCTACAGTAGGTGCAACAGAAACTGCAGCATGAACAGGAATATGTAGAATATCATCATCGTCGACACCTTCTGCATCAGCTTTGATACCTGCAGTTGTAACAATTGCAAGTGTGATAGGACATTTTTCAACACCCTCCACAATGTTCCACAGTCCTTTTGCAACCAATACATGTCACATCATATAAGCCCATAATGGGTAGTTGGTACCATCCAACTTATCCTCAATAGCCAACATACGGAATACATCACTACTTTCAACCATGGCTGGTGACTAAAATACCTTGATGCAAAAAATTGATTGTATCTCAAAAAGTTGAATAGAACTGCCTAGACAAATTCTCCTAAACCTATAGTAGACCTTGAGACGCTTATACTGACGAACTGAAACTAGTATATACCTTTGGCACAAAAAGACGAAATAGCTTGCACAAGCACTATGATAGTGCATTCAGAGGCCGAAACGAGCTCAGATCGCAATTTCGGCACCACAAAGCGAAGCGGTTTTGATCTCAGAAACATGCTGAGTATGCTCACCAAAATTTGTGCGATTTTGAGATTGCAATCGGAGAGATGTCGACGACGCCCTAGATGAAGCGGCGACCTGCTCTGATACCAATTGTTGGAGTTAGATGTCTGCAAAAGCACGCGAACAGCACAAGGAAGAAGAAGAAGCTTGGAGCACAACACACAATATTGAATGTATTACTAGAGAATGTACAAAGATAAGTAGCCCATTAGGGCAATAGGCATATATACAAGGAAAAAACCTCCTAAAGAGGGAAAAAAGTGCCCCGATGTCTTAGTGTGTTCACACACATCATTACCTAAATATATCAACAGCTTATGCGACGCTTTTTTAAATCGTCGCTTTAGCGATGCTCAATGTGAGTGTCGCACATCCCGCCATGCCACACGTCGATAAAAACATCGTATTGCTCGTCCTTTAACTGACGGTCCGTGCTCGATGCTTCTTCTGTTGCTTCTTGCAATTTTATAGCGACGAAATTGTGTCGCCTTAACCGTCGCTATGCGCCCGTATTCCTTGTAGTGACTTGATCCACCATCAATTAAGACCTTGGGGATGGCTTTGTTTTTATATCTGACTGTAATTGTGGGAATTGCATAGTCCACTATTCTATGTGGAACATCTTTTATCATAGAAATCGAAGGTTTTGGACTCAAGGACGTCGAATATCTTTCCTGTAAGTGCTTTAATAATTGCTTGCAAAAAGCCAAAACGAGTTCTAACAAGGCTCTGAGTGATAGTTTAATATGTGAATCTTGCAGTAACTCACAAGAAGTACCATTCGCCAATGCTCTGGGATCAGGATCCCTCTGCTTCCAAACTCAAATGGCAGTCTCTTACTCATTAGGTGATGACTGTTGAACTTCCAAAATTGCAGATTAAGTTGGAGATCCAAAATTCTCCTTTTCCTTTCTTGTTTCATTAATCTCCTAAGTGGATTCAACAGTTTTCTTACCAAGGTTACTACGTCATTCTTTGCTATAAGATTCCATTGGGATGAACTTAGGGTCTACATAATATAGTGGGTATTCCTAGGCCCACTATACTGCTTTTTTTAATCTTTGCTTCTGCTTTGCTAGTATCGGATGATCTGATTTTGACCCATTTTGATATTCATGTTGAGACCTAGTGACCACCGATGCTGAGGGTTCCAAATATTCTAAGGTCACCACATTAGCCATAGGTGCCTTAAGCTTAGCCTCCTATTTTTGTTGATCGCATTCTTTAGCTTCTTCACATTCCCATCTTCTATGTCCATACTATAAACAAAACTGACATTGTATCGATTGATTTCTTGAATTGCTTCGGTCTGGTTGTCTAAACCATCGACCTCTACTGAATTCTTGAAGATTTTGTCAAAAGCCTAGCCTTTGTTCTGAAACTTGCTATGGACTTGAGTACTACGGTGGTCCAGAGACTCTAACATCTTGGCTATCCTTCCATTGTTCGGAGTGGACTGGTGGCTTGTATCCCATTGGATTTCCCTTTCGTGACGAAACATCTACTTGTGTAGAAGCTACTAATGTGTTCTTTGCATTAAACCTACATTCTCCTACACTATGATTATTCTTATTAAAGATTGGGCAAAATACCTGATTCAATGCACAATTAGCCATAATGTAGCCCACATTAATGCACCATAAGCAATACAAGTGTTGAACTAGATTTGTACTTTTCTTCATCATCGGATTAGTCTTCTTGGAGCACAGATTGGCCAATGTATTTTTCTATCCATCCTTGTCGCTAAATCGATTATTTGATCGTGTACGAGTTTGGTCCAATGTATACATGTAAATTTTTTCCTTAATAGCTGGTTGAAGTCCATCAACAAAAAATTCATGCAGCGTTTCTAAAGGACATTTGTCTATAGGAAATTGCCGCATCATGGATCTAAAGTTTGATGCATATTGTTCTACCATTCCTTTTTTACATTTAACTTCATCTCCTATCAGTGTAGCTTGAAATACCTAAAACTTATGGTCATCATCTTGTAGATTGCGATGATTACATATATATTGATTTTCGAATGTGCACACATGCACATCTAGATCTTCATCTATTCTTCCATAAAAATGAATATAATTCAAATCTAGCAATTGATTCATGTGCAACATCGGGTCTTCAAACTCCTGTAAGGTACTGAATTGAGTCAAAGGAACTAGAGCTAAAGCTAACTCCAGGTGGGGTTTGCTACCGCTGCTTTGCCCTATATCTGCAAGGTATTCTCCTTCCTACTGTTGGCTCTGCTAGTCGGCTCCACTGGATTCCCCTTGCCATGAGGCCTTGGCTAACTTTCCATCTCTCCACTCAAAGATCCATTCTTGCAAGAGTTTCAGAGGTAACACTCCATTTTCCACCCAATATAGCAATTCTCTTGGGATATTGACTACATCCGCAAGGGTGATATCTTCAAGGTTTAATGTTGTTATAATCTGCTGAATGAACTCGTCCAAATACTCGTGATGGTAATTACTTTTTAGATACTCCTTACTGCTCCACAATGGCATCAAACTACTCTATGCTATGATTCATCGTCGACCCCATCCCATCGTGGTCACCAAATGTTTACATGGTACTATACTTCAGTAAAATATAGCACCAAAATATCCAAAGGAAGGGGTACAAGAACGGGGATTTATGAATACAGTTGTACTCATAAACATGTGTTTATGTTCCTTATTTAACTACATCGCATAGACTTCAAAATATGCACTATGTAATACTCAAAGACTTTGTACTCATAGACAAACTTCAAAAAGAAAGTGATGTCGGCAATAGAAAGTACTATTTGATTATTAGGATCATAGATACATCTTTGTGTAATACAATATGTTTAAACACCAACAGTACAGAGCATCATATGATAGTATTTGCAGAATCTACCGCTCAGTATCATCTTCTTTCGAACTCCGCTCTTCGTAGCGTAATGTATCGTAATGAACCACTTCATTCTTCTTCATAACCTTCACACCATTCCATACTTCAGAATTTACAATAAAAACACTGGGAATTACGACCTCGGGAAACTATTAGAATCTCCACATCAATAAATCTCTTTTCCCCATTATAAAGTAAATTTACAAGAAATTGTGGTCATCCACACTAGCTGCTAACAATAGCCTGAGGTGCATCTCCTATAATCTTTTGAACGTGCCCAATCTACATCAGAGAAGAGCTTGACATCTATATTAGATGTATAAAGATAGAATAATCCTTCATTGATTGTACCCTTCAAGTATTTTAGAATTCTCTTGCTTCTTCCATGTGAGGCTTCCTTGGAGTGTGCAAGAATGGACCTAACACACTAAATCCATAGCAAATATCTACTCTAGTTAGAGTAGCATAATTCAAGCTTCCAATTAAGCTTTGATAGCTAGTAATATCTTCAATTAACTCACCTTTATGAGCATTTAACTTCAGATTTACCTCCAAGGGAGTACCTGCAACCTCTGTATTTTCCATCTTGAACTTGGTAAGTATATCTCCAATGTATTTTTTCTAAGTTAGAAACATACCTTTCTCTCTATATACCAATTCCAAACCTAGGAAGTATGAGAGTAGGCCAAGATCACTGATCTTGAACTCTTCTTTCATTTGAGCTTTGATCCTCTTAATTCCATTTGCATCAATACCTGTAATGATTATGTTATCCACATATACACAAAGGTATATGACCTCTGAGTGGTTCCTCTTTATGAAGAGATAAGGATATGCCTTGCTTACCATAAAACCCTTATCCTGCAAGTAAGTGATAAGGAGATTGCTTCAAGCCATACAAGGCCTTCCTTAACCTGCATACATGTTCTAGATATGGTTGATCTTCAAAACTGGTTGAGCCATACGTAGGTTAGCCAGGATAGCACATGTTTCGTCAGCATTCGGGAGTCTGATGTATGAGTTGTTATGCTCAAGACCAGACATTGCAGTTGCTATTGGAGCATTTGCACTTGGAGTTGTCAGTCGTTCGATGATTGACACAGGCATGGAGTGAGTGGGAGCTTCGCAGGAACTTCATCAGTGAGATGTGAGCTCGACTCTTATCGATATGAGTCTAGAGCAGTTTGTGATGCATGGATACACCTTGTTCGATGCAGTTGGTGTAGATTGATCCATATGGGTTGAGATTCGGACTTTTCATGTACATTATTGTATAGTCCTACATAATTGTTTGTATGTGTTACCACTTATGGTCACATTGATCCTTAAGTGGGAGATTGTTGGGGATTTAAGGGTCATGTGACCTTACCCCCATATTTATATATATACATCATATATAGAGCATTGCCTAAAGAGAGATCATTATGTGGGTTCAAGGCTCCAACGCATCTGTGCGTGCATCTTTTCTCTTCTCTCTTCCTCCATCTCCTCCTTGCTTCTCTTGTTCTGCACACCAAAGCCCTTCATTAATTACTCTAGATTGGTCTAAAGAATTTCACGTACATGTGGACACCCGTGCCTATGCAATGGGGGTAGTCCTCACATAGCATAGTGAAGAGTACAAATTAGAAAGACTGATCCAATATGCAAGTCCGATATTGCCTAAGGTGTAGAAGAACTGTAGTAACACTAAGAGATAAGCTTTGTCAATGGTATTTCTAGTGCAAAAGTTCCACCATTATCTATCACGGACAAAATTTGAGGTTATTAGGGGTCATTAACCATTAAATTATTTATTGAATAAGCCAAAATCAACATGTAGAGTCTGGAGATTGTTCCTATTGTTCCAAGATTTGTCATAGTGCATAGAATAGATAAAGAGAATGCCATGGTTGATCATCTACCTAGAGTCAACCTAGAGAACCAAGATGTTGGAGTGCATAATGTGTTCCCAAATGTTAAACTATTCACACTATGCGCTCATGGATGGTATGCAAATCAAGGAGTTTCTCATGACAGGTAAGTATCTTGATAGAAGTAAATCTATGCAAAGAAAGAGATTACTCGTGAAAAATAGGCCTTATACCATTATTGAAAGGGAAATTTTTACATGTATGGAAAGGAAAGTACACTTAGGAAGTACATGGAAGAAGAAGAGGAAATAAAAAATTCTTAAGCAACATATGAAGGAACAGATGGTGGGCACCTCCCTAGCCATATTATGATTTAATGAATCCTAAATGCTAGCTTATGGTGGTTAAATTTTTCTAGAGATGCAGAGTACAGAGCATAGACATGTGATGCATGTCATCTTGATTATGAGCTTGTAGTATCCTGATGTGAAACCTCTCTATGAAAGAGAGAGACCTTATCCCAATATTATCTTTATTTCTATTGGCCAAGATGCCTCCTCCACGTGTATAAGTAAGACAATTTTGTAATTGAAGCTTAGACACACTTTTCGAGTATTATTTGTGCATGAGTTTAGAGAGAAAACTTCTCTCTCTCTATCTATTTTATCTCTTTAAGCATCATCTGTTTACCTTGATGTGAAGCTCTACATGCCATACCTAACTCTCTCTCCTTCGAAGCTGCACCATAGCCAACAATTGGTATCAAAGCACATCAGTGTCTTTTGCGGTAAGGTATTCCTCATCAATCCAAAAAAGCATAGAGTCCACGTGGTCAATAATCCTGAAATGCAAGACATATCGACAAAGTGCCACCTCTCAGGAGAAAATCCTCATCATGGAGGAACGTAGTGGGCACAAATAGGGGCACATTTGGGTTAAGTGCCTAAAGCTACTACACATGAAATTTCAACTTCATATCAGCTTCTAAGGAGGAACCCCTTATCTGATGTGATAAGGGGTTCCTCCTTTATCAAACGAAGAGCCATTATCTTCTCTTAACTTCTAATATGCATAATTTTTTAGTCAACGATGGTGCAATCCTTGGTGTCTAAAGTGGCCACAACCATGGAATGGTTGTTGGTTCCTGGAGCGATTATTCTAGTAGGAATTTTTGCAAAACCTAAGCTAGTGACACCTCAAAAAAATCTAGTGGCATAGTAGCAAGAAGGAATGAAAGAACTTTGCCCCACTATGAGAAGGTTGTCAGTCTTACTTCTTTGAGAATGTGGGAACATGGTCTATATAGAGGTTTTTCAAGAAATTTACATTCAAGAAAGCAATGCAAAGGATTAACCTTGCTCTTCGTAGTGCTCTTGGATCTTTTTTCATCCAATAAGCCATAAGGGTCATTAGACTTGGCAAAAAGAGTGGTAGAATAGCTGTGCAACAACAGGGTCAGGAGGCTTTCATTCTTCACAAATTAGTAGATCAATGCTTGATGTCCGAGTCTCTCCTTCCAGGTCATGACAAGTGATGATCATATTGATTAGCATTTTGGTAAGACCTTTAACAACGAGCAATTCTAGAGTTTACACTGCAATCAATTTCATAAAAAAAATTATTGTAGATTATGTCGGGGCCTACTCAAATTAGAATCATTGAGTGGAATTATTAGTGGATTATCATTTTACCCAGCTACTAGGGATTACAACTCTGATTCAGATTGACAATTCACAGCTAGATAACATTGGAAGAAGGATCACATTCATTGAGAATCCACAATGGGGTTCATCAAAACAAATTACCTCATATTTTGGTTTTCATCCTTGGAGCTAACATGCAAACTAGTTTCTAAATTCAATTGAATCAACCTACATACTTTTGGAGTCTTTCAAAGAAAATAATATGTAGCAGACCTTGTTGATATTATGACTATGGATTTGATACTTTCCATCTTGGAAAGGATTCTAAATCATCCATTGCAATGAATCCAAGCAATATGTGTAGTATAGTCATCTTGACTACTGGACATAAGATTTGTTCAAAATCAACACCATGTTTTTGCTTAAAACCTTTTGCAACAAGTCATGATTCATACTTTGGGGAAGCACTATCTGATGTGAATTTCAGTTTATATACCCATTTACATGGTAAAGCTTTCCTACCCTTTGGAAAGGGTACTAAATCTCAAGTACCATTCTTGTGAATAGAATCCAATTCACTCCTCATGGCACACTCCCACTTGACATGATCCTTTGTTTGCATAGCCTCTTTGTAGCAAGAAGCTCACTAGCATGTGTTAGCATAACAAAATCCAAACCTAGAACATATCTATCAGGATGATGCAAGACATGTGTAGAAAATCTAATTGGTTGCTTAATAAGAAAATTTGTAGATTGGTTTGATTGGAAATTCTTTTGAACATCCCTATGTGTAGCATTTTTTTGCATGCTAACTAGAGGACTACTATCCTCAAACACCACTCTTCTCACTTCAACCTCATTAATTGGTTGTTTATGCATCTTAGACTCATTGAAACTAACATAACTAATTTTGATCATTGATCATGTTTTAAGATCCCATAAGCGATATCCAAATTGGCCTTCTCAACCATATCCAATAGACATGCATTTCTTTGACTTATGGTCCAACTTTTGTCTAAGATATTTGGGTATATGAACATATGCCTCATAGCCAAAAACTCATAGATGATCATAATATGGTGGCTTCCTTTTCCATAACTCTTGTGCCACTTTTAAACCTTTAGCAGTACTAGGTGAAAGTTTAATCACATGAATTGCAGTCAATACGACTTCTGCCCCCAAAGCCTTGTGAAAGGTTTGCATGATGCACTATAGAGACTACTCTATCCTGAATAATTATATTCATCCTTTTAGCTACGCCATTCTGTACTGGGCTATAAGGAGCTATAAATCTCTATGAATTCCTCTAGACTGACATAAAAGGTTGAATTCATGTGAGTTATACCCACCCCCATTATCAAAACATAAAGCCTTGAGCTTTGTTCCTTTTTTACTATCAACTAAAGCAAGCTATTTTTTGAAAGAAGGGATTACCTCATCCTTTGATTTGATAGGATATGCCACAGGCTTTTCTAGTAACATAATCTATGAAAGCGATAAAGTAAAACCACCTAATGAACTTGTGGGCATAGGACCACACACATCTATATGATCAAGATCTAAAGGCTGAGTTGAAGAGCCAATGTGTGTCTTATGCACACTCCTAGTTTGCTTTCCATATTGACCATGCTCACAAAATGAAAAATTACAGAAAGATAACACAAGTAAGTAGCCAAAACAAGAAAGATTTTCCATTCCACTACGAGATATGTGGCCCAAACTGCCATGCCAAATACAAGCCATATGTTGTTCAATAACAGCTAACAAGTGTTCTTTCTATGATACAAATAAAGGTTAAAGTGAGCCAAAGTTGCCTCCTTTTACAATCACCATATTTCCCTTTGATATGAAAAAGGACTGAGCATAGAAAACCACCTTTTAACTAAGGTCATCAAGTTGATCAACTAACATAAAAGTGCATGATAATTAAGGTACATGTCATACATTATGCATATAAAATTTTGAACCATCAATGAATTTCACAACCACATCTCCAATCCCAACAATGTCACATTGGAAAGAGTCAACAAGTCTCATGGTACCACGAGAAAAAAAAAAACGTAGAGAACCATTCTCTATGTGGTGTCACATGGAAAAAAGCACTAGAAACTATAGCCACATGTGGGAAAGAGAATCAGCCATAAGAGCCTCATTAGACACAACACTATCAAGTGTCAACACATCAACATCATAAAAAATAGCATTAATTTCTTCAATCTTCGTAGTCGAAGCAGATGGTGTAGGTAGTTGTTTAACATGCCCATCAACATTTTGTCCTTTACCTTCAACATTCTTTGATGCATATGAGTCTTTCTTCACATGTTCTTTCTTATGACAATAATGGAGTTCAATATCTCTCTTCCTTGATTTACTGATGCTCTTATTCCGTTGACCATTCTTTTCCTTGTTCTTGCTCCTGCCACATTGTTGATTATTTCCTGGTAAGAATCATGAACATTACATGCATCTCCATTGTAAGTGCCAACCATAGATTTTCTACAAATCTTCTCACTCAAAAGCACTTCACATATGTCATCATAGACCAATTTACCACCTAGTGGACTATTGCCAATAGTTGTGCAAAACGTATCCCATCATGATGACAAGGTGCATAGCAAAAAGATGCTTTCATTTCAGTATCCATCTCCATTTTTTAAGCTTGTAACTAGGAGAATATAGCATCAAACTCATTTAGATTAGCAACAACACTATCTGTGTCCTTCATGTGAAAGTCATATAACTTTCTCATCAGATACACTTTATTTGATCGTGTTTCTTTTTTATATGTATTGCATAGCTTCTTCTGAAGTTCCTCTACATTTTTATAATCCAATATTGTAAAGTAAACATTATATTGCAAGGTGCAATCGAATGGAAGACCTAGCCATTTCATCTAACTCATCCCAATCATCATCATCATCCATATCAACATGCTTTTTTGAGATTCCATTTACTCGCTTCCACTATCTTCTTTGAATTAGCACATCTTTAATCTGATTATTCCATAGAGCAAAGCTTGTGCCATCAAATTTTTGGATCTCAAAATGGTCTTTGCCCTACAAGTTATAGCTCCTCCTGGGAACACTGGCACTAGACCTAAATCCACCAAATGTGCTTGAGATTCATGATGTCATGATGATAGAGACCTGACTAGACTGAAAATGGAGCTACAATAGTGCAAACACCACGAAGGCTCAAAAAAGGATTACTAAGTCCCATATTCTAGGAAAAGTTTGACAGAGTCTCCTTAGAAAAATGGATTAATGAACAATAGTGACCAACCAAAAGCATTATGTGAGAATCTATGTGCTCACACCAATAAGTATGTCAAGGAGAAAAATTGACCATTGTATAGTTGAAAAACAAAAAATCTAGAAAAATTTTACCAGAGTCTCCTGTACAAAATGAGCATGTGATCAATGTAGAAAAACCTCATTAAACTACAAATATTGACATGTAAAATAATGCAATACACCAAGATCTTTCATGTCAAATTCATGCATAAGGAGCTGCTTTACCTCTTTAATGCTTTCTTTCATTCTCACCACCTACAATCAAGTCATCAACACAAATAGCGACGGTGATGATTCTATCATCAACCTTCCTTGCATATAAGGGCTTGTTTGAGCCCATAAAAAACCTTCTTAAACCTGCAAATATATTCAAGATGCTTTGAATCCTCATATCCTTGTGGTTGGTCCATGTATACTTGTTCTTGCAGATTGCCATCTAAGAAAGCATTCTTCACATCCTTTTGATGCAAAATTATCCTTGTGTTGTACAACAACTACTCTAATTCCAGGCATTTTAGCTATAGGGCTAAAAGTTTCCTCAAAATAAATGCCATATGTTAGTGCATATGCTTTTTTTATCAATCATGCTTTATACCTACTTATGCTACCATGAACATTGTGCTTTACCTTGTAAAACCACTTGCGGCCTATGTGTTTCTTTCCTTGCAGCAAGGGAACCAACTTCCATGTTTGACATATGGAAATGGATTTATAGTATATACATCATTTACATTGGTTGAAATTATCATGTAAACTTTTGCTTTATGATTATTTACAAGATTTTTAGTTCCATGCTTGAGATCAAAAGGAGCAGTCGACACATTGTGCTCCCTGTGAATCAAGTAACGTATACCATTTCTTTCAAATTCCAAAGTATTCAGGCAATAACTCCTCTTTAGTGACCTTCCTAGACCCAGAAATATTTTGTACCCAGCACATTTTAGTTCTTTCAATATGCATGATCTGGAAATGAAGTTTATCTTAGTACCCTTAAAATTCGATTTTGAGACCACATATCATAGTGTCTTAGACTTTCTTATCCTATCCTTTTATCATGGATACTACATATTGATGTAGAGACTTGTGTTGGGGAAACCTTAATCTCTTCACCAATGAGTAATTAATGAAGCAATGGGTGGCAGATTCAACTATAATTTCACATCTTATGCAGGTATGGAGTTTGACTAAGACATGCAATCCAAATTGATTTTGGACCCACATAGAATCAGAGAAACAACATTGATGTGAGTAGTCTTCATGCAAAACTTTCACTTTTTCGAAACTTTACTATTTTGAGTATTTAAAGTCTGGACCAAGTGGACTCTATCTTTGTCTTCCTTGTTTGCTCATGGGTGGTTTTCTGTTGCATCTTCACAATACAAGTTTTACTTAAATATCCTAGATTTAAGCACTTGAAGCAAAAAGTTTCATTCGTTGCCTTCTCCTAGACTTCAAGGTCATGTCTTGGCCATGAAAGTCTTTCGGTCTCTTGAAAGTGCTTAATTTCTTGTTATTTATTTTAAAGCCTTTATTCTCCCTTGATAGGATGAAGTGGTTGTGCCCCAATCTTAGCATGTGCTAACTTTATTGCATCTTCCAAACTCTTAGGGGCACTTCTCTTCACTTCATGTTTATTTGCTCTATCAAGGCCACAAATAAAGCCCCTTAATTTATGGAAATCATCCAAATTTTGGGGGTTGAGGACTATTTATCTTTAATGAAAAATGTATAAGGAGAGGGGACATCCTTGTTGAAGGACCTTGTCCCACTCTTCCCAATCTTGTTTGTCCTTGTTCTTTGGCAAGAACTCTTTTTTAATTCTAAGACTCGCGAATCCTTAAGATTCCTTCAAGCTCATCTATCACTTGTAAGCTTTTGGATCGAGGGATAAACTTGTTTCTAGGACTTGGTAAGACTCGTGAGTATTTTTGAGTTGATGCAAGTCTTTCCATTTCTCTAGAAAAGTCAAGACATTTTTATCCTCTCTTGATAAATGAGGTGGTTTTAAGTCTTTTGCAAAAGAAAGACTCCTAGAGCTTAAGGAAATAGTATGATGAGGAATGGTTGCTTCTTGATATCACTATAGACACCTTGCCTAAAGAGTAAAGAGTAGGAGGGAAAGTTTCAAGGCAAAAATTGACCCATGCAAGCTTTCATTCATTCTCTAGACACATGTATGACAAACAAATGTGAGCACATGGCTTCGGGACAAGATTCGAAAGAGTTTTGACGAAAATGATAAAAGATATGTTTTCTTTTGAAATTGTAAAAAATATATGTTTTCTTTTGGCATTAGTGTCAAGGCACTAGTAGACACAACTTTTTGAAAGCCTTGTAGCTTCATTTGTTCGAATATGGGAATAAAGGAAGGCTTTAATTCCTTGTTCCACCATAAAGGAGCAAAGGGAGAAATCATTAGACAAAAGAACAAAAAGGGAAATCATTAGAGAATTTGTTATACTTTCTCTACCATGAGAGTACATTTATTTCTATAAATATACTTATTTCCAACAAAATCCAATATATTAAAATAAGTAATTATTTTATGTCATTCAAACTAAACATTGCTCACCACGTTCACGTCTTGTTGTTTTAGTGGTTGAGTCTTTGGTCTCTTGAGGTGAAGGTCTAAAGTTCAATCTTCAGATTGGACATGTAACGACTTTGGCCAGTCTAAACCAATTCAAACTAGTTGTAATCTTGTCAAACCTCTCCTTTGTGGGATAAGAAGGTCCTTTGGGTATTATGCACATTCACTTGTACAATTGTTCTTTTAAAGTTAAAACTCGAAAGAGTAGACACTTGCTCAATCTCTATTAAAAAAAAACATTGATCACCACAAGTGAACATTGAGAGAAATGGTTGCGAATAACTTATTCTCAATTGCTCACCATCACATATTGTCATGCATATAATATATTTTTTATTAAATGTATGTTTGCAGGTACAAAATCCAATAAAGCAATAGGTACAAAATCCAATAAAGCAATTAGCTAATTATTTTATGTCACGTTCAAAAGATCGATGCTCTCTTGGCCTTTTCAGAACACATTGGATGGTGGAGTGTTGTGCATACGCGCGTGGCGCACATAAGGTGCCGCGGGGTGCCCTCTGCCCCCCGCCCCCAACAAATAAAAGGAAGAAAAGAAAAAAGTAGAGCGGAGGACCAATCGTACGCCCGGACAAGACACCGGGCGACGACTTCGATTCCCTGCTCATTCAATGCCCACCATCGATCGCGTCAAATAATCAGGCCATGCTCTAAGCTTTGTTACAGTTTTTGCTTCTCATACTCCAACCCTCACCATGGGATTGTCTGCGGTCGAGGTATGCCTCTGCTTCTTCTTATGCGTGTGTATGGTGTGCGTGCTTCCGAGAGAGAGGGAGGAAAAGGAGAGATATTTTTGCATCTCAATCCTTCCAGAATTGTTCTTTGTTTGGTAAACGGGAATTGGAAACTTGGTAGCTCGCCTGATCTGTTGTTGCTTTCGAGACTCCAGTGTTTCTGTAATGGCTTACGTTTAGCCTATGAGAACTTTGACCCTTTGCACTCTAGATAGAAAACTTTTATCAATCATATATATTTCTGTCAATCAGCAGAGCTTTGCCATTTAACAAAAAGTAAGCCATGTAAAACCACATCAATTCTTAGACATTACGTCAGGCTCGGTAAGGCATGGAAATGAAAGAGTTATTTTTATTTCTGCTGCTGATTCAGAGGGCTTCTGAGTAAGTAGGATCAAGTGAGCAATTATGTCGTTGCCGATAACTGCTTGCTTGCTATCCTCAATGGGAATACGGTATTTTTAATTTAATTTACTCATCTTTACTTGGAGGTGCACGCCCTGATAATTTGATTGAGGGAAGACAAAGATATTATATTCACCTGTGCCATGAAGTCTCACATTGGAGTGGGTGCCTGCTTAAGAGAACAAAACTTTAGGAACTGTTCGACAGTATGGTGTAAGCAATGAGCATATAGAGCTACCCTTTTTTTTAAATAAAAAAAAAAGTGTACACTATTGTGACTTCTTTCTTAGTATAGACTATTTTGACTTAAGCCATGAATTTGTACTGCACACGTTTTGACGTTCCTTAACAGACTTTGATTTAGATGATCACTATATTGTGCATATATATTGCATAACATTGGTTACATGCTGTACCATTTTTTTTTGTTCGTGTGCAGAGTGTCATTGGGGTAATAACAATACTATGTAGTCTATTTTCCAAAAACTATGATTGAGAAATTCAAATAGTATCATGAGTATCGAGGATGTATGGGATTTTAAAGTCGTATTCTAAAGTCATTTTCTTCTAAGTCTTCAACTACATCTTCTTCAACCTCTACTTCAACTACTTCATCTTCACCTAAGGAGGAATCTACTTAATCCATATCTACACGTAAGAAGGGATTATGCCATTATTGCAAGAAATCAAGTCATTGTATTGTAAAGTGGAGAAAGAGAATTTTTAATGAAAAGAAGAGAGCTTCATGGAAGAATGCCGAAGAGGTATCAAAAAGTAACTCTTTTTTAAAGAAGATAATTTTGTATCTATTAATATAGGAGTGTCCTTTGATAAAGAAGCATTAAATGCTATTATACCTTATAAAGCATATTATGATAAGAAACTTAATGTGCATTGTGAACTATTTCAAAGTTTCCTTTTATGTTCACATTGAAAAAAAGGATAATGTAAGCTTGATGAAAAAGCTATCCAAATTGTTTTTTTTGTTATGGTTTTGAAAGCAAAAGCTATAGGTTCTATATTCCAAAAGTAGGTAAGTCTTTACTCTCACACAATGCTTACACTGTTGAAAATTTGATTTATGACAAAAATTCAAAAATTTTAGGCTTTATTAAAGTAGATAATTATGCATTTTTTGAAAGGAGTTTAGATCCTTAGATTCAACTATATAGAGGGGTGATAAACCATCACAAACCCCTAGACAAGCATGTAAAGATAAAGTCAAAGAGAAATTTATAACCACTCCTACACAAGCTGAATTTTTTATGCCATCACCGTAGCCTTGACCATCTCCCATTCCTTTTAAACCTATAGAAGAAGAACTAATTCAAGTAATTCAAGAGTCTTTTAGAAGTAAAGAAGAAAGAAAGAGTACACCAATTCTTTGTTGGACATTTAGTAGGCCCATAACTAATACCACATGTGTTCCATAGGTCAAGGATCTACAACACATATTCCAACAATCTTCCAATATTGACAAAACATGAACATACCACATTTAATCATACAAATGATGAGACAAAGATAGAGAGAGATTAGACAACATGTGTAAAGTGTTACGTAAGCCACTGTTATCTCACTTACTCACACTATCATATATACAAATGTCAATTTACAATGTGGGAGCAAAACTCTCAACTACTCTATGTGAACAGAAATAGATGGATGAGTGAATATACAAATGTAACAAACATATTCAGATGTATGGACAGAAATCTGAATATATATATGAGATGTGTGACCTAATAGGTTGTAGAAGAGTGAATATGAGTCTCAGAAAGAGGAAGGATCAGTCTAAAACTGATAATTAGCAAACCCTCGTCTGAACTCAGGCTATGGAAGACCCTAAGTCAGATACATGTGTGAAAAGATCACATACTTACAAAAGTAGAAAAGAATGCTAACAAGTTTGATTCCAGAAATCCTCAAACTCATATGAACATACCATAGTGGAAAGCAACGTTTTAGCAACGGCAACGGCAACGGGTTAGCAACGAGGGCAACGTTTGGAGCTAGGAGTTGCGATAAAGTGATTTATTTTTCAAAATTTACATATATGTTTTTTCTAATATTTTGAATATTCTGGCATATGTAAGGTGGGATATGACTAGATATATCATAAATTGTAGTATAAGACATACATAACATAGATTATTGAATCTAGACTAGTCATTACATGATTTATCATTTACAATTATGTCAATAGTCAGATCGATCATTATAGAAGAGTACCCTTGGCTTTGAAAACCAAAGATGAAACTTTTGTCCAAGATGTGAAAGTGCATTACAAGAAGAACATGGGAAATCCAAAATATCAATCTATTGCAAGATGAAAAGAGCCAAAAAGAAAATTGTACATAAATGAATCTCTACTCTTCTAAAGCTTTCTATATCTGCCTCATTCTCCACATTTTTTGGATTGCATGTATTGAAGATTTTGGATAAGATTCTAGATATTTTCTTATCCCTCCTAAGAGAAATATCTATTTTGGTATTTTTTGGGTAGAAAAAAAATGAAGGATAAGCAACGCGTTGCGAACGTCGCAACGTTGCGGTGGCGAAGTTGTGGACCGTTCGCAACGCGTTGCGATGCAACTATGGAACGTACCTTCTCGAACACCTCATCCAAATATGCATAAAGCATACATGTACTGATTCTCTTGTACCTATGCCGAATAGGACTCCTCCTCGTATAGATGTTACTTCCTTCATAAACTCCAAGTAGTACCTGTGTGCATAAAGAGAACATGTACCTAAATTCTTAACATAAGATGCAAATCTTATGTTAACCACCATCCAATGTTTTTGAAGTAACCCGAAATCTTCATGTAGAAGACAATCTTCAAATACATCATGTGAATGGCCGATCCACACCACCAAGCTGCAAATAGATAAGTCCTCTCCATAAGCAAGAGTGTAAGCATACTCTTTTTCTCCAAGAAGAACTCCATAGCCGCTCCTCAACGTGCTCCAAGATAGCACCATGGCTGCCCCATGTGCTAGAAGCACCACCTCTATTGAGGTACCAAAGCACCAAAGCTGGTGTTGAACTTGTAAGATGAATGAATAATGAGCTTTGCCTTCAATTTATAGTAGGTGTGATCCCTTGAAAAACACCATCAAAAGCTATCGCTCCAAAATCAATTACGATCTACGAAGACAAACTATCAATCATGAAAACGCAAATGATCGCGGATCGGCGCTGTCCGTGAGTTTTATCCAAATCAATGCTCTTCAAAAATTTTCTTCTCGTTTTGCTGTTATGCTGTCGACGGGTTTTGAACCCGCGTGGGTTTGATAGGAGGACATTGATGTAGCCAAGGCGCCCATGTGCTTTTTCTTGTAGAGAGTACTAGAACAATAGCTACTAATGCTGTATCCTATGAGCAAGATGGACCAATGGGACATTGAAACATTGTTTTCCAACAATCCCCCCTTCAATGTCACAATGGTACAAGCTGGGTTGGATATGTAACTTCAAATGTCCGCAAACTTCATGAGCTTCAAACTTGTGCTCCCCAAATTGACCTTCAAATCTTTTCTTCAAAAGTCTTCTTCAAAACTGAATTTGACTTTCCTTCAAACTTCAAAAACCTGAACTTGCTGAATATGAACCATAATACTTGAGAAAATATGCAAACTAGATATTCAATACTGTACACATCAAGCACATCAAGCAATCAGTGCTTGACAACAAATGTAGCATGTACTGACTTTGAAACTGCTATCTCTTGTCTTCTCAAACCTGGAAACATATACTAGGATCCTCATACTTGCATTTACCTTACGAAAGCTTTCTCAACGTACTTCTGCTGCGTCATGTAAATACACTAAACATAATCAAGAACTGAATCCTGGGACTTGTGATTGACAACTCACAACTTAGTGTATTATAAACACTGCTTGTTCATCTTTGACTTTACTACAAGTCAAGTCAACTCAACTCAACTCATGAGTCTCATCAAAATCTCATATTTATGAATTCATCATGTCTACATCCTTGCTCAATTTGTAAATCCTTCATATCTCTTTCCTTCAGAACCTGGTATATATGTGCGCACTTCTGAAAACATACCTCTCTGAAATATCAAATTTCTCTTCAATAGAATTCTGGAACCTTCTCCTGAATAGCAACACCCTAACAAGAACTTTCTTCAGACATTCTCCTTTTTCCTTCTTCTTTTAAAGCTAGAACATAAAGAGAACCTGACAAAGGAAATATAGGAATACCTGAAATAGGAATACCTGTTGGTATGGCTTTGCATTCTTTCACATATGGCTGAAAATAAGTCTTCATGTTTCATCACCCCAAACTTCTCACGTTGAGAACTCCAAAAGCTGCAAGTTGATACTTCAGATCTTCATATTCTACTCGGGTGAAATGTGATAGTATCTGCTTGATTTTCTTTTGGCTAACTCCACTTCTCAATCAAGTGATAGGATCTGAATTGGAACACCTTTTTGAATACATGCATGTATCCAAAAATCTAGACAATCATAGAAAGTAGATTCTTCAACTAACTGGTACATCAAAAAACTGAGTTTTCCTGAATTTTTCTGAAAATACTGAATATGAGGTAACTTTTCCAAACATAAAACCTCTCTTCAAGTCTCCAACATCTTCTACAAAAAACTCTTTTACCTCAAAGTTAGATAAAGAAGAAATATACTTCTCTGCAACTTGTCATATACCAATTAGCTCTGTATTGACACTCCATGAATTCTTTGAGGGAACATATAAGCTGCCTGCTTAAAAACTTCAACTTATTTATAACTCATACATATGAGTCAAAACATACAAGTTGTCTTCAAAATCTGTTGCTTTTTTATCTCTCAATGCAATTCTTTGTCAAATCTACTAAATCATGACCAAGTATCATGCAAAACAAGAAATTGCTTCTTCTTTAAACTATCTTCACGCAAGATGTTCTCGTAAACTTGTCTTTGGATGTAGAGGATAAAATAGGAAAAGTATATGGAAAATAGATGAGAAAAGGAAGTCTTACTTTTCTTTTGGAAAGATTGGACTTTCTTCTTCTTCATCTTTCTTCCACATGATGATGTCAACATCTTCAAACTTCTCTTCCATACCTTTTGTTCTCTTCATCTCAAAGTAGCAAGGATTCTTGACTTCTTCAAATGAACTCTTTCTTTTCCTCTAATGCTAAGAGTAAGAAATAAAACAAATATGTTATATAACTGGAAGTGAATATAGAATCATGTTTTACAATCTCCTCATATCTCTGAATAAAAAATCTGCTTCAAATGTGATTGATGATTTAACAATAGTATTCAGAATTCTTTCAAATATATCAGACTTTTATGAAATCTAGAACGTCTTCCTTCTTTCAATAAATCTGATTTTCCATGATTTAGCATTGCTACCATATCATCAATACCTGTGTCTTGAAACAAAATATCTGAACCCTTTTACTAGCACTGCAGTTGCCAATAGCTTTCACTGTAACTCTTCAGCTTCCCATATTGTAGAATAAGGTTAGCTGATCCTAATATAACAAAACCTTGCTGAAAGCATTTTAGGATTCATAACCTTCTGCAACATAACAAGTATCTTCTTCTATCCCTATGCAACACTAATCTGATAGAATTTGAATCTTTGACTTACTTCTTCCAATGTTAACAATCTTCACAAACAAAGGATAGATAACTAACTCATAAATACTCAAGATAATACAAGATCTATCAAGATCTTTCCAACAAAATACCTGTGTAGAATTTGCTCTCATCAAACCTTCATGACTGAATGTTTGATTTGCTACCTGAATGTCTCTAAGTATCCATGCTTCTCACATAAAGTTGTAAAACTTTTCTTTAAACAAATCCTTCCCAAGAATCTGCAACTCCTACTTGAAACATAAGTGGACAAAGTTCTCACCTTGAGAACTCCAAAAGCTGCAAGTTGATACTTCAGATCTTCATATTCTACCCAGGTGAAATGTGATAGTATCTGCTTGACTTTCTTTTGGCTAACTCCACTTCTCAATCAAGTGATAGGATCTGAATTGGAACACCTTTTTGAATACAGGCATGTATCCAAAAATCTAGACAATCATAGAAAGTAGATTCTTCAACTAACTGGTACATCAAAAAACTGAGTTTTCCTGAATTTTTCTGAAAATACTGAATATGAGGTAACTTTTCCAAACATAAAACCTCTCTTCAAGTCTCCAACATCTTCTACAAAAAACTCTTTTACCTCAAAGTTAGATAAAGAAGAAATATACTTCTATGCAACTTGTCATATACCAATTAGCTCTGTATTGACACTCCATGAATTCTTTGAGGGAACATATAAGCTTCCTGCTTAAAAACTTCAACTTATTTATAACTCATACATATGAGTCAAAACATACAAGTTGTCTTCAAAATCTGTTGCTTTTTTATCTCTCAATGCAATTCTTTGTCAAATCTACTAAATCATGACCAAGTATCATGCAAAACAAGAAATTGCTTCTTCGTTAAACTATCTTCAAGCAAGATGTTCTCGTAAACTTTTCTTTGGATGTAGAGGATAAAATAGGAAAAGTATATGGAAAATAGATGAGAAAAGGAAGTCTTACTTTTCTTTTGGAAATATTGGACTTTCTTCTTCTTCATCTTTCTTCCACATGATGATGTCAACATCTTCAAACTTCTCTTCCATACCTTTTGTTCTCTTCATCTCGAAGTAGCAAGGATTCTTGACTTCTTCAAATGAACTCTTTCTTTTCCTCTAATGCTAAGAGTAAGAGATAAAACAAATATGTTATATAACTGGAAGTGAATATAGAATCATGTTTTACAATCTCCTCATATCTCTGAATCAAAAATCTGCTTCAAATATGATTGATGATTTAACACTAGTATTCATAATTCTTTCAAATATATCAGACTTTTATGAAATCTAGAACTTCTTCCTTCTTTTAATAAATCTGATCTTCCATAATTTAGCATCGCTACCATATCATCAATACCTGTGTCTTGAAACAAAATATCTGAACCCTTTTACTAGCACTGAAGTTGCCAATAGCTTTCACTGTAACTCTTCAGCTTCCCATATTGTAGAATAAGGTTAGCTGATCCTAATATAACAAAACCTTGCTGAAAGCATTTTATGATTCATAACCTTCTGCAACATAACAAGTATCTTCTTCTATCCCTATGCAACACTAATCTGATAGAATCTGAATCTTTGACTTACTTCTTCCAATGTTAACAATCTTCACAAACAAAGGATAGATAACTAACTCATAAATACTCAAGATAATACAAGATCTATCAAGATCTTTCCAACAAAATACCTTTGTAGAATATGCTCTCATCAAACCTTCATGATTGAATGTTTGATTTGCTACCTGAATGTCTCTAAGTGTCCATGCTTCTCACATAAAGTTGTAAAACTTTTCTTTAAACAAATCCTTCCCAAGAATCTGCAACTCCTACTTGAAACATAAGTGGACAAAGTTCTCACCTTGAGAACTCCAAAAGCTGCAAGTTGATACTTCAGATCTTCATATTCTACCCGGGTGAAATGTGATAGTATCTGCTTGACTTTCTTTTGGCTAACTCCACTTCTCAATCAAGTGATAGGATCTGAATTGGAACACCTTTTTGAATACAGGCATGTATCAAAAAATCTAGACAATCATAGAAAGTAGATTCTTCAACTAACCGGTACATCAAAAAACTGAGTTTTCCTGAATTTTTATGAAAATACTGAATATGAGGTAACTTTTCCAAACATAAAACCTCTCTTCAAGTCTCCAACATCTTCTACAAAAAACTCTTTTACCTCAAAGTTAGATAAAGAAGAAATATACTTCTCCGCAACTTGTCATATACCAATTAGCTCTGTATTGACACTCCATGAATTCTTTGAGGGAACATATAAGCTGCCTGCTTAAAAACTTCAACTTATTTATAACTCATACATATGAGTCAAAACATACAAGTTGTCTTCAAAATCTGTTGCTTTTTTTATCTCTCAATGCAATTCTTTGTCAAATCTACTAAATCATGACCAAGTATCATGCAAAACAAGAAATTGCTTCTTCGTTAAACTATCTTCACGCAAGATGTTCTCGTAAACTTTTCTTTGGATGTAGAGGATAAAATAGGAAAAGTATATGGAAAATAGATGAGAAAAGAAGTCTTACTTTTCTTTTGGAAAGATTGGACTTTCTTCTTCTTCATCTTTCTTCCACATGATGATGTCAACATCTTCAAACTTCTCTTCCATACCTTTTTTTCTCTTCATCTCGAAGTAGCAAGGATTCTTGAATTCTTCAAATGAACTCTTTCTTTTCCTCTAATGCTAAGAGTAAGAGATAAAACAAATATGTTATATAACTGGAAGTGAATATAGAATCATGTTTTACAATCTCCTCATATCTCTGAATCAAAAATCTTCTTCAAATATGATTGATGATTTAACACTAGTATTCATAATTCTTTCAAATATATCAGACTTTTATGAAATCTAGAACGTCTTCCTTCTTTCAATAAATCTGATCTTCCATGATTTAGCATTGCTACCATATCATCAATACCTGTGTCTTGAAACAAAATATCTGAACCCTTTTACTAGCAGTGCAGTTGCCAATAGCTTTCACTGTAACTCTTCAGCTTCCCATATTGTAGAATAAGGTTAGCTGATCCTAATATAACAAAACCTTGCTGAAAGCATTTTAGGATTCGTAACCTTCCGCAACATAACAAGTATCTTCTTCTATCCCTCTGCAACACTAATTTGATAGAATCTGAATCTTTGACTTACTTCTTCCAATGTTAACAATCTTCACAAACAAAGGATAGATAACTAACTCATAAATACTCAAGATAATACAAGATCTATCAAGATCTTTCCAACAAAATACCTGTGTAGAATTTGCTCTCATCAAACCTTCATGACTGAATGTTTGATTTGCTACCTGAATGTCTCTAAGTGTCCATGCTTCTCACATAAAGTTGTAAAACTTTTCTTTAAACAAATCCTTCCCAAGAATCTGCAACTCCTACTTGAAACATAAGTGGACAAAGTTCTGACCTTGAGAACTCCAAAAGCTGCAAGTTGATACTTCAGATCTTCATATTCTACCCGGGTGAAATGTGATAGTATCTGCTTGACTTTCTTTTGGCTAACGCCACTTCTCAATCAAGTGATAGGATCTGAATTGGAACACCTTTTTGAATACAGGCATGTATCCAAAAATCTAGACAATCATAGAAAGTAGATTCTTCAACTAACTGGTACATCAAAAAACTGAGTTTTCCTGAATTTTTCTGAAAATACTGAATATGAGGTAACTTTTCCAATCATAAAACCTGTCTTCAAGTCTTCAACATCTTCTACAAAAAACTCTTTTACCTCAAAGTTAGATAAAGAAGAAATATACTTCTCTGCAACTTGTCATATACCAATTAGCTCTGTATTGACACTCCATGAATTCTTTGAGGGAACATATAAGCTGCCTGCTTAAAAACTTCAACTTATTTATAACTCATACATATGAGTCAAAACATACAAGTTGTCTTCAAAATCTGTTGCTTTTTTATCTCTCAATGCAATTCTTTGTCAAATCTACTAAATCATGACCAAGTATCATGCAAAACAAGAAATTGCTTCTTCTTTAAACTATCTTCACGCAAGATGTTCTCGTAAACTTGTCTTTGGATGTAGAGGATAAAATAGGAAAAGTATATGGAAAATAGATGAGAAAAGGAAGTCTTACTTTTCTTTTGGAAATATTGGACTTTTTTCTTCTGCATCTTTCTTCCACATGATGATGTCAACATCTTCAAACTTCTCTTCCATACCTTTTGTTCTCTTCATCTCGAAGTAGCAAGGATTCTTGACTTCTTCAAATGAACTCTTTCTTTTCCTCTAATGCTAAGAGTAAGAGATAAAACAAATATGTTATATAACTGGAAGTGAATATAGAATCATGTTTTACAATCTCCTCATATCTCTGAATCAAAAATCTGCTTCAAATGTGATTGATATGACTGAATTCACCAACCTTTTGGCTGAATGATGAATTAACTTTCTAGAATTACCTCTCTAGATACAAAATGTGAGCAAAAAACTTCCAACCAACTTACAAGATTGGCTGAAAACAAAACTGATGCTCTCCACATTTGTCTTCTTAGATGAGCTTTCTTGCCATGAAAGAGATCTCTCAAAACTCTCTAGGTACCTGTTTTGATGTAGCCTTTAACTTTCAAATAATGAAAGTGTATAAAAGCACTCCTTGAATCCTTCAATCTCTTCATAACTTCTCTTCTAAGATATGACCTGCAAATGATAATATGATAGTAGAAATTGATACCTGTGATTTGATGTTGATTTGATTCCTTCATCATCTCCAAACCATTGTTCTTCCTTGAATTTGAAATAGCCTTCTCTTCATCAAGTCTTGGTCTTTAAATAATACTTCTGTAAAGTATCTTTACTCTTCAAAAGTATTTGACTGCTAACAGATCATCAACTTCATACTCCACACTAATGAATAAACATGTGACTGAATTGTCTAATTCTCAAAACTCTACTCATCTAGATTAAGTGTGTATGTCAAATGTCAAATGTTAGAAGATGCTCTTAAATCATATGTTGTAAACTTGGAAGTCTAGGAACCTGTGAACCTTGATGATCAAAATTCTTATACCAAAGCCCTAAAGCTCTGATACCAAATGTTGGAAATTTAGTAGGTCCATAACTAATACCACAGGTCCAAGTTCCGTAGGTCCAGGATCTACAACACATATTCCAACAATCTTCCAATATTGACGAAACATGAACATACCACATTTAATCATACAAATGATGAGACAAAGATAGAGAGAGATTAGACAACATGTGTAAAGTGTTACGTAAGCCACTTTTTACTCACTATCATATATATAAATGTCAATTTACAATGTGGGAGCAAAACTCTCAACCACTCTATGTGAACAGAAATAGATGGACGAGTGAATATACAAATGTAACAAACATATTCAGATGTATGGACAGAAATCTGAATATATATGAGATGTGTGACCTAATAGGTTGTAGAAGAGTGAATATGAGTCTCAGAAAGAGGAAGGATGAGTCTAAAACTGATAATCAGCAAACCCTTATCTGAACTTAGGCTATGGAAGATCCTAAGTCAGATACGTGTGTGAAAAGATCACATACTTACAAAAGTAGCAAAGAATGCTAACAAGTTTGCTGCAAGAAATTTTCAAACGCATATGAACATACCTTCTCGAACACCTCATCCAAATATGCATAAAGCATACATGTACTAATTCTCTTGTACCTATGCCGAATAGGACTCCTCCTGATATAGATGTTACTGCCTCCATAAACTCCAAGTAGTGCTTGTGTGCATAAAGAGAACATGTACTTGAATTCTTAACATAAGATGCAAATCATATGTTAACCACCATCCAATGTCTTTGAAGTAACCCGAAATCTTCATGTAGAAGACAATCTTCAAATACATCATGTGAATGGCCGATCCACACCACCAAGTTGCTAATATATAAGTCCTCTCCATAAGCAAGAGTGTAAGCATACTCTTCTTCTTCAAGAAGAACTCCATAGCCGCTCTTCAACATGCTCCAAGATAGGACCATGGCTGTCCCATGTGCTAGAAGCACCACTTCTATTGAGGTACCAAAGCTCCAAATCTGGTGTTGAACTTGGTGTAAGATGAATGAATAATGAGCTTGGCCTTCAATTTATAGTAGTTGTGATCCCTTGAAAAGCACCATCAAAAGCTGTCGCTCCAAAATCAATTACGATCTACAAAGACAAACTATCGATCATGAAAACGCAAACGATCGCGGATCGGTGTTGTCCGTGAGTTTTATCCAAATCAATGCTCTTCAGAAATTTTCTTCGCGTTTTGCTGTTATGCTGTCGACGGGTTTCGAACCCGCGTGGGTTTGATAGGAGGACATTGATGTAGCCAAGGCGCCCATGTGCTTTTTCTTGTAGAGAGTACTAGAACAATAGCTACTAATGCTGTATCCTATGAACAAGATGGACCAATGGGACATTGAAACATTGTTTTCCAACATTTTTAAGAAGATTCGAAGATGGTATTTGCAAACCTTGCAAGAAATCGATATCCATACATTTAAAGAAAGGACAACAAGTTGAAAAGATTAAGTAGATCAGGTATAATTTTATATGCTCATAAATTATTCCCTTGTGATACGTTTATATGTAGCATAACAATCTAGAATCCGCTCCCTTCAAAAAATAGGTGCTTAAATGGGAGGAAATTATTATATTGATAATGTAGCATCATTTAAAATCACTCCATCCATCCGATAGAATGGAGCAACTCGCTTTTAGTGGCTCTTAATTGTAGGTCAATCCTCTCTTGCTCTTTAATGAGCATGGATGTGCATAGGTGATTATATGCAATCCCATGCCAATCATTAGTGGTATGTTCGAGTTAAGCTATTGCCACTCGCTTTTAATGGATCTTAATTGTAGGTCAATCCTCTCGCTCTTTCATGAGCATGGATGTTCGTAGGCGAGTATATGCAATCCCATGCCAATCATAAGTTTTCCAACCATAAGTTTACCACTTGCTTTTAAGATCTTAATTGTAGGTCAATCCTCTCTTTCTCTTCAATGAGCATGGATGTGGATAGGCGATTATATGCAATCCCATGTCAATCATTAGTGGTAGGACTGACTTAAGCTATTGCCCTCACCATCCTCTTTCAAGCATCAATGCAAACAATGTTGAAAGAGAGGTTGCATTCAAGTATGCAACGCTCAATTTTAATTTTTGGTAAACTTGTTGTCGTAGAGATTAACATCTCTACATTACTATGGAATTCAAGATGACATTGTGAATTGAACCATTCTTTTGTTACCTTTCCAAGTAGAACTTGTTGAGATCATGAACTTCACCTTGTTAAAAGTAAGGAACATGAGAATTCTTCTTATGTTTCGTATAAAACCATACCTTATGTGTTTGCACACACGTGTAAAACCGTAGTGTTTATGAAACCCATGTTATTCCATGTGAACCTAAAAACTGCAAGTGTGAAACCATTAATTCAAATGTAAAAGTAACAAAACCTTAAAATAATAAAAGAAAGTTTAAAACAATCAAAACAGAAGAAAACGAACGTAAAGCGAATTATAAATAAAAGTAAACCAATCGTGAAAAACAAAAGCATCAACGTAAATTGTGAAACACAACAAAACACATAAAACTCACGATATCAAAAGCTAATCGTATTTTAAAAAACGCATGCTTTTTTAGAATTTTGCACGAGCTTTTTTTTTTTTTTGCTAGCTTTTATGAAAAGCATACATGGGAAAATATTTTCTATATAAAAAAGAGGCCAAACCTCACTTGAGGCATCCAATCTTGAGGAGAGCTCTAGCTAGCGTTGAAGTTTGGAGGAGATGAAGACATTGGAGGATTGAAGGAAGGAGGAACTATCATTAAGATGGAGGCTATCTTCATCTATTTAGAGGAGTTGCTCTACACTTGCCAAGTGCTAGAGATAACTACACACATCTAGAAGATGGAGGAGGCTCTACACACATGATGAAGCATTGATAAACTCTATGAAGCAACATTATGATCAATGATAAATTGGTAACATGTATATTTTTTCTATTATTTTCATTACAATTGTATGAACACTTATTATTATGAATCAATTTCCAATGTTGCTCTACCTCTTCTCTTTCGATTCCCTCCACACTTATTTCCATATCTCACTTAAGTCATGATGATGAATTGTGTGAGTGATCTGATCAATTGTTTTGAGTTTTAATATTCTCTTTGAGTCTCCATACCACCACCTGAGCTTGCTTGAAGCACCCTGCATGCGCAGTCATTGGAACACGGGCAATTTGCCCTATCCACTCAACTGAGCCTCTTCACGACAATTGAATTCGATGTGAAATACATCGGTTCCGACATCATACTTAGATAAGAGGAATGGAGATCCCTTTGTCTAGGT
Source organism: Ceratopteris richardii (assembly GCA_020310875.1). Taxonomy (NCBI): domain Eukaryota; kingdom Viridiplantae; phylum Streptophyta; class Polypodiopsida; order Polypodiales; family Pteridaceae; genus Ceratopteris; species Ceratopteris richardii. The sequence continues at coordinate 75,497,666 of CM035406.1, read as the reverse complement.
CTCTGGCTTGGTGTTTGAGATGACTCAAGATGGGCAAAGCTTTCACTCTCTTCTCGTTGGGAACATGTACGACTTCTAAATGAACTAGCACTAGGTCCAATGTTATGTCCAACTTCTAGGTCTTCTAATATATCAACAAAAGCTTCTTCAGACTTGAGTGTGCTTATGTTGCACTGCATCGGCTATGTCATGGGGGACTTTTATAAGGTGAGATTCGAGATCTTCCTGTTGCTCTCACATGGTGAATGAGACATATATTTGTTGTGCAAAATGTTTTTGCACAGTACTTGCATGCCCATCTCTGTGTTTCTGAGCCAAAAGTGGTAGGATTTACAAACTCATGGCTTGATGTATGATTCATGAAGGGCCCAAAGGTGGGAGATGCCATGAGGCATAATGGAGGAAGGAGTAAGGAGCAAGGGAAAGGGTGTGTGAACTAAGGGACTTGTGGAACACAAGACTCAAGAGCAAGGAACACAAGGTGTGTGGAGCAAGAGTGTATGTGGAGAAAGGGGCAAGGGTGTGTGCACTATGGAGCAAGATGGTCAAGAGGCGAAATGCGTGTGGAGCAAGAGCAAAGAGCAAGCCTCAAGGACTCAAAACACCCACGCATGGAAGTCAAAAAACTAGCGCATAGTTTTTGCTTATGTTCAAGGTTTGAAGCTTGCATTGAATGAGTTGAACTTGAAACTAGAACCGGATGTTGCTGTTCACGCATCAGTGAAGGTGTGATCATAGGTAATCCCAAGTTCTTTCCAACCCTTGTAATTTTAGCAGACACTTTGACCAAATAATGAAAGATGTATGACAAGAGAATAGATAAGAGGCAATTATAGGAGTGCAATAGCTAGCAGCTGTATGCTAACTACACACTAGACTAATGCTTAATGAAAATATATAATATGAATAATGATATACAAATGTATGAGAAAAGAATGCCTAAGAGTGATAAGAAGGTTTGAATGTGATGGAATAAGAATAAAATAAGACTGCACGCAGGAAATACAGCCTATGTGAAAGAGTAGATGGCAAAATATGCAACCCTAACAGAGATTACGTCCTCAAGATTTCTGTTGGAGCAAAAGAGAGTATTCAATAGATGGAGAAGCTCAAATGGAGCACCTCTTGACTGAGGAGCAGGACAGGTGAGTGTCCAGTAGCACACGCAGGTGAGAGAGAGAGAGAGATCGAAAGAAGAGAGGCGCAGCTGTTTTGGTGGGTTCTCCAAAAAGAGAAGTGAACCTTAACTTTAGTTTAGGTTATTATTTATAGGACCTGGCCAAGTTCACACTGAACTTGGCCAAAAGAATAAAAATGACTTATAATGACTAAAATCAGCCTTTTAAAGGCCTATACACAAGTGTACAACTATGAGGGGTCATTTAGGGCCTTTACCCCAACAACCTCCCACTTAAAGGCATAAATGACGCCTTTAAGCTATGTGTCTCCCACCATCTGTATACATAGCTGATGTTGTGCTTTGGACAAGCACTTAGTAAGAACATCTGCAGGATTCTGTGACGTATGGACCTTAACCAATGTGATAAGGCCATCCTTAAGCACTTCTCGAATGAAGTGATACCGCACATCAATGTGCTTTGTACGTGCATGGAACATGGCATTCTTTGTTAAACATATAGCACTTTGGCTGTCACATCCAAGCATAGGTGCCTTGCTGGGCAAACCAAACTCACATCATAAACGTGCCAGCCAAATGGCTTCCTTGGAAGCCTCGGTGGCTGAAATATATTCAGCCTCCGTAGTTGACATAGCAACAATCTTTTGCAACCTAGAACACCATGAAATATCACCTCATGCAAGAGTAAATATATATCCACTTGTGGATTTACGAGTATCCACATCACCAGCCATGTCAGAGTCACAAAAGCCTTTCAGCTCCAATGGATCTTTGCCATAGCAAATACATTTATTCTTGGTCCTTTTCAAGTACCTCAAGATAGATTTGACTGCCTCCCAATGAGCTTTGCCAGGATTAGCCATAAACCTGCTAACAACTCCCACTGCATGAGCAATGTCTGGCCGAGTGGCAACCATAGCATACATAAGTGAACCACAGGCTGATGCATATGGAACACTCTTCATGTAGTTGGCTGCATCATCATCCTTGGGACAGTCATCATTGGAAAGCTTAACATGTGGCTGCAATGGCACTCCAAGAGGCTTAGAATCAGCCATATTAAAACTGTCCAGTACTTTATCAATGTACTTTTTTTGGGATAAATGCAAAGTATGCTGCTGCCTATCCCTTTTTATTTGCATACCAAGAATATGCTCAGCTTCCCCAAGGTCTTTCAGTGAGAACTCACAGTTCAGCTGCTGTTTAAGAGCATTTAGTGTGCCCTTTTTCTTCCCAGCCAGCAGCATATCATCTACATACAACACAAGAATGATTGGGCTGCCATCTTCATCTTTTTAGTGTACAAACAGTGATCTGCATGGCTTCTTTTGAATCCATGTTTGAGCATAAATGCATCAAACTTCTTATACCATTGCCTAGGGGCTTGTTTCAGCACATATAAGCTCCTTTTCAGCTTGCATACCAGATGCTCTTTTCCAGGAATGGCATATCCTTCTGGCTGTTTCATGTACAGCTCTTCATCTAAGTCACCAGGCAAAAAGGCTGTTTTAACATCCATTTGGAATAGCTCCAAATCCAAAGCAGCTGTAATAGCAAATAGCACACGTAGAGTGGTCATTTTAACTACCGGAGAGAACACCTCTTGGAAATCAATGCCCTCTTTTTGGGCATATCCCTTAGCAACCAGCCTTGCCTTATACTTGGGTTTGCCATCAACATTTTTGATTTTGTATACCCACTTGTTAGGAATGGCTTTCCTACCTTTGGGCAACTCAACAAGATCCCAAGTATCATTTGCATGCAAGGCCTTTATTTCTTCCTACATGGCTAACTCCCACTTCTTCTTGTGCTCACATAGCTTTGCCTCTTTATAAGTGAGAGGCTCCCCCTCATCTGATAACATAATGTAATGTATAGAGGGATCACATCTGTTCATTGGCCTCCTAGCACGTGTAGATCTTCTTACCCAATGATCCACATTATCTGGCAATGGATCTACATCAGGAGGTATATCAACATGTCCATTGTTAATGGGCTTCTGCACATCATTTCCAGCCCTGTTTTCAGCATGAATAGGTGGCTGCATATACCCATCAGGAGCGTCAGGAGCGTCATTTTGCTGTCCAGCATCATCTGGCTCAAAAACCGCTGGATCATCAATATTTTCAGTCCTTTGTGGTGCATCATGAGGATCAAAATCAGGCCTAATAGGGTCATGCTGAAATCTCACCCTTTTATGGTCATCCTTTGAGGCACAATTATTTTGAAGCAACCTTGCCTCATTAAAAACAACATCCCGGCTGCGTACAACTTTCTTGAGCTTAGGTATCCAAATTCTGTAGCCCATTTCACCTTCTTCACCATATCCCATGAAGAGACCTTTTATGGACTTAGCATCAAGTTTGTTTCTCAGCTCCGGCCTTATGTGCACAAAAGCCTTGCAGCCAAAGACACGTAAGTGATCATATGAAGCAAGTTTGCCAGACCAAAACTCTTCAGGGATGTCATCTTTCAAGGACATGTGAGGGGATCTATTGCAAATATGTACTTCAGTTTTGAGTGCCTCTCCCCAAAATCCATGAGGGAGATTAGTTGTGGACAGCATGCATCTCACCCTCTCACAAAGTGTCCTATTATAGCATTCAGCCACACCATTAGAAGAGGGGCTGTATGGAACAATAAGCTCCCTCTTAATGCCCAAATTTTCACAAAATTTCTGAAATGCAACACTTGTATACTCACCACCATTGTCCGTACGCAAGCATTTCAACTTTCTACCTGTTTGGGTGGTCACAAATGCATGAAAGCACTTAAACGCAGCAAATGCTTCATCCTTAGATTTAAGCAATTGAACCCCAATTTTTCTAGAAAAATCATCAACAAAAGAGATGAAATACAAAGCACCCCCATAGATTTGGTGGGCATGCTACATACAAGACTTACGAGACACACCAGAATAAAAGGAACGTTTCACTTGCTTTCCATATTGACATTCATTACAAAAATCAAGCTTTGTGCCTTTAGCATCAAGCTTCTTTAAGTTACAAAGCCTAGTGAGACCCCTTTGGCTCATATGGCCAAGTCTCTTATGCCACAACTCCATATGGGAGTGAACTTCAACCAAAGCAATGAACTTGCCCGATAAGGCTTTCCCATGCAAGCAATAGAGAGTTCCCTTCTTTATGCCTTTCACAGTCAGCCTTGATCCCTTTGTCATTTTCCATGATCCTCTCTCAAAGAGAATGCTATAACCATGCATATCCATTTGATCCACAGAGAGTAAGCTTTTCTTGTATCCCTTGTACATAACACAAATCATGCAAAACAAGCTCATTAGTGCCATTTGTAGAGAAATGCACTGTGCCAATACCCTCAATGGAACAAACATTATTGTTTCCAAGGTATACATGGCCATGGCTTCTTGCAGTAAAAGTAGAAAAACACTCCTTGATAGGAGTCACATGAAAAGAAGCACCAGAGTCAACTAGCCATGTCTGGGCCAATGCATCATTAACAGTCAGCAAAGCATCGATAAGATCACTTTTGGTGATCGACATGTCCTGTGTATGAACATTCAATGAGAAATCATATGCATAAGTATCATCAGCTGATAAAGTAGTGCACAAAATATCCTCAACATCTGACAACTCCTCTAGGACTACATTAGAGGCCACATTGACCTTCTCGTTGTCCTTTTGATTGTCCTGTGCATGAGTCTTGTCTTCTTTCTTTCCTTTCTTTTTATCTCCAACATTCCTATTTCTTTCAAGCTGTGCCTTGTAATAGCGGCAATCAGGTTTCTTGTGGCCTTTCTTGCCACACTGATAGCAAGTCACATCATGGCTTTTACCTTTGCTACCATTACCTCTTTCCCTTCTCTTACTCTTGTTCCTTTGTGAATTATTACTCCTCTTATCTGTCCTTCTTCTAACCATGCTAGCTGAGCTGCCACCTTCACCACCCGCTTTTCTCCTGATCTCTTCATTAAGTATAGAATCTCTAACACCATCAAAGGTCAGGTTGGGGTTATTGGACAATGAGATTACCAGTGTCTCCCAAGAGTCAGGAAGTGGCATAAGCAAGAAGATGGCTTTAAGTTTGTCATCAAAAGCAGCCATACGTGAGTCCTGCAATTGTGACAAAGTACCTGTAAAGAGGGATAAGTGTTCAGCTGCACTCTTGGACTCATCAAGTTGCATACCAACAAGCTTCCGCATCAAATGCACTTGGTTCACAGGCGTAGTGTTCTCATAAGTTGCTTTCAGCTTTGCCCATATTTCTGAAGCAGAGGTCAGCCCTTTGAGATCTACCAAGATCTCATCAGAGACGGCCATCTTGATATACGTAACAGCTTTCTTGTTCAAGATCAGCCAAGCTTCCTGTGACATATCTTCTGGTTTTTCCGTTTCCAATGCCCTATCACAATCCTTCAAGTAGAGAATACCTTGCATTCTCTCCTTCCACAAATCGAAACCGGTTCCCTCAAAACGTCGAATCTCAAATAGATTCTTCACATTTGAGGAGGATGACGCCATGATTGCACGATGAAGAAGTTAATATGCTGAAATTTGGGCAAAAATGCACCAAATCAGAGTATCACTTTTAAGAAAAAATGATGCACAATGGCTTCAAACTGTTGTGGGAGCAAAATGGAGCAAAAACAGACCAGTTGGACCACAAGATTCCACAAGATTAAAATCTGTAATTTTCTGAAATTACCTGCAGAAAGTTCCAGCAAGTCAATTTATGCTTCAAATCAGCAAATTTGACTTTTCTTGACCTCAAAGTGTATACATAAGGCTATAAGGAAGCCTTTAGGAGCAAAAGGGAGCAAAAGCCCCAAATTTTCTCTTCAGAATTTTGAAAAATTCAGAGAAAATCCCACAATTTGCTGTACATAAGCAAATTTCTCATGCCACACTTCAATACATGAAATGTTAAACTGTATATTGCTGTTTTGGACTGTGGAACACTTGTGTACATCTGTAAAACACTTGGAAATAGCCTGTTTTGAGCAATAAGACAAAGAGGAACAATTTCTTCGCGATGAAATCGAAGAATATCACGTGAAAAGAAGTTTATGCTGCTCCAAAGGTGTGGTGCTGCACTTTTAACCTTTTTCTTCGCGACAAAACTCAGAAAAACCTGCAAAAACTGAAGTAGAACACTCCAGAAATGCTGATGTCGCTGTTTTGGGCACCTTCTTCGCGATGAAACGCGAAGATCTTGCAAAATCTGAAGAAAACCCTGCTGAAAACTGAAACGAAGCTGCTCTAATGCCTCAACGGAGCTCTGATACCAGTTGTTGGAGCAAAAGAGAGTATTCAGCAGATGGAGAAGCTCAAATGGAGCACCTCTTGACTGAGCAGCAGGACAGTTGAGTGTCCAGTAGCACACGCAGGTGAGAGAGAGAGATCGAAAGAAGAGAGGCGCAGCTGTTTTGGTGGGTTCTCCAAAAAGAGAAGTGAACCCTAACTTTAGTTTAGGTTATTATTTATAGGACCCGGCCAAGTTCACGCTGAACTTGGCCAAAAGAATAAAAATGACTTATAATGACTATAATCAGCTTTTTAAAGGCCTATACACAAGTGTACAACTATGAGGGATCATTTAGGGCCTTTACCCCAACAACTTCTTTGAAAAACAAAGCCGCATGACTTCTCTCCTTGAAGTGATAAAAAACTTGGCAGAGCAGCAAGAATTGAACAGCATGCGCACACTCTAAAGTGTGTGTAGGAGAAGAGGGAAGCAACAAATCACGAAGAAAAATCAGAAGAAACACTTCCAATCTCCTCTCGGGACAACTTTTTATAGGATTTTAAGCCATCCACAAATTTTTTAACTAAAAAGCAGTTTTTTACAGCTTTTTAACATGCTTTTTGTGAGTTTGTACAAAAATAACTTGTTTTTGAAATAAAAAAACGAAGTTGTAAAAATCTCTTGAAAAATGATATGATACACCTAAGATATGGTGATTTCCCTTATCTAGAGAATGAGAGCTACAAAATGATGTATTTCATTTTTAAAAAGCTCAAAACTCAGAATTAGGGTTAGGGTTTTGATGCTCTAAATGCTCTTTGATGGTTAGGTCCTATATATCATTAGATATACACATCTGCATACACATACATAGGTACATAACACATCCACATCCACATACACAGACATAGATACATAATACATACACAAACATGCATGCTAACATGCACGCAGACACACACATGTCACACACACACATGCACATACACAAGTACACATACACGCGTGCACGTGCACACACACACACACACACACATACACATACACATAATGCATATGCACATACACACACATTCACTCGGAGAGAGAGACACACATATACACACATGCACACATACACATGCTTGCAGCTTATGTACATGGATACACGTGCGTGCGCACACACACATGCACACACTCTCTCTCTATCCCCCCCCTTCCCAGGGAAACAAAAAATTGTTTATGCCCAGATGTTTGCCATTAATCTCCATCATCACATTCCTTTTCTCTGGTTGTCCATCCCTTATGGAGGTAGCATGCTCTCATTTGAGTTTAATTGTGAGTGCATGTCTTTCTGCACATTCTGAGATCTAGGTCTGTATATTCCATATTGGCATTGGGGACCTCAGAAGGTCATTTGTGTTTGAATGAAGCTTTTTTTTTTTCGTCTCTCCATGATCCATATTCATCAGAGATGGACAGTAATCTAATTCTTGGAAAGTGTTAAGATTAAATCCCAGTTACAGTTGTGATTTGAACTCTTCATGTGAAATTTCAAGCTTATGATTGCAGATTATGCAAAGCTTGATTATACCCCGGTTTTTCTTGTAGTAACAATGAACTTCATGGTTTCCAGGGGTTTATAAAATCTGTGGCAATGACCATTGTTTCAGAAATAGGAGACAAGACATTCATTGTTGCAGCAGTGAGTATTGTTTTTCCTGGCATAAATGAAACTGTCTCATCCGTGCTCTGAAGGTTCCTATGTTTGTTGCAGCTCATGGCCATGAGACATCCACGAAGATTGGTCTTTGCTGGAGCATTTGGAGCTTTAGCAGTGAGTTTCTCTCAATATTGCTATTCATCAGGTTGTATTTTCAGATTGACTTTTTTTCATGTAAATTATAGAGGTCACAGCTATGCTAGCGCTGAAGTTCACCATACTTATTTGCTGAAGTATCTAAGAACTCTCTCATCCTAAGCTGCATATAAATCCTCTACTGTTTTTGGGCAAGCTTATCAAGCATGTATGGTGACTTGGTCAGCGTACCAAACACTGTATGCAATGTGATTTATGAAGCAACTACTGGAGATTGTATGGAATATTGGATCTTGCTATCCGGTTAGATCTATTGCAGAATGGCTAGCAGCGGATCAGATACAGAATCTAGATCTTAGTTGATATCTTTATTTTCTGTCAGATTATTTTCATTGCCCAGTCTTTATGTTTTCTTTTTTATTCAAACTATATTTCTATGTTGACCTGTTTAACATTGATTGGCAGATGATGACCATGCTTTCTGCATTTTTTGGTTGGGCAGCACCAAATCTGGTAACCAGCTCATTGAAAAGCTTTCAACGTGGTGTTTTGTTGTAGTTTCTCTATTTCCTTTGTTAGATATGTTTATTCACTGAATTCAGCAACAGATTTCTCGCAGGGTTACTCACAAGCTTGCGACTGTTCTGTTCTTTATTTTTGGATTCCGGTCCTTTTGGGATGCATTTACCAAAGATGATGGGTTAGATCTGAAACTCCCAAATCTTTAGGGTTTCAGCTCATTGATTATGAATGTAATATTCTGGCATTTGTCCCTTTTATTCCCTGGAAACAGGGAACCGTCAGAACTGGCAGAGGTAGAAGCTGAACTGGTTAGTACAGTTGCCAGCACTTGAGTAATGGAAGAGGAATCTGCTTGTATGATGCGAACACATGAATGAATTGAAAGTGTTGTACTCACTGAAGCTCTCAAAACCATTTGATGATCCTGAAGCTTGCTCTGGTGGAATTGCAGTCTCAGAATAGCAAAGGGAGTAAGAATGTGCCAGGCAACAAGGATGATGATCTCAAGAAACAACAAAGGCCTTTTCTCAGAATGATTTTCTCTCCGATTCTTCTCGAGGTCTAAAGCTTCTGGCTGTTTATTATATTTTTGATTTTGATAGAGAAATGTGGGATCCAATGGAAAAAAATGTCATTTGATTGAGTCTAGCTTATTCATGATACGACTCCAGAATGTTGATGAATTTTTGAATGCTTAGAATGTGTTGATATCTTGAAAGAGGATGGTACCAAACTGAATTCATGAATGCAAATGTGGTTAAGGACTCTGTTGAAGGAATTGTCTGCTGGTAGACTATGAAATGCTATATTGACTAGATATGATCTGCTTAGAATTCACAAAGGGAGACATTATATTGAAATACTCAATGCTGAAAATAATCAAGACATATTTATAGATATACCTGCTATTGATAAAGAGTCCGTTAACCCTCAGGCAACAAATAAAAGCTAACTGCCTATGATCAGCATTAGTAAGTTAATTAGTGCATTTATGTAGATAGACCAGATAGTATGAACTAGTATATTGGGATGATTTGTTGCAATGTTTATCTAGTTTGACAAGTAGACTATCTGGAAAAGTGAAGTAGAAGCGGTTTCTTCTTACAGACCGTTCATAGCTTATGTCCAGCTATCCCAAATACTACAAGCAGTTTACATAATAACGATAACTTGAAGGTAGTCAATACTATTTATATTAATTATGCCAACATCAATACTGTTAGGATTTGTTACTTTGTAGGAGTATGACATTATAAAATTCTACCTAGGTTAGATTTACTCATTCATTGTATATATTCAAGAACTCTTTGATCAGTCTGTAACATTAGTCAAGATGTTCTACTTCCTTACTACCTTGTTTGACTTGTTTGACTTGTTTGAAGGTGGTCAACTCTGGTCAACTCTGTCTGGCAGAGTCAAAATTAGGAAACAGAGCTCAAACTTATTCAAAGGAAGTATTGACCTAAGGAGAAAGGAAGAAAATCTGATTTTTAGTCAGTTTGCTGATAAATTTCAGATTTTAGAGCTCTTCTTTGATTGTTTGGTACTTGCTTAGTGTGCATAGAGTCACACCCTATTCCTAGAACATAGAAGTTACTTAGCTCCTTTTATGATTTTGATAGCTCTCTTAGAATCACAATTCTTAGGTTTTACCCCTCCAATAGTGTTTGTTCCTAGACTTGATTCAGTTCAAGATTGAATACTTGATTAATTTCAAGGTTGACAAATAATTTTTATTTGTACATCTAGTCTAGCATCTAATCTAACATCTAATCTAACATCTTGACCATTGAATTGTGTATGTACTTTGGTACTTGGGTATAATTAGAGAATTCTTATGCTATATGCTTACCTAGCAAGTCTTGCTCCTTCCTGTAGCTCTTGGGTTCCAGAACCCTAACTTTTCTTGATAGAGCATATCGTACTTTGAAGAGCAATCTAGTTCGCTTATGTTTGTGGGTATTGACATTACTTAATTGTAACAAATACCTTTGGTGTGAAGAATTAGGCTTGCAGTTAGTAAAGTTAGTTTATCAGCTCCCAGGGTTTTTAATCTAGTACTTAGTGAACATAAACCATGTCATGTGTGAGCTTAGATCTTAGTCTATCCAGATCCAATGGGTGATCGGACCAATCCAGTCGTTTAGGGAATTTGCCTCCCGACTAGTGACATGAGGGAAGCTTTAACTATCCATTTTGGAGTTCCATGCTAAAAATCGTTTAATAGCGTGAAGAGGTAAATGATGAGAGGTGAGTATGTGTGAAGCCTCACAACCAGAGCATGCCACAAGTTCCATAATTTTCAACATAGACTGCCTCTCCATCAATGCGAATGCTGTGTATCCATGAGTGACCCGATCACAGCTTGCCTGGCCATAGAGAATGTATCTGACATGGCTGTAAGATAAACATATGAACCAATGATCTCAATGTGCCCACCAACAACTGTGAATGCACTATGTCTCCGTATATGTGCTCATGTGCCAAAAATAAGTACCTTGGTTTTACTAAGGTTCACTAAAAGTCCTCTCTGTGAGCAAAAATCATCTAACGCATGTAGGTGGCTTTGAAATCCCTTAACTGACTCTGAAATCAAGACAATGTCTTTATCTCATAGGCCACATGCCTCTATTTAGTAGGGCATCTATCCACAGACCTTATTGTCACGGTAAAAGGCTTTATTCCTTGCTCTCTTGGCCTGTTGTATGTGACGTATTCATGCCTGTATGTGCTCAATCTGCATCCTCGTGAGGTCCTCATCCATGGAAAAGGATCTGCTTGGTAACCCTTTTGAGTATGGGTCTCTTTTTAAAGAAAGCAACCTTCATCTATGTAGAACTCATTTGAAGAATCAGCGCACATGGTCTTGATGTGTCCTTACCCTCTCTCCAAGCTTGAGTAAATGGCATGCCCTCATATCCGAGAGTATGACATAAATCTTTGGCATCTGCATGAGGTGAGATGCCTCCTTGAAGGCTTGTGATTCTCATGTTAAAGAGTCAAGCTTGTTTGAACTTTTCCTCCTCAAACACGATTTGACTTTGAACCACTTTTCTTTTTTTTGTATCTTCTTTGACCTCTTTTCTATGCTCTTTCGTACTACTTCTACCCAATTGTCACATGTTTTTTCTGTCTGTTTTCTATTCTTTTCTACTTTTTTCTTTGAAGCCATTGATTTTCGTGACTTCCCATCTTCTTTAGAGTCCCTGTTTGCTTCAAGATTGTCCATCTTGCTTTGAACTGCTTTGCTTTGTTCCTCGAACATTTTGTTTTTTCCTCTAGGGCTCTGATTTTATCGGATAATGTTTTCACTTCTTGGTTCAATCTTTTGTCTGACTCTTTTTTTGCCTCCTTGATAGCTTGAGAAAACATTTGTTCTAATTCCCTTTTGTCTACTGACGGTGCCATATTTTGGGAAAATAGATGTACCGTTAGCGAAAGAGGGACCTTTCGACAGATTAGGGTTACGGTTGGATGGGGTTGTTAGGGTTCGTGGTAGAGGTTCTGTTAGAGTTGGCGATTGAGGTGATATAGATGCTGTTAGTGTTCACAGCAGAATTCGATAGAGTTGGTGAGGTTAGGGTTCACATCCGAGGAGGACAGAGGTGCGAAATCAGGGTTCAGAGAAAGGGGATGGCTGTACTAGGGTTTCGGGATGGCTGCGAGAGAGAAAGAGTGAGATAGCGGGCAGGTTTTTCAGGCAGTGTGCCACGTTTTTAGTCAGTGAAATTAGGGTTTTGTGTGGCTGCATGCTGGGTGGGGGAGAGATGGCTATGTGCAGGGATTTGGGGCAGCAAAATTAGGGTTTTACACACACAGACGCGCGTGCGCGCGCGCACACACACAGAGAGAGAGAGAGAAGAGAGAGAGAGAGAGAGAGAGAGAGAGAGAGAGAGAGAGAGAGAGAGAGAGAGAGAGAGAGAGAGAGAGAGAGAGAGAGAGAGAGAGAGAGAGAGAGAGAGAGAGAGAGAGAGAGAGAGAGAGAGAGAGAGAGAGAGAGAGAGAGAGAGAGAGAGAGAGAGAGAGAGAGAGAGAGAGAGAGAGAGAGAGAGAGAGAGAGAGAGAGAGAGAGCTTTTTACGTCTATGACAGGCCAAAGTCGGCCTATGAGACAAAACATAAGATACATGATGTGGATATCATCCGGTTGTCGCAAAACTAAAGCAAGATCATAAAAACCTAATACAATCTAGTCTCCAACATGTGGGGTATATCCCTGTCTATATGATGAGGGCAATACAATCATGAAGATGCATCTGTCTACTAGCTCCATCTAGTGGTAATGGAGGGGTGGAGGATGTGATACATAGGTGGAACCTGTGCTAGAGCTTTCTGTATGAAAACTATAGGATCTGCTCTCATCAGGGCTACTCTCTCCGCAGCCGCCTTGCGATGTCGGACTCGAATCTCCTCTATCTGGCGATGGTATAGCCTCATTCCTCTGAGCACTGTGACTCGTGGTCGTCGTCTAGCTCGACTCACCTTAGCCTGCTGTAGTGTCACTCGTCGCTGGGAATCATGTGGGGAGGGGGCTCTAGACCTCTGGAAAAAATCAGTGAACTGGAGCTGTCTCCTCTCCACCTGTGTAGCTTTGTGTGTCAGTGGTAAGAGTCCATCTCTATGCCTCTGAATCTCTATCAAGAAACATCCTAACTGTCTCTGATCTCGGGAGTCCATAATCTCTCGTAGAGTGGGCTGTCCTATGAACAAAGTCTCATATTTGTCTCTAAACTGAGTGTATGCTCTGCATCGACATACGAAATGCTCCTCACTCTCCACCTCCTCTCTACATAGTTTGCAGATCCGCTCTGTTCTCGGGACCCCACTGTGTCTCCCACTCTCGATCTCGAGTCTGTGTGATGCGACCCTTAGTTGGCCAATCGCTACTCGTGAACTCTGTGGCATATAGATGTCCATATAGCGTGGTCTCTGTATGAACCCATATGACATAATGGTGAGAAATTGGTCTGTGTAGTCTGACATCCTCCCCGCTAAACTGGGTGATCTCCATACTCTCATGATGTAGAGCCTCCATACGTCCTGTCTGATCACCAGATTCCTCCAACCATGGGTGGTCGACGTCGTACTCTCTGTGCTTCTGCCTGGTGGAGCGTGAGCCCTATGGATGGACCTCTCTGATGTAGCTCAGCTCGCTGAAAGAACTGAGTAATGATCTGCTGGGTACTCACCCGTGTCTGATGTGTGGGCTCTAGTGACTGCTCTCGCCTCTCGTATGCTCCTGTAAAGAAGCGTCCCAAGCGCTGCAGTCATGCATAGCTGGAGCGACGACTCTATCTGAAACTGTGGTCGTAGGTCTAAGTATGCTGGGCATCTAATAACGAAATGCTCCTCACTCTCTACCTCTGTCTCTGGCATACTGGGCACCACCTCTCCTCACGGGGGACTCCCCTGGACCGACCCCTCTCAATCTCGAGCTGATGTGATGAAACCCAAAGCTGTCCAATGACGACTCGAAGGTGGTGGAGTAGGTATGTCTGCATGTATCTCGGAATCTCGATGAAGCCCTCGTACGATATATGTAGAAAATGCTCACGGTAATAGAGCATTTTCGGTGGCAATGTATCCCTAGGGCTCACCATGTCCTCTGTATGTATGTATGCAGTATCTCCTGACGAATGACCCTATTCCTCTCCTGGTGAGAGAGCGAGTAGGTGGGTGCATGTAAGTCGTACTGTAGTGGTGGTAGCCTGTCTATGTCAAAACCATGGTGGGCCAGCCAATCTAGTGTCTCTGCATACCATGAAGAGGTGTCGCCAGCTAATGCCATATCACGTGATGCCTGGAAAGCACGATAAGCAATGCGCTCTGTATCCATGCTCCGAAGTCTGTGTAATAGGCATACTGTCTGGAATAAAGCCTCAACTAGCATCGGTGGTGCAGCGAGCTCTGCTCTAAGGATATCATGTGGTACTGAAGGCTTGCTGCGTCTAGCAATCATGAGGATCTGTGGCCTCTCCAATGCTGACCATACTGATGTAGCTAATCCCGGCCCCCATATGGCTGCCCAGTGTAATCAAAGTGTCGAAGAGCCACCCTTTTGTGCGGGGCTCTTGAAAATATGCCTGGTGGCACTGTCTCTCCATCAAAGCTAGTGCTGCGTACCCACGTGTGATGTGGTCACGGGCTGCCTGAGACATAGAAAAGACCCTTGATGCTGCTGTAAATGTCACTCCCAAGTAAACATATGATCCGACCACCTCGATTGGTCCACCTGCTGCTGTGAACAAACTATGTCTGCGTACCTGTGCTGATGTATGAAAGATCATGACCTTGGTTTTACCAAGGTTCACAGATAATCCTCTGTGTCTGCAAAAGTCATCTAGACCATGTAGATGGTGCTGTAGACCTTCTGCAGACTCTGAAACCAGTACAATATCATCAGCATATAAGAGAATATGGACAGTGGATCCGCATACCTCAATGCCATCACCTCCCTGCTTCCGTATGAAGTCTACTATCTCATCAATGTAGAGACCAAAGAGCGTGGGTGAAAGAGGGCACCCTTGCTTCACCCCGATAGTGCTAGCAAGTGGATCAGAGAGAGAGAGAGAGAGAGAGAGAGAGAGAGAGAGAGAGAGAGAGAGAGAGAGAGAGAGAGAGAGAGAGAGAGAGAGAGAGAGAGAGAGAGAGAGAGAGAGAGAGAGAGAGAGAGAGAAAGAAAGTGTTTTTACGTCTATTAGGAGGCCGAACTCGGCCTATGAGACAAATCGATGTACATGAGTGTATCTTCTGTCTATCAGAGAAGATAAAAGTGCTGAAAAAGAAACTGGTAAAGCTGATACATATCTCCGTGAAATGCGTGTGGAGATACCCATGAAAGGGGGGGGGTGTATGGAGTCCGATATCTATGGCAGTCTATATGCAAAGGGGTAGTACAACAAGCATGGGAATGCATCTGAAACGACTAACTAGCTCCATCCTGTGCTATTGGGCGGGTGTAAGATGTGATACATAGGTGGAGGTGGAGTCAGGGCCATCGTGATAGCTGCAGCGGGATCAGCCATCATCTGGAATCGTCTCTCCTCCATGGCGCCATGGTGACGAGCCTGGATCTCTGCAATCTGATGTCGGTGATGTCTCGGGGCCCGATATCCTCTAGCATGGGGTCGTCTCCTAGCTCGAGCAGCCTGAGCCTGCTGAAGAGTCACCCCTCTCGGTGTGTGGGCTTAGGGGGGGAGGGCTGCAGCACATCGTGGAATAAAGAACTCAGTGAGCTGACTCTGTCTCCCTCCTGTATGGGTAGGCTGGAGTAGGGAATCTCTGTGACTCTGTATCTCTAGTAGGAATCGCCCGAGTTGTCGCTGGTCTCTAGAGTCCATGATCTCTCGGAGGGTGGGCTGCCCTGTAAATAGAGTCCCGTATCTACCTCTGATGCCATCATATGCGCTACATCTGCATACAAAGCGCTCCTCATCCTCTATCTCTACTCTGCAAACCCTGCATATCCGCTCCTCTCTGGGAATGTCTGCGGCTCTGCCCGTCTCAATCTCTAGTCTATGTGATGAGACTCTCAATTGGCCAATCGCTACCCTCGAGCTATGAGGCATGTAAGTATCCATGTAACATGGCCGCCGGATGAAACCGTCTGCTAGGATGTCTAAGAACTGGTCTCGATAGTGCAATAGTCTCGATCCCATGTGTGGTGTGTGCCATGTCTGACTAATGTAGCGCTGCCAAAGATCCTGTCTCAACACAACATTCCTCTCATGACGAGAGAGGTGGATGTGAGGTGAGTCTGGGTCGTACTGAAAAGGCTGCAATCTGTCCATATCAAGCCCATGACTATCAAACCATACTCTAACCTGAGTGTACCAAGCTCTCTCATATCCTGACTCTGATATCTGTATAGATGCCTCAAAAGCTCTGCGTGTGAGTCTGTCTGTAGGGAGCTCCCTCATCCTCTGAATAAAGCAGATAGTCTGGAATAGTGCATCTACTACCATGGGTGGTGCAGCTAGCTCTGCCCTGATGATGTCATGTGGTACCGACTGTTTCCCGCGAAATAGTCGCGAGATCATACGTACCTGGGGCCTCTCGATCGCACTCCACTGGGTGGCTGTGAGGCCTGGGGCCCAAACTGTCGCAGCATACATCATAGCTGGTCGGACTAGTGTGTCAAATAGCCACCCCTTTGTGCGGGGCTCCTGGAAGTGTGCCTGGTGACATCTCCGCTCTAACATGGCTAAAGCTGCATATGCTCGTGTGAGTCTATCGGTGGCTGCCTGTCTCATGCTGAAGGGGCTAGGTAAGCTCGTGAATGTGACTCCGAGGTAGACATAGGAAGTGACCACCTCAATCTGTCCACCGCCGGCTGTGAATCCTGCTCCATTCCTCACCAAGGGGAAGGTGTGGAAGATCATGACCTTGGTCTTGCCAAGGTTTACTGTCAAGCCCTTCTGTGTACAAAACTCATCGAGGGCATCCAAGTGGCGCTGTAATCCATCGGGTGACTCTGAAATCAAGACAATGTGATCGGCATATAATAAAATGTGGACAGGTGTACCTACGAGGTCTGCACCCTCTCCTCCAGCTCGGAGAATGTAGTCCTCAATCTCATCGATGTAGAGACCAAATAGAGTGGGAGAGAGCGGGCAGCCTTGCTTAACACCGATGGTGCTAGCAATGACCTTAGACATACCTCCTGGACACTGTACTCTCTCGGTCACCTGCTCATAGAGTGCATAGATGGCCCAAATCATCCCTGATGGTATTCCCAAGCTCTGAAGGCGTTGGAAGAGCCTCTCTCGTTGCACTGTATCGAAAGCTTTGCGGAAGTCCACAAAGCAGCAATATAGTCTCTTCTTCCGCACCCTTGCCCCATCAATGAGGCAGCGCAAAATGAAGATGTGATCAGTAGTAGAGAAAGCTCGCCGAAAACCTGCCTGGCCTCGTGCTCGTAGCCCCTCAGTCTCTGCATATGAGCTGAGCTCTGCCTCAAGTATGGCACCGTATAGTTTGGCCATGGTGTGGCCAATCATGATGGTCCTGTAGTTCCCTGGATCCAGGGTGTCGCTAGATTTGTGGATAGGCACAATGGTGTGCCTAGTCCACTCCTCTGGGAAGCCCTCCCCTATAGCCCGATTGAAGGCATGTGCAATCAACGGGGATATAGTGGAGGATGCATATATGAGGTGCTCGCTCTGCAATCCCGTATGGTCTGTCGAACGTCCATGTCGCATTCGTCTTATGGCCCTCTCAACCATCTTTGCTGTGAAAAGAGAAGAACTAGTAGGGCGAGGCTCAAGTGGTTGGGGAATGGGAGGCTGCCCAGGCACCTCATATAATCTCTGAGCATAATCATGCCATGTGTGTAGGTCCCCAATAGGTGTGGTCGCGCGTGGCTCTCGTAGGGTACGCCATGCTGCATCACTCTCCATACTCATAAAGAGATGATATAGCTAAAGCACCTGTGCCTCCTCAAAGGCTCGCCTCTTCCGACGTGTGAGAGTCTTCATCTGTGCCGTGGCCTGTCTCTCTGTGATCTCTCCCAATGCTCGCTGAGCTCGTAGTCGGCGGTAGGTATCTCTGCATTCCTCATCATACCAACGATGTTGTGGCATAGTCCCTGGAGGAGGTGTGTGACCAGAATGGATGGTGTGTGGGAAGGAGCTGATGGCGGATGTCTGAAGAACTGATGCTATCTGTGAGGTGAGTAGGGATAGTGGAGTGTCAGGGTGAAGCAAGAGAAGACCCTTCTCGACTTGGGCCGCATATATGTGAGCTAGCTCGTGTGTGAAGTGGATGGTGGTGTGTGGGATGCGTGCTGCGGGTGTGCGTGTAGGGGTGTCTCCCTTGAGGGAGAGAGCGAGGTATGCGTGATCGGCCCCAATGGGTATAGGTGGGATGGTGAATGAGGTAAGTAGGTGAATGGCCTCTCTAGATCATATGACGTAATCTACTGAACTTCCCCTGCCATCTGTGATTGAGTGTGGCATGCATGTCAATCCTCCGGAGGTAGGCCACTGAGCCATCCCGTTATAGATAACGAGATTATGTCGAGAGCCTAGTCTGAGTAAGTGAGTGCCATAATGAGTGTGTGTAGAGTCAGCTGAAGCTCGAGCTGGAGCCTCATCCTCTATGGTAAGTAGTATCTGTGGGTCTTCTGGGTCAAATATCTCACACTGATCATTGCCTGTCCTGGCATTGAAGTCTCCCATAAGGAAGACTTCCCCTAGTGCAGAGTACTCTGTAATCTCTTCTGACAAGCAAGTGTATGGTTAGTCCTCCTCTCGATCTATGATAGCGAATCGCGAGCTAGAGGGAGCAAAGTAGCATAAAGCTATGAAGATGATCCTCTCCTGTGAGAGCTTGAGTCGGATCCAAAGATATCTGGCCTGTGAGTCACGTGTGACTATCTGTATCCTGCTCTGAAGTCCATCTCTGAAGAGTATGGCTACTCCTGATCCTCTGGTGGTATGCTGACGTGTACACTCTCTGTATGTGGACTCCCACTGGAAACCGTGGACTCGAGGTAGGCCCCGGTGCGGGCTCTCATGTGTCTCTGTGAGCATAATGATGTCTTTGCCTTTGCGCACCTCTTCCAACCTCTCTGGGTGTGTCCATAGGTCTCCATTGCAGTTCCAAACTGCAAGGTGTATCTCCTCGAGTGTCTCACAGGCCGCGAACATAGGGATTCGCGGCCAGAGAGAGAGAGAGAGAGAGAGAGAGAGAGAGAGAGAGAGAGAGAGAGAGAGAGAGAGAGAGAGAGAGAGAGAGAGAGAGAGAGAGAGAGAGAGAGAGAGAGAGAGAGAGAGAGAGAGAGAGAGAGAGAGAGAGAGAGAGAGAGAGAGAGAGAGAGAGAGAGAGAGAGAGAGAGAGAGAGAGAGAGAGAGAAAGAAAGAAAGACTTTTTAACGTCTATTAGAGGCCAAAATCGGCCTATGAGACAAAACATATACATCAGTATGATCCAATCCACTGTGATCCAAAACGAAAATAAAGTGTGAGTACTGCAAACGGGTATAAAAGGTATAAAAGGTGGGATAGTAGCTGGTATCAAGGGTGTGGGGTGCTATGGGTATGCACTCTATATGCTCAATGGGTGAGATACAAATATGATATGCATAGGGAGGGGAGGCTCGATGGTATCACAACCCCCTAAATGCCTGGAGTGGGTGTAGGATATAATGCATCGGTGGGTAAGGCATCATGGCGATCCTCAAAATGCTCTGGGCGTCCAAATCGATAGGGGTGCGCTGCTGACGTCTCTGTATCTCCATGTCATGGCGTGCGTGAATCGCCTGAATCTCTCTCTGATGTGGACGAGCTTTCCGGACAAGGGGTCTCGGTTGTCGACGCTGTCGTCTAAGCTCCTCTGCTCTGTGTAATGTGACACCCCGCATGGAGCTGGGCCCTCGAGTGTATGTGGGTCTGAAAAAATTTGTAATATAAGTCTGAGAGGGGGGGGGGGGGGGGTCAGGTGTATCTCCATCTGCTGCTGGAGGAGTGATGCGCGACGGTGCTGGAGCTCTACTAGGAAACGACCTAGAGGGCGCTGGTCCTCTGTCCCGAATAAAGCCCTGATCTCTCTAGGCCCCCTGAAGAGCTGGGGTAGCGGTCTCTGATGTCCTCATATGCCTTGCATCTACATGTGTAGTGCTCCTCGTCCTCCACCTCCTCTCTACATATCCTGCATAATCGCTCATCCCTCGGGGTATGTGTGGCTCGCCCAATCTCAATCTCGAGCTGGTGTGATGATACTCTGAGCTGCCCAATGGCCACTCTCTCAGCTGGTGCCATATATGTATCCATGTATCGTGGTCTCTGAATGAAACCATCCGCTGTCACAGTCAGGAAGTGCTCTCTGTAGTGTTGCCTCTTTGTGAGAAGAGGCTCCCGTGGTGCTATCCATGTCTCCCTGACGTGTATCTGTAGTAGGTCCTGACGGATGATCCTATTCCTCTCCGAACGAGAGAGGGTAATGTGGGGGGAAGAGAGGTCATACTGAAAAGGGGGGGGATCCGTAATGCTCATGCCATGGTCTGCTAACCATCGGTAAGTCTGTGCATACCATACTCTCTCATGCCCTGTCTCTGCCAAATGTCTAGAGCTCTCAAATGCAAGCGTGGTGAGTCGGCTGGTGGGGAGCTCTCTGACTCTCAGAATAAAGGTCACCAACTGGAAGAGGGCCTCCACTAGCATCGGTGGTGTGCCAAGCTCAGCTCGTATAATGTCATGTGGAACGGAGGGCTTGCTGTGCAGCAAGCGTGATATCATGGTGATCTGGGGCCTCTCAATCTGCGTCCACATCGCCTCTGTGATCCCTGGTGCCCATACTGCTTCTGCGTACATCAATGCGGGTGTCACTAGAGTGTCAAAGAGCCACCCCTTAGTCCGGGGCTCCTGAAAATGTGTCTGAAAGCAGCGTCTCTCCAATCTTGCAAGTACCGCATAACCTCGCGTCAATCTATCTCTCGCAGCCTGTGCCATGGAGAATACCCCTGTGCTGCCCGAGAAGGTGATACCTAGGTAGAGGTAGGAGTCCACTACCTCAATCTGTCCTCCAGCTTCTGTGAAATGTTGGGGATAAAGGCCCCAAGGACTCTCCTTTTGTATATTTTGACCCTTCCATGTGAAAGCTCTCTTCGAGAGCTTTCCAGACATATTTTTGTTGTATTTTTTGGACCCCAAATTGGGGAGTTATAGGCATTTACATTATTTTTATGACTTTTGGTCATTGGCCATGTGTGAACATGCCCAAATGACCTAAAAGTCACTTATCAATAAGACTTGGTCCCAAATCTCTCATAACTTGATTGGGACTTCTTCAACTTCAGCTTCTCCATCTTCTTCTCCAAATTTCTACGCAGGTTTCTCTCTCTACTTTCTCTCTCCTCACGTAGCAGCCCACTCCCTTGGCGTTTGGAGCAACCGAGCATACCACGACGTAGCTCTCCGCGGCCTCTTTCAACTGGTATCAGAGCCTTGAGCTGTTCCATCGCGACAAAGTTGCTCGAAGTGCTTTTCCACTTCAGCCTATGTTAAGCTGAAGGTGTTTTCTTGCATTTGGGAGAGTTTCATCGCGAAAAACCTTCTTTTTTCGCGATAAAAGTGTTGTTTTTGGAGGATTACTTCAGCCCGGAGCAAAGCTGAAGCAAATTTTGTGCTTTTTAGAGAGTTTCATCGAGAAGAATCTCTTCTATTCTTCCTTTTGTATCCCCACAGGTCTTTTTCAGCATCCACATTGCTGATTTTTTCATCTACAGGTCTTTTGTGGCAAAAATTCTCTCATTTTTCAAGTGGGAGGACATGCACAAAGATTGAGGAAGTGCATACTTGCTGGAAACTTATTACAGTAGGTCATTTCTCTGATTTTACAGGTCATATTGCTGCAAAAATTGGGGCTTTTGTGAAAACAAGCACCCATTGCCTTGGTTTTACATCTATGTATGCCTTTTGTGGTTGAAAAACAACAAATTTGTTGTTTTTGATGCAATTACAGCTTGCTGGAATTTTCTGAAATTTTCTGCAGAAAATTTCAGAAATTGTTTTTTGCAAGTTTTGAACAGTTTTTGGGCTTAATTTCTCAGCTATAGTCTCCTAAGGTAATTGCGCACAGGACAGCAGGTGAATTTTACCTTTTTGGTGAAATTTTGAAGCTCTTAGTGTGCAAACATGGCCTCTACCTCCTCTGATGTCAAAAGCTTGTTTGAGATCAAGAGATTTGAAGGTAATGGTTTCGATTTGTGGAAAGAGAGAATGTTGGGCATCCTCTTTCTTAAAGATTGTGAAGGGGCTCTTGAGGAAGTCAAGCCTGAAGATATGACAGATGCAGCATGGATGAACCTAAACAAGAAGGCCATCACTTACATCAAGATGGTTGTATCAGATGAAATCTTAGTGGATTTGAAAGGCCTTACAACTGCTTTTGAGGTATGGGAGAAGCTGAAAGCCACTTATGAAAATACCACGCCTGTAAATCAAGTGCATCTTATGCGTAAGCTAGTGTGTATGCAGCTTGATGAGTCAAAAAGTGCGGCTGAGCACTTATCTTTGTTTACAGATACTCTTTCACAATTGCAGGACTCTGGATTACCTCCATTTGATGATAAGCTTAAGGCCATCTTCTTGTTGATGACCTTACCTGATTCGTGGGAAACATTGGTTGTTTCACTTTCGAATAGCCCCAGTCTTACCTTTGATGGTGTAAGGGGTTCTATTTTGAATGAGGAAATCAGGAGGAAAGCTAGTGGAGAGGGCAGTGGTTCAGCCAATATGGCTAGAGGAAGAACAGAAAAGAAAAGTGGAAATGTACAGAGGAACAGGAGCAAAAGCAAAGGCAAGGCTGAAGTGACTTGTTATCAATGTGGTAGGAAAGGTCACAAGAAGCCTGATTGCAGATTCTATAAAGCTGAACTAGAAAGAAAGAAGAACACAGGTGACAGGAAGAAAAAGGACACCAAGAATGAAGCACATGATACCTCAAAGGACAAAGACAAAGAGAAGGCCAATGTGGCCTCTAGTGTCATCATTGAGGAGCTATCAGATGCAGAAGATATACTTTGTGCTACTATGGAAGCAGAGCATGCTGAAGTTATTGATCCTTCTATTAATATTCATGCACAAGATATGCAGATCACAAAGAGGGATTTGATTGATGCCTTGCTTACTGTGAATGATGCTTTGTCACAAACATGGATTGTAGATTCAGGTGCATCGTTTCATGTAACTCCTATTAAGGAGTGTTTCACTACCTTTCATGCAGGCAGCCATGGACATGTATATCTTGGAAATAACCATGCTTGTTCAATTGAAGGTATTGGCACAGTGCATCTCACAGTGGATGGTACCAATGAGCTGGTTTTGCATGATGTAAGGTATGTACCAAGCATCAAGAAAAGCTTATTGTCTGTTGGGCAAATGGATATGCATGGATATAGTACCCTCTTTGAGAAGGGGTCATGGAAGCTTATCAAAGGCTCTAGGCTGATTGTTAAAGGTACAAAGAAAGGGACTCTTTACTGCTTGCATGGTAAAGCCTTGCTGGGCAAGTTTATTGCTTTGGCTGAAATCCATTCACATATGGAATTATGGCATAAAAAGGCTTGGTCACATGAGTCAAAAAGGCCTTGATAAACTATGTAATTTGGACAAGTTTGATGCTAAAGGCTCAAAACTTGATTTTTGTAATGAATGCCAATATGGTAAGCAAGTAAAGAATTCTTACTACTCTGGTGTCTCTCGTAAGTCTAATGTGCTTGATCTTGTTCATTCTGATGTTTGTAGCATGCCCACAAAATCTATGGGGGGTGCTCTTTACTTTGTTTCTTTTGTAGATGATTACTCTAGGAAGCTTTGGGTATATTTGTTAAAATCTAAAGATGAAGCCTTTGCTGCATTTAAGAAATTTCATGCATTTGTGACCACTCAAACAGGTAGAAAGCTGAAATGCTTACGTACAGATAATGGGGGTGAGTTTACAAGTGCTGAATTCAATAGATTTTGTGAAAATCTTGGTATTAAGAGGGAGCTAACAGTCCCATACAGCCCCTCTTCCAACGGTGTGGCTGAAAGGTATAATAGGACTTTATGTGAGAGGGTGAGATGCATGCTGTCCACAGCTAATCTCCCTCATGGATTTTGGGGAGAGGCTTTGAAAACTGCAGTTCATGTTTGCAATCGATCCCCCCATATGTCCTTAAAAGGTGGCATTCCAGAAGAGGTTTGGTCTGGCAAACCAGCTTCATATGACCACCTACGCATCTTTGGTTGCGATGCTTTTGTGCATATAAGGCCTGAGTTGAGAAGCAAGTTAGATGCAAAGTCCATGAAAGGAATCTTCATGGGTTATGGAGATGAAGGTGAAATGGGCTACAGGATTTGGCTACCTCAACTCAAGAAGGTAATACGCAGCCGAGATGTTGTATTTAATGAGGCAAGGCTGCTCAAAAACAATTGTGCCTCTAAAGATGACCATAAAAGAGTCAAATTTCAGCATGTACAGCCACCAGTTAAATCTGATATGGACCCTCGGGATGCACCACATATGGCTGGAAATGACAATGAGCCCGTGGTTATTGAGCCAGATGATGCTGGACAGCAAAATGATGCTCCTGAAGGGCATATGCAGCCACCTATTCATGCTGAAAACAGGGCTGGAAATGATGTACAGCAGCCTGTTAACAATGAAGAAGTCAATGTACCTCCTGATGTAGATCCATTGCCTGGTAATGTTGATCATTGGGTAAGAAGATCTATACGTCCTAGGAGGCGAGTGAATAGATATGATCCCTCTATACATTATATTATGTTATCAGATGAGGGTGAGCCTCTTACTTATAAAGAGGCAAAGCTATGTGAGCACAAGAAGAAGTGGGAGTTAGCCATGCAGGAAGAGATAAAGGCCTTGCATGCAAATGATACTTGGGATTTGGTTGAGTTACCCAAAGGAAGGAAAGCCATTCCAAACAAGTGGGTGTACAAAATCAAAACTGTTGATGGCAAACCCAAGTATAAGGCAAGGCTGGTTGCTAAGGGATATGCCCAAAAAGAGGGCATTGATTTCCAAGAAGTGTTCTCTCCAGTGGTGAAAATGACCACTTTACGTGTGTTGTTTGCTCTCACAGCTGCCTTGGATTTGGAATTAGTCCAAATGGATGTTAAAACAGCCTTTTTGCATGGTGATTTAGATGAAGAGCTGTACATGAAACAGCCAGAAGGATATGCCATTCCTGGAAAAGAGCATCTGGTATGCAAACTAAAAAGGAGCTTGTATGGGCTGAAACAGGCCCCCAGACAATGGTATAAGAAGTTTGATGCATTTATGCTCAAACATGGGTTTAAAAGAAGCCATGCAGATCATTGTTTGTACACGAAAAAGGATGAAGATGGCAGCCCAATTATTCTTGTACTGTATGTAGATGATATGCTGCTGGCTGGGAAGAAAAAGAGCACTTTGAATGCTCTAAAACAGCAGCTGAACTCTGCATTCTCAATGAAAGACCTTGGGGAAGCTGAGCATATTCTTGGTATGCGTATAAAAAGGGATAGACAGCAGCATACTTTGCAGGTATCCCAAGAAAAGTACATTGAAAAAGTGCTGGACAGATTTAATGTGGCTGATGCTAAGCCTCTTGGAGTGCCATTGCAGCCACATGTTAAGCTTTCCAAGGATGACTGTCCCAAAAATGATGATGCAGCCAGTTACATGAAGAGTGTTCCATATGCATCAGCTTGTGGTTCACTTATGTATGCTATGGTTGCCACTCGGCCAGACATTGCTCATGCAGTGGGAGTTGTTAGCAGGTTCATGGCTAATCCTGGTAGAGCTCATTGGGAGGCAGTCAAATCTATCTTGAGATATTTGAAAGGGACCAAAAGTAAATGCTTATGTTATGGAAAGGGTCCATTGGAGTTAAAAGGATTTTGTGATTCAGACATGGCAGGTGATGTGGACACACGCAAGTCCACAAGTGGCTATGTATACATCCTTGCAGGTGGAGCTATTTCATGGTGCTCTAGACTTCAGAGGATAGTTGCACTATCTACTACAGAGGCTGAATATATTTCAGCCACAGAGGCTTCCAAAGAAGCCATTTGGTTAGCTCGGCTCTGCAGTGAGTTTGGGATGCTTGAAAAGGCACCTCTTCTTGGATGCGATAGCCAGAGTGCCATATGTTTGGCAAAGAATGCCATGTTTCATGCTCGCACAAAGCATATTGATGTGAGATATCACTTCATCAGAGAGGTGTTAGAGGATGGCCTGATCACTTTGATCAAGGTCAATACTTCATAGAATCCTGCAAATGCTCTCACGAAGTGTCTACCCAAGGCACAACATCAGCTATGTATACAGATGGTGGGAGTTACTTAGCTTAAAGGAGCCTCCTTGGTCCTTTAAGTGGGAGGTTGTTGGGGATAAAGGCCCCAAGGACTCTCCTTTTGTATATTTTGACCCTTCCATGTGAAAGCTCTCTTCGAGAGCTTTCCAGACATATTTTTGTTGTATTTTTTGGACCCCAAATTGGGGAGTTATAGGCATTTACATTATTTTTATGACTTTTGGTCATTGGCCATGTGTGAACATGCCCAAATGACCTAAAAGTCACTTATCAATAAGATTTGGTCCCAAATCTCTCATAACTTGATTGGGACTTCTTCAACTTCAGCTTCTCCATCTTCTTCTCCAAATTTCTGCGCAGGTTTCTCTCTCTACTTTCTCTCTCCTCACGCAGCAGCCCACTCCCTTGGCGTTTGGAGCAACCGAGCACACCACGACGTAGCTCTCCGCGGCCTCTTTCATGAAAGAGGCGCGATGGCGTACTGTCCTGGAGGTATGGAAGATCATGACCTTGGTCTTGCCAAGGTTCACTGTGAGTCCTCTCTCCATGCAAAAGGTATCGAGCGCCTGTAAATGTGACTGCAACCCCTCCTGTGACTTTGAGAGAAGGACAATGTCATCAGCATATAATAGGAGATGTACTGGTGTACCTCCGAGGTCTCCTCCTCGCCCTCCTGCTCGCTGTATATACTCCGTGATCTCGTCGATGTAGAGACCGAAGAGAGTGGGTGAGAGAGGGCAACCTTGTTTCACACCAATGGTGCTAACAAGGCTGTCTGATAGACCGCCGGGGCAGCGTACCCTGCCTGTGACTCGTGCATACAAAGCGTGGATGGCCCATAGCATGTCTGATGGAAGCTGTAACTCCTGGAGCCTCCGTAGTAGTCTCTCTCGAGGGACCATGTCGAAGGCTTTGCGGAAATCCACAAAGCAACATTATAGTCTCTGCTTCCTCGCCTTCGCGCTCTCAATCAAGCAACGAAGCACGAAGATGTGGTCGATGGTGGAGAAAGTGCAGCGGAAGCCTGCCTGGCCGGGTGCTCTGATCCCCGCTGCCTCAGTGTGTGTACTGAGCTCTGCCTCTAGTACTGCCCCATAGATCTTGGCCAGGATATGGCCTATCATAATAGTCCTGTAGTTCCCTGGGTCCATCATATCGCCGGACTTATGGATAGGCGTAATGGTATGCATAGTCCATGAGTCGGGTAATCCCTCAACCAAAGCACGGTTGAAGAGATGGGCGATCAAGTGGGAAACTACATCTGCTGCGTATATAAAGTGCTCTCCCTGTAGCCCCGTGTGGTCTGCTGAACGGCCATGCTGTAGCCTATGGATGGCCTGTCGTACCATGCCTGCTGTGAAGAGGGTGGATATCACCGGACGCGGTGTGGAAGGAATCGGTAATGGTGGCTGTCCTGGGACGTCATATAACCTCTGGGCGTAGGTGTGCCAAGTTGAAGGATCTGCTATGGGTGTAGGTGGACGTGGCTCATGTAGTGCCCTCCACGCGGTGGCACAATCCCTACTCATGAGAAGGTCGATCAACTCTTCCTCCTGTCGCTCCTCGAAAGCTCGCCGCTTCCGGCGTGTGAGGGCTCGCATCTGTCGTCGTGCCTCCCTCTCTGTGATGGATCCCAAGATACTCTGTGCTCTGAGATGTCGGTATAGTCGCCTACACTCCTCATCGTACCATCTATTCTGGGGTGTATGCCCCAGTCGTGTCGGATGTGCAGTGCTGTGGGTGGTGTATGGGAAGCTGAGAGTAGCGGATGTATGGAGGATCGAGGAGAAGTGGGCGGTGAGGGTGTCCAAGGAGGCAGAGGGATCAAGGGAGTAGATGCGCTCTCGAACATGGGAGCTATAGATATGTGCTAGCTCATGTCTAAAGTGAATGGTGGTACGGGCTCGTGGCTGTACGGTGACGGGGTGGGGTATGCATGGTGAGCCGCGAATGGATAGGGAAAGATATGCGTGATCAGCTCCAATCGGTAAGGGTGGGATAGTGAATGAGGTGATCAGATGTGTCGCCTCCGGAGGTCCGATAACATAGTCTACCACACTGCCCCCCTGTGGTGTCGTGGGTGGAATGAAGGTGAGACCGCGCGAGGTGGGCCAGCTCTCCATCCCATTATATATAACGAGACGGTGTGCTTCTCCCATCTGGAGTAAG
Organism: Ceratopteris richardii; assembly: GCA_020310875.1. Lineage (NCBI taxonomy): Eukaryota > Viridiplantae > Streptophyta > Polypodiopsida > Polypodiales > Pteridaceae > Ceratopteris > Ceratopteris richardii. Next base: position 75,469,020 of record CM035406.1, on the reverse strand, counting down.
TGTCGGCCATATAAGGTGGGTGTAGCGGTGTCGGGTGAGGCTCTGAGTGTAGGCATGTCCTCTATGGTACGAAGCATCTCAGGGTCTTCAAAGTCGTAGATATCACACTGGTGGCTCTGACTGCGGGCATTGAAGTCTCCTACAAGGAAGACTTCACCCATCCTGGTATACTCCATAATCGTGTCACTGAGGCAGTCATATGGCGATGTGGTGTCTGGTCCCTCCCCTCCTGATAGCTGCTCAGGGGAATGTGTGAAGCGTGAACCAATGGGTGCAATATAGCATACGGCGAAGTACGCTGCTCTCTCCTCTGATAGCTGCAATCGTATCCACATGAAACGTGCCTCTGGGTCTCTGGCTACCACCTGTACCCTGTGCTGTAACGACTGTCTATAGAGCACGGCTACTCCTCCTGATCCCCGTGTGGTGTGCTGTCTCATCTTGCGGCGGTGAGCTGACTCCCACATATAGCCCTCAATCCTCGGTAGGCTCCTCCTCGGGCTCTCGTGTGTCTCTGTCAAGAAGATAATGTCTCTGCCCTCCATCACCTCCTCGAGGCGCCCTGGATGTGTCCATAAAGATCCATTTTTGTTCCAGACTGCAAT